>OY992532.1:114977428-115630949 GCA_963921185.1 Dasysyrphus tricinctus
AGAGAAAATAAAAGAAAGGTACGTATGTATGTATGTATGTACATAATTATGTGGTATTTATGAATTTAGGGTTGCGAATTTCGAGTTTGTGGACTAAAAATAAAACTTTGAGGCACTTGAGGCTTTCGATAAGCGAGTTGTGTCGAAAGTTGATCATCGAAAAAATAAATTTTGGCGTTGAAAATCTTAATTATTTGTGAACGAAATTTTTCGTTTGTACTAGATAACGTAAAAGGAGAAAATTTGCGTTTCATCCCAAATGTTGTAACACTTTCTGACCTATTTCACTCGAAAAGTCTCAAGAGTACTATTAATTTTTTGTTTTGGCATAAGTCTATATCTCAAGAAAAGTGTTATAGTCCAATAAATTTTGAACTGCGCTATAACACCTATAACAATTATTGGGCTACAAAACTTCCAATATAATGACAAAAAGAATGAATTTGTCCTTTCTTTTGTTGTTGTTTTTGTCATTATACTGTCAGTTTTCGAATCGTGTATATGCGGCATTATTCCGATACAACAAAAACAGCACTTATTGAGATCTTTCCAATGATAAAGGTCAGAAAGTGTTAAACACTTGAGACGCAACTTGTGCAGCGAAAGAGTACTTTTGCAGTGCAAAAGTTGGCAATTACACTTTTCCTGCACGAGATACAGACTTAAGTCCACTGAAGAAAAAATAGCACTCATTGAGACTTTCCTATTGATATATATAGTCCAGAAAGTGTTACAACACTTGGGACGTAGTTTGTGCAGGGAAAGAGTCATAGTGCAGTGCAACAGATATTATGGGCAGTTACACTTTTCCTGCATATGATACAGACTTATGCCCACACCAAGAAAAAATAGCACTCATTGAGACCTTTCCATTGAAAAGTCAGAAGGTGTTACAACACTTGGGACGTAACTTGTGCAGGGAAAGATTTATAGTGCAGTGCAGCAGTTATTATGGGCTTTTACACTTTCCCTGCACGAGATACAGGCTTATGCCCATACAACAAAAAATAGTGCATTGAACTCTTCCAATGATAAAGGTCAGAGAGTGTTACAACACTTGAGACGTAGCTTGTGCAGTGAAAGAGTTATAATGCAGTGCAACAGCTATTTATGGCTTTTACACTTTCCCTGCACGAGATACAGACTTATGCTTATCCAAATGAAATTGAATGTTTATTAATAAAATTATTGTCTTGCTTCCATTAACAAAGTTAGCAATTTATCCAAGAAATCTCCTTCTTTCAAGCAATTAGTTGACTGCATCGGATATGGACTGTACAGTTCTTTTGAATTCATCTTTTTTTTCGAAGGCTTGAAATAAGTACATCTGCATACATAGTATTGAAATTTGTCGACAAATAAAACCTCCGGGCTTTTTTTGCATAAGTTCTGCAAAATCTTTTTCTTTGTCCAAATTTCTTAGTTTTGTATTGCTCTTATATGATTACCCCTTCTTTTTCGTGAGGTTACCGAAACCGAAAGAGATATAAATTACCGTTATTTGCAATGTCTTGCAGAATCTTCCTTTTGATTTTTTTTTGACACGACAAATACGAAATAATTTTACGAATAAAAGATTTCAATATATTTTTCGCTTGCCAAATATTTAATTTTCATTTAAAAATACAGGAAGGAAAAAGTAAATGACAAGCGAAAAGTTTCGTTCCACAAACTAATTTGTGATAATAGGTCTGTTTCTTTACTTTTGGGATAAAGTTTGGGAAAAAGTTCGGGAAAAAGTTTGGGATTGAGCTTTCTGGTGTTGTTGTTGTAATGTTTAACCAGAAACAAAAAGTAAAGAAACGCATTTGGGATGTTTCTGGTTTGTTGCGGTTTAAATTACCTACTTAACTTCATTGCTGGTTGGCTCGACCGCATACAAAATTATACAATTTCAATTATTTTTACATGCATTGATCATGTTGGGCTCTATCAATAGAACAAAGAGAAACATTTTTACTTTATATTTGCCTCTATTGTATCATTTTCATTTAATTTAATTAAATCAAACCATTTTATGTACGCTTATTGAAAAATTAAATTTCAAATTTTTCGATCAGCTGATTTCTTATTTGACAAGCAAGAAAGTGCAGTAACTAAAATGTTCGGGTAGATTCTTGCTGGAGGGGAAATGAAAAAAAGTCAAAAGCTCTGGCATTTTCGTGCCAGAAAATAGTAAAGAAACACGTTTTGGGTAGATTTGGGATACTTTGGGATCCCGCGGGCGAGTAAAGAAACAGACCTAATGTCACTTGGGTTTATAGCTCATGCTAAGTGAAGTTTTTGTGGAGCTAGTTTTCACGATTGGGAAAAAACAATTTTTTTTGTACGAGAACTTTACTTCGCTTGGATGTAAGTTTCGTGGTATGTTGGGTTTACATAAGGGTATTGACTTAAAGCTTTGTTTCAAAACAAATTTGTTCTTCCTATTCGCCAAAGTAATTGAATTTAATGTTTGCTTATTTTTCACGACTGGGAAAAATCATTTTGTTTATAATTAAAATTTCACTTCGTTTCGATGTATCTTTTCCAATGATATTCAACAACTTTTGAAGAAGTCTTTTACCTAACAACTTGTTTCTTTTTACTATTTTTATTTTCGCCTTTTCGTAAATTATTTACCCAATTTAAAATAAATTTAATTTAAAAAATTTTGTGAGGTACATAGAAATCTTTATTGGGGTGATTCTACAAATTATGAAATTTTCGGCGGCTCCGTTGATATTTTAAAAACCGTTCAAGTATTTAATCTTTGTTATAACTGTAAATCTGATTGAAATCTACATGGCCAGACAAAATTATTAAGACCACTGATACTTTCATCACGTATCTTAATTCTCAAAGCAAAATTCTTACAGTTCTCTAAGTTCCAAAACCAAAATGAACCCGCAATTATTGAAGTTAGATCATATATCTTTTTATGATATAAATACATTTTTAGTACCGTTATATTAAACAAAAAAATTCATTGGAGTTTGTCCCTCGGATTCCTAATCAGTCCCCTGGATGATTGAAAAAGGCAAAAATTAACTTGGAAAAATATCGAAGTTTCAGATCTAGCAGCTGTGAAGCATTACGTTTCGTGAAAATAAAATCGTATCCGTATCTGAGATCCGTTTGTTTTTTCATTTGTAAAAAAGACATGCACCCCTATTACAATTGTCAATTATCAATTTGATAGTTGATAAATTTAAAATTCAATGTTTAAAAATCCATCTTATAAAAGTTTTGATCATTGAGAATGATGCAGACAGTTGCTAATAACAAGAAAATTAAAAAATATTAAAGAATTGTTGACCAGTTTATTAATAAATTGAGTTTAAAAAACCAATTTTCAAGGTTTATCAACTATGAAATTGAGAATTGACAACCGTAATAGGGGTGATGGAATGTCCGAAAAAATTTCTATGTAAGCAGTCATATTTTTTAGCATTTTAATTAAAATGTCTAAGAAATGTTCAGTTAATGCTGTTTTTCCTTGAAAATATTTAAAAAATAATAAACACGACTCGGTCGCACGAACTTGCTTTTATTTTCAAGTGGCTTAGAAATTTAAAGAAAAGTTATGCAGGGTGTTATTGCATACAATGCATAAAAACGCTGGAGGGCGCTGGTTGGATCGAAACAAGAACAAAATTGTGTGGTAGGAGGTGTATGTCTCTCCGTTAAGGGGAAGGGTACGATTATCTAAAAAAAAATTATTTAAAATAGAAAAGTATTTTAAAAAATTCAGTTCCCTGGAACACCTGTTTTCAAAAAATTACCATAAAATCGCTGTTTTTCATTTTTTTGAATGGCAGCTTTCAATCATGTGAAAGGATGTTCTTAAGTTCAACTGTAGTTTTAGTTTTTACGTCTATTTGCTTCCAAAAATGTTGTGCCGAAATAATTATCATTTTTTTCCATTGTTTGTGGAATCACCCATTAATATTTCTGGTTCTTTATAAAATGATTTACCTACATAAATTGAAGCATGAAGGTCAAAAACCAGATAACTGGACTTTTTGATGGTGCATATATTTATTTTTTAATTTTAATTTAATTTAACTTCTTTAAAATTTTATTGAACTTAATAAATGTGTTTTTTTATTCCCTTTCCAAGAAAAAATTTTTTTTATTTTAATATTTTGTATATTGGTTTGAAGACAGATTTTTGTATTTTCTTAACTTTCAATACTGTGGAGTTATCTGGATTTTGCATCGGACTATTTTTTTCTTTTTTTATAAATACATAATTCATATATGTACATTAGGATGGTCCTTATTTTAAAAACTTTTGAGCACCCGTTTTGTTTTGTTCATTGACATCTTAAAACACTACCCTATTTTTTTTTATTCTTTTAAATCACGTTAACATGTGCCGCATTGAGCTTAAAGTTGATGCCCCTGTGAGAGTTAGGGATTATTTAAATACTGTTTTAGCTCCAAAAATAACGGTACTTGCTATACAACCGTTATGAAAACCTTATTTATCTAAAAAACAGCTCAAAAGATTTCGATAATAATTTTAAAAATGTTTGTATTTATTCTTAATTTCCAAGCTAAGAACTTTTTGAGCAAGAACGTCGTGCCTTTTATATTTTTTATTTTGAGGCAAGGTTAGGTAACAGATTTGAAAGTGCACTTTATTAATACTGCAAATCAAATTTTTAATAGCACCCGGTTTTGGTCGGTTTTATGAAAACTCAAATTTTCAAACTCATTGCGGCACGTATTAATAAAATCCGATTAGCATGAAATTTTTTTGGTACACGTTTTTAATGTAGAAGAACAGAAAAAAATGGTGCTCAGTAAAAACAAACTATGTATTTTGTTTTTCCTCCATACAAATAAGGACCACCTTAATGTACATAAAGAGTATTCATGCAACAGCGTAAAGTCATTGTAAACGTGTTGTGACAGAATTGCGAAGTTTTAAACTTTACAACGGCCTTACGCTGTTGTATGAATACCCTTATAAATATCTATGTACAAACTTATAAACTTTACAATGTTGTTTCTGAATATCTAACGAATTTTACGAAAACCTTTTTTTCACTACCTAAACAAGTATTTATTTTAAATAATGTTCTGCAAAATTTTGTCGGAATTGTGAAGAATAAAAATAGATTTTATTTATGAAACATTTTTTTAGAATTATAAAAGTAATAAATTGATCTGCCTTTTCATTTATTTACTTTATATATTATTCATTGATTTATAGTTAAAAACTTATTCTCGCAACAAATGAATTGCATGTGTTCGAAATATTGAATTTAAAAATTATATTTTGAGCATTTTTTGAAAAATCAAAAAATTTTGATACCTATTTAAATAATTTTGCTATACAATATTAGAAAAAGTATAGAATAATATTTATTGAAATCGATTTAGCGATTTTAAAAAAAAGTTCTTTGTAACTTAGGAGGTAACGTTAATAAAGGTTTTTATAAAAAAAATTGTTTAACCAAGATATAGTCAATATCGCAAAATATGTAAATACAACGCTTCTTGGATAAAGAATTTATCATCTAGATTTTTCGAAAAAAGCTCTAAATATTTTATGGATTAGTTTTTGCTTTGACATTCAGTACATATGTGTTACATTAATTTGACTCTAAATTTTCAATGTTATTTCTTTAAAAAAAAGTTGCTAATACAATAAAACTTCTCCTAGTCGCTCGTTAACTGGCTTACCTTTTTCGCTGCCAGTTGAGAAGCGAGTGATTTATATGAACCCAACTAGCTAGTGAGTGTACTCTCTAGTGTGGCATAAGTGTTACACAGGTACAAATTAGGCTTAAAAATAAATTTAAAAATGAAAATAATTCTGTTTAACGATTTTATTTTAGCGTTTACTAGGCCATGGTGGTGCTTCTCTGATCATTTCTCCTTATATTACCATATCAATTAAGTTCTTGTTTTGTTCGCTTGTATGACTCGACTCCAAAGCTGGAGATATTGCTATCTTCTCTCCTATTACCTCCATCTCCATCATATGATATAGTATATTCGATATTAGAAGAATGTTGATGTCCATTCTCATCATTAGTATCGAAAACAGCTGAATTAGTGTTTCTAAATTCCAATTGGCTTGAAGCTCCAGCTTGAAAAAGTTGTAGCTTTGTGTGCCTGTCAACACAGCCGAATTCTGCTTCGTAGACCAAATCAAATAGTAACTTTTCTGTAACCTTTGCTACATCTTCGGGAAGTTTCCTAAGTTTGCCCGCCAAATGCTTTGCGACAATATCAAAGTAATCCTCCCTACCTTTAGAGTCTAGTTTTTCATTGACTTTTTTCAAAATTTTATTACTCAACACTGAATTTCTCTTTTTAATGGAAGTGTTTCTCAACGATGTGTTAGAATTCAAAGTAGATGATCTTGGTTTTGGGGAAGTTGATGGTGGCGTTGGAGAGCTTTCACGAGTGCTCTCCTTTAAAATATACAATATTGAAAATTAGGGGTTAAACGATTAAAAGTAGGATTACCTTACCTGTTCAGATGTGATGCTCTCAGCCGCTCTGGTGATGCTGGTTTTTGGTAGTTGATGGTTTTTAAGAAACACCAGTTCGTTGAAATACCACAGTCGGGGCTTATATTCTTCCTCAGTTCCAGACTTTTTAGAATTATTAATCTTTTTCCACTCTTTTCGGAAGCTTCCCCGTATGGAATCCAACTTTTTTACTACCATGGTTCTATCAGCGTCTGGGATTTGCTCCCGCAATTTGTCTATAAGTTTAAGGTATGCTAAATTTTTTTGGTCGCGATCAGAATATTCCCTGCTTTTTATTTTCCATAAACATGGCAAGCTTCTGTAGATTTCAATGAACTCCAACACGAATTTTCGTGTAAAATTTCGCATATCAGCCATTTTATTGCAAATAGAGAAAGAGAACCAATATCATCAACAAACCAAACAATAATTAAATAAAAAATTACACAAAATGCAACGAAAATGTATACAACCGTTCTAAAAGTCTGTGCATCCAAACTGACGATGTTCATGGTACCTGCTTCGTGGAACAAGGAAAACCGAAGCAGTCACAGATTTAGTTCACGATGATTAAAATCGGCCTACTTGTCATACTAAACCTTTGATGTTATGGTAAAGCCAAGAAAAATAGCACACAAATCTTGAAATGTAGAGAAAATGAATAACCATTATTTTTGTCGAGTGCATAATCATTCAGAAGATTTTGAATATACGGAGGTCTGGATCTCTGTGTTATCAGAAACATGAACTGGCTAATTTCTTCTCTTGAAATCTTTTGACAGTGTTGAGGGAAAGCGCATATTGGTGCGTTCAAAGAAGAAGAAGTAAAGGAACTGGTATATCGTGGAAACAGTGAAGCATTTTTCAAAATTGTGTGAGTTACACAAACACAATTGCATTGCCCCAGGGTCGCAGTGCAGTTACACGGCTGAAGGCTGGGGCGCTTAAAGGAAGCAGATTTAAAATAGCAGAAAAAAACAATTGAGATGCTTCCGTGATTTTGCCGAGCTGTAGAAAAGTGTACATAGATTTTATATCATGAAAATAGTGAAAAAGCCTATTAAAATGAATAAAAAAGTGAAATGAAAGTTAATTTAGTGAATAATTTGAAAAACTTTATTAATAAGAAATATATAAAAAAATATGTGGTGCTGCATTTAATCATATAAAAACGCCTATAATACGGTACACGAATTTTTCTTTTCGCAGATAAGTTTTCTATCATATTCTACTTAATAAAGTGATGTTTTTTTTTTATCGTTGCGTACTTTTAAACTGAAATAAACACTTCTTGACAAAGATATAAAACCAACAAGATAAATAGGGGCAACAGCAGAAGGGTCTTTAAAAATATTTTTTTAAAGCGTTAAACAATATTTCTGCACTACGGGCGCTAAACGGATTTGAGCGCCTTGCCATCACCAACAAAAACTAGATCGACCCTGTGCGAGAATTTCTCATTTGACAGATGAGTCTCAACGAAATCAGTGGATTAAAGTATATTTTTGTTTTCAACAAATTTGCTATTTTTATAGTAAATTGCGATAAAATATTGATTTTAAAGTATTCTAAGATAATTTATTCACCTAAATAACATCACTTCACGTTACTTTATATGGAAATATCAGGCAAAACTAACTTGTAAAATAAAATGTTTGTGTATTCCTTAGTATAGGCGTTTTTAGAGGATTTCACGTAGCCACCACATGCTGTTTTATATTTTTTTAAATAAATTATTGACAGTATTCACTATTCTAACTTTAATTTCACTTTTTTATTTAGATTAATAAACTTTTTCACTTGTTTAACAAATTGAAATCTCGAAACACTTCCCTTCAGTTCGGCAAAATGACAGATGAATCTCAATTTGTTTTTGTTTTTTCAATTCTTGCTGCTTCACTCACGTACACTGTATATGTGATATACACCACTTCCTTTACTTCTTCTTCTATGGGTGCGTTCTTTTTCTTGAGGCCCCCTTCACACGAGCTAATAAGTTGCTAGAGATTAGTTTCCACATCTAGAGGAATCAAACTCGTAGGAGATTTTTTTTAGTCGGTGTATTTCCATTGAATGGTTTTCCTCACAGTACACACTATGCAGGCTTTTGTTTTTTTAACCGCTGAGATATAACCAATGTCGTTGAGGGTTCTTTTTGCAGTTTCTCGGCTAACAGGCTTATTTATTGCATAAGAAGCATGATTTGGTGTTAAAGCCTAGTATGCAGATCGAGCAAAGACAAATTTTATCTCTACATTTTTTTCTCGAGACAAATTCTGAAGGCGTAGAGATAAAAACAAAAGTCAAATGAGAACAGTAGCGTAGTTATAAATTTGAAAAATTATAAAATTTCCTTAAATTAACATAAATTTGAAACTTTTGCATGTACAGAAATCATATTCCTTCAAAGCATTTACAGAGCAAGAAAAATTGAACGCATGCGCTTGATGGTGAACAATATAATGTGGATAGATGAAAATACCTTTAAAAGATCTGAAATTTTCAGCTTTTACTTCTCTGGAAAAGTCGAGTTTAGGGCAATTTGGTTACATTTGGATCAAAATACACTTTCTCCGTCAAAATATAGGTAGTTTGTCTCCCAAATAAATATATTGAAGGATTGTCTCCTGTCAAAATATATTGAAGGATTGCCACGATGTCAATGGATTAAAAAACCACTAAAAATTCTGAAATTTTTGAAGGTTTACTTCTCCGGGAAAAAGTGGATAAGGGCACTTTTTTGACATTTGGATCAAATTAACTTTTTCCGTCAAAATAATTTGTTCTTCATCTTTCAAGCCATCAACTGTCAAATTCCATTGATGTCGATGGATTAAAAAAACCATGTCAAAATCAGAAATGTTCACATTTTTCCACTGCTCCCAAGATCCAATTAAAATTGCCAACTCGTTTTGGGAATCAATTTAAATTTTTTATTGAAACAAATATTTTCTGTATCTGAAATGTGGCCCTTTTGTACCCTTTCTCATTAGCTACGCCACTGACTGATTTAAAACAGCTGTTCAATTAATTCTATTCTCATTCCATGTCATCATTTTCTGTACGCATTTTATATTTATTTCAGTTTTGCGTCCTCACAACGTCTTATAAATGGAAAGAATGAAACAGGGAGATGATTTTAGTATATAAAAAGCGAAATATATATAAAACGTCACAATTTGTCAGGAAAAATAATGCTTCGAGCATTCTTTTTCCGCGCAAAATTAAGTGGAGACTTTTTTTTACCTTTTCTCGTACAGCGGTGTCAAGTGTCAAATTTTGCGCTGGAGCTGCGTACCGCTTGGAAAAAAAAACGAGATAAAATTTGTCCTGGGAAAAATTTTATATGGGAGAAAAATTTTGTCTCGATCTGCGTACTAGGCTTAAACACTCTTGTTCCTTTTCATTTCTAATATCCTGCGAGCTCCGTCCGCATCCGTAAAAAATTGTTTGGGGCCCTTGACTTGTTCTTTAAGCCTAGTACGCAGATCGGGGAAAGACAAAATTTATCTCTACAATTCTAATCTCTACAAAAATTTCTAACCGCCGCGCAAAAGTTTGAAGTTGGAGAGATAAAAAAAAGCTGTCAAGTCTGTCATAATTAATAAATATTCGTGTAAAAATTTGTTTCAATGAGTCCAATCGAGATTCAAATAGTATTTTTTCTATTTTAAGCATTTGGATACGGATAACGAGACGAATTTGGCGGTGGCCTGTCATCGTCGCATGGAAGCGATATCTCGAAATCTGGTGAATCATCTTCTGCTGTCAAGTCTGTCATAATTAATAAATATTCGTGTAAAAATTTGTTTCAATGAGTCCAATCGAGATTCAAATAGTATTTTTTCTATTTTAAGCATTTGGATACGGATAACGAGACGAATTTGGCGGTGGCCTGTCATCGTCGCATGGAAGCGATATCTCGAAATCTGGTGAATCATCTTCTGACGACGATGAAGGATGGTTCTACTCGAAAAGTGCTGAACATTGCATCGACGGAAGTCATCGCCAAACAAAAATCTTCTTAAACCAAGAAAAGAGTCACCAGCACCACCACAAGACCATCATCAACAACAGCTCCTCATCTCAGCTCAGTAACAACGACGATTCTGATAAGGAGAACAAAACAGCCACAGCTGTATCATCGCTTTTTGCCACCAACAACAGCATCAGCAGCAATAGTAACAGTAACCAAACTACACCGTCCATTCGAAGTTTCTCATCCATCAGTGAACTCGTCCAGTCAGATTGCTATAACCGAAATTCAATATAACGGTTGCAGCGGTAGCGGTAGCGGCGGCATCGGCGGTGGCGGAGGCAGCAGCAATTATAGTGGCAGTACAACTGGCAGTTTTATTGGCTGTTCTGCGACCTCAACGACAGTAGTTATGCATCGCAGCGTAATGGAGCTGCAGTTGGGCAGTAACAATAGCATCAGTCACAGCAGCCGCAGCACCACCAACAAGACCCCAAGAAGTCCCAATAGGAGTGCTCAGTGCAAGGAAAATCACTTCGTTGATCCAACAACTCCTACAAAGTGTTATTATTCAAAATTCGAGACAAAACCAGTATTCAATGGAAAAAATCTTTCTCCAAGGACCCCGAAGAAATCTGGAAACACAGTCACAACTGCCACTTTTGAAGTATCATCCGGAAAGGCAGTATCACATGAATCAATTAAGCAACTTGTACTCGAGGCAGAGCATTTAGTTCGTGATGATGTGTTGAAGACACCAACAAAACAAACTCAACAGCAACAAAAGCATTTCATTGTTAAAATTTCTTCAACAATTAAGAAACGCGAAGAAATTATGCCAGGACCAGCTAAGCAGAGAATTGAGGAATGGTTGAAACACCAACCAGTATATGTATCAAACAAGAACCCCAGGTGGCATCTGTTCCAACAACAGATTGTGAGGCTTCTGGAGAAGCTTCAGAAACCAATTCAGTTGCTCGAGAATCAGATACGTTGGATGGACTCACAGATTCAGTTGCCACAAAAGGTGAGTTGGACATCGTTGTACACATCAATTGCCAGTGTGGGCCTATAACACGTTTCATAGCACGCGCTATCGATTTCGTTTTAGATGTTTTGAACTTTTTAGAAAATTTCATCTTGTATCAATTTTTCGTTCGAACACTGAGACATTTATATCAATTGGTCAATTGTATGACATCGAGGCTAGAGAAGATTTTCAATTATTTAAAATAAAACTTGTATGATGTATTTTACATTTATTATTTAGTAGCCCAACGTATTATACATATAGATATATACTTTTTTTCGTTTTTTTTTATATACATACATTTCTTTAATTTGTGCCTTATAAGATATATTTTTTCATGTTGAAGATAGTATAATGGCAAAATAATATCTTCCTTCTAGCCAAACAACTCCAAAACTTGCAGAGCCATGTGGCGGTTCGGTTAGTCCTCCACAGGTGCGAATTAAAATACCAACACCAGCAGTTTTAGTAGCAGCTGCTGCAGTTGCACCACAACCATTCATTGCTCTACCTACCTTCACAAAGCTGATTTTTACATATATGTTAGCTGATATCTTTTTTTGTATGAAAAAAATTACCAGACCGGTCGGAGGGTCGAAAGTTCCTGCCAGACGGGCCTACAGTTTTTAAAGTTGGTACCTATTATAAGAAATATCCTTTTTTCATTCTTTCTGAAATTTAAAAAAAAAATCTGTCAAAATTGAAAACCTACCTTTTACATTGTATTTTGAATAGTGTAGTCAGACTTTTTGACACCCATCATCAGGCTCACAAACGTCATGGTGCATGCAGGATCTTTGTTTACAATTTTCGAGTTTTTGATGATTGTTTTATTATGTTTGTGCCATGCGACTTAACATTAATTGCAAAACAATTTTTAATATTTTCAGCGTAACTTACATATTTCCAATGGCCTGCAGTCGATATGAGTATGTTAAAAACTTTGAGTTAGATGATACGATAATGCCAAACGTATGGATTGTTATCCCTCTCGATGGAAAGGGGTTCCACAAATTTAATAAAAACCATGACTTCGAGAAGCCTAACGATATAAATGGTAAATATAATTTCGTATTCTTACCTTATTTAAAAAAAAAAACAGATCTAAGATTACCTTTTCTCTAGCTTTGAACATTATGAACAGTGCTGCAATTGCCGTAATGGAGGAATTTTGAGACATAATAATTAGTTTTGGCCAGAGTGATGAATACTCCTTTGTACTTCGTAAAGAAACTAAAGTATACAGTCGGCGTTCGGCAAAACTCTTGTCATATGTTACGAGTCCTTTCAGTTCTGCTTATGTATTGAATTTGAAAACTTATTTTCTTGAAAAAGAGCTCCAGTGTATACCTTGCTTCGATGGAAGAGTCGTCCTCTATCCATCGGATCAGAAAATTAAAGACTATCTGAGTTGGCGACAAGCCGACACCCACGTTAACAATTTATACAACACTGCATTTTGGAACCTTGATCTTAACGAAGGGTTAACAAATACCGATGCCGAAGAAAAACTACATGGCACTTTTTCCGCCGATAAGAACGAATTACTTTGAAAGAAAACCAACGATATGCATATCATAGAACATTTATCTATCAGTATATTACGAATAAAATTAATATACGCACAGGATGTACTATGCATTCCTTCTTCGTCTGACAACCTGTTTTGTGCGTCACACAGGCTTGAAGTTAAATATGTATCTGCCCCCAGAATTTCATTTTAGACGGTGAAAATCACCCTGCAATTTCTAACCAATACATTTTTAATTTCAGCAAATAAAAAAAATCTTCTATAATAGTGTTACATAAAAAATTCAATGAATTTTATCCTTTATAATGTATATTTATTTAATGTCAATATAATTTACTCTATGAAAAATTGTGAAAGTCTTTGAAATTAAACTTAAAACTGAGAAACTTCGCAAGTTGCATGTGCGTATTACTAAAGGCTCTCCCAAACCAACGTGAAATCATAGCGAATCATTCGCAAATACTGTTTTTTGTTGTTGTTAAGCATTGTGTATCTTTCACAAAAAAAAAACTGTCTGCGAATGATTCACTATGACTTCGCGGTGGTTTGGGAGAGCCTTTAAAGATAAAAATATTTACATTTAGTTAAAATCTTAAAAACATTTAAATAATATAGTTAAATTTTCGACATAATTTTGAACGCCCAAAAAAATTGCACTTAGTTATTAATATTTGAATGATATCACAGACGGTTTTGGTGCAGTAGTCCTTCGCCTCGAAATAATCTGGACGAGTGAAGTAATAGTTTGCGTCATAGTATGGTTTGAATGCATTTTCATTTATGAGCATATGCTAAATGCATGGTAAATATGAGATACCAAAAACGGGAACTTATCAATCCAAGAGTTGGTAAATTCATTGAGTATGAGTATGCGTTGAACATTTCCGAAAGTTCATGGTATTGATGTTTCTGTTGATAAAAAACAAAGTGATAACCATTTCTATACAACTCTTCAATTCAAGCCTTCAACTTACCAATATTCAAGGATTGTAAATACGTCAGAGGTGCGAATTGTTGCAGCACTTCCCAAGTTTCAATAAGTTTTCGTAGCTCAGCTGCACGTTTACCTTCTGTGTAATCTTCGCCATCTGCTGAGTCAATTACATCTTCGAAACTCCCACTACTACTTCCTGGAACTTCGATTCAAAATTTTCGAACCATTCTCGCTCTGATTTTTAAATTCTCGAACCGTGCTGCAAGTGTACCAAAACATCACCACCATTACAAGAACAAGCACAATCAATATCTGATGAACCCTTCCACTAGGATGATCAACATCATAGTGTCCCAAAATAATGGCGTTTTTATTTTTGTCAAACAGTGCAGTGGAATGCTTTTATCTACCAATTATGGCAGGGCATAAAGAAAATGCGAATGTTCACTAACATAGAAGGACTGTCTGTAAATAAAATCGAATTAATATTGCTCTTCTATTGAATTCTTCATGATATAGCATTCGCACATTAAATTAACCAAATCGCAAATAGGTTTAACCTAAACGCAAATAAGTTTCACCCAAGCGCAAATAGATTTAACCCAAACGCAAATAGAATTAACCCAATCGCAATTCGAATTAAACAAAACGCAAATAGAGTTAAACTATTAACAAATTATTTTAACCAAAACGCAAATTGAATTAACCTTAGCTTGATTTATTGTTCCAGGTGTACTTTTTGGGTCTAATGGATTTTGGTGCTATCCATAATTAATAAAAAGCCATTATTAAGGGATTGGCCTTTTATTTTTCGGTAAGTTCTTGGAAAAATGCGCAAAACTTGTTGAATTTACAATGGGGGTTTTGTCAAAATCTTATGGTGAACTTTTCCTACTGTTATAAGCCTTCCATTTCTTCACCACACAGCTGGAACAACAAGTTGAGCCCGGGTTAATTCAATTTGCGTTTTGGTTAAAATGATTTGTTAATAGTTTAACTCTATTTGCGTTTTGTTTAATTCGAATTGCGATTGGGTTAATTCTATTTGCGTTTGGGTTAAATCTATTTCCGCTTGGGTGAAACTTATTTGCGTTCAGGTTAAACCTATTTGCGATTTGGTTAATTTAATGTGCGAATGCTATATTACAATTCCATTTCCATCTTTTGGCTCTTCTAAAATTGAATTGAAAGCATCATCAGAGTCAGACACTGATGTGAATGGAAGACTAAGTAGTACCTCAGATCTTAACACAAATGCACTCACTTAGGATGTTGGATGTAGCCCAACTGATAATGTCACCTTCTTGTTTTTCCATTGATCCAAAGCCAAGGACTTTTTCACGACATCTAGTCTTGTAACCGACCGGAAACCAGGTGTCACTTTTTTTCCTGAATAAAAAATTCCATCAGATGATCGGCATGGGGTGTTAGCTATGCTAGCTGAGGTATGGTATGCGTTATGGTTCTAGTTTCTAGACAAGCTATCGGATCGGTAGGATGGATATATGTAGAATGGACATGTAGGCATTTCGGTCTCACTAAATCTGAAATGAAATGAAATGAAAAAGCTCCTAATGTGTGTCTCAAAATGAAAAAGTTACTTAACTTACATAATTAATTTAAATTAATACATAATTGAAATTTTTTAATTGTATGATGCCGCTGTCAAAATTTGTCCGGAAAAATAATGTTGCAATCATTATTTTTCCGGACAAATTTTGACAGCGGCATTATAAAATTAAAAAAATTAGATGGAGACTTTTTTATGCCTGTTTGGTAACCTGATTTCTTCACCAAGTTTCGTTAAACTTGGGTTTTTTTCGTATGGGCTTTGACAGCCAATTGTGAAAATTTCACTTTGTCAAACATACCTTTAAGTCAAACGTCACAATTTTGCGCGTGAACAGCGTACTGCTTGGAAAAAAATCGAAGACAAAATTTGTCCGGGGAAAAAAATTGTATGGGAGAAAAATTTTTTCCCGATCTGCGTACTAGGCTTTAGGAACAATAACTCGCCTTTTCTGGACTTTTATGACCACCGATTGGCTTGATGTTCTAAGCTTCTTAGCTATCATTTGTGTCGAGAAGCCACTCTTTGTCATGACTACAATACTGTCCTCAATCTGTCGTGATAGTTTCCTCATAATCTTAAAGAGCAATGAAATTATTATAATTATTTATTTCATTTACTAAAATACGCTGGTGAAAGTTCTAACCATACGCAATTAAACATATCTCAAACTACAAAAGATAAAGGAACTCATAAACAAACCAAAAACTTTCCAATCTAACAGCAAATTTCGATATTTTTGCTGATTAACACTTGGTGCAAAATTGAGTACATGCGATTTATTTTTGTTTTATTTGTTTTTTTCTTAGAATCTGCTCCTTTCCGTTATGTATTATATACCGTTTTGTTGAGAATTAAACATAAAATACAGGGCAAAACAAATTTTTCAATTTGCTTTATTATTTCTTTTGTTATGCATCAATGAGTGCGCGAGTTACAAACATGTACTCATTTTTGCTCCCTACTTTATGTACATTATGTGTATGTACATATCTACATGCATATATACAAAAATATCATTGTTTTTTTTCTATCAACCCAAAACTAGGCTTTATGAAAATACTAATAAAACTACACCGTAATATTTGAGTAAATTTAAGTACTTAATTATGCATAATACATAATATGAAATAGTACTACAGGCAACACTCGCACTGAAATGTCATTTCACATACTAAAGTTACGACTTTAAACATGGATTTCTGTGTATTAAATTTTGACGTTTTGCTAGTCTCTAGTCTGGCAGCTAAATTGATTATTGGTATGTGGTTTTCTGAAATATGGAGATTTTTATTTAAGCTATAACTTAATTTGGTTATTAGTAAGGCCCATTGAAACTAGTGATAAAAATTAATGAAAGGAAGTTCAACATTTTTTTTAGAAATAGTTTTTATTGTTTATATTAATTCCCGGACAATGCAAAATGTTTAAAAAAAAAATTGATAAACCAACTTTGAAAATCCATGTGCTCATTCAGTTGAAGTGGAGTGTATTTGCCTCCGAAATAAAAAAAAATTGAGTGCCGAGGTCCTGAGTTTGACATTCAGAAATGAACATTTCGGTTTGCTAAAAAATGCCCTAGAGCCTGTTTAGATTGGGAAAATTGAGTCCGGACTCGTGAGTCTCAGCGTGTCTACATTAGAAAGTTTGAGGCGCCTCAAAACACATAGAAACAACAATAACTTCAATGTTTTGTGCAATGAAACAACAACAAATGAGACTCATGAGTCGGATGTTTATGTTTTCTTCATGCCTCGCGACATCCCTGACCCCCCACTTCTCTTGTCCAGAAACCGCCGTGAGACCGGTCTCAGCCTTCCCAATCTAAACAGCGTCCTATAGAATAAAAAATATAAGGAAGCGCCATTTGTGGAAAAAAGTGAAGCATTTTTCATAATAGTGTTTGCTTTCACAAACACAAATACATTCCAAAAGGGATGGAGTGATTTTTAATGGCAACTTACTAGGGCGCCATAACAATCATTTGTTATTTTCTGAATTTATTTTTCTTTTCAGTGGTATGTTTAAAAAAATACTTACTTTTTTATGGTAACCCTCTAAGGCACCGATAAAATGTTTTAATATCTACTTTCTTTAAAATTGTGTTGTTTCAGTGGAACATTATAGATTTACTTAGTTTAATTTACGCATTGTCATGAAAGAAGGCTGTCCAAAACCAACGTGAATCATAGCAAATCATTCGCATCGATAAAAAATTGGCACCCCAAATGTGGCTTTACTTCATCCACTTTCAGAATGGTCATCCTTTTACCACTCGACTTTCGGAAACCTTTTAAATTTTTTATTAAATTATTTCAAATATTTTAATTTTTGAATAGACAAATTAATTAACATTAAAAAAATGCACTAATAACTTCACTACAGAGAAAATTGAGCAATATTCTGAAGATGCACAACATGTTAACATAAATATACGAACTCCAAAGGTTCAAAATCGATTTAATAACAAAAATAATTTCCTGATATAAAGGGCGCTTAGCAAATAGTAGCGCCTTACAACCACCAATAACAAAAAAATACGTCCCTGTTTCACAGAATCGCAGTTTGACATTACTAGTATCCCAAATTAAAACCGAAAAACCATGTGCAATTTTTCAATTAACTTATTAATTTTCTTAGTTTATTTAAAGTTTAATCATTTAAAATGTGTTACTTGATTGATGATTAATTAAATTATGATCAATTCACATCGCTTTCTTTGAGAAAAATATGATAAAACTCACTTGTGAAAGGAAATGATTCTTGTCCGCCTTATTCTTGCTTTATATACACAATTTAACACTGCACTTCATATTTTTGTATTGTTATTAGTAAGTATACATACATTTCTAAGTAAATCACTCCAAACTATTTGTTTTTTCTAACAATTAATGATTTATTAATGCTTTAGTCTTGTATCACTTTTTGTTTACTTTTTTTCTTCCATTCAGTCACCGATTTGACATTTCGGGTATACAGTTTTCTGCTTCATTCACGTACACTGTTTATGTGATATACACCAGTTCCTTTACTTCTTCTTCTATGCCTATAGAACACTTTCAGGGCCCCTATTCCGGTTCTATGATAAAATGAAATGATAAGTTTTTTATCACGAGAGTTTTCATAGACCTTTTTCATTTTATCATATCATTTTTCCCAAAATGTTGATTCTCGTTATACCAGTGAAAAAATCAGCTGATTTTATGCTGAATGTGTGCTGAATGAAAACTAAATTTATTTCACAGAAGTTTTTTCGATATTTACGATTGATTTGGTGGTTTGTTAAGATTATTTTCATTAAAATTGAATAAATTAAGTCAATTTATTAAATAATTGTTTTGAAATCGGTTCATTTAAGAAGTTTTGAAATATCGTATATATGCTTTGTCCGCGTTTCTTACTACCTACTATGGAAAAAAGAAGAGCCAGATACTGGTTGCTGAAAGTATATTAAGAAACACTATATTTTTGCAATAATTCTTTTTTCTTATTTAAGAAAACATAGAAATATTGCAAAGAAATTAATATGTGGGACAGCTTTAACACTCGTGCTCCCAATGAACAATCCATCTGCCAAATAAGACAAGAAGATCATGGTTTTTATTTGCTCGCTTTCAGTGAATGAGTCAATCAATAAAAACTTTTTTAATGTGTGTTCATCCACAATAATTTAAAAATACTTACGTATTGTGATCTAAATTCAAATTATTTACAACAAAGAAAATCAATAAAGAAGTGCATTGTTTAAATTTAGTCCATGTTTTTGGTTTTGTTCATCTTTTCAATTTATCATTAGGCTTTATCAGGCAAAATTTCTCGATGATAAATATCTTTTCATATGATAAAAGTTTGACAGACGTTTTCACGTTTACACAGAACCAGAATCGGAAATAGAAATTTATCACTGAAAAAACTTTTCATCACGTTTATCATCGAACCGGAATAGCCCCCCAGAAGCGTTTCACGCATTCCGAACGCTTCTGGATTTCCAATCGAAAAGGCAATGAGAAAACAAAATATTGGATTCGCTTGCTCAGCTTTTGACACTAAGCCCTCTGATCTCATTTTCCTGAACACGCCTATTGAAAAAGAACGCATCACATCAAATGTCATGGATGAAGTGACAGCTGACAGTTGTAATTCCTGGCTGTAAAAATTCGCCGTGTACCATACCCCTACTCAACTACCTGTTCCTCCTGGGTCGGTCACAGCTCTTATCATTTTTCGGATCAAAGTCGGCCTTGTTTTCTGTCCTTCCTTCGCCAACGAAGCAACTCGAAAGCTAGTTAACATCAACCACAATGGATAAAAAATTACACTCGGGAATGTTTCATCCAACCTTGCGACTCCTTCAGGAACCGAACTGCCAACTAAATCCTCATAATTTAATGTATCCGGTTTTTGTTATGTAAGTTCAATAAATTAAATTGTTATTTAATGATAATGAAATACAACTTACCAGATATTCTTGCTTGCAGACCACAGGATGACGCAGTAGAAGATATACCAAGTATGCCCGGTGTTGCTCGAATGGGGATCAACAAATTGAAAGAACATCTTGCTCCGCTTGTTGCCAAAGGTCTCACTTCAATTCTGTTATTCGGTGTTGTTAATTGTGACCTAAAGGTAAAGTGAAATCCAAAGTCATATCTTTGTTTTGTTAATTAGAAATTTTTTCTCAGGACAGCACAGGATCTTATGCAGATCATGATGAAAATCCAGTTATCCTTGCACTTCCAAAGTTACGCGAATGGTTTCCAGAATTACTAATTGCATGCGATGTCTGCTTGTGTCCATACACAAATCATGGTCACTGTGGCATCCTAAATGAGAGTTCTCTCAATAATGCAGAGAGTACACAACGATTGGCTAATATCTCCTTGGCATATGCAAAAGCCGGAGCACATATCATTGCGCCGTCAGATATGATGGACAATCGAATAAAAGCCATTAAAATAGCTCTAACATCAAATGGGTTTGAAAACTCGGTTTCTCTGTTGTCCTACTCGGCCAAGTTCTCTTCGAATTTCTATGGACCGTTCAGAGATGCAGCCAAAAGTGCCCCTGCTTTCGGAGATCGACGATGCTATCAGTTGCCATCTGGATCCAAAGGATTAGCCATGAGAGCTGTTGTATGTATAACATAATTTTACACCATTTTCAATTTTTCATCTGAATATTTTAAGGAACGAGATGTTGAAGAAGGTGCAGATATGCTTATGGTGAAACCAGGAATGCCATACTTAGATATTCTAAAAGCAACTAAAGATGCATTTCCTAACATGCCCTTATATGTTTATCAAGTAAGTCGAAATATTGAATTTAGAAAACTTCATGAGTTCATTTATTTTTTGTATTGAGTTAACTCTCAGTTAATCCAATTGGCCAACCTACATATAAATTAATTGTTCATTGGGCCAACACAATTTTTTTTTTAACAAATCATTGAAAAACAATAACGTCCCATAATCAACGTCAACGCTGACCACATGTATCTGATAATGAGATGTTGTCAGTTCCCGAATAGAATTTTTTTAGTTCTGATCGGTTGACTTTTCAATTATCAATACCGACAGCCGTTGCTGAAGGACCCAAAGTAGAATGCGTCAAAAGTACTTGTTGCACCTGTTCGTTTTTCTTTTTTCAAGGGACCACCATAATATTTGTTGGGGTATTTTAAAAAGTATAATACGACGGTCGTGTGCTTGTTGATACTTTTAAATCAACGACTTCACAGCTCTTTTGTGAAAAGAATGGATACATCCTATATGAAAAGGAATTGAAAGTAAAAAAAAAGTCAAGTCCAATAAATATTGTTCGTCTCTTCATTCATTTTTTTTCGGTTTCAATTATGACACGGGATTCCATTGGTTACGAACCAGTCTTCTTCTTCCATCGATTACACATTCATTCGTTTTTCCCATTTTCTTTTTTTTTCAGCAAATAACGCACAAGATTCAAAGAAATAATGAAAATAACGCACTATTTTCAAATCTATAACTAAAACTGAAGCAGGCCAACTTTGGATTTTTTAGGCAACTCAAAAATATTGAATAAAATGAGCCGAAAGCTATTAACAATTTTTTTCCAATTAATCTTTGTTTTTCAAAATGGCAACTGAAGCACAAGACTTGTTTGCGCCATTTTTCTCAATTCTAAGGGAAGACCCACGTATCAATTCCAATCATAAAATTTCATCGGAATGTTTTTGGAAAAGAAAAAATTTCCGCTGACTGACCGGAGAACTTCATCTTCATTCATAGAACAATGATTTTTTATTGTCATGTCATTTGACCTATGTACATAATGCACATACCACATAATACCTTGCAAAAAATTCAAATTCTCGAAAACTAATATAATGCCCCTCTTGAAGAACTAATTTTGACTTTACTTTTATCCAGGTTTCGGGCGAATACGCTATGCTCTACCACGCTGCTAAAAGTGGGGCGTTTGACCTAGAAACAGTACTTATGGAGTCAATGAAATGTTTTAGACGAGCTGGTGCTGATTGTATCATAACATACTTCACCCCAATACTACTAGATCTGATAAAATCTTAATTTACTGCCAGTTTTGTTACAATTTTTTTTCACGATTCTTAAGTTCATGGTTTATATATTTAAGGTAAATATAACAAAAAAAAAAAGGTTGGGTAAAGGACACATTAAAGAATATATTATATATTTTTTTCGAAAAAAAATAAAAAGTACGTGTGATTGGGAGGTCTACTCAAAGATGAAAAACATTAAGTGAACTTAACTGTTACTTTAATGCCAAAACATGTTTTGTATTTGGATAAGTCAAATAAGCTACGAGACTCGTGCTTACAGTCTAATATTTAATCTTTGAAAGTTTGCATGGTAAAATTGTAATGATTATTTATCAGGAGGTAAAATATCACACCAATACAAGACAAAAACAAAATGGTATAAAAGGAGAGGAGGGTCCGATTGTATCGATTTTACGATGATTGCTTGCTGATAGTTTGGCTGACCTTGCTTAAGCTAGAAGAAGATGGTGTACACCAAGATCAATAAAAATCTTCGTTGTGTGCGTTGATCGGCGCAGGAGACAAGGAGCAAACCTCATAGCCCTGTCACTACATACAAAAAAATAACTTGAAAAGAAATCATTTTACTGTACCATTTCTTTCACTTTTCGTTAGAGGGGGCTATTAGAAGCATATGCATAAAGTGCCGAGGATAACGATGAAGCTTCGCTTTAACACTTTGTTTAGTTTTCGGGTTCTAAGAACCAGTGAATTTAACCAAAAATCCACTCGTATCAACTTGCTTTCGAACAAATCTCTCTTATAAAATCCAGGTTTTTATGAACATATACAATTTTTTCAAATTTTAAGACTTTGACATACGAATAAGTACGTGCAACCGTGCCAGAAGTAAAGATTGCTTTATGGAGTGTTCGCCAAAATTGTATCTTTACAGATGACGGAGATAAGTTGATTTAGGTATCTCAGATTTCACTGTCTAACTGTCTGTCATAAAGAATGTAGATATGCAGAGTGGTTCGACAAAAAACAAGGGCGTATGTATAGGTTGTTACAAGAAGGACATCGTATGGGATAGGGCGGAAGAGGCAATTTCTTAAAATAAATAACTTAAAATACAAACCAATTTATTAAAAAATAACGGCAGCACCTACAATAATGTGCTATAAAAGCTTTTTTAGGGAAGTAAATATATTGTTTTATGATTATTATGTACATAGATATAACATATTTTATTAAACATTTTTTGGAAAATATGAATTTGCAGGCTTTGTTCCTAGGCAACCTTCAAATAATCTCTGCGATGAGAAATAACGATTGATTCATAACATGATATATATAAGCGATACTTGGGATTTCCTATTAGGTATGTTTCATTAACATACAACCAGCTAAATCTGAAAAATAAGCTCTGTGGAAAGTTTAAAAACATTTTTTTTTAAATATGGGTGCAGTTGGTTACAACTACTGAGTCAATGTCAATGTCAGTATAAAACCGCAAGCATTGATATTTAATGTTTTAGTATTCAAAGAATGATTTAAAAGAAAAAAAGGTATTTATTGATGAGTTGTTACGTGACCGTTGGTCTCCTCCTCTTGCGAAAATCTCCGACGACGATGTCTGGTGTGCTAGGTTTGTAAATACCACTTCAGAAAAAGTAATTTTTGGACGATTACCTAAAAGAGAGAAAAATTGTAAGGATATGACATGTGAACTTTTTTTATATTCATTAAAATTTAGTTAAAATAAATTTTTTTTTCTGAATTTATTGTTATATTCAAAAAAATTTAATCATCTTAACTACATTTTTGAAATCGATACATTTTTCTTTTTGAAATTGGGTGCTTGTTTCTTTCAACTAAATATGTGTGGCGGCTTGACTAGGCCGTTCGATGAATAATTGAGTTATATTATGGACCAGGACATCAGGGAACTTCTGACGTACATTCTAAAAGCATAAGGCTTTATGTTTCGATTCGAGTAGTGAGAGTGAGATAAACATCAATTTGAGAACAAAGTCAACCAGAATTTTAAGCACGAAGTTTGTACCTTTAAAACCACACATTTTGCTTACACATTCACTCACATTGTAAGCTGTCAGATCTTTTAATTTAAGATATTCGAGTTGTGTCCTAAAATGCAGTGAGAAATGTAAAAACATCGATAGAAAAAAGGCGGCTATCCTAAGTCTTGACAACTCTTTCGGAAACAACATAATACCATCGTACTTTTTATATAATGCCACTGTGTTAAAGTGTTAATGCTGTACTCAGTTAAAATCCCAAAGATGGTTGGTGAAAAGACAATTTTTGGAAATCACAAAAATTGATAAAAAAGTGTATTTATGGGAATACTCAAATCAAATACGAATATGTATGTATTTGGAAAAAAATTGTTAAAACATTTAGGCAAAATTTTAGTATGTAAATCTAAATTATTTTTGTATAGTCTAAAAGCCAACGACATTAAAAGTCAAGTCATTTGCGTAACATTGTAATTCATATCAATAATAGCCTTTTAGGGGTTGAGCCAATAACCGTTTGTCTACCTAACTAAACACATGTCAAACAGGTGTATTTCAACACCTATTGGTCGATGGGAAAAAGTGCGCTTACAACAAATATTTAGCTTGCAATTTTGAACAATTGTTGTCTTAGGGCAAACTCTCTAATGTTAGTACCAAAGAAGATAGAGAGCAATGAAATTTCCAAAAACCACTCAGGTAAAAACATAAACCTTACCAAGTGCGATCAAAATTATTCAGCTGTAGTTCTGCCCTAATGTCATTTTAATACTTGAAAAAGATCATCTTGCGATCTCATAAAAGTGGTATTCCTTTGTTTAGGGAAGACATTTTTTTCTTGTTATCGTTAGAGTACTTTATAGAAAGCTTAAATCCAAGTTTTCGACCATCAACCCTTTTTTTCCGCCATCTTGATTTGAAGACTGAACTCAGTTTGGCTATTTTCTAAACGGGGTGAGGTAGAAAGATGTTTTTTTCTGTATTCGATAGATAAAGCAATTACAAGAAAGTCGTAGGTGTAATGAAAAATTCGGAAAATTAAAGGATAATAAAAGTCAAAAACGGGAAAGTAGATTGCCAAGAAATAATTTGCAATAAGTCAGAATGACATTTGCTTTAAGAAAATTTTATATTTTTGGAAAGGTAAGAACAAATTATTTTACCCATGTTTGAGGAATTTTTGATTAATGTGTAAGTTAGATTTTCAAACAAATTTTGATCCAAGAGATCAAAGTTTGTTTGAAAATCGCAATTTTTCGAGATCAATTTTTTCAAGTACCTATTTGATTTTTATATTTTTAAAGGATGGGCTTAGATCTCGGAAATCATTAGAAATGATGTGGACTTTATTTTTTGATCAATCGCTTCATCACAGAATATTGAGTGCAAAGAAGTCACACTACATTTTTTTAGATAGCAGCTTTGTAACGAGCTGTCTTATGCCATACGGTTCAGGCTGACACTTGCTTTTCGAACCCTTAGCTCAGCGTTGGGTGTGGTTCTTGAACCTATAGCCCATTACAAAAAAAATAACTTGTCAGCCAAGTGCATCCAGCTGTTTTTGATGCGCGAGATATCGCCTCTACCCACCCTGCCTGGTTGCATCCCTCGCCAGAGCAACCCCTTTGATTGGCTTCATTCTCCCTCAGAAAACCATCTCTCTCATTTCCTCCTCCTCATCCTTTTTTGAAAAGCTTTTATTCACACTTCATAGTGTATTTTATAAACGTTTCAATATTCATTTAAAACCATTTTATTTAATTAAAAAAAAATTACAAAATGTATTTTATTTGAGATATTTTAAATTTTAAACAAAATTCATAACATTAAAACTAATCAATTGAATTAACTTAATTTAGCAAAAAAAATAATTTCTTTGGCTGGCAACCCTGCCACCGATCGCAAAAAAAATTCAATTAAATCGAATTAAAACGTCTTCGATTTATTCAAACAAAATTTGGGTATTCAACACCTCTTATCTTTATTCACTTTGTATCTAAAATTAACACATTAGTCCCCCTGTTCAAACCCCCTTTCGATCCGCGTATTAAATCACTATCTTTTTTATAGGTATATGTATATATATTTTATGTTTCAATCGAATAATCAAATATAGGTTTTTTTTACAAAACTCACCCCTAAATTTCCTGGAGAAGTGGCCACTGCTGCTAGGTTGATTTAGCGATGATATACCCTGTTTGTTGTTGTTGCACTTTGTTGCTTTTTAAGATAAATATATATACTAATACGCGAATTGAAAATATATATGTATTTATACGTTTCGCGTTTTAATGTTCCTTATTTGAACTTTTAACACTATCGCCGACCGAGCAAACAACTTCCGGAAATTATTTAAAAAAAATTATTAAAAAGAATTTACAACTTTATGATCAAACGAAATAAAAAAAAAATATATATATAAAAGGATAAAAATTAATTTGAATAGTTGGCAATTGGTGGGTTTTGAACCCTGGACCCCTTCGACCAGCGCTCTAATTTACCGACGCGCTAACACCTCGGGCTAAGCTCGCTCTTGGATACCGGTCAGCAAAACGGTTACGAGAATTGATAGCGGTTGCGTTCAAATCTTTGTTCGGATGTACAAGATGATACGTATATAAAGTATACGGGTTTTCTTTTTTATGGTGGCCTGGTATTTCGGGAATCTTTAACTTTTTGAAATATGGCCGGAAAAGCTGGGAAATTGGATTTTCCTCAAAAAAAATCGAAGGCGGCGAAATTCTTCAACCGCCTAACGAATTTCCTAAAAAAGAAAACACAAGTTTCTCTTTTAAATGAATAAAATCTAACACAAAGGATATATATATATATAAATATATATATATGGAATATTTTCACCTGGTAACAAAAATTGAATAATTCTGAAAGAATATTTACCTGGTTTCTTTTCGTAGGCTATTATTAATTTATTAACCCTTATAATAATAACTGGGTATTTTGGGTGTATTAGTCCACTGCAGTTACTTAAAATTATTTGCACCTTTATTAAAAAACTAAAAACAAAATTTTTATGACCGATATGCAAAAGCACATACAAATTCACTTACTGCAATTTGAAATTTTGTTCGGCACGTTAAAAATTATAAGTAAGAAGAACTGTGGACTAGCTCTGAATAGAGAACTTGATGCTTTGTCTAGAAATCTTTGCTTATTCTATTCCTAACCAACATTGGAAATCTCTGTAGAAACTTTAACTCTCTAAAATCTCATTTTTTTCCAGGATCATCGAAAATTTTAAAGTTAAAACTTTCACTCTCCATCTCCAGTCAACATTTTCAAATTTCTTGCATATTTAATTTTCTCTTAAAAATGTTGCATGGTTGCATCAAGAAAACTTTCACCAACCTATTCTTAAGCTACATTTTAGAACGCAACCAACAATGTATGTATCGTAAAGATCTACTACAATTAAGCTTTTACGATCATTCACCCTTTTTTCTAATCTTCGTCTTGTCCTTCTTTGACATTTCCTTTAGTTTTCTCGGGTAAACAATTAAACATGTCGCGAAAGTTGCAATCGCTTGTATTGGCATCGGCCAATTTATTTGTTTATTTTCTTTTTTTTTTTTTTAAATACCAGCTTAGGTAAATTAATTAAAAGTAATAAATTCGGTAACAGGGCTTTGCTTTTTCCAGATATACCTATGTCTGGAATATGCAAATGAACCCACGCAGTTCTATATCGGTCGGTTGTGCAAAAAAAGTGCAAAGAATAAGTGTAAATAAATACAAAAAAAAATCATCCTAAAATGATTACACTGGATAGATAACCCATTGAAAAAGGAATGTGGAATACCTAAATGATCTATCCAATATTATTCAATAAAAATAGAATAAAAAATGTGAAATAAATAAAAAACGAAAACCGAACGGGAATCTAGCCAAAGAAAACGAGAGAAAAAAAATGTCGGTGGCGAAAGAGACGAATGTATTCGCCTTTGTATATGTTTTTGCGCAATAAAGTGAAAAGTGCAATAGTGTATTAAAAATAGTTTCGTTTAATTCCACACCTAAAAGATATAGTTATTATTAAAACGGTTTAGGTAAAAAAAAGATATAAACAAGAAGAAGCTTCTTGCCCACTCGCCACTGTGTTGTTCTTTTTTTTTGTGATTACGAGATGTAAACAAAACAAACAAAATTATTTTTTTGTTTAGAATAGTGGGTGTTTTTTTCTTCTGTTGTTGACGAAAATGAAAACGCGGAAGAATACACGTTCGGAGTTTTATTTCGCTTTTAATTAATTTCAATTCATCCGCATGTGTATTTAATACAAAACAAATAAAAACAAAGTACGAGCGCATCGAAATCCTGAAATCAACGTGGGTCGCGAACCCACTTAACTAGCCGGGCCAAACAGTGTCAGATAAGTTTAAAATTGATCTTTAACAAAGTGAATGCGATACTTTGTGTATTTTTTTTTTTTATTTTTAGGATGTTATTGCCGCATGTCCTTGGCATGGAAGATGCCTAATGGTTTTCCAGCAGGGGTTTCAAGTTCATACATGCAGTTCCCAATAACTTTTCGAACGCGGGATTTTATGAACTTGGGAAGCAGTTTGGCGTTAACTCCTTTTACAAAGCTACTCTGCGCAAAGTTTCGATGGAATACTTCTTGCCCCACCCGGTAAGTTACTGGTTTTGAACGAGTATTATAAGTATTCTTAGACTTAACGTATGCCCTGAAAAGATTCTCCGACAACTTCTTTCTGGCTAGTGTGGTTTTCAATGCGTTAGGCAAGACTAACATTTCCGAGTCCTCGATAGCATTCAAGTCGCGTAGTATTCGATAGGTAGAGCCGTGAGATACCATGTTTTGTCCGAAAAGAGCATAATACGGTTGGCAGCCTATTGAATCGTGTATGTCTGAACGCAAGGCGCAGGCGATTCTAGACAATTGGACATCCCAATCATTTTGCTGTTTCGAAATTAAGACTCTCAGTTTGCTCAAAACGCTGCGATTGACTCGCTCGGAAATGTTAGCCTGCGGAGAATACACAGCTGTGCGAACGTGTTTAACGCCGTACTCAGCCAGAAAGTTTTTGAATTCAGTGGACACAAACTGCCGTCCGTTGTCGGAATGAATCAATTCAGGGGTCCCGAAAGTGTGAAAAATTTCAGTTTCTAGAAAACTAATGATTCTAGCAGAGGTTGCCTTAGGCATCGCTTTTAGAAAAGTGAATTTGGTGAAATGATCTACCACAATGAAAACGTACACATTTCCTCGCTTCGTACGTGGATATGGTCCAAGGAAGTCGACATAAAGCCGCTGAATAGGCCTTTCGGAAACAATCTGCTTGGTGATAGGTGGACGAAGAATAGCGTTAGGGGCCTTGACCATTTTGCAAGTTTCACATTCACTCACAAATGCTTTGATGTCTGCCACCATTTTTGGCCAATAAAACTTATCTCTAATACGAGCATACGTTTTTGCAAAGCCGCTATGGCAACTTAGTTTCGTATTATGAGCCAATTCAATACATTCGTGAGTGAGGGTGTCTGGCAACCAAAGACGCCATAACGAGTCCTCCTCGTTCACCTCACCCTTCCTGAAACTAACCCTTTTGTATATAAATTTTCCCGATACAACTATATCAGGAAGTGCAGATTGATTCGAAACGATGCTCTCTCTCAATTGGGAATATTGCTCCGAATCGAATTCTACCGAGTCTAAATCGATCTCACCGCATAACATCGTCGAAGAAATTTCATCAGTCTCATTTTCTTTCACGATTACTTTTGCAGAAATCTCTTCCATATCCATACGAGATAGAGTATCTGGTACCACGTTGAGGGACCCCTTTCGATGTTCAATGGCAAAATCAAAACCTTGGAGTTCCAAACTCCACCGAGCGAGCCTTCCACTCAACTCTTTCATTGACATCAGCCATTTAAGGCTGGAATGGTCGGTTATGACTTTGAAAGGTAATCCATCAACGTAGGGCCTAAATTTTCGTATACTCAGGACAGCTGCAAGACACTCCTGCTCAGTAACCGTGTAGTTTTTCTGAGACTTATTGAGCTTCTTCGACATGTATGCTATCGGCCTCTCGTTGTTGTTCTCATCCAACTGAAAGAGAACACCACCTACTCCTTCCGAGGAGGCATCACACTGGATTGTGAATTCCCTAGAAAAATCAGGTTGTGACAATACAGGAGCTGAGGAAAGGGCAGTCTTCAATCTGGTAAACCCCTCCAGCGCCTCAGGTGTCAGTTCGAAATTCTTTTTCTTTTTCAGGCAATCGGTAAGGGGCGCAGCTAATTCGGAATAGTTTTTAATAAACCGTCTATACCAGCCGGTTAAACCTAAGAATCTCCTAACCTGTCTAATGTTAGTGGGGACTGGAAAATTTACCATTGCCTCGATTTTGTCAGGATTGGTTTTCAAAGTACCTTGGCCAACAATGTATCCTAGATACTTTATCTCCCGCATGCAGAACTTGCTTTTATCGAGGTTAATAGTCAGGTTTGCCCTGCGAAGACAGGCAGCCACTTCGTTAAGGATACGTATATGTGACTCAAAATCGGCAGTACAAATCAATAAATCGTCTAGGTAGACAAACACATTTTCACGGAGCGAACTTGGCACTACCTGGTCGATCACTCTACTCATTGTCTGACCAGCGTTACTAAGGCCAAATGGCATTACTTTGAACTGGTAGAGTGGTCTACCAGGTACCGCAAAAGCAGTCTTTTCTCTTGATTTTTCGTCTAATGGTATTTGCCAATACGCATCTTTTAAGTCGATCCCCGTGATAAAATGTGTGTCCTTGATTCGACTGAGTAAGCCTTCGATGTGAGGCAGTGGATACGCATCCTTAACCGTGACTGCGTTGACTTTTCGAAAGTCTAAACACAGGCGGACCTTACCCGGTTTCCTCACCAAAACCACAGGACAACTCCAAGGCGAGTTGCTAACCTCGATAACATCAAGTCCTAGCATGCGGTCCAATTCCTTATAAACTTCTTCCTGACGAACCGGAGACAATGGATAGTGACGGGATTTAATCGGGACCGCGTTTCCCGTATCAATAACGTGACAACCGAGATTTGTCTTCCCCAAACCTAACATGACAAAATTAGGAAATAACTTTTTGGTATATTCCAATCTTGAATTTTGCTCAGGCGATAACTTAATCAGCTCAGCCTCATCCTTGAAATTCACCTCTTCTTCACCTAATCCGACGTCAGCTTGTATTTCATTTATTTCGGGCATTAAATTAAAATCTCTCCAAAAATTCATCCCTAGGTACAACTCTTGAGTTAGGTTGGGAATCAAGTAAAAAGTTAGAGGTTTTGTGAAGCCATTGTACTGTGTTTGAATTTCACAATAACCTACGATGTCGTGAGACTTACCGTCTGCAGTACGTACCACGTTTTTGTACGACTTCACCTTCACTCCAGCCCTTTTTACCAATTCCCAACAATTTTTCCCTAACACGGATATGGAAGCCCCGCTATCTAGCAACCCATAAACTGACTCATCGTTTAATTGAACCTTCGCAAACATTCTACCATCCGAATGCGAAGTAATAATTGTTTCGACAATTTGTTTGCGAAATTTTTTTCTTTTTTGATATCGACGTCGGCATCTTTGAATTTGAAAGCTAGCTAAACTATTATTAGTGCCGAAAATTCGAGACCGAATTTTATAGTAATTTAGCTTCCGGTCGTGAAGGGATTTTAGCGCATAGGTGTTTAAGGGATGAGACTGAGAGATTTGAGAGCTGAGAGGCTCTTCCCTTTCCAAGATTTTGTTTGGAATGCTCTCAATAACGGTGTTGGGTTTATCGATTTCTATTGCTGTGGGTGGTCGGGTTTGTTCCTTGAGGAACGAATTTCCCCGCTCTTCTTTTCGTTCCAATGACCGTTTCCCGAATGTTTACCACATTCGATGGTGGTAACTCCCTTCGCCCCGCACATAAAACAGAAAAGATTCCTAATCTTAGAAGGACAATAATGATAGGCATGCCCTTTTTGGTCGCAATTCCAACAAATATAATTTGCCGTTGAAACCGTTTTTCGCCCTGAAGCAATGGCCGCGATTTCCTCCCCATCTAGGTCTGCATCTGATTTGTCTTCTTCGACCACTATCTCATTTACAGTTTTCTGGACAGAAGTTCGTTTCGCCAAGAACCTCTCAGCTTCTCTAGCCTTGTTTCGCAATTGCTCCAAATCCTTTACCTCAGCTGAAAGCAAAATTTCACCTAATTTGTCCTTAGCATTGTTTCGGATAACATGGACAAGTTTCTGACTATCGAAGGGTTCCTTCAGACGGTCGTTCAGAAACACGATCGAGGTATAAAAATCGTCAAAAGATTCTTTCACGCCCTGTTTACGAGTCAGTAACCTCATATAAATATCGACGTCACTTTCCAACCGCCCGAACTCTTTTTTCATCGCCACCTTCACCTCCGATAATTTTGCTGTCTTATTTCTCTTCAAGAAACCCCAAAACCACTTATTGGCTTTTCCACTGAGTAAAATGTGGAAATTTGCAGCTATTTGATCGTCGGTGTAAGATGACGATGATTGCATTCTATCCACCTTAAAAAGAAAATCAGAAATGTTATCCGTACCGTCGTACTTAATGTTCCATCTGTCCAGTCGACACTTGCTCGCTTCAGCTGTACTGAAAATCGATGGGGAAATGGAATTTCTGGCTCTCGGCACCGGTTGAAAAGTTTCGTTGGGTCTAGACTCAGCCCCTGTGCCATTTAAATTTTCTCCAGATTGAGTGTTCTGGGAAGGTGCGGCTATATTAAGACTTTCCAATTTTTTTATGACGTTAATCATAAAAACATCCATTTGTTGGAATAATCTAACTTGATTATCAACCATATTTCTTTCGATACGTGCAGCCAACGCTTCGGTCGGATCTGCCCTCTGACCATCTACAGGATTTAGATCCTGTAATTCATCTTGCAAAGGATCTTCGTTGCTACCTATTGGATCGCTTCCGTTCGACATGTTTGGAGTTGAACTTGAAATTATTGAGTTTAAACACTCCGAAAAACTAAACGACGTATCAAGGTTGAACCGTTCAATAGTGGTCCTAAATTGTCTATAAAACTCCTCAAATCTTGCCTCAGAATGAGCGTTTATTACACTTATGTCGTCGTGAATTGATACTCGACGCCTATTGTTCATGCCTACTCAACAAAAAAAAACAAAAACTTGTGCTGAGCTTCTCCACTCAACTTAAGGCACAAGATCAAACCCTGCCGAAATTCAAGAATGCTAACCAGAGAAGAAAACTTAGCCACAACAAAATCCAGATCTCCGAAAGAATGTGATTCTCAGAAATTTCCAATGCTAACCCAGGTGTGAATCGTAAGAAATCGAAACAAAAGAAAATTAGCGAGCACTTTAAAATTTCAGCAACCAAAGCCTTTAAAATTCTATAAAAGAATTTACGTACTTGCCGTCCAAAAATTACAAAAATCTGAAAACCCTGCTCTTCAAAATCACCACTTGCCAATTGTTCACAAAAAAATTTGTTTAAATAAAAAATAATATGTAATAGAATTTTCAAAAAAAGTATAAAATTTCAAAAATATAAGTTTTTATATTTGAAAAAAATATATAAAACAATTAAAAAAAAAAAAAAAAAAAAATTTCAATTCGAAATTTTCAAAAAAAAAAAACGAGTTTAAAAAAATTATCACTTGTTTATTTCATAGGATACAAAAAGGATGAGGATTCTGATTTGAGAAGGATGATCCCCGATAATGGAGAAGAAGCCGTTGTTCTGAGAGCCGAAAATCAATTGAGCAAAAAAAAAAAAAAAATGAAATATGCTATGTAAGTTAATTTGTTACTATTGAATCTACTTTACTTATTAAAATTTGACTTCTCTTTGATTTCCAGGACATCGAAAGACAAAATATTTATCTTCGAAGACTCTGGAGAACCTTGAAGAATAAAAAGGAAGTATGTCGGAGGGACCTCTGAAAACGCAGCTTGCATCAACGAGTCTCTTCCAAACTTTATTTATATATGTGAGCAAGATTGTGCTGCTATTCGACTATCTGCTTTGCTGATACCCAAAGACTCGCAGAAATCTAGCTCATATTTTATTTATTTTAAGTTATATGGTTGCATCTTCCCCGCGGCAACGCGGTACCAAATGCTTAACACCCAGTCACCGGGACTCACGAGAAAGCTGCAACCAAAATCGACTAAAACAATCGAAAACTAATTTGCAAAAAAAAATAATTAATATGGAAAAAAGATATGGAAATTAAAAATCAATAAAAGTTGAATTAAAAATGTAAACAAAAATTGATTCGGCTCAAAAATCTAGCCACACTATCTATTGATAGTGGGCTCCACGTTATGGGCGCCATTTTGTAACGAGCTGTCTTATGCCATACGGTTCAGGCTGACACTTGCTTTTCGAACCCTTAGCTCAGCGTTGGGTGTGGTTCTTGAACCTATAGCCCATTACAAAAAAAATAACTTGTCAGCCAAGTGCATCCAGCTGTTTTTGATGCGCGAGATATCGCCTCTACCCACCCTGCCTGGTTGCATCCCTCGCCAGAGCAACCCCTTTGATTGGCTTCATTCTCCCTCAGAAAACCATCTCTCTCATTTCCTCCTCCTCATCCTTTTTTGAAAAGCTTTTATTCACACTTCATAGTGTATTTTATAAACGTTTCAATATTCATTTAAAACCATTTTATTTAATTAAAAAAAAATTACAAAATGTATTTTATTTGAGATATTTTAAATTTTAAACAAAATTCATAACATTAAAACTAATCAATTGAATTAACTTAATTTAGCAAAAAAAATAATTTCTTTGGCTGGCAACCCTGCCACCGATCGCAAAAAAAATTCAATTAAATCGAATTAAAACGTCTTCGATTTATTCAAACAAAATTTGGGTATTCAACACCTCTTATCTTTATTCACTTTGTATCTAAAATTAACACATTAGTCCCCCTGTTCAAACCCCCTTTCGATCCGCGTATTAAATCACTATCTTTTTTATAGGTATATGTATATATATTTTATGTTTCAATCGAATAATCAAATATAGGTTTTTTTTACAAAACTCACCCCTAAATTTCCTGGAGAAGTGGCCACTGCTGCTAGGTTGATTTAGCGATGATATACCCTGTTTGTTGTTGTTGCACTTTGTTGCTTTTTAAGATAAATATATATACTAATACGCGAATTGAAAATATATATGTATTTATACGTTTCGCGTTTTAATGTTCCTTATTTGAACTTTTAACACTATCGCCGACCGAGCAAACAACTTCCGGAAATTATTTAAAAAAAATTATTAAAAAGAATTTACAACTTTATGATCAAACGAAATAAAAAAAAAATATATATATAAAAGGATAAAAATTAATTTGAATAGTTGGCAATTGGTGGGTTTTGAACCCTGGACCCCTTCGACCAGCGCTCTAATTTACCGACGCGCTAACACCTCGGGCTAAGCTCGCTCTTGGATACCGGTCAGCAAAACGGTTACGAGAATTGATAGCGGTTGCGTTCAAATCTTTGTTCGGATGTACAAGATGATACGTATATAAAGTATACGGGTTTTCTTTTTTATGGTGGCCTGGTATTTCGGGAATCTTTAACTTTTTGAAATATGGCCGGAAAAGCTGGGAAATTGGATTTTCCTCAAAAAAAATCGAAGGCGGCGAAATTCTTCAACCGCCTAACGAATTTCCTAAAAAAGAAAACACAAGTTTCTCTTTTAAATGAATAAAATCTAACACAAAGGATATATATATATATAAATATATATATATGGAATATTTTCACCTGGTAACAAAAATTGAATAATTCTGAAAGAATATTTACCTGGTTTCTTTTCGTAGGCTATTATTAATTTATTAACCCTTATAATAATAACTGGGTATTTTGGGTGTATTAGTCCACTGCAGTTACTTAAAATTATTTGCACCTTTATTAAAAAACTAAAAACAAAATTTTTATGACCGATATGCAAAAGCACATACAAATTCACTTACTGCAATTTGAAATTTTGTTCGGCACGTTAAAAATTATAAGTAAGAAGAACTGTGGACTAGCTCTGAATAGAGAACTTGATGCTTTGTCTAGAAATCTTTGCTTATTCTATTCCTAACCAACATTGGAAATCTCTGTAGAAACTTTAACTCTCTAAAATCTCATTTTTTTCCAGGATCATCGAAAATTTTAAAGTTAAAACTTTCACTCTCCATCTCCAGTCAACATTTTCAAATTTCTTGCATATTTAATTTTCTCTTAAAAATGTTGCATGGTTGCATCAAGAAAACTTTCACCAACCTATTCTTAAGCTACATTTTAGAACGCAACCAACAATGTATGTATCGTAAAGATCTACTACAATTAAGCTTTTACGATCATTCACCCTTTTTTCTAATCTTCGTCTTGTCCTTCTTTGACATTTCCTTTAGTTTTCTCGGGTAAACAATTAAACATGTCGCGAAAGTTGCAATCGCTTGTATTGGCATCGGCCAATTTATTTGTTTATTTTCTTTTTTTTTTTTTTAAATACCAGCTTAGGTAAATTAATTAAAAGTAATAAATTCGGTAACAGCTTATAAGAGTAAAGTGGGAGCATGCATCAAAATACATATAAAAATGTTATTTTGCATATCAGATACATGATTACACTTGTTCTGCAAGCTTTCACCATCTTAAGTGAAAGAGTGAATTCTGTTTTCGTAACTCACAACCAAGGCTTGCTATATTGATTCAAAACAAGAAAATTAGGAAGGTAAAATTTTGCTTGCAATATTTTAAGTGTGATGCTGCGTTTGGAGGCCATTCAGGTGCTACAGTAAGTAAACAACTGCTTGCACTGAAAAATATTAAGATAAAACTGTAATTTAACGATTCTTTAAGTATTTTAAGGAGAAAATTTTCACAAAGCACTGAACAAAAGTTGAATAAAAAATATGTGAGCTCCATTTTTCGCTGATAACTGGTTACAACTTTAACAAGACACGAAAAATACCACATAATAAATTTGAAGAACTTATTCCTCTTATCAGGAATGCAATGATTTTTTGATAAAATTAAAAATACGGATTTATTTTGTGAACAACGAATTCATTCCTTAATTGAAGATAGCGGCAACCCTGTCATGGATTGATGATCGAAATTTTGGATTTAAGCTTTCTTTATAGTACTTCATCGAACTCAAAACTAAAATTGTCTTCTCCGTTTCCATATTGAGAAAAAGAAACTCACACTTTTAAAGCATTTACCCTGAGGCCACACGAGCAAGTACTTGCAAGCACGTTGGCTACATACACTGCCTGTCAAATTCGTAATTTGCATTCCACTTGCTTTCCACTTGCATTCCACTTGCTTGTCTCCCAACTTGATTCTCAACTTGCTTCACTACTGGCTTCAAAACTTGCATGCCAGTTGATAAGCAAGTTGCTTGGGTTTGTTTGTGTTAGTAAACAAATGTGTATGTATTGCAACTTGCTTTGCCAGTACTTGCTCGTGTGGCCTCGGGGTTAATTATGATGATGACCTTTCAGGCAATACAGTTGATAAAAAATTGCTTAGAAACAGAAAATGTTAATGACAAAACTGTAGGATATAGTGATTACTAGAACTTTTAAAAGAAGTAGTACTGAAAGAAAAAAAATTGACAAAAAAAGTGTGAGCTCCATTTTTTTGTTTATAATTGGTTATAACTCGTTAAATTTGTAGAACTGAATCTTTTTGTTAGAAATGCTTTTTTATTTTGTCGATAAAGTTAAAATTACGGATATTATTAGTTAAAAAATTCAATCTTTAAATCAATGTAGCGGCAACCCTGCAAGGGTTTGATGGTCGAAAATTTGAACTTAAGCTTTCTGTATGGTACTTTAATGAAATCAAGAAAAAAATTGCTTCCCCAATCTTTTGCAAAAAAAAAGTCTAAATTGACAACTAGTTGGCCAAACTTTTTTGTATAGTCTCGGTGTCTTGATTGCGTTTACGATTAACTAGAGAGATCGCGTGCAGTCCTGGGTTGCGACCCATACTTCCCTTACTTTAACTTAATTTTATTAATTGAATTCAATACTCAGAATACACTTCCTGTCTCATAAAAGTAAAATTTGTAAGAAATTATTGATATTTTTGATGGCGCATAGATATCATTCTGTCAATATTTTAACGACCATAGGAAAACTCATTTTCTGCAAGAAAGTGCAACAATGCATGTATTTCGAACAAAAATATACAAAATAAACTATACCATCGGCCGATTGATATACTAATTAAATATTACATTGCTTGCGGGAATGATCATGAAACGTTCGTTATCAAGGACTACCCCAAATTAGGCGTTCATAAAAAATGAACAAAATTGCCAGTGGCAATAATCCAAAAAGCTTTACGGTCGTATTTGGGAAGTCCGTTTAAACTTGAAACCACAAACATTTTTGATTTAAACTCTTTAGAATTTTGTTCCTTTTATATATTTTTACTCCATTATGTATAGGCTAAGAGCCCACAGCAGATTTTGGGTGTGATTGATAGCAAAAAAAGAAGTATAGGCGTCGAAAGCCCTGCGTCTTTAATTCGCCCTGCCAAACTGTTCAAAAAAACCTTTTTGCACTTAGAATTTTGAATTTTTTAAACGGTCCGGTAGAGCGTACTATACACTCAAATGGTTTCAGATTCCGTGATATGTGACCAGAGGAGCTTATCTAAGGAGAGGTGAAAACCAATTTCGGCTAGCACGATTACCTTCGAAGTTGCATTCATATTTTTTTTTCAATTCACTGTTAATAGCAAAGGCCCCAGTTTCGGACTGCAAGACTTTGATTTTTTGAAAAATCCTTAATGAAGCTTTCGATGCCTATACTTCTTTTTTTGCTATCACTCACACCCAAAATCTGCTGTGGGCTCTAGGTCTAGTAGGTACATATATTATTAAAAATATATATTTATTAAACTTTACTTTGAAAAACCAAATAGAAAGTTCAGGTCCAGATAGTAAATTCGTATTTAGGCTGGAAGGGCTTTTTGCCAAAAATCACTTAAAACCGAACATAAAATATTGAAACGAAACGACAACACTTAATTTTTAAAAAAATGTGTCTAAAAATGTAAAAAAATTAAATACTATAAAAGTTTAAAATAAAACCATTTGTAACGGTCTAGTTTCTCATTTCCATCGCATCCCGGGCTATGTGAAAGCAGCCTTACTCGCGCATTGTGTGTTTTGGGCCATACAAATTTGTCAATTCCGCCAAAGTTGAAGTTGTCAATGGTAATTTGACGCATGACCATTAGCGGAATTATTACACATCGAAATTCCTTGCTCAATGCTGTGCGCGGTGACTGCTTTGTTCGTATCTTATGTTTTTCTTTAGTTTACATAATTGCTTTTCTGTGTATCAAAATGATGCAAATAGCATTCCTCGTATTTTTGTGTAAAATTATAAATAAAAATAACACGTGCACGGGAAATAGACACACAAAGTTGTTCTAATTCTAATTTAATGCACTGGACTTCGTTCTTCGTTTGATTTATTATAAAATCGTAAGTGAACTCATAATATTTTATCTTTCTCTGATGTTTTCTTTTGGTTTTGTTCTTTGTTTTGCTCCATTGTTTTGTCAATGCTCCCACCCTCAGTTGTCATGAAGATGAAGTTAACCCCCTTGCCTTGTTTTTTTTTTATTTTTATGTGCACTCCCATGCCCGTCCCATTTATAAAAAAAAAAACAACTCTTGAAGAACAACGGATTTTCAAATTTGGCCGATAACAAAGAACAAACATCATCGTGAAATTTGTATTAGGTATGTAGTCGAGTAGATACAGAATAGGTACATACAGTCCGGTTAAAATGCTTAGATGCAATTACAAATTTTCACTTTAATTAAAGGTACGCGAATAATTCAATAAATGAGTAAGATATATTACCTATATGGAATTTTCAAAATAGTATTTGTTGAATTTATTAAGAAAAATATAAATTTATTTTGTTGAAAAATCAATGTTTTTAGGTCGGCTTAGTCGATTTTTTTTTGTAAATTTAGCTTTTTGAACACTATGTCCCCTTTCACATGAGGAAACTGAGTTGCTAGCAACTTTCAGTTCCTCGGAAAGAAGAGGGAGGTTAGAGGGGTGAATAAAATCTCTCCGGTCGAGGATTTGAAGAGATTTTTTGTTGACATTTCCTCTCGTGTCTGGGTTAAGGTGCGTTCAACCAATAGACTTTCAAAGGACATTTCAAAAATTACCTGGAGATTTTGTTTCCTCGCGTGTTAAAGTTAAAAGAGATTTTTATGGAAATTAAAAGAAAACGTCAACAAAATCTCCAGCAATTTGTTTCTTCGTATGAAAGGGGACTATGGGTATATTCATATCTGTGGTGTTTGGTAGAAACATGATCAACTCATCAGACTCCTTTAGTGGTGATCAGTCTGGTTATGGTCGTATTAATGGAAAAACTATTTGCCGTCATCTGGGAGCATGAGCATAACCAGACTGAGCACCACTAAAGGAGTCTCATGATCGGGGTGGGTCTTGTGAAATTGCTTTAACACCAGCCTATATACTTGGTGGTAACACACACAAGTTTTTGTTGTTCATATTCAATAAAAATTGATGTATAATTCGCAGCATGCACTGCACTTGTGTGGATATGGACTTCCATTTTACACACAAAAAACCAATTAATACAAACTATATTCACCCCGATTACAGAATCCGATGAATCAGCTGCGGAGAGAATCAGTCTTCATATTCAAATTTTTATCATGAGCGAAATGTCAAAATTTATTCCGATTCCCGCCGCAGCTCATTCATTGGATTCAGTAATCTGGGTAATTGCTTTAGCTGTGGCTAAAACACATTTAAGGTCAATAAATAGTTTATGTGTGTTTTTTTCTTCGTCTTCGATGCCTTTTCTCTTTTTTGTTTCTTTTTCTTGGCAACTCCTGTTGGAGTTGAGACGTTTTTTTGTCATTTTAAATAATTAAATCCTATTGGAATCTTTGTTTTTCAGGAAATAATTAATGGTAGATTCTTTCGGCTTCAAACAATCCTTTATTAACTTAATGGTGCAAAATTATAGTGAATTGAACTCGACACTAAAACTATTTAAGTGTGACACTAGGCAAAAGTGTTTAGAAATTCTGCAAGTCATATTTAAACTTGGTGATAGGTTCGAAGACTATAAAATCGCACTGTCGATATTGCGGAGGCAGTTCTGCAATGTTAACTTTCGTCCCTGTTGCTTTATAAAATATTTGTATCGAAAGATGTTTATGAATGTTTAAGCTAACCTTTTAGCAGATTAGTGAAACAAAGTGAAAAAAAAAACTTGCAAATTGACAAAACCTAACGCTTTTCAAAAACATAGGTACTTATCAGTTAGAAAATTTGTATTATTTGATGATACGTATTTTGCAGAGAGAACAAAATTTCATAAAAATATTACCTCTTTTTGGTGAATTGAAGTATGAAAAGATAAACTGAAAAGATCAAAAGTGCCAAGTAAGAAGTTGTTATAGGTTAAGTAAGAACTACATCTACATCATGTTTCACTTGCTTGCCTAAATGAAAGTATATAATATCCTCCAATTTGAACAACTAGGGGTATAATGAGAAAATATGTACTTAAAAAAAATCATGACAAATTTTGAAAACCACAATGTATGTAAATGATCAATATAAAATAATCAGATTGGTCCAATCAAATGAACACCAGTGTAACACAACTTTTCCTTTTTCTCAGTGTCTATCTTAATTTGGTAGAAAAAGTAATGTAGAAATCAGTACCTACTGTCGATTCATTCATAGCGAACATTTCTGAAAAACCGGGCTTAACTTGCGATTAATTACACGTTAGATCGCCAAGCGTACGTACATTTTTGCGGAATATTCAGTAAACAGAGTAAGCCAAAACTCTAAAAGTGGGGGCATATATACAATAACAGGTAACCAACCATCATAATACAGGTTTTTTGTTTATAAACGAAGTGGTATGTTGAAGCTAAATTCTCCGAGTGCAACTGCTACTTGCTATTGTTCACTGTCGTAAACTGTGTCGTTTGTTTAGTTTTGCTGATTCTGGAAAATTAAATAAAAAAAAGTGAAAAAGTGAAACTTGTCAAGTGGAAATTCGTTACATAAGCAATATTATAAAAAATTTAAAATAAAACAGATTTTCATCTTCATTAAATCTCTTGTTGTGAATTATTTATTCAACGATTGTTTATTTGTTTTTTTTTTTTTGATAAAATGCAATTTGTTTAGTGGTAGGCACATACATACCTACATACATCAAATTGGATATCTGTCGTCTTTGTGATAAGAATAAGAAAGAAAGAACCCACAAAAGGGGCAGGCAGTGTATCCAAAAGGTCATTAGTACCCCCGATATATATATATATTGTATGTATTGTCATGATGATGCGTGCAGCGTCTGTAAGGTGGTTGTAAACAAAGAACAACTGTGGCAAACAACATTGCCGGGACAAGTGCAGTTGTTATAATTTCTTGGTGCTTGCAGTGATTAGAAGTGAAATAAAATCAAGTGAATAACGGTAGTGATTTCTTTGATCTAATAGAACAACTTGCATCAACACAAAAGGAGGTATGTAAAGAAAATAATTTCATTTGCTCTCAAGTCAAATTGTCATAAATTGTATCTTTGACGAGTTGAATCATTTATTTATTATTCATTTCTGATTTGAAGAGATTTCTTGTGTGTGGTCAAACTGTAAAAAAGGAAGTCATGGCTTTTGATTTTTATGACTAACACCAGGCAGACAAGAACAATGTTTTTTTGTAATTGAAATTAAAATGCGTTTATGAAATATATAAAAAAAATATCACACTTCATTTTGGGTACAAATAAAAAAAGGAAACAGTGGTTGGATGGGTTTTGATTTGTCATTGACTTGTCATACCTATGCTGGTTTTTATTTAAGTTTGTTAAATGCGGTGATAAAATAATTAAAGAGGTCGTACGTAGGTACTTGATTCTATGAGCTCAAATAACTTTGAATAATTTTTATCGCTGATGAGTTGATTATTGTCATACAGAAAAGTAGAGGTACTCAAAAGTCCAAAAGGAGAGATTTTTTTAATATCTTCTATAAACTTGTTGGACAAAACAGAATTTGTCCTAAAATATAAAACCATAAGAGTCGGTTGCTGAAACGAAACTTTAGTACCTATTTTTGTTCAACTTCTACTTTTGTCTCGTCTTAAACGTAAACCGTCACATCTCTCTTAAGTTGAACTAAATATCTGTGGTGTTTGGTAGAAACAAGATAACTCTAGAAATTAATTTGCGTCACCACGTTCACTTTACATCGAGCTTAGAGCCTAGACAGGTTGACGCATTTTATTCAATTTTAGAATATTTATGAACATGTTCTTAGTGAAATTATGTTCCAAATTTGAAAACAAAAATCGGTTAATCTGCTAAGACTCTAGCTTGATGGTGGAGGGTAAAGTAGTTTTTTGACTCATCATGCTTCTACCAAATACCAGAGATATTAAATTTTTGTGTCAGCAAAGAGTCCCAATGCTGAGAAATTTGATGTTAAGGTTTTATATTTCTTCTTTTAAGTTGAGCTAAATAGTAAAATACCTATGCATGCACATAATGTAATGTTTGTTACGAAGCATGAACCTAGAAATAGAATTAATATTTGTAATGGTATTTTCAGAGCAAAAAAAAACGGGAACAAAATTTAACAATATTTCTACGGGAGAAACAAGGCTATATAATTTTTCTAAAAATGTTGGTTTCCTGAATTCGAACGAATTTTGGGTCATGGTAGGGTCCTTAGAAAAAATATATTTTCTAGACTAATTTTGGGTCACTGAACACGAAAATCAAAATTATTTTTTTTTTTCCAAAGAAGCGTTTTCGAAATATGCGCAAAAATCATTTTCTCAGATATTTTTTCAGATATTCCCATAAATCTCGCTAGGGGCATAGCTAATTTACATAAAATGTACATTTTCTGAATGATGTGATGTCTCCTTCCGACGATGTACTGCTTGTATAAGTCGTGCTGAAATTTTATAAGTTACAGGCATTCAAAGTTTCAAAAACGAGTATTTTTGAAAAATTTCTGGTTTTTGGTTACTCCATATGGATAAAAAAAAAATATTTAAAATAATTTTAAGGATTCAAGTGAAAAACAATCTTTTTAACAAATATTTGAGCCAAAGTTTTTTAAAATCGGATGATAAATGTAGAAGTTAATAAATAATTAGTGAAAAAAGGCAATTTAATTTTTTTCAATAAAAGTCATATAAATGTATATTAGGGTGTCTGTTATTTCCCAAAATCTTTTTTTAAAATCAGAAACCCCTAAAATCAAAATTCTATGTCCTTAAATAAAGTTTTTGACCAAAAAATGTTTGTCTTAGGTGATAAATCGTTGTCTCTTAGGCCATTCTCTTTTCAGAACAAAGGATAATAGAACACACTAAACTCCAAGACCAATAATGACGTGATATATATCGTTGGAAAGGTATTTTTATGAACTACAATAGTTACTAAAAGAGTTAATTCAAATCTCTATGTGAAAAAAGTTATCTTAAAAACTATCCTTAACTAGCGAATAACTTTTTTCTCATAGAGATTTGAAATGAACTCTATTAGTAACTATTGTAGTTCATAAAAATACCTTTCCAACGATATATATCACGTCATTATTGGTCTTGGAGTTTGGTGTGTTCTATTATCCTTTGTTTTGAAAAGAGAATGGCCTAAGAGACAACGATTTATCACCTAAGACAAACAGTTTTTGGTCAAAAACTTTATTTAAGGACATTGAATTTTGATTTTAGGGGTTTCTGATTTTAAAAAATGATTTTGGGAAATAACAGACACTCTAATATACATTTATATGACTTTTATTAAAAAAAAAATTAAATTGCCTTTTTTCACTAATTATTTAATAACTTCTACATTTATCATCCGATCTAAAAAACTTTGGCTCAAATCTTTGTTAAAAAGATTGTTTTTCACTTGAGTCCTGAAAATTATTTTAAATATTTTTTTTTTATCCATATGGAGTAACCAAAAACCAGAAATTTTTCAAAAATACTCGTTTTTGAAACTTTGAATGCCTGTAACTTATAAAATTTCAGTACGACTTATACAAGTAGTACATCGTCGGAAGGAGACAGATCACATCATTCAGAAAATATACATTTTATGTAAATTATGAGATTTATGGGAATATCTGAAAAAATATCTGAGAAAATGATTTTGGTGCATATCTCGAAAACGCTTCTTTTGAAAAAAAAAATTTTTGATTTTCGTGTTCAGTGACCCAAAATTAGTCTACAAAATATATTTTTTCTAAGGACCCTACCATGACCCAAAATTTTGTAAACTAGTGTTATTGCTGTATTGACTCAGGTTTTTGGTATTATTTATTTAGCTTAAAGCTACAAAATAGTGTTTTTGATGTAATGTTACACCCTTTTTTTCAACGAAATTTGGTTTAGTATCTGAAGGTATTAATTTTCCCCTGCCACAAAAAGTGTTGTTCGTGTTGCCTTCTTTATGTTTTTTACTTGCGATACAGGTAGGCACTATTGAAAACAAGTCTTAGGTAGATTCGTAAAAAAAATCTAAATTCGAGACTTCAAGCACAATAATAATCTGTGTATTTTTGTAGGATGGTAACCCCCTTCCCCTTTTGAAATTTTTGGTGAGCTTTTCCGCTTATACGTTTAGTATTAGCAGAAAAGTTTACACAACAAAAATAAAAGAAAATTAAAGTTACTGAGGAATCCTGTTCACGAGACTGAGATCGCTGAGGGCTCTGAGATCTCACTATACTGAACTTGCCCATTGATTCATAGTCATTCCAGTGAAGTCATTAGAGCAAGTTGGGGTGTTATGGAGGTGGTTGTGCTTAAGATGTCGCTACTATGTAGGTACCTACATATGTATGTAGTATGTACATTAGGGTGGTCCTTATATTGGGTGTTTTTGAAATTCCAACTTGGATACGCATCAAATGACTCTAAATAGAAAAAAAAAATTTCTTAATTTTTTTTCGATTTTTATATCACCCCCCTGGTCTCCCTTTTTTCACTTCAAGGTAAAAATATTGGAGTTAGGGTGATTCTTATAACGCATGAAAAAAAAATCAGAACTTATAGATTAGATTCAGACGAAAAAAAAAAATCGTATCGGAGGGGGGTCTATTTCCCCTCGTTCAGGCGGGAGGGGCAATTTTCTAAATATTTGACCCAAAATAGAAACAAATTATTAAAAAACAACGGGACCACTTACAATGGCAAGCTATAGCTTTTTTTAAAGCCATGAATCCAGTCTCTAATATGTTTTTTAAATCAAGTTTTTATTATGAATAGTTTCGGAAAAAAATAATTTTCAAACGTAAAAAATTATTATTTTTGTTTTAATTTTTAGGTTTGAAATTTTTTTTTCAAAAACTGTTTACAATAAAAACTTGATTTAAAAAACATATTAGAGACTGGATTCATAGCTTTAAAAAACGCTATAGCATGCCATTGTAAGTAGTCCCATTGTTTTTTAATATTTTTTTTTCTATTTTGGATCAAATTTTTAGAAAATTACCCCGCCCGCCTGAACAGGGTGAAATAGACCCCCCTCCAATACGATTATTTTTTCGTCTGAATCTAATCTATAAGTTCTGATTTTTTTTTCGCGTGTTATAAGAACGACGCAAATTCCATTATTTGTACCTTAAAGTGAAAAAAGGGAGACCAGGGGGATGAAATAAAAATCTTAAAGAGTAAGGGGAATTGTCTTTCAATGTTTTGAATCGAATGAGGACTATCCAAGACAATATCCAATTTAAGGACCACCCTAATGTACATGGCAAGTTTTTCGTAAAAAAATCAAACTCGAGATTTTGATCCAAATAGTTATTACGATGATGAAGACGAAAAAAGTTGGTCTCACAGTTTTGTCTGTCCGTTGAGCTACAGCCTTTACGGCTCGATCGATTTTCTTTTTTGGCCACGTTTTTTGTAATTTTTGTATATTCCGGCCATACATTTTTTTAGCAATTTTAAATAATCGAATTTTTCTCAAAAACGGCTCCACAACTTTTCTTAAAAAAAACTCCATAAATTACTTTCAGCAAAGGGTACCTTTGGGTGGGAAACAATAAAAAAAAAATGGTTATTAATGGTACCTCCCAAGGAACCATTTTTTTATTTTTTTATTTTCCACCTTATGACTGATTTCAATAATTTTTTTATACAGACGCTTCAAAAAAATATAAATAGTATTGTGTACCAAAATTAAAAAAAAATATTATTTGGACTTTTAAAAAATGACATTATTGATATTTTGGAAACTCGGTAGGTACCTAAGAGTTTTTTAACACTCTCCAAAATTTTTTAAGAAAAGAATTTATTTTTTATGAAAAAGCGGTACCTTCCATGCAAAGGTTAAAACCCTATTAAGAACACATATTTTTTTTTATCAAAAACTGCTCCTACGATTTTGATAAAACTTTTCTTTTATAATATATATATTTATAAAAAATTTACGCTCAGCATCTATTAATACATACCTACTACCTCTCATAGAATATTTTGAATTTTCTGATAATCGGCCAAACGGGTTTAGATTATTTTCTTATATGTGTACAAATTTCAAATAATTTTGCATCAAAATTTCCCACATACATATGTACAAATAAGTTCTTAAGATTTGCTTGCCAAAATCTGTCCTCAAAAATTTTTCAGAAATTTTATATACAAAAATTTTTTTTTTTTTTTTTTAAACCGGTCCAACGATTTTAATTTTTGATTTTAATGCTATTATATTCTATCAAGAATATAAATGGGGTTCTTTTTTCACCTCAAACTATCAAGGGAGTTCATGCTTTTTAACATTTTTCTCTCATAATTTCTATGTCTTTATACACCATTTTCTTAAACCCTCAGCCTCTTGAATATAAGAGCGAGTAGGTGAGGCCCAGTCGTGCATTTTTTTTTTTTTATAAAATCAAATTTTTGAATTTAGTTTTTTTTTGAAAATTCAATATTTCAAAACGGGTAAATGATTTTTTAACTAGTTTTTTAAATACTTTGGATTATAAATATTTTATATACGAGTATATGTACATTAGGGTGGTTGTTATATGTTTTTTTTTTTTGTTTTTTGAGCTTATATTTGGATGAACATAAATCAGTTCCAAATTAATAAAGCAAAAATCCCTAATTTTTTCGGATTTTTATTTTCATCCCCTATAGTCGCTGTCGGGGTAAGTTAAATTTCCCTTTTATCTTTGCGTATACTAGGTGATTCGCGTAAAGTCTGCCAACAAATTCAGTGTACCTATGTAGGTTGGAAATAGAAAAGAAAAAAATTCCACCGGTGGGGGGTAATATTTCCCCCCGCTTGGATAGGAGCGGCAATTTTATAAGAAAAAACACATAAAATACAAACAAAATATTTTAAAAACAACGGTAACACTTGCAGTGTTGTTGTGTAGATTTTTGGAAAGCCAGAAATCCAGTCTGATGGCTTATTTTCAAAAAACTTATTTCAATAAATAGATTCAGCTGAAAATGTTTTCAAACGTAAAATTTTGAAATCAATTTGGTATGTGATGTCTAATTTATGTAATTTTTTTGTAAAGTTGCCCTTCCTGTCCAAGCGAGTGGGAAATGTTACCCCCTCTCGTGGGATCTTTTTCTTGTCTACTTCCATCCTATGTACATGCCGTGAATTTTTTGAAGATTTTACGTTAATCACATGGTATGCAAAAAAGAAAATATGGAATTTAATAAACCCCTACAGCAACTATAGGGGATAAAAATAATAATCTGAAAAAATTAGGAAGTTTTTTTTTCTTCATTTAGAGCCGATTAAGGCCCATCCAAAAAACTTTTTTTTAACGACCACCCTAATGTACATATGGAGGGCTAACAGCTGTACCGAACCAATTCGTGTAAAATTTTTTTTGCAAACAACTCTAGTTTTTCATTTTTAAATAAGAGAATAACAATAATAATGTTATTAAGAGAATAAACTTAGACTTGTTTTATACGAGTAAAATATTTATTATTTAAAGGCAATATATTTACTAACCTCTTATCTTCGAATTTTCTTTTTCTGACTTGGTTCGGCTCAGCTGTGCTGTGAGCCCTGCATATATGCGTAGGTATCAGGGTTCGAACCTCAGTTACAAAATTTCGGAGCAGATTTGTAAAAAAAGTAGAGTAAATCAAAAATTTCCGGAGAATTTTAAAACAAAGGGAAAACTCAAGTTTTCTCAACCTGTACATTTGACAAAAATGTATTTAACAAAAAAAAAGGTATGTAGGCCGTGTGTCAATTGCGTTAAGAGTATGGTTAAATTTGATCCCATGGCCAAATTTTGACATTACTGAGATGAATATATTATATTAAAATTTAACCTGCTCAGGAGCTCGTTAAAATTTTAGCCAGTGGTTAATTTTTGACATGTCTATGCTCATGAAAGAGTGATGGAGATGAATGTAGTTAAATATTTTATTTTGCTGTCATGAAGTCATGAAATCTTTCGGGAAAGATAAAAAAAAAACTAAAATGAAAAGATTAAGAAATATAGACAAAGGCCTATAATAATTAACTCAAGAAATCAAAGCAATAAATAATTATTCAATAGTTTTTATTTGTATAGAGTCTCATGGTTCTTTTCAAAGTATCAATTTTCAAGGGTAGTTAAATGTTTGCGACACTTCAAATGATCTCCTTTTAAAATTTCGAATTTCTCTCCACGCACCGTTTGTTTGAATTACATGTGATAAATCCTTTATAATGCAAATGAATCAATAAAATTTATTGAAAATACTTGTTCGGATGATCATTCATTTTGAATTGAATTATTTGCTTAGCGTACTGTCATTACGAAAAAAATACAACAACAAAGCTAATGGGAAATGTTTGTTTTCATAAAATCCCATTTAATTCAATTGACACAGCAAAAACCTTAAATTTTATTCACCCCTATCAAAACGGATAAAATTTATCTGGGATTAAATTAAACCAGAATTTTAACGCAATTGACACACGGCCTTAAAAGAAAAAAAAGCACATAGGCCCCGATATGAACCATAAACTACGATTTATTTTTCATTTGAGGTATAACCAAATAATAAATACAAAACAAAAAAATACAAAAGATTCCCCTGATTATAAAAAAATGTAGTTCCAAGACGTTTTGCTGTCGTCCTTAAGCTTGCCAGAAGCCATTAAAAGTTTTCTCAAATGTAATTTTTTAATAAAAACATAAAAACTTTTTCTTTTCAAATATTATCATATAGCTGACAAGGAGATTCAGTTACTCAAATGAGGCACAGTATACTGAATTGAATTAATGTATATAGTCGTTAAGGAAATTCCATATACCTTACGACACTACAAGATTCAAAACAGCACTAATTTTTTTTTTGTATTATATAAATTACAAAAATATAGAGAAATTGAAAAACTAAGCAATTTATTAAAATCAATGTATGGAGTACCGTCCCAAATAATAGATATCAGTATAGTTTTTCATTTCCGGAACATTTTCATTAGGTAAATGAAAGTTATTTATATTTTATTATTTGATATATTTGACCAATTTTTCCGTTAATCTTTTCCACTGTGTTTATTTAGGCTCTTTTGGTCTATTTGTAAAAAAATGCGAATAAAAACAGCTTTCTATTCCATTATTTTTCCCAACGTTTCGTAAGTAATACTTACTTCTTCAAGGGTTATTTCAATTTTTTTGTTCAAAAATTACACATCCGTTTCCTATAGCTAAAATTACATCCTTACAGAGACAGCACTGACACAAACTTTAACATGAAAACAATTAATAGGGGTATTCATGCAACTGCGTAAAACACTAGATAAGTTTACGATTTGGTTAATTTTATCTTTTGGTTAATGAACTGTCAAATTTTGTATGGGAAATGGTTTACACAATTTGGTTAATCTTATCCAAGGATTTTGCTGCGGAAAATTAACCAAATATTTGGTTAAACTTATCCAAACGTCATTTTGACTTTAAGAGATTGAATTAGACGTGTTTGTGACTTTTAGAATCAGACATGTTTAGAAACATGATATAAATGATATCTCGGAGAACCAAAAAAACTCTGAATGTGTTCTGTAATTATTGCATTGCAATTAGTTGGCGATAAAAGTTGTGAATTAAAACGTAGTTTACACAAAAAAAAAATTATTAGAAGGTCTACATTTACTCAACGATTAAAGGCTCTGCCCAACCAACGCGAAATTATAGCGAAGCATTCAAAAAGACAGTTTTTTGTTGTTTTTTAGCATTGAGATCATTCACTTTAATTGCGTGTTGGTTTGGGAGAGCCTTTAGGAAAGCTACTTTTCGTAAATTATTAAGGTAGAACTATAAATTCTCACCCAAACGAATGCGAATCTTTCGTTGACGACAACGAACGTGTTGTTTTCATTTACAACAACGTGTTATTATTTATATTTTTGCTGTGGTCAACAAATGATTCGCACTGGTTTGGAAGATTCTAAATAGTTAGAAGCTGTTAGAAACAGATGTCATTAGCCAATGCGAAGTATCTTTCTGAACTGTCATAATCAGAGCTAAGCCATACTTCACTTTTTCTCTTTTTTTCGTTCCTAACAGATTTCAGTTTTACTTCCGTGAAGTGTACTCGGGGGCGCTCTATTCACTTCTGAAAGCAAAATCAAACGAAAATGAAGAAAAGTACATTATGGGCGTATGATTTGTTTGTACTCGCTGATTTTCATCCGACCACTGCCGCACAGTGGGGCAGCTCCATACATCGTGATGATAAAAAGGTCACCTTGCAAAACTAAAGTACCGGGAAAATAAAGTTTGGTTTCTCAAACTATACGGTAAATTTGATATGATGAGGGTGATTTTTGTTGTTTAAGTCATTTAGTGGAGGCTAGTCGGGCAATCAAAGTTGGACTTAAAGGTGCGCGAATCGAATATTTAAAAAGTGTTAAAAAAGGTTTACTTTTGTTTTTGTTCATATTATTGAAATTAAGAGTGATATCAAATATATCTAAAATGTCAAACCTAGCTGATGGCATGTAGATTATATTTAAACTTTAAAAATAAAAAAAAACATTTCTTTGTTATAAAAAAATCGGCAAGAAAAAAAGACATTTTTGTTTAGACTTCGCGGTACGTTTTACTCAATATCTCCTGTTGGGGCAAAAGTTAAGCAGGTCTGAAAATAGGGAAAGTTAAAGGAATACTTGATTAATAAAATCATAAAAAAATATGTGCTTAACTTTTGCCCCAAATCCTTTTTTTCAATTTTTGAAATGAGTATTAAGAGATTTAATGGGTGAAAAATTGACTGACTTTTGTTCATATTTTAATTTAAAATTTTTTTTGGTGAATACTTTACAATTTTTAAAGCATATTTACACAGTTAAATTGTTTTTACATTTTTCCCATATTTTTTTTTGTTGTATACTAGTCCAAATTAATTGGTATCGGGACGTCTTTACGACACACTTTAACAGCTCATTTTTGACTGTATGTGGCTCTCTTGTTTTAATTATTAGTTATATTCACTTTATAATTGGCCTACTTAAATTGTCAATAAACAATTTTTTCGTATTAATAAGAAAAAATTCACGTCGGAGGCAAACTAACACCTATTTAAGAATGAAACCATCATATATCTTACCCCTTAATTGACAAAAAAAACTATTTTTCATTTTGCATTTTGTAACTTGTATTTAGATTCTGATGACCAAAATTACCGGTGCTCAAGAAAAAAGTTAGTCGAAATTTTTTTCTCCAGCAAACAGAAAAAATCTGACCAAAAATTCTTAGAGGTAGAATCTTATTTAAAAAATAAAACTTTTTGCGGCAAAAGTCACGTCGCTAATTTAAAATTAGCTTTGAAAAGCTTCAAACACCATTTTTAAATAAAGTGGGTTATTTTCTTCTGTAAAAAATTGTCTCAATGAAATTGTTTCATTAAAAAAATATCCATTGTCTGTTGGACGCCCTGCAAATGATTTTACCAGTAGTAGTGAGCAGGCAAAGCGAAAGCGAAATATTTAGTATTATTTTATTATTTGCAACAGTTTATTTATTTATCTATTAAGAGAATTAAGGGAATTGAATTTTGAAGGGTATCTTATGTACTTTTAGATTTCATTACAAGTTTTTGGGACAAAAATATCTCGCAATATAACATAACCTTTAAAGTACCCAAAAATGTTTTGTTTTTTTGATTTTGATTGAAATATCTCAAAAACGTAACTTAAAAAAAGATTACAGCTTGGTTTCAATTTAAGGGTAACATAAACCGAAATTCAAGTTTAACGAAAAAAAAAATATATCTTGTTATGTAGTAAGTATATCGTAAAAATACCCAACAAGCTTTTTATGGCACTTATTAGAATATCTTGAAAACGTAATATGTGGAATTTTTTTCAACATTAGATTCGAATTCAGCACACTCAAGTTCCTCGGAAAATTGAAAATTGGATTCCAGATAAGGAAAAAGTTAAATGTGGTAAGCTAGTGTAAAATGTCCATTAAAACTCTTTGAATAAGTGATCCCAGGGGTATTCAAAACATATCCCCGTAACATAAAACTGTATGACAAGCTTCGAATATATATTACTGAATAAAACCTCTTTAATGCGGGCTATAGGTCAATTAAAAGATGTTGTTTTGTTACGACGACGTTTCGAACATGTATATGTTCTTCATCAGGTCTTTATTTCCATAAATCAAAATAAAAAGAACAAAAAATTATATGTGTATTAGTTACCCACATAATGTGGAAAGTCAAATAAACTTACAAAATCAAAATATATAATTTTATATGTATACAGCAATATCACATTTCTGTTGGTTTAAAATTGTATTACAAAAACTATATTACAACTGTAAATTATAATAAAAATAAAAATTAAAAATTGTTTAAAATTAAAAAACTTTTTAAAGTTCGATTGACAAGTATAAATCAAATTAAAATTACTTTTATATCACACAAAACCAAAACAAAAAAGAGCCGACAATCGTCATCGACCACGAACAAGACTTATTTAATCAAACAGCAATTTTTGGTCTCTTAATAAGCTGGCTGTATGCACTGCTTAAATTCTCACAGTCAGATCGTCGGTTTACAGTATTCTCTGTGTTGATTATGTGTAGCATCTCGAGTAGATATCGCTTTGCGTGGTGTTTCTCTGTTTCTAATATTTTTACTCTCTTCAAATCTGGCTCATGTTTTTCTTTCAAACAGTGAAGTGCAAGTGCTGTTTTCTGCTCCCCTCCGCTGTTGATGTCTGATCTATGGCCAGACAGGCGCTTTTTTAATTTTTGCTTCGAGGTGCCAACATAAACAGAAGGGCATGCTTCCCCCTTACCTCCTAGACAGTTTATTTGGTAAACCACATTCGATCTTTCCATATCGTCTACTCGTCCTTTTGTGTTAGTAAACAGATGGGTACGAAGAGGGTTTGCGGGTCTAAATGCGATTTTTGTTTTTTCTTTGTTTCTTATCGGTGCTGATAACATGCGGTTGGAGAGGAGGGGGATGTACACAGAACTTCTATATGAAACCGGTTGTACATTTTGCGTGGGTGTTTTTTCTTTTTCTTTACCATGATTTGATATCAACTTATTGATTAACTCCGTTGGGAAAGAGTTCGAATGCAGGGTGTTCCGAATTATGTTGATATTTTTTGGTCGAAAAATTGGATTGCTGTTATGTAAGACGCGATTTATAAAATTTTGAGCTGTGTTAATAATAACTCCTTTTGGCTGTTTTGAGTTGAAATTTATCAGCCGACCGGAAGAAGTTGGTTTTTTGTACCAATCGAAGATAATATGGCCATTTTTTCTTATCACCTTCAAGTCTAAATAGGGGAGCTCACCTTCTGTTTCTACTTCTACTGTGAATTTCAACTTATTGTTGAACGAGTTTAATGCTGTTAGTATATTATTCACTTCAGAAAGCTTTACTACAGCGAATAAGTCATCCACATATTTCGTTACGATTTTAGGTTTAGTAGTGAGTTTCCCTAAAACTTCATCCAGTAATGCGTCCATGACTACATCAGCAAGAATTGGGGACGCCGGACTGCCCATTGGAACACCTTGTTTCTGCTGATATATAGAACCGTTAAGTTGCACATAATTATTATCAATGATACAGAAACGAAGCATCTCTATGAACATTGACTTTTTTAACTTTGTATGCTCTTTTATAAGGTTCCACTTCTTCTCCACAGTTGTCAAAACCAAGTGTATAGGTATGCTTGTGAACAGGGACACGACATCGAACGAAACCAGAATATCATCCGCATCTAAACAAAGCGGAGAAACTGTTTGAATGAAGTCGCTGGCATTCCTCACATTATACAAAGAGTTTTCTGTGATTTTTTGAAGTAGTTTAACCATAAATTTGGACAGTTCATAGCAAGGAACGCTAGTAGACGCACAGATTGGTCTTAAAGGCATACCATCTTTGTGAATTTTCGGCAGACCATAAATTCTGGGGCTATTCGCAGTATAAGTTGTCATGCGGTTCTTCTCAAACTCTGATATGATGTCACTATTGAAGAGTTGTTTAACGAAATCGTTGTTTTTTGTTTGTAATGAAGACGTTGGATCGCTTCTTAAAACCCGGTACACACTTCTATCGGCCATAAGGTCTTTCATTTTATTGATGTAATCCGCCTTGTATATGGCGACAGTCACATTGCCCTTATCCGCTGGGACAATATAAATGTCCTTGTGCTGTCTGAGAAATTTTTTTTTTTTCGTATCTCCATATATTTTATTTAGAAACTTATCAAAATATGGCGTTGATGATGTTCTAATGAAGCTCTGTACTAGGTTTGTGAAATTGGAACGTGCATCTTCCTGGTCACCCTGTTCCATAGTTTTAATCATCTCTTCACCATCTGCAATTATCTTAAAAAGAGGGATTTCTCCTTTCTTTATCAACGCCATATTTTGATAAGTTTCTAAATAAAATATATGGAGATACGAAAAAAAAAAAAAAAAAAAAAAATTTCTCAGACAGCACAAGGACATTTATATTGTCCCAGCGGATAAGGGCAATGTGACTGTCGCCATATACAAGGCGGATTACATTACGGCCTTATGGCCGATAGAAGTGTGTACCGGGTTTTAAGAAGCGATCCAACGTCTTCATTACAAACAAAAAACAACGATTTCGTTAAACAACTCTTCAATAGTGACATCATATCAGAGTTTGAGAAGAACCGCATGACAACTTATACTGCGAATAGCCCCAGAATTTATGGTCTGCCGAAAATTCACAAAGATGGTATGCCTTTAAGACCAATCTGTGCGTCTACTAGCGTTCCTTGCTATGAACTGTCCAAATTTATGGTTAAACTACTTCAAAAAATCACAGAAAACTCTTTGTATAATGTGAGGAATGCCAGCGACTTCATTCAAACAGTTTCTCCGCTTTGTTTAGATGCGGATGATATTCTGGTTTCGTTCGATGTCGTGTCCCTGTTCACAAGCATACCTATACACTTGGTTTTGACAACTGTGGAGAAGAAGTGGAACCTTATAAAAGAGCATACAAAGTTAAAAAAGTCAATGTTCATAGAGATGCTTCGTTTCTGTATCATTGATAATAATTATGTGCAACTTAACGGTTCTATATATCAGCAGAAACAAGGTGTTCCAATGGGCAGTCCGGCGTCCCCAATTCTTGCTGATGTAGTCATGGACGCATTACTGGATGAAGTTTTAGGGAAACTCACTACTAAACCTAAAATCGTAACGAAATATGTGGATGACTTATTCGCTGTAGTAAAGCTTTCTGAAGTGAATAATATACTAACAGCATTAAACTCGTTCAACAATAAGTTGAAATTCACAGTAGAAGTAGAAACAGAAGGTGAGCTCCCCTATTTAGACTTGAAGGTGATAAGAAAAAATGGCCATATTATCTTCGATTGGTACAAAAAACCAACTTCTTCCGGTCGGCTGATAAATTTCAACTCAAAACAGCCAAAAGGAGTTATTATTACACAGCTCAAAATTTTATAAATCGCGTCTTACATAACAGCAATCCAATTTTTCGACCAAAAAATATCAACATAATTCGGAACACCCTGCATTCGAACTCTTTCCCAACGGAGTTAATCAATAAGTTGATATCAAATCATGGTAAAGAAAAAGAAAAAACACCCACGCAAAATGTACAACCGGTTTCATATAGAAGTTCTGTGTACATCCCCCTCCTCTCCAACCGCATGTTATCAGCACCGATAAGAAACAAAGAAAAAACAAAAATCGCATTTAGACCCGCAAACCCTCTTCGTACTTATCTGTTTACTAACACAAAAGGACGAGTAGACGATATGGAAAGATCGAATGTGGTTTACCAAATAAACTGTCTAGGAGGTAAGGGGGAAGCATGCCCTTCTGTTTATGTTGGCACCTCGAAGCAAAAATTAAAAAAGCGCCTGTCTGGCCAAAGATCAGACATCAACAGCGGAGGGGAGCAGAAAACAGCACTTGCACTTCACTGTTTGAAAGAAAAACATGAGCCAGATTTGAAGAGAGTAAAAATATTAGAAACAGAGAAACACCACGCAAAGCGATATCTACTCGAGATGCTACACATAATCAACACAGAGAATACTGTAAACCGACGATCTGACTGTGAGAATTTAAGCAGTGCATACAGCCAGCTTATTAAGAGACCAAAAATTGCTGTTTGATTAAATAAGTCTTGTTCGTGGTCGATGACGATTGTCGGCTCTTTTTTGTTTTGGTTTTGTGTGATATAAAAGTAATTTTAATTTGATTTATACTTGTCAATCGAACTTTAAAAAGTTTTTTAATTTTAAACAATTTTTAATTTTTATTTTTATTATAATTTACAGTTGTAATATAGTTTTTGTAATACAATTTTAAACCAACAGAAATGTGATATTGCTGTATACATATAAAATTATATATTTTGATTTTGTAAGTTTATTTGACTTTCCACATTATGTGGGTAACTAATACACATATAATTTTTTGTTCTTTTTATTTTGATTTATGGAAATAAAGACCTGATGAAGAACATATACATGTTCGAAACGTCGTCGTAACAAAACAACATCTTTTAATTGACCTATAGCCCGCATTAAAGAGGTTTTATTCATTAAAATATAAAGGTCACATAAACAATAACCAACTAATATATATTACTTTCGTCATGAAATCACAAAAAGCCATTAAAACAACATTCCCACCTTACAAAATAATTAATATCATAAAATTACCATTTTGCCCCACTGTGTGCCGTGAGCTTGCGACTAATATATTTCTACCTTACAACGCGACTATTGTCATGTATATTAAGGTAGAACTATAATAATTGTTGATAGTTTACTGAAGTGGTCGGTTGAAAATGAGCGAATACATGAAAACCATACTTATCTCACGGGAGTGAAACTGACATTTGGTGAAGTTGGAACGAAAAAATGAGAGGGATGATTCATTTTACTTAAGTGGAATATTCCTCACTTCTTCTTTTGACTGTTTGGAAAGCAAGCTTTCGTGGGTTTTTAACCCATTGATTTTGACAGGCAAAAGTTTCGTTGTCATTCCAAATATTTCGCAATGGTTTGAGAAAGCCTTAATAGTTCTAGTTTTACATTTTGTTTTATCCTTCCGAGTTTCCGACTTCACGTTGGTTCGGAGGAGGTTCTCTATTTAAAAATTACTACGTTTAAAAGCAGGATCGGGAGCTCCAGGTTTTTTGTCACTTGAGTTAAGTTGAAATGGTATTGAGATTCCAGCTAAATTAATGGCATTGATGTATTTATTTCAATGCAAAACAAATATAATTGAATTAAGAGGAGTACTTACTACACGTATCTATTAAAACAAATATATATTTGTACACACACATGCAAATAAACAGACCATAATGCATTATCTGTAAAACCAACTCCTCGACCCAAGCCGAACGCGCCCAAATATTTGACGTTTAACGAACAGCTGATTCCATTACACATCATTTAACCAAATTAATAAAAAGGTCGTTCATGCAAACTTTTGCGTAAACTTATCATTTTACACAATTTGTAAACTTACGACGTTGCATGAATACCCTTAATATATATTAATTATAATTTAAGAACAATCAGTTACTATTTAAATTCAAAAATAACAAAACAATGACACTTATGTATATCACAGCTGCGCTCAGGTATTTAAATCAGATTGCTATTTATTTTATATTTATTATTATAGGTATTTCAGTTATTTTATATTATTTTAAAAATAATTGAAATTCCATAAAAAGAGATCACTGAGAATTAGAAACCTGGTTTTACAAAGAAGTGAAACACGTTTTTGTGCCTGATGGAAAAAGTTTATTATGAATTAGATTTGGTTATATACAGAAAAGTGAGTGAGTGGATGGTTAGGTGGAAAAAGTTGTTCTTTTGTTTTGGTTTTGTGTTTTTCGGTTTCAGTTGAAGTACTAAAATAAATTCTACATACATATATAGTAACTACAAAACTAAATTTAATTTTCATTCCATTTGTACGGGCTCTCGTTTGATTGTTCATCTACTACATTTTTTTGTTGATATTCGATATGTATTCATTATTGCATATGTTTATGAAGCTTAGGATACAAATTTATTTAAAAGTGCAACAGTACAAGTTCAGTGTATACATTTTTTTTAAATATTGATCACACCAAAAAATAAATATTTTCGAAAAAAAGCAAGTTCTCCCATGTACTAAAAACCTGCATGTGACTTGCAATACTTGCTGTAAAAAAAGAGAGAGAGAGTACGCCAAATCTTTATGAAGCGTTTAATTAAATATTTTAGAGTAATATCGAAACAACTCTAAATTATGAGAAAAATATTGTTATTTAATTATTTGTTATTTAAATATTTAAATTTTGTACTGATGCGTTGTACTGTCAGCTGTCACGCCTGTTCCATCTAAAGTGTTTATTTAAAAAGCACTGCCTCTAGCGAGAAAACGGAGATTTTCTGAATTTTTAGGGTAGGGGGTATCGTATAACCACTTTTATATAAATTATGAATTTTGGGGGTCCCAGACGTTTTAAGTGTTGCCACACCAAGCCAGACGCCCACAAAAAGTGTCAAAAAATCACTTTTTGCGGTACATGGTATAACAAATTAGATAATATGTGCATCGGATATCAGAAAAAAATCTTCTCATTACTAAAATATACATGCCAGACATTTTCAGTACAAGAAAATCTCAACATACACGTTCATGAATTTTGGTTATTCCTTCACCCACAAAATTTACTCTCAGCTCTTGGACATCAAGTTCGCAAAAAAAGTATGAGTTATGAAGCTATCAGTGTAAAAGCAGTGTAATTCACTTTTTTTTTCTCCAAATTTTTGATTTTGAGTCGAGCTTAGATATTTAAAAATTTAGAATAGTGTCTTTGATAGCTTTTGGTGCGGTGCTTATTAAAAAAAATAGAGAAAAATGTAAAAAAATATGTTGCACCACTTTTGCACTTACTGCCTCATATATAAATGTAAAAACACAACTTTCGTCAAGCCTTATATCTGCCATAAATATGTATCACTTTCAAGCTTAAAAATTGCTACTAATTTAATTTTGTTTTCAAAAAAGGTGACGATTTTAGCTCTAACCAAAATACAACTAAACAAAAATACGTTCACTGAGGCGTATACGTACTTTTTTCAGGGATTTATTAATAACGAGTTTTTCCGATTGTTGTGTGAAGGATAGTAGGAGCTTTAAGCTAAATGGCTAAAGCGTTGTATGTTCTTAATTTGAAAGTCTAAGGGCCAGTTTCAAATGTTCCGGATAAAGTTTCGGATAGCTATCCGACACATAACCCTATCCAGCAGATAAAAGTTGCTGTTATTTATTTTCTGTTTCATCGTCAAAGTCTCGGATAAACTAACCGGTGGATAAATTTACTAGACACCTACAGTTTGAGAACAACAATAAACATCAAAAACATACTGAAAATTCAATTTTTGTTGTCAAAACCAAAAAATATTTCTCATTTTAATTTGAAATGTCACTGATTTTAAGGATATAAATTCAGTATGAGCCCCGAAGGATTAAAAAGAACCCAGAAGTTATGCATTCGGAGTGTCCAATCCTAGAAAACAATATCGGAATAAGGATTTTGGCCTGCAAGCAAGTTTTGAAAAATACGATAAGAGACCACACATTGTTCATAAATGTTCATTCGTCCGTTTATTTATTTCAAAAAGTCAACGAAAAAATGTTCTGAAACTATATTTTTTCCATACGCTTCAAATTAATATTTTTGTATCTTCTGGATAAGGGCTATAACAGCCACTTGAACCGGCGGATAGGGTATCCGAGACTTTATCTGTCGGATATCACTATCCGAGACATTTGAAACCAAAAGTTGAAGTTTATCTTGCGGATAAGTTCCGGATAGGCTATCCGAGACTTTAACCGGAACATTTGAAACTGGCCCTAAATGTAAGTAAAAAAAATCACTATTTGGCAAGATCTTCTATCGCGATCACTCCCTGACATCCAGATTTCTCAAAATGTAAACAATTAATAACGTTTAAATTCTTCTTACAATACTATTTAAATTTATGCGTTGTTATTCATGAACAAAAATGCCACTGGTTTGGTCAAAAGATTTAAGAGCACAAGAAATGGCACCAGTTTATTTGAAAACTTAAGTTAGAAAATAACGTTCATCGTCAAAAGTGCTTGGTATTAGTGTTAACGCATACAAATACACTAATTATATAACATCAAAAAATTTGATTTAGTAAAAATAGTAATTTTTATCCTTTTTTACCTCCTGAAAAGTGTTGAAAAATCTATCAAACTTGAAACTGCCATCCACTCTCAAAATTTGCTGTGGGATCTTTGTCTCATCGTATCACGGCACACAGTGGCAAAAAATCCACCACTCAACCGATTATGTTTAAATTTTCAAATTAAGTTTTCACCAACTGCAACGCCTACTTTTTCGAAAAATGTAAATGTAATCGTTGCAATTGGTAAAAATCTGGATTGTATTCCTTATAATTCTTATACATAGATAATGTTCTTTTTTCCTACGCCTACTTTTTGGAGTTTTTTGAATTGTTTGTATGGGAACGCAGTTTGAGTTCCATAAAATATGAGCTACTTAATTATTTTTTTTTTGCAATAACCAAATATATTCCCCCCCCCCCCACTGATACGTTTATTTAAAAAATGTTAGCGAAACACCAAGTTGCACAAAAACTATGGTAGTATTTTGTGGAAAAAATAAATGCAACTGAATTTTGGTGGAGACCTATGTTTAGCGACTTAAAAATTTCCTAAGAAATTTTAGGGGACTTAAAAATTTCCTAAGAAATTTTAGGGGGGACGGGGTGCAAAGTTCTCGAAAACTATAAGTTTGCTTGAAAAAAATATCAATCGAAAGGGCGTAACTAATTTTATTACTGTTTATTGAAACGTGATTGAAAATTGTTGCCTAAGAAGAAAAAATTCCGATGTGATGGTACAGTCAAACCCGCTTATTACGAATTTTTTGAAATCAGATTTTTGTATTTAGCCTCCTCATAGTATTCTAAGGAAACTGTAAAAAGTCCCAATCGCTGCTAACAATTTAACGGCCCAAAGCCCAAACGGCTTTTAAAGAATATCTCCCGAACGTTAATTCTTACAGAAAACATGTCAAAGACTAGGTTATAGCTTAGAAAATTTCCGACAAAAAAGGTTAAGTACCTTTTTTTTCGTAAGAGCAACCGTTTTCGAGATAATTCAATCGGTAGAGTTATGGTTTTTATGTTTCTGTATAAAATGTACTCTTTTACAACACCTTTGAGGTTAAGTACCAGGTGAGTTTTTCTTGCCTGTTATCCCCTTGGAAAACTAGAAAACAGATTTAAAAAAATATAGACAGGGATTTATTTAAAGTTTTTGGGAAAGTTCCCCATCGATTCGGGCTCCACCACATTAATGATACGGGGTCGAAAGTTACGAAACATGGTACATATTTCGTGTATACAGGGTGATCGGTATAAAATGTCACAAAAAGCTAGAGCGTGTAAGGTGGGTTGATCATCATCATCGTGTCCTGTAACCCCGGCTGGGGCATAGGGCGTCAACAAAACGTCTCCATCCTTCACGGTCTGCTGCAAGGTACTTTAGCTGTGGCCACGTCTTTCTCTGGGATTCTGCTTCCGCTAAGACAGTTGATTTCCATGTTGTTCTTGGTCTTCCAACCCGCCGTGCACCCTGAGGATTCCATTCAAAGGACTGCTTTGCAATTTCATTGTTTGGTTTCCTCAGTGTGTGACCAATCCAACGCCATTTACGCTTTCTTATGTCGACGTCCAGCCGCTCTTGACTTGTCCTGCGCCACAATTCCTCATTTGATATTATTTGTGGCCAGCGAATCTTTAGGATGTGGCGAAGACAGCGATTCACAAAAGCCTGCAATTTCTTCGAAATGATAAACGTGACTTTCCAGGTTTCACAAGCATATAACAGCACGGATTTGACATTGGATTCGAAGAATCTCAACTTAGTGCGTAAGGAGATTTGACTTGATTTCCAGATTGGGGATAGAGTACCGAAGGCAGCACGAGCTTTATTTATTCTACTTTTAACGTCCAGATCCGTACCACCGTTTGCAGAGACAATACTACCAAGGTAGTTGAACTGTTCCACTACTTCAACTGGGGTCTCCTGTAGAATAATACGCTGCTGTGTGGAGCGGCCTGTGAGCATTATTTTTGTCTTTTTGCTGTTTATTCTTAGACCACTCGACTCTCCCTTCACTTGCAGTGTTTGGCACATCCCGTTCAGCCCACTGATGTTATTTGCCAGTAGACATATGTCATCGGCATAGTCTAAATGACTGAGCCTTTCGAACGGTCTCCATTGAATGCCCTGTCGCTCTGCTGTACCTACACTGGCCGTCAATACGTCGTCCATCGCCAGCAGGAAGAGAATTGGCGATAGAACATCCCCTTGTCTCACACCCTGTTGCACTACAAAGGAGTCGGATAGCTGCCCATTGTGCAAAACAAAACACCTTGCGTTGTTGTAGGACTCTTTAATAATGGCAACTATTTTTGGTGGAATTCCTCTACCAAGCAACGATCTCCATATACATTCTCGGTTAACTCGATCAAAGGCTTTCTCAAAATCCACGAACATGAGGTAAAGCGGTGATTGAAATTCCATCGACTGCTCGAGGACGATACGCAGGGTGTTGATATGGTCGACACACGATCGACCACTGCGGAAGCCAGCTTGATGCCTCTTGAGTGTAGACTCGATTCTATCCTTTATTCGCTCGAGTATGATTGTTGCCATTAGTTTTGGGAAAACGGACAAAACGGTGATACCACGCCAATTGTTGCAATTCTTTAAGTCACCTTTCTTTGGCAACTTAACAATCACACCATCCTTCCAATCCCTGGGATAGCTTTCGTTTTCCCAAATGTTTTTTATCAACGGATGTAAAATACTAGCCGCTGTTACGGGATCGGCTTTCAGGAATTCAGCTGGTATTCCGTCCAGTCCAGCTGCCTTGTTGTTTTTGAGGAGATTTATTGATGTCTGGATTTCCGATTCTGACGGGGGTTCGATGTCAATACCCCTATAGGACCTGCGCATCTCGTTTAGTTGGGGCACTTCAGCACTCTGCTCAACTGAATCCTCATTTAGCAGGGCACAAAAATGGTCCTTCCATCTACGAAGCTGATCCTCAATTGATACCAAAAGTGTGCCATCCACATCCATTACAGGATGATTGGTGTTGCTTTTTTTCCCGATAACATCTTTGGCTATTTGGTACAATTCCCGGATATCTCCTCTTCTGGCAGCGATTTCCGCATTATCTGCGAGTCCATATACCTTCACCCTCTTGTCACGTCTCACACAGCGATAGACCATCTTATGTGCAATGCGGTACTCTCTTCGCAAGTCAGCCTTTCGTTGAACATCTGCTTCAGCATTTATTTGGATTTTCAACGATTTGCGAAGTTCGATCTTATCCCAGGTGTCTTGGGATATCCAAGAGTCTCTACGTCTCGTTCGCTTGGGTACAGTTTCGGATCCAGCCTCCATAAAAACACTTTTAATTTCACCCCACATCTCATCAATTGTTGAATTCTGGATTCCGTTTAATGACGAGGCTCTGTCGTTAAGGGTGGTGACATAGTTTCGACATATGTTGGGGTCATTTAAAGCATTCGTAATGAATTTTGAGCTCCTTGCTGCATCCTGCGCTGGTTTTTGTACGGCAGCGGTTCGTAGTTTGAGACTCATCAGAACCAAATGGTGGTCGCTTCCCACATCGGCATTTCTTATACTCCGGACATCACACATAGACTTCCTCCATCGCTGCTGAATCATGATATGATCAATTTGGTTTTCGGTTTGACCATCCGGATGCACCCAGGTAATTTTGTTGCACGTCTTATGCTTAAATACAGTCCCACCTATCACAAGACGATTCGCGTTACAAAAGTCGACAAGCAAGTCACCATTTTCATTCCGTGACCCCAAGCCATTTCTTCCCATCACGCGTTCCAGTCCGTAATTGTCTGAACCGACTTGGGCATTGAGGTCTCCCATAACGACTATGATGTCGGCTCTCGGAACACTACTGTAAACCGAGTTAAGATGAGTGTAGAACGCGGTTTTGTCTTCCTCGGTCGCTTCATTTGTGGGGGCGTAGCACTGAATAATTGTGACGTTACGAATTTTTGAACGAAACCTTGCTGTCATTAATCTCGCAGAAATGGGCGCCCAGGAGATCAAACTACGCCTTGCTTCTTCGTTCAACATAATTCCGACACCATGGAGCCTTTGGCCACCCTCTCTTTCATCTTCCCCGGAATACAGCATTCTCGTCTGTCCAGTGTCTGATCTGTATTCAGCTCTTCCTCTCCACTTAGTTTCGCTTATGCCCAGGATACTGATGTTTAGACGAAGCATTTCACGCTCAACCTGCTCGTATCTACCATCGCTGTACAAGGATCGAACGTTCCATGCTCCGATTTTCGTACGTATGCGGTAGCCAAAAGTAACATTTGCGCTTCTTGAAAGATTTCTTCTATTTGTCAACGATTCATTTATTATTATGGCGTCTTGATTGACGCTCGTACATGAAAGATGCCGCACCCCCAAATCCGATGTGCGGTTTACTGCAACCGAAGCTACAGAAGGATTTTCTATAAAAAGATTACCTCTTGGGGACTCATTTCCATTTGTTGTCATAATTCATGTATTTGCTTATATCCTTCCACCATGGTGTTTTCCGAGATATGATTAATAACATACATAAGCTCAGATTTGACAGGCACACCCGCCTTTTGTATGGTCAAACACATAACTGCTCGAGGCCGCCCACTATGGGAAAACAGACGCCTTTTGTAGCCGCCCAATATGGGTTACAGACGCTACCTGCTGCTGCCGTTGGCCTTTTACCAAAAAAGCTCCTCCGCCACCAGACTATCATGCCGTTGACCGCTACCTGCAGTTCATCCGTCTTAAGGGGGCTTTTAACCATCCCAAGGACAAGTTTGTGCCCTGACCAGCAACGCTGGGTTGTCTGCTTATCCCGGCATCCATTCGGTCCCCCTGCACGTTAGCGTTAGGTGGGTTGATAAAGAAAGTAATCGTCTCGCCAACCATCCCAACCCAATCATAAAAGATATTTGGGACAGAAATATAAACGAAAGCGTACTTGATAACCACTTTTACTTATCGCCTGTGAATATTTTGAATTTAAGATCACAGCCATTGTTTGAACCTCCTTCTAATTCTAATTCCAACTTAAAACTTCCATTTTATGAGAAAGCTTCTTTGCCGGTTCTTAGAGGATAGTGATTCCATACATGCTCAATTTTAAGAAAAAAAAAAATATACACAAACATATGCACATATATTATTTATTATATGCACCATAGGCTTTTGATTCCTTTTTTAAATAATTATTGATAGTTCAGCTGATCCTTAATAACGCATTCTATTTTTTTATTATATAGTCATTATTATATATTTAATTAAGTAGAATTGATTATAATCTGTTGATACTTCTTGAGTTATTGTATCTTATTTTTTTTTTCTCAAATAAGATCCTTTATATATATATTATTATATATAATTTTTTATAATTTTAGTTTGTAAGTAGTTCTAGTCATAAATTTAGTTATGGCCACCTAGAGCCATGAAGTGAACATATGTCGGGAGCAAACATATGACAGAAAATAGATTTAATTATATAATTAATCAAAACGTAAAATTTAATGTTCATTGAATAACATTTCTTGTAAATATAATAAGCTTAACCAGATATAATTATTAAAGTCGGTTATCATGAATTCAAAATAATGTAGGTATTCATAAAAAAATCAATGTAATAATGTCTCAATAGAAACAAAATGAAAAATGAATGAGAAAGTAATCGTATAGGAGGAGGGTTATTATTCACCCCCGTTTAGCCAGGAGGGGCCATTTTCTAAGAAATTGACTTAAAGCTGGAAAAAAAATATTAAAAAATAACGATAGCACCTACAATGCCATGCTATATTTTTTTGTAAAGCCAAAAACTCCCTCTTTTATTTTTATTTTAAATAAAATTGTTTGAGTGAACAATTTTTGAAAATTTCAAACTCAAAATTTTGAAGAGAAAAATATCAAAGAAAATTTCAAACTTGTTTTTACGTAATGGTTTTCTATTTTTGAATATAAATTAATAGGAGCATTGAATTTTGAAAACAAAAAGAGTACTTACTCACATAAAATTTCGAAAAAGAAAATATTTTAATATTTTCTTTTTTTATTTCAAAATTAAGGGTTTGAAAAATAATTTTTCACTCAAAAAAATTTATTTAAAATAAAAATAAATGCAGTGATTTTTGGCCTTACAAAAAGATATAGCATGGCATTGTAAGTGTTACCGTTGTTTTTTAATATTTGTTTTCCAGTTTTAAGTCAATTTTTTAGAAAATTTCCCCCCTGGCTAAACGGGGGTGAATAAAGCTCTCCCTCCCATACGATTTCTTTCTTTATAAACCCACGCTACACGCGCTAGCTTTTTGTCAAATTTTATTCGAATCAACCTGTTTAAACGAAATACCATGCTTCGTGAATTTCAACCCCTTATGATTAATGTGGTGGAGCCCGAATCGATCGGGAACTTTCCAAAAACCTTTAAATAAATCCCAGTATATATTTTTTTGAGCTGTTTTCTAATTTTCCATGGGGATACCACGCAAGAAAAACTCACCTGGTACTCAACCTCAAAGGTGGTGTAAAAGAGTACATTTTATACAGAAAATTGTTAGTGGCGCTCATATCGATGGGGACTTTTTACAGTTTTCTTAGAATTCCATGAGGAGACTATATACCAAAATTCAGCTTAGGTACGTAACATAGGTATATTTTTTTCGCCTAATCGGACCTCTAACTTTTTATGTATATGTATAGGCAAAGGCACAATGAATTTTATAAAAAACAAAGGTTGCATCGTTCAAACAGGTACTCGAATGACAAATACTTTCGTCAGGCTAGGGCCTTTCATACCGAGTTTTTCTGAAAGTCCTTCCGCGATGGCAGGACTTTTGATGTCACCGGCTCCCTGCCTACTATATCGCAAGTAAAAAGGGTGTGTCCATTTTTGTAGTTTTGAGATAAATGCATTTTAATAATTTTGCTTTTACCGCGTTCAAATTAAATAATTTTGAAAATTTTCAAGAACGATTTCTTATTAAAAAAAGTGGTGTTATTTTGTTGTGCGCATAAGTTTTAGTAATTTTGGTGATTATTTAGAAAAATGAATTTGCAAATTTTAAGCTAAGTATAGGCACATTTGCGTTCGTGATTTTTAGCCATTTGCAGTTTGAAATATGAGTTTAAAGCTTTAAACAAAATAAAAAAACTATTTAAAGGTTCCAATTATGGTGGAAGAACTGATATGGAAGTCAAAGATGTCCTGTGAATTATTGGCTAGACGCAACATTCTTGAGATTGGTTCAAACCGACCATAGCTTGTGCGGTGATGAGAAAGGCGGAAGAGAGAAGTGGATCTGAGAGAACGTGGGTTAGTAGTAATAGGAATCATTTCCAAAAGATAGGAAGAATCAATAGTCCCAGCGAGGAGCTGGTGCAGAAAAAGTATGTCAGCATATTCTCGACGTTTTTTTAAGGTTGGCAAATTGATCAATTTTAATCGATCTTCATAAGGGGGTAAGATGAGATTATCAGACCAAGGAAGATCACGGAGGGCAAATCGAAGAAACCTACGTTGCACAGCTTCAATTCTTTGGGAATGACAGTTCTGATATGGCGACCAAACTTGGCTAGCGTATTCAAGGAGGGGTCTAACAAAAGTTATGTAGAGGGACATAAGGGTTCGAGAATTCCTTAGACCAACGTTTTATGAAGCCGAGTGAAGAATTGGCCTTGTTAATTATATGGTCAAAATGGGCACGAAAGTTTAGCTGACTGTCGCAAATTACTCCCAAGTCTCGTATAGAACAAACAGATGGAATAGCTACATCATGAAAGTAATAGGTTCGGGAAGGTAGGGGTAATCGCTTTCGGGAGAAAGTTATGAACTGGCATTTAGCAACATTAAGTTCTAAAAAAATTTTGTCGCACCAGGTTTGGAATGAAATAAGATCGTTTTGAAGTGAAAGAGAGTCAGTGGGAGTAGAAATGACCTTAATTGTTTTCATATCATCAGCGTATATAGAGAGATTTGAATCATTAATTACATTGATGACGTCGTTTATTGTTAAGACAAAGATCAAAGGTCCGAGGTGACTCCCTTGAGGAACACGCGAAGTAGCATAAATGGGATCGGAGATTGAAAAACTAAATATAACTCTATATTGGCGGTTCTCTAGGTATGAACTGAGCCATGAGATGAAAAAGGGTGGAAAACAGAGGGCTCTTAGCTTAAGGTAAATAATTTGATGACATATTTTGCCGAAAGCTTTACTAAAATCTGTGGTTATAACGTCCACTTCATTTACTCTCTCTAATGCATTTACAGTCTTAGAAACGAATTCCGTAAGGTTTGTTCTGGTAGATCGGCCTTTTAAAAAGCCATGCTGTGGAGAAAAGATAGATTTGCAGTGAAAGTAAAGAGAGTCGTACACAATACTTTCGAAAAGCTTAGGAATAGAAGAAAGTTTGGCTATGGGACGGTAATTAGCAATATCGTTCTTTACACCTTTTTTATGAACGGGAAAAATAAAAGAATCCTTCCATAATTTTGGGAATATGGCTTGAGTAAGTGAAAGGCGGAATAATGCTGCAAGTGGCTGACAGAGGGAGTTAGCACATTCTTTAAAGAATATGGCAGGTAGACCATCTGGACCAGGAGAGAAGTCATCCTTAAGCAAACTTATCTTTTTGATGATGACTTCAACACTAATTTGAACTGTGGCAAGGGAGGTCTGTGGGGTACTTTTAAAGTAGCTAAAAAAACAGTGGTCAGGTTCTTGTGGGTGATCACTGTACGACTGCCTGAAAAAGGAGGCAAAAAGGTTTGTGATAATTTTAGGGTCGGCAGATGTCGTGTCCAGGAATTTAAGAGCTGAGGGAAAGCCATCGGACTTACGTTTTACGTTAATGAATTGATAGAAGCGTCTAGGGTCAGAGATCAGGCAGTCTTGCATGCTGTCAACGTATGCAAGGTAGAGAAATTCGCAAAGGGCGGAGAAGCGGCATTGAGCTTGCTGATAGTTCGAGAAGTCGAAAGCAAACTTGGATTGCAGGAAAGTTTTCCATAGTTTGTTTCTGACATTACGAAGGGTACGCAGTTCTTTATTATACCAAGGAGGGGAAGAGGAGACATTTTTACGGGGTACGTAGGAGACAGACTGTACAAGACAGTTAAAGATAGACTTGTAGAAAAATTCCAAGGCGATATCGATTGAATTATTATTATTCAGGAAGGAACAGAAATCAATATTTTTGATTAGATTATTAAGATAAACGAAGTCAGCGTTGCAGAAATTGAAAAAGAAAGAATTTTCAAACAGTATTGAGTCTTTATCAGATTCAAAGGAAAATGTGAAGGGAAGCGGAGGATGGAAGCTGTCGAGGGTAGAGAGTAAATGACAGCTTAGGGAAACAAGGGAATTACCGGCATCAGATGAAAAACTTAAGTCAAGCTGCCTCCCTAAGTTGTTAGTAATGCCACTAACCTAGTCGACGCTTTTTGATTTTCTGGACAACCATCAACATCTTGATACAGCTCATATAGTTTGTAGTTGTATTTTCTCCTCCATTCGCACTCCTCGCACACTTATGATCAAATATCTGTAAATGAATTTTTCTTTCGAAAGATCTCAGTATCAGTATCAGCTCTCCCTTTCTACTTATTGCCAAACAGTCGGTGCCATAAAGGTGGACTGGCGGTATTAGGGTTTCATAAACGTGCACGTCTTTCGGTTGAAGAGCTTTGAATGCATTGTTGCGGCAATCCGAGTAGCACTGGTCTGCTAGGGTAAGCCCTGGTTCACACGGCAATGTACCGCACGTGTTTTCGCAGTATAAATCCAAACGGCAAACGTACAAACGTCGCCGTCGTGTGAAAGGTTCTATGTAGAATGTATACGCCATTGCCTATTTCTTCGTTGAATCTCCACTAAGTGATGTTTTGTTCTAGCCGGTTGATAGATCTTTCATTATTTATTGATAGCATAATTGGTCATTTACTTGAAGACCGAAAAGTTTCGCCTGTTCTTTAATTGCCTTGGATGGCCTATTAGGAGTGACCAATGATGTCGATAGCATCAGCATACCCTAGAAGTTGGATAGATCTGTTGAAAGTAGTACCATCATTGTTAATGCATTGCCTGCAAGAACGAGATTGAAGAAATCACAAGATAGCGTATCTCCTTGCCGAAGCCCTGTGAATGTTTAGTGGAGTTCAGAGGAGCTTTTCCATAGTTGCACATTGCATCGCGAATTTTCAAATGTCACGCCACACAACTGAATCAGTTTTCCAGGGATTCCAGTGAGTTGAAATTGATTGGTCTTTTCTAGGCTTTGCTTTAGAACGAATATTTGGTCTATGGTCGATGTGCTTTGCCGAAAACCACACTGGTACTTGAAGATTTGAGTTTTGCAGAATGGTCTAAGACCCTCATGCAGTACTTTTGATATGATCTTGTATGCGACGTAATTCAGATAAACATTATGCCTCAATAGGTCTTGCAGGACATTGAATCGCCTGGGCTTTCATAATTTGGGGTCTAATATTCCTATCCTTTATTATCTAAAACTTTAACTAAATATCATAAGAGTCCATTTCTTCCATTATGTCTGTTTTCCAAAACTACAAGTTTCTACTGATTTCAGCTAAAATAAAATTTGTATATGAACTTTAACAGAACTTTGGGCCAAATTCGTAGAAATTCAATTGAAAAATGATTTAAAATAAGATAGACAAAAAAAAAAGCAAACAAAAAGTCTAAAAAGTAAAAACCTGTACACGGAAGTAATGTTTCAAAAAAAAATATAATTCAATATTTTAATCAAAATATGAAAGCTAGTATAGCAACTATACAAAAACAGTTGCTGGTGACTTTTTATTTACTGATAAAATACCTGAAAATACTCAAACATGCTTATCGCTTATGCTAATTAAAAAAAACCCTGCAAATTTATTGCAAACTTAATTGAAAATGTATTATTATTGTGTGGAGTAGAGATAAATTTTCTTGAGAACTACCCAGAGTATTTTAGGAGTAAACAATCTTCATATCTACAAGAAAAAAAAAATTAAAAAAAAATCTAATTCCAATTATTTTCTTCCACGGTCGACTCGTTAGGGGAGCGGAACTGACTTTGGCGGTGAAGTTTACGCATTCACATCGTTATCCCCGAGTTGTTGGAACCGCCACCATTGAATTTCGGTGTTGCGTTAACCTCCCCCCGAACATGGAATTTATAAAATTAGAAACAGTTCCACCATCACCTTTAAAGCTATAAGGCAATACACAAAGTTGGTTGGTTTGTTTTTTCATATTACCGATAATACTAAGAGTATTATAGATACAGGGCCGGCCCGAGCTAAATTAGCGCTCTGCGCAAGCTTTATCACTTAAAATAAATAAACAAATTTGGTAGCGCAGCACCTCGTGGAAAACCAGGGCCTAGTGAATCGCAACTCTCAACCTTTCCTATGTGCGTGTTGTTGGCAATAATGGAGAGGACCTACAATTTTTAGCGGAGTCCGAACGGCTAGATGAGAAGCACTTTTTCATGACAAGTATACTCTTGGAAGATTTGTCAGTTCCTCGCAAGAGGCAAAGAGGAATTTATATTTTTAAGTGGCTGCGACTGTGAATTGAGCCCAGACTTTCGCCATAACAGTCCAACGCACTTACCATTATGCCATGAGGTACTATTTCATCAATCTTCATTAGCGCCCCTCAATAGCTGTTATTGGTGGAAGAATTCATGTTCTCATTACCCCATGGTGTTGACTTAAATATGCGTTTTTTTGAACGAAGTATCCTCAAGAGAAAAACAAAATCGTGCACTTTGCAGAGATTTTGAATAGGAAGCTAGATATCGAATTAATTTTGGAATAATAGATATCTGTCGTTAAATTCAGAATAAGAATGGATATCAATATTGGTGTGAGCTATTAAAAAGAATTGAAAATTAGAAAAAGTATAGGCAGGTAGTGAAAGTGGCTTGCTCAAGGCGCCCATTGGGTTCAGCGCCCTGCCCATTTGCACCTTTTGCACGTATAGCTTGTCCGGCCCTGTATAGATAATAGACAAAATTCACATTTCACATATTTTTTGAACTGACAGACTGCACTCCGACCATCATTTTGAAAGGCCCTTCGAAAGGAACACTCAAAATGTTGTTAGGTTATAGCGGACGGTGGACCAGCCACTGTTTTAGAAACATTTAAGAACTACAAAAGAAAGAAAGATTATTTTGAGATATCGCAAAAAATTTAATTCGTTTAGGCGGAATGGGCAATGTTTGACCAAATTGACTTGCAATTACAGAAAATTATTAAAAATAATGGCAACATTTTATCTTGACTTACTAAAGGCGGCGCTGAATTCCGGGGTGAACCTGGGCCTGAACCAACAAGCTTCTTCCAGCTGTCTTCATTTGGCGCCCCTTCAGTTATTGAATTAAATGAAAAAAAAAAAAATAATATACATAGTTTGATTTTTTGTAACCGGAAGAATTAGGCTTTTTAATTAATTTTGTACTCGATATTACCTACTCAGCAACTTTCTAACTTTATTTATGTTAGGTTTTTCAATAGACAATGCTTGATACTTTTTACAAAGACTATAACCATTATGTAATTCAAAGTTAAAAGTTCAAGTGAGCTCAACTCCATGATTGCGTTTCGCCCAGGTACGATAGTTGGGCTCATCAGTTAGATGACTCGTACCCTTCTAAGACGCAATTTTGTATCGATGTTTACCGACTAATATAAAAATCACAGCATTAAGATACTATGAATTTTATTATTCTATATATTCGGTCACTCCACTTAAACAGAAGAATTTCTTTTCAAATTTTCTTCATGTTCAATTATTATAACCATTATGTTTTGTCATAAGCGTAGGAAGGAATTTTTTCTAAGGTGGGCACCCAATCAGTGTTTGAAACCATCAAACAATTTTCATTTAAAAAATCGCGTTCTCTTCTTCTTTGATAACTTTATATTTGGGCTTGAGCATTTATTTAATTAACAACTTTGTTCAAAAGTGAACTAATAAATAAAGCGACGGCGACGGTTAAAACTCAACTCTGCAACGATGTCTTACAATATATCTTAATTATAAACTTTGACGGAAAGAGAACATAGAATTCAATTCAAATGTCACCCAATTGCCCTAGGTTAGGTTGTAAGGGGTGATAATGCGGCAAGTCGCACCATCTCACTCGGATCTCAGTGGATCCATTGTGCTCCCCAGGGTATAGGTGGTTAGTTAGGAGGGATAGGGAGGGAGTTAAGGAGAAGTTTTAGGTTTGGGGGGCCTCCCTGAACCATCTTGAGTTCTGAATGAATTTCAGGATGTTCTTTAGTGGCAAGACAGAGATGTCGCCCAGTTCGTCGAAGAAATATTCTCCAAGGGCTTCTTTTCTAGTTCTAGCTAGGCTAGGGCATTCGCAAAGGAAGTGGGGGGAGCCCTCCTCTGCCTCTTCATCATGACACCCTCTACATAGGTCCGATGAGCTGATGCCCATTCTGTTCATGTGGGTTCCCATTGAGTTGTGGCCCGTAAGGACACCAACCATGAGAGATAATTGAGGCCTGCTTAGCTTAAGTAAGTAATCCGTTTTTTTTCTTGAAATATTTGAGCATAGATTCCTTGAAACCCGACAAGTGTCGATGGATGACCATCTGACATTTGCAGCTTCCAAGAAACTCTGGTGTATTCTACCTTTTTCTTGCTCCAGTGGCATGAGCACAGAGGCTTCGATTTGGCTCGGATCAAGAGATGACCCGGCGTTTTTGGCCAGTTCATCTGCCATTTCATTTCCATGAATATCCCTATGTCCTGGGACCCATCTTAGGGTTACTGTGTTCGTTGCATTGAGTACTCTTAGCTCATTCCGACAGCGATCGACCAGTTTGGACTTTGTGGTGATTGAGGAAATGGCTTTAATTGCCGCCTGGCTGTCTATGAAAATGTCAATATTGTTGTTGACTAATTCACTGATTGAGGAAAGATGTTTCGCGGCTTCGCAAACTGCCAGCACTTCCGCTTGGAAAACACTGCAAAAGTTTGGAAGCTTTAAAGATCTATTTATGGGTGGGTTATCTGAGTAGATGCCTGACCCAACCCCCTCCGAGGTTTTGGCACCGTCAGTGAAGACCGAAACATGATTTGCATTTATGACCCTGTTTTCATTCCAGAGTTCCCTGGTTGGGATATCCGTTATGGTTACTGGGTTGAAATCTATGTGCGGTGAAACGTAGTCTGTTTGAATGTCTATGTCTATAAAATTCATTATGGTTCTGTGACCGTAGAGGCCCTTTTTCCAATTTTTACATTGAACGAGTCTTAAAGCACTTTTGGCCGCCACCTCTTTCGTATACAGATCGAGTGGGGCAAGTGAAAGGAAAGTTTTTAAGGGCGGCCGTTGGTGTGGTTCTGATAGCACTGGTTGTGCCAATACATGCTAGTCTTTGAATTTTAGTCATGGTTTTTAGATTGGTTTCTTTATCTAAGGCTGGCCACCAGACCATGCATGCGTACGTTAAAATTGGCCTTATAATGGCTATGTACATCCAATGGATGGTTCTGGGACTGGGACCCCATCTTTTACCAAAAATTCTGCTACAAGTGTAGAAAGCTATTGAGGCTTTTTTTCTCTTTCTTTAATATTTTCTTTCCAGTTTAGTTTACGATCGAGAACAATTCCAAGATATTTGGCAGTACCCGAAACCTGTAACGGAATTCCGTTAATGGTTGGCGGGTTTATGTTTGGAATATTACGTTTTGTTGTAAACAGCACCAGTTCTGTCTTCAGTGGGTTAATATTAAGGCCACAATTACTGGCCCAGTATTTGAGCTTGTCAAGGGACGTTTGTAAGAGCTCGCACAGAGTGGGGGCAAATTTTCCAGAGGCCAATAACACAATGTCATCGGCGTATGCGACTACTTTGATGCCACCCAGATTTAGTTTGACCAAGATCTGGTTGACGACAAGGAGCCAAAGCAAAGGAGAAAGTACTCCACCCTGTGGAGTGCCCCTACTCGTCCTAACTCTTATTTTGCTGTCACCCATTTCTGCATTTATGATTCTCGTTTGAAGCATGAAAACAATCCAGTTTATCAGTGATGGATCGACGCTGACAGAGTTTAGGGCTTGTCGAATAGCATTGTTATCAACAATATTAAAGGCCCCTTCTATGTCAAGGAATGCTGCTAAAGTGAATTCCTTGAAGTGGATTGATTTTTCAATTGTGCTGACCGCTTCATGGAGTGCTGTCTCAACAGATTTGCCCTTCAAGTACGCATGTTGGGCCTGTGAGAGCACACCATTATTCAGTTTTAGGCGAATATGAGTGTCAATTAACCTTTCCAAGGTCTTCAGGAGAAAGGAGGAAAGGCTAATAGGTCTGAAGTCCTTCGGTTCGGTATGGGTGGGCTTGTCAGCTTTTGTAATGAAGATGACATTGACTTCTCTCCATCTAGCGGGGATATAGGTGATGTTTAGACAACCTATATAGATATCCACTAGAATCGGAACAATTATATCTTTAGAGCTTTGGAGCATCATTGGAATGATTCCATCAGGCCCTGCAGACTTGTATGCTGAGAAGGAGTCGATGGCCCAAGCCACCTTCCTATTGTCTACGATTTGTTTACCTATATCATAGATTTCACTTATGTTGGGCCCTCTGTCCACAGGAGATGTACTGCTAGTACATCCTGGGAAGTGATTGCTTATAATTGACTCTAAAGTTTCAGAGCAGGAGTCCGTCCAGGTGTTATCCGGTCTTTTTAGAAATCCCGGGGGAATGGGTCCCTTAGACATGACTTTCCTGAGCCTAGCAGCTTCATTCGTAGACTCGAGGTCTGAACAAAATTTTTGCCAGGCTGCTCTTTTAGCATAGGTCGTTCGGTTTTGTATAGGTTTTTGCTGCCTTAAAGAGGTCCCAATCGGTAGGGTCATTACTGAATTTTGCTCTATTGTAAAGCCTCCTTGAGTTTTTCCTAAGAATAGACAGCTCTTTGGACCACCATACGGGGTTGAGCTTGCCTTTACTTTTGGTAAAGGGGCAGGAACTCTCGTAAGCATTATTTATGGCTAACGTTAGTTCATTTACATGTTTGTCAATGTCAGAGCAGGTTGTCAATGGTAAATGTTCATAGTGACCCAAAGATGAGGCCAATCTAATGTTGAAGGCATCCCAGTTTGTTTTCCTGGGGTTTCTATAGGGTTTTGAGTTTTTAATTTTGTGCTCTATTTGGAACGTTATCATTCTATGATCAGAGAATGAAACATTACTTGAGACCTTCCAGTCACTGACCTTTAATGAGTCAGAGTTATTGGAAAGTGTCACGTCGAGCACTTCTCTCCTATTTCTAGTGACAAAGGTTGGTTCGTTACCTTTATTTAGAATCAATAAGTTTTCCTTAATAATATATTAAAAAAGTGACAATTGCCCTACAATCACTTTTTTCCAGAGCAGTAAAGAAACTTCCAAAATGTTTGATCTTTAAACGTTTTTTATTCGTCGGCATCGGAGCCACTCAATAGAGTTTGACAGTTGTTGATGACGTAGAAAGTGTGGATATTTCGATTCGAAATTCAACCAATTTACCTAAAATCACCTTTTTCCGAAGCAGTTAAATTTCTGATTTTTTTGAAGTTTTTTAATCCATCCGCATTAGATATTAAACCCCATCAAACGTAGGCGTTAGGTGAAGACAACTCGTTTAAGATTTTTATTAGGTTCCAATTATTCGGTTTGGTTGGATTGTTAGGTCGTAATTTTAGCCCGACCCGATGCCAAATCGAGTTGATACATACTTAAACGGAACCGCAAGCATTCATTTGTAACAAAGAGAGCTGAATTACCTTCCGGTTCATGTTCCAGGCTTTCCACAAGTGGTGACTAATCGCTAAACAAACGGTTTGAAATTTCGAAAATCCGTTCCCCAAAAAAGGCGAGTTTTCTTAAGGTTTTGGCGATTTAATTTTGTTTAGTTAAGAATTCCGTCTGTTTTCTAGTTTTCACTGAAATTTTTCCTTTTTTTTTTAATTGATTTTTGGTGAATGGCCCCATTGAAACTGATTCTAAATGCACCCAAAAACTGAAAATCTCTTTCCCATCCCTTACTTAAGATTTTTATGATTTTTGAATTCGGTTATTTATGGAGTGGACATTTTTTAAATATTAGGATTTTTTGATAATTTATTTTTAAAGTTTGGTGAATCCCCTTTTAAACCCTACCATTTTCAACGGTTTGACAAAAATCTAAACCGTTCACCTAGGTTTTTTCTTGACTAAACTAAATGAACCGAGTTGACACATCAATAATATAAGAAGCTTCACGGATACTAGTGTAATTTGTAAATACAAACAAAATGAAGGGGGGCAAAAATTGGTTTAATGTGACGACCACCTGTAACTGTAGACAAAATATAAATTTTAGCGTCTGAATCTTCCAAAGATGTTCAATCTTTCTTCTTCGGAGGAACCAAAAAAGTCTAACTGTCGATTTTTCTAAGGTGAGAATTCATTTTCTAAGATGAGTATTGCCCACCTCTGCCCCCCTTCCTACGCCTAGTAGTTTCGTCAATTTTTCCAGATTTTTGAATAAAAAGGAAACCCCAATTAGAAAAATTCAGTAGCCGAAAATAGACCCAAATTAAAGATTTTGCACAAAAATGAGCAAACAGGAATTATTCTGAGTGCAGGAAGTTTGAAATAATTTTTAGTCCAAATGGTGAAATGGTAGAAAAAACTAGCTAAAGGCTGACGGAGAAATACAATTTGAAATTCCATTTCTGCATATTTAATGAAAAATGTCGACAATTCTTTAAACCTATTGTTTTTAAGGCACATGGATTTGGCGCCCCTGGAAGCTGCCGCCTGGGGCACAGGCCCCGGTTTGCCCCCCATAGATCCGGGGCTGACCTCTGTTGTTGGGTTTTTACTTTTGTGGGTATGTTTGTCTTGCTGTTCAGCCCTTAAAGTTCGTTGTTGTATCTTCTTCTCCATTCCCTATCTATTCAGACGGGACCAAAAATCATCCGGAGAATTTTCGTCTCAAAACAGCCTAAGGCCTCTGCACCATATGCTCAATAGCCTTCTTAGCCCAATGAAGCAGGGAATGGCAAGAGTAATTCTTCGTTTGACCTCAGCGCTGGTATTATTCACTGAGCTGATAGCGGAGCCTAGATACTCCTTTTGACCAACTCGAAAATATAGCTGTCTATAGTGACGTTCTGTCCGAGACGTCGGTGTTAGGTGTCTTTTCTTGTTGATAATACTCAATACTCACGAGAGCACCACTGTGATGTCAGATTTTTAGTCCGATTTTGTCAATATCGTTGGCATAAGTGAGTAATTGGAAGAACTTTTGAAAGATTGTGTCTCAGTGTTGACGTGAGAGTTTTTCACTATCCTTTCAAGAATGATATTGAAGAAGTCGCATGACAGTGCATGTCGCGTTGCCTTACCTAAACATTTTTTGATATCAAATGTGTCGGTGAGGTCTTTGCCGACCTTGATGGAGCAGCGTGCATTCTCCACCGTCATCCTTCACAAACAGACGAGTTTGGGAGGGATCCCAGCACAAGACATTGCTCTATACAAATATATAGTTAGTCTCTATAGATTCTATCATACGCGGCCTTGAAATCGATGAATAGGTGGTGGATATCGATTTGATATTCCTGGTTTTTTTTTCAAGATCGACCGTAGTACATAAAGCCAAACTGATATGAGCCTATCAAGTTGTTGACGAATAGCTTCACAAAGTCCGGTCGAGAAGATCCTGTATGCGATATTAAGGAAATTGATCCTCTGTAGTTGGTGCAGTCCAAAGGATCGACTTTCTTGAGGATCGGGCAAACAATGCTGAGGTTTCATTCATCGGGCATACTTTCCTCCGACCATCTTTTGCAGACTAGCTGGTGCATACTCCTAACCAATTGATCGCCAGACGCTTTAAATAGCTCGGCCACAAGGCTATTAGCACCAACAGCTTATCAGACTTAAGTTTAGATATAGCTATCTTAACCTCGCCGAAATCCGGTGGATGGAATTGTTGGCCTATGTTGTGGTCCAGGTTGAATGGTGCACTGCATGACAGTGGAACTCGATTCTTCATCGCCTTTATACAATTTGTAGAAATGATTTTTCCTAATCCTTCGCACCGATTGTGATGCTACCACGATGGCACGATGTTCCCCTGATCGTCCTTGCAGGCTTCAATTCGAGCCCTGTAACCTTACGAGGTTCTTTTCACCTTTTGGTTATGTTTTCGAACTCGCTCTATTTTCCTGATCGCGCACTTCTCATGCTGTTTCTTTTTCCTTCTGAGAAGCTGGTGTTCCTCTCTCCTCTTCTGCTCGTAGAGCTCGCGAGCAGCTCTGGTCTTTCTATGCGGTGCTGCTCTGTGTGCCTATTGTTTGGCAGCATCTAATTGCCAGCATTCTTCGTCGATCCAGGGGTTTCGATGTGGTGGTTGTGCAAGGACAAGCACGACAGAGGCGGCATCTCTGATGGCTTCTTATGGCAATTCGTCCACTGATTCTGTATTCTTGAAGTTGGCGGCATAGGACTATTTAAGAGATGGTGCGAGAGACTTGATCGGAAAAGAACCTGGCTATTTCGTGCGACTGAACCCGTCCAACAGTATTTCCTTGATTTGGCTTTGATCTGGATATCCATAGTATTAACTTGGCTACAACGAGATAGTGGTCGGAGTCCGAGTCAACGTTGCGTTGGCTTCTGGGAACGTTCTGACGTCGATCGCAATGTGGTCAATTTAGTTAGAGGTTCATTGACCAGGATATCGCCATGTCACCTTATGTATATCGAGATGCGGTAACTGAGTACTAGCTACCACAACACCCCCTCGTTCAAATAGTTGAAACTCAAGACTTCTTGTAACTTTTTAGGCTTTCGCGGTTGTTAATAGACATAATAGATAATTATTTTTCGGATTAGCCGCGTTATAAAAGTTTAAAGAGTGCACTTTGGTACTCACCCCGAACGTTTCGCATCAAATTGCATTGAGCGTGGTCACCGGGAAATTGCTCTTGAGATGTTATGATGTATTAGATTGACTACGCAGGTTGTAGCTGTGCGTAGGTGGTTCTATCTCATGACGTTGTTGTTGTTGTTGTTGAGGTGCAGGTTGTTGGGAGCAACCAATGCTCACTACATCGGAGGGTGTTTTAAGTTTGAACCGGGATGCCGGTAAGGTGTTAATAACGGGATCCCAAGAACGTGAAAGCTTAAAACTGTCGTCTCGATTGAAATTTTGGTTGCGTTTTATTTCAATCGCCAGCCGTGGGATGTAGTGAGTTTCTTGAGCTAAAACCTTGGCTTGGTCAAAATGGATCCTTGGCTTGGTCAAAATGGATCCAGTGGTGTTCATCTGGATTGTCCAAGATGTGCTCACAAATTGCCGACTTCTCCAGCTGGTTCTTACTAACAGCACTAATGTGCTCTTTTAAGCGAGTAGCAATGCTCCTTTGTGTTTGTCCAACATACAAAGACCCACAGCTACAGGGAACAGCATATACCCCCGGTGTTTGGAGAGGTAAATGGTCCTTTGGTGACTGAAGGTGGTTTTTTTTTACCTTTTTTGGTGGTGTAAATATGGATTTTACCCCATATCTCTTCAACACTCTGCCAACTCTATCCGTTACACCCTTGACGTAAGGTAAGAAAGCTTTTTTGTCTAGATTGCTTTCGTCCCTTTCCTGTGACACCACTGGCTTCCACGTTCTTTGCCTTTTGGAGTAGCCATTTGCTCTTAGAACATTGTCGACTAGGTTCAGCTCAGTCATTAGATGGTCACTGTCACAAATTCTGTGGGCGCGCTGAAACAATGTCGAAACAACAGATCTTAAATTTGCTGGGTGTTGTCGGGAAGTAGCATGTAGGTATCTGTTAGTGTGTGTTTCCTTCCGATATACTGTGTGACCTAATGTACCATCCATTTTTCGTGTTACCTTTACATCCAAAAATGCAATGGAATTGTCTTTTTCTTTTTCCATCGTGAAACTGATTTTTGGATGTTGAGAGTTCAGATGTTCAAAGAAACTCTCAATAATGGAGCGTCTTATCTATTATGTCAAGACTTCTTGCCTGAGTAAACCTCTAACGAGAATCCACACCCAAAATAACGCTGCCTTTGCTGTCGATAACAGTCTGCTACCCTCAACATACGTCCACAAGGATTGAAACCTCATCTCCAATTGAGATGCTAGACCACCGATGCTCACCATTGGGAGGTGAGAGTTGGAGTTGATAGACAGAGGTTGATTTAACAAAAAACCTGTGGCCTCTTGAATCAAACATTGTCTACCCTTTGACTATCACATATACAGTTTTATGACAGTACCATTTTCGTTTTCGAAGAAGCATGGACCGATGATTCAACCAAATCAAAATCCGTACCTAACAGTGATTTTTTCGGGATAAATTTGAATCACATTTGTACAACAATGGCTCCATCATATGCAAAAAATAAAGTTATCTGGTTCTTCCACCAGATGATTCAATTCAAGTTCATAATAAATGTCCATCTTTTTTGACGCCTCATTTGATTATTGTTACTCTTCTTGTGTTAAACATACTGCTTATCTTTTCTTATAACTTTCTCGTCATCAAAAGTAATTCACGCTTATTTTAACAATAATAATTATTTCATGCCATTTAAAATAAAAATTAGGAGCGTACCAGTTTTAAATGCGGTTTGTATGTGGCATCTAGGCGAAGGTTGTCGAGTTCCATATCTGTAGCAAAAATACAAATGGAAATGTTACAAATGCACGCACACATCTACTTACCTACTTATTGTTGCTTTAATTAAATAAATTGTTGAAAATGGGAATATGAAACGAATAACCACGACAGCTACACCTTGATTTGTGATTACATACACGTAGCTTTTTGTACCTTTAATCACTTTGCAGCTTCTCACTACTGACACACCACTTACATTTAGTAAACAATAATTCAACTTGTTAGGAACATGAATTAATCGCAAATAGTTTTATATTTTTATAATATATTCCGAGAAGTTTAACTGAGAAAAAAATATTAACTTTACCAATTTTACTGACAAACTCTTATTGCGGATGGGTCTAACTTTTATATTCTTACTTTTTTACTAGCAATATAAAATTTGTTTATAGTTGTTTTTATGAGCATTGACCTAAAACCTTAAGAATAAGAGGCATGGTCATACCATAAATAGATATCTTATGGTGGATTATTTGTTTGTATGCATTTAGCGTTTTGTGAAACTAAATTTATTTCTGAAGCATATCAGTGTTAAATAAGCAAAGATCATGACCTTGATTTACTACCTATAGAAAATCATTTTTGAGTATTGAGACTAATACACGACGGAATTATATACTTGAACAAAATAATTTTTTATTTTAAAACACTTACTTAGGGGTACTTATTGAAGATTATTTAGACAAAAAAAAAGTGCAATTTTAAGACTTATTATTAATCTTTTTTGCTCTCTAAAAGTACTGGAGAGTGCTAGGATGCCACTTCCGCCCTTAAGCTCAATGAAAAGAAAATCCCCATCCACACCTCCAAGTGGTAGAGAGCGGGTAAAGCTAACGTGCATGGAGGACCGAATGGATGCCGGGATAAGCAAACAAGCCAGCACTGCTGGTCAGGGCACAAACTCGTCCTCGGGATGGTTAAAAGCCCCCTGAAGATGGGTGAACTGCAGGTGGCGGTCAACAGCATGATAGTCTGGTGGCGGAGGATCCTTTTTTTTGAAAGGCCAACGGCAGCAGCAAGTAGCGTCTGTAACTCATATTAGGCGGCTACAAAAGGCGTCTGTTTTCCCATAGTGGGCGGCCTCGAGCAGTTATGTGTTTGACCATACAAAAAGTGGGTGGGCCTGTCAAATCTGAGCTTGTGTATATTATTAATCGTATCTCGGAAAACATGAAAATTGCGATTTGCTGGTCGATTTTTGTAACGCTTATCGTCTTGTACTGGGTGGGACTGTGTTTAAAAAAAAGGCTTGCAACAAAATCACCTGGGTACATACGAATGGTCAAACTGAAAACCAAATTGACCACATCATGATTCAGCGCAGCGATATGGAGAAAAGCTATGTGTGATGTCCGAAGTATAAGAAATGCCGATGTGGGAAGCGGTTGGTTCTGGTGAGCCTCAAACTACGAACCGCTGCTGCCGTACAAAAACCAGCGCAGGATGCAGCAAAGAGCTCAAAATTCATTACGAATGCTTTAAATGACCCCAACATATGTCGAAACTATGTCACCACCCTTATAGTCCAGTCATCACGTCGTGAAAAAGGGCCTGACCTTGCGCGCAGAGGCACTGTCTGATTTTTTTTCATGGATCGGTAGAGGCTCATTTAAAAAGCTTAAATCCAAATTTGCACCACCTGACAACTTTTTTTACCAAAGTTATTGGTAAAAATGTGTTTTTTGCCATTTTTTCGTCTTTTGTGAATATCTCGGCTGCAGTATGTCGCACAGAAAAAAATAAAACATGGATTTATTTATAATAAGATAAGCTATTATATTATAAAAAAATTAATTTGTTTAAACAAATAAAAAAAAAGTTATAGTTAGTTAAAGTAAGTTTTTATTGTTTGAAAATCACTCTTTCGTGATTATTAAGAAAAAAGCTCATCTAACGATGGAGTTTTTATTTTTTACTTTTAAAGTCTTTGTAATTACCTACAATTTAAAAAAAAAATCAGCCCTTAACTACCAACACAAGCCGAGATATAAATTTATGAACATAGGTAAGTCAGCGCACCCACGCCATTTTATGTTTTTAGGTTTTATTTTATATTTCAGCCCCAGTATGTCGCAAAGTTAAAATTAAAAAGTTTTATTGTTTATAATAACTCTTTCTATCAACTTGCGTTAAATTCAATTTGTTTAAACAAATAGAAAAAAAGTTTTAGTTCATTAAAAGGTTTTTTTGTCTTGATTTTATACCTTTTTTTCATAACTATTGAGAAAAAAACTGTATTTAACGGTACCTTTTTTCAGGTTTACTTTTTTTTGTTATAGTCCTATAAATTTTCTATAAATTAAAAAAAAATTAGTCCATTACGACAAACAGGAGCCAAGTTATTCATGAATTAAAAATGACGCGTCAGTTTACCAACGCATAACAATATTCTTTCTTTTTTTTTGTGAATAGGCTATTGATTATGTCCTAAAAAACAGGTCAATAAGGAAGTAAGACGTTCGTGGAATTTTATTGTAACAATCTTCAAAGGGGTCTTTGAAGATGAGAAAACCGCGGAGTGCTATTAAATTAGAGGGTGCATTTTGGAGAAAGGGGTACAAAAGCACCCTTTTTGGTTTTTTGCATATAACTCGAAAACGAAGCAAAATTTCGAGATAATTCTCTAAACTTTTTTGTAGAGAATACAATTTACTATCAAAATTAATTTTTGAAAAAAAAATTTAATTTTTAGTTGGCAAAATTTTTAAAAATTCATTGCCAAAAAATGTGAAAATCGCATTTTTTGTTTTTTTTTTTTTACGTATTTCCTTATAATTTTCGTACCAGCAGAGATAGGTATAGGTATTCCTTTCTATAAAAGAAAGATAATTAAATTTCCTTTAAATAAATTAAAAAAAGGAACGGTTTGGATAAAAATCGACCGAGAAATAGTCGTTCAAACTGGGCTGATTTTAAGTTTTAAAGCTTTATGAATGACATTTTTGGCTATTTTGATGGACTTGTTAGATAATACACTCAAACTGTGTGTATTAGTGAGCCATGCCCAGTTAAGTCAAAAATAAAATCAAATTTCAATTTTTTTTACAGTTTTAGGGTTCCCATCTAATTTTTTCAAAATTAAGAATAATTACCAAAATCAACACATTTGCTCTTACAAAGTCGGGTTTTGAACACATGTTAGCTTATACCTTCTCGAACATGAAAAAAAAATAGTTCCAGACAAGTTTTACGGTTGAAAGTCCTTGCCAGACAAGCTCAACATTTTTAAAGTAGATATTATAAGAATTTACTTTTTATTTGAAATTTTAAATAATTATCAAATCTTTTTTAACAAAGCCGGATTTTCAATATAAGTATGACTACTAATGTCTCCTTATATAGAGACAAAATTGTGCCATACGAGTTTGGCTGTCGAAAATGCATGCCAGGCGGCCCTTAATGGTATAAAGTTGGTGATTTTTTTCCTTTTGTTCTCTAATTTTTGAAATAATTATCAAAACTAACAAATCTACTTTCACAAACCAGGGTATTAAGTAGTTTATGCCTTTCGTTATATGGACAAAATAGTGCCAGACGAGTTAGGTATTCCAAAATAAAAAAAGTTATTTCTTTAATACCTACATATTAAGAAAATGTTGAGCTGCTCTGACAAGGACCTTCAACCGAAAAACTGGTCCAAAACTATTTTTTTCACGTTTGAGAAGGTATACTAACTGCTAACATGTGCTCAAAGCCCGGCTTTGTAAAAGCAAGTGTGTTGATTTTGACAATTATTTTAAATTTTGAAAAAAATTAGATGGCAATCCTAAAACTGCGAAAAATTTGAAACTTGACTTTTATTTTTGACTAAACTGGCCATGACTCCCTACTACACCCAGTTTGTGTATAATCTAACAAGTCCATCAAAATAGCCAAAAATGTCATTCCTTTATGAAAACTTAAAATCAGCCCAGTTTGAACGACTATTTCTCGGTCGATTTTTATCCAAACCGTTCCTTTTTTTAATTTATTTAAAGGAAATTTAATTATCTTTCTTTTATAGAAAGGAATACCTATACCTATCTCTGCTGGTACGAAAATTATAAGGAAATACGTAAAAAAAAAAACAAAAAATGCGATTTTCACATTTTTTGGCAATGAATTTTTAAAAATTTTGCCAACTAAAAATTAATTTTTTTTTTCAAAAATTAGTTTTGATAGTAAATTGTATTCTCTACAAAAAAGTTTAGAGAATTATCTCGAAATTTTGCTTCGTTTTCGAGTTATATGCAAAAAACCAAAAAGGGTGCTTTTGTACCCCTTTCTCCAAAATGCACCCTCTAATTTAATAGCACTCCGCGGTTTTCTCATCTTCAAAGACCCCTTTGAAGATTGTTACAATAAAATTCCACGAACGTCTTACTTCCTTATTGACCTGTTTTTTAGGACATAATCAATAGCCTATTCACAAAAAAAAAGAAAGAATATTGTTATGCGTTGGTAAACTGACGCGTCATTTTTAATTCATGAATAACTTGGCTCCTGTTTGTCGTAATGGACTAATTTTTTTTTAATTTATAGAAAATTTATAGGACTATAACAAAAAAAAGTAAACCTGAAAAAAGGTACCGTTAAATACAGTTTTTTTCTCAATAGTTATGAAAAAAAGGTATAAAATCAAGACAAAAAAACCTTTTAATGAACTAAAACTTTTTTTCTATTTGTTTAAACAAATTGAATTTAACGCAAGTTGATAGAAAGAGTTATTATAAACAATAAAACTTTTTAATTTTAACTTTGCGACATACTGGGGCTGAAATATAAAATAAAACCTAAAAACATAAAATGGCGTGGGTGCGCTGACTTACCTATGTTCATAAATTTATATCTCGGCTTGTGTTGGTAGTTAAGGGCTGATTTTTTTTTTAAATTGTAGGTAATTACAAAGACTTTAAAAGTAAAAAATAAAAACTTCATCGTTAGATGAGCTTTTTTCTTAATAATCACGAAAGAGTGATTTTCAAACAATAAAAACTTACTTTAACTAACTATAACTTTTTTTTTTATTTGTTTAAACAAATTAATTTTTTTATAATATAATAGCTTATCTTATTATAAATAAATCCATGTTTTATTTTTTTCTGTGCGACATACTGCAGCCGAGATATTCACAAAAGACAAAAAAATGGCAAAAAATACATTTTTACCAATAACTTTGGTAAAAAAAGTTGTCAGGTGGTGCAAATTTGGATTTAAGCTTTTTAAATGAGCCTCTATCGATCCATGAAAAAAAATCAGACAGTGCCTCTGCGCGCAAGGTCAAATGACCTAATGACTGGACTATTAACGACAGAGCCTCGTAATTAAACAGAATCCAGCATTCAACAATTGATGAGATGTGGGATGAAATAAAAAAAATTTTAAGGAGGCTGGATCCCAAACTGTACTCAAGCGGACGAGAGTTAGAGACTCTTGGATATCCCAAGACACCTGGGATAAAACCAAACTTCGGAAATTGTTGAAAATGCAAAAAAATGCCGAAGCAGATGTTCAACGACAGGCTGAATTGCGTAGCGATCTATCGCTGTGTGAGACGTGACAAGAGGGTGAGGTTAGATGGACTCGCAGACAATGCGGAAAACGATGTCAGAAGAGCAGATATCTGGGAATTTTACCAAATAGCCAAAGATGTTATTGAGAACAAAAGCAATACCAATCATCCTGTATTGGATGTGGATGGTATACTTTTGATATCAATTGAGGATCAGCTACGCCGAACCCCCGTCAGAATTGGAAATCCATACATCAATAAATCTCCTCAAAAACAATAAGGCAGCTGATGGACTTGACGGAATACCAGCTGAATTCCTGAAAGCCGATCCCGCAACAGCGGCTAGTATTTTACATCTGTTGATACAAATCATTTGGGAAAACGAATGCTATCCCAAGGACTGGAAGGATGGTGTGATTGTTAAGTTTCCAAAGTTTTGTCCGTTTTCCCAAAACTAATGGCAACCATCATTCTCGAGCGAATAAAGGATAGGATCGAGTCTACACTCAAGAGGCATCAAGCTGGCTTCCGCAGTGGTCGATCGTGTGTCGACCATATCAACACCCTGCGTATCGTCCTCGAGCAGTCGATGGAATTTCAATCACCGCTTTACCTCATGTTCGTGGATTTTGAGAAGGCCTTTGATCGAGTTAACCGAGAATGTAGGTATATGGAGATCGTTGCTTGGTAGAGGAATTCCACCAAAAATTGTTGCCATTATTAAAGAGTCCTACAACAACGCAAGGTGTTTTGTTTTACACAATGGGCAGCTATCCGACTCCTTCGTAGTGCAACAGGGTGTGAGACAAGGGGATGTTCTATCGCCAATTCTCTTCCTGCTGGCGATGGACGACGTATTGACGGCCAGTGTTGGTACAGCTGAGCGACAGGGCATTCAATGGAGACCGTTCGAAAGGCTTAGTCATTTAGAGTATGCCGATAAAAATAAATAAATTGGGTGGCGCAACGGCTCGTGGAGAACCAGGGCCTAGTGACTCACAACCATTCCTGTGTGCGTGTTTCTTGGCAGGAATGGAGGGGACCTACAGTTTTTTGCCGAGTCCGAACGGCTAAATGAGAAGCACTTTTTCATGACAAGTATACTCTTGGAGGATTTGTCAGTTCCTCGCAAGAGGCAGTACCTCGAATAAAACATTTCTGTTTTTAGGTGGCACGGCTGGGAATCGAACCCACACCTTCGGCATGACAGTCCTACGCACTAACCATCAAGCCACGAGGTACTACAGAGTATGCCGATGACATATGTCTACTGGCAAATAACATCAGTGGGCTGAACGGGATGTGCCAAACGCTGCAAGTGAAGGGAGAGACGAGTGGTATAAGAATAAACAGCAAAAAGACAAAAATAATGCTCACAGGCCGCCAGTTGAAGAAGTGGAACAGTTCAACTACCTTGGCGGTATTGTTTCTGCAAACGGTGGTACGGATCTGGACGTTAAAAGTGGAATAAATAAAGCTCGTGCTGCCTTCGGTACTCTGTCCCCAATTTGGAAATCCAGTCAAATCTCCTTACGCACTAAGTTGAGATTCTTGGTGTCCAATGTCAAATCCGTGCTGTTATATGCTTGTGAAACCCGGAAAGTCAAGTCTACCATTTCGAAGAAATTGCAGGCTTTTGTGAATCGCTGTCTTCGCCACATCCTAAAGATTCGCTGGCCACAAATAATATCAAACGAGGAATTGTTGCGCAGAACAAGTCAAGAGCGGCTGGACATCGACATAAGAAAGCGTAAATGGCAATGGATTAAGTCACACACCGAGAAAACCAAACGATGAAATCGCAAAGCAGTACTTTGAATGAAATCCTCAGGGTGCAAGGCGGGTTGGGAGACCAAGAACAACATGAAAATCAATTGTCTAAGCGGAAGCAGAATCCCAGAGAAAGACGTGGCCACAGCTAAAATACCTTGCTGCAGACCGTGAAGGATAGAAACGATTTGTTGGCGCCCAATGCCCCAATAGGGGTTACAGGACTTGATGATGAAGGTAAAAAGAGAGGGGTGTACATAAAACTTCTATCATGTTTGGATTATTTATCATGATCTGATCCGGATCAGATCATGTGGATAATAAAATGCGGCTAATATTTCATTCTTGCCCAACGCTATGCATTAAATCAGTATTTTTTTGGTATTTTCAGAACAATGTGATCTCAACTATGTATGTATTCTTCTCTGTCAAAATGTGAGCAAGCGAATCCAAATTTTTTTTTCTCAGTAATTTGAGAGCACAGTTGAGAAATTTTGTTGAGGAATCCTATAAGACTGAAATTGCTGAAGTCACCGAGATCTCATTTGTTTATAAATACCTATTATTTGAATGATAATAAAGATTTAATTGATCATTGAAATATTTAAAATAATTGTATGTGGAAGATTGGGTTATAAATATTATGTTAGCTCAAGCCTTTTTAAGCGTTTGAAAATTGTATATAAATTTTCATTGATAGCTATAACTTGTACATAGTACCTACATGAATCTACAACTGTACCTACTTACATACATACATCCATATAACAAGCGCCTGATATCTAGCAATAAAAAAAATATCAAAAGAAATATTATTAACTTGCAAATATTTGCTTGTGGACACAACATGCATGCATAACGCCGCAATAAAAAAAAGTAATTTAATTCGGTTCAACTTCAAATGAGGTGAATCGAAGCCCAAAAAAAAAGTAAATATAAAATTAAACAAATTAAAAAGAAATAAAATGAATGAATCTTGTATTTCAAGTTGCTAAAAGAATACAAATTCTTTACTTCGTATGTAGATACATATGTATGTATGTATATATCAAAATTATAATTTTTCGATTGAAGCTGTAACCGAAATAGTTGTATGGATTATTAGCTTCTTAAAGTCAAGTTCACTTAGAACCAGGCGCGGATACAGGGGGAGGGCAATGGGTGCAATTGCCCCCCCCTGGGCAAGATTTTCCTGATTAATTATTTAATACTTTTTGATGAAATAACCGATTTATCTCACCTCTTCCAACTGAGCCGTATTTTAATGACTTAAACACACGTTCAGATTTGTCTGGTTCTAATGGGAGCAGACAAGAGCTGCGTGCAGCCCAGAGCTGTGAACGATTTTTCGAAATTTGCTCCGCAGCGTTGCAGTAATGAGTGATTTTTCGTCGGCCGCTGACCAAGTTCAGTGAAGAAAAGTACCGCTATGCACAGATAGCATTCAAAACAACCGATTGTAGAGCTTATAGTTATAACTTCTGTTTTGGATGTCCTATCATAATATCCGGCTAAATTACTGTATAACATTTTTAGAGAATAGTGAAATTATTTCATACTAGAAATCAGATTGAGTCTTAAATCGATTTCATTTACACTTTTCAAAATGCAAATGTGAATGAAAAATTTCACAATTTTGAAAAATAATGTTTCGAAAAGTTATTGTCCCGACCCTCCTCTACAAATTTCTTGCAGGGGCACTTTTCTAAATTTTCCACCTTAAAATTGATTTCAATTCAAGAAAAAAATAAAATCATTGAAATACATATAAAAAAAAATATAAAAAAATTAAACTTTGCTTCAAATGCACGGTTGTACAAGATTAGAAAAAGCTTAAATAATAAACCACATTTGTGTATAAAAATTATTGAGAAATATCAAACAAATTTTACTAAAAGGATGATTGAGTCCTTTCTATGACAAATATTTAAATGTGCATTTACATTTTAGAAAGTACTTTCACTAGAAAACTCTCAAGAGTGGCTCTCGGATTCCTGTTTTCCCCTCGGGTGAGCTTATTTCATGACTGTGTCCACTTGCGAGTTTTACTCTCGAGAGATTCTTCAGAACTTCTCACCGTCTTTTTCCTCTTAAATGGATATGCAACTTAAGAATTTATGCAAATGTGTTTCGAGTGCAGCACAACTGTCCTAGGCAGAAGATACGTTTCTGATGGTATAGTATTCGTGAGGATTTTGTCACTTTCATGGATGCATTGTAGGAACTTCCGTGTTATTAAACTGGTGAAGAGTATGAATCCGATGAAGAAGATTGGAAAGAAGCCAGGAAACGACGACAGCAGTCACTGCCGAAGAGAAGTAGGATGGAACTTCTTCACCTTAGGATAGTTGTTTTTGGCCGTTCTTACAATCGTCAAATCAACGATAGTTTTCGAAAAAGTCATCTGTGTCAAAAATGCATTTCCAGATTGTTCTTTAAAGCAAACTGCTAAAGTCACATGTTCGAAAACACCATCTGCGGTGCAGCTGTGCAGTAACAAATCGAGTAGACGATAAAAAAAATTGAACTTGTAAACATCAAATGCGTTTGCGAGTAAGTTGAATAACGTAAACCAAACCAATTTTTTGCAAGCAGGACAATTGCATATAACAATTGCAATCTGCGTCAAAAAATGACGATCATTCGGCGATCAAACGATCGACGCTCTATTTAGTGAATCTCGAAATAGTGAACTATCCACAATAGTTAACACACAAAATTTTATATAAAAATGTATTTTGTATAAAAATGACTCGGATGCAGTTAACATTGCTTAAGAACTCAGAGGAATTCTGAGTCATGAGTGGGAATAGCGAATAGGAACATACCGATGTGTCATTATGCTTTCCGAAATTTGAGGTGGTGTTGCACAGATCCTGAGGGAATTCAAAAATGCTGTAAAGACACCATGCTACAGCTACAAACTGTTAAGTTTAATTTAAAAAGTTCCAAATTAACCGCTGTTCGAGACACTGTATAGCAGTTATCAAATTTCAAACTCATCGCTTTGTGTGACCAGGTGTGTAGAGCGGTATGAAGTGGGCTCTAATTTTCTGTAAACCTCATCAAGATTTTGGAAACTCGCGAAATTGCCCCCCCCTGAACGAAATCCTGGATCCGCGCCTGCTTAGAACTGCAGGATTTTGTCTCCCCCTATGAAAATTGGTGGTGGACTAAAAATAGCGATTTGTCTGTGCTTCCACTTTTATTCATGTGTTTCTTGATTTCACATTTCAGCTGATTTGATTTTATAACTTTCCTAATGCCACTCGCCTCCCAAAGTAGAAAACAAAATCTCTATTCACTCGCTTTAAGGGTAAATAAAACAAAATCCATTTCCGTGTTACACAATCCTTCCGGTTAAAAGAAATAAAATGCACGACTGGGTCACGCGTACATATACTTAGTGTTATGTTCAAGAGGCTGAGGGCTTAAGAAATTGCAAGACATTGATATTATGAGAGAAAAGTGTTTAAAAGCATAAAATACGATATTTAAATTAGCTAAAACACCTCTTTTGATGATTAGAGGTGAAAAAAAGAACGTCATTTTAATTCTTGTTTGAACATGATTGTATGGACAAAAAAATTTAAAATCGTTGGAGCTTGTATATAAAAATTAAAAAAAACCGCTAATGAGAAAAATAAAAATAAAAAAAATCTACGAAAAAAGTTTTATCAAAATCGGAGGAGCCGTTTTTGAGAAAAAACTATCGTCCTTAACGATTCTTAACTTTTGCATGGTAGGTAGGTACCGTTATTTTTGCATACAAATAAAAAATTTTCTCAAAATATTTTAGAAAGTTAAAAATTCTTTACAGTCCGGGAGCCAAGCATGTACAAAACTGGTCGGATAGGTTTTTTCTGGTCGCTATAGTTAGAAAACGCACTTTTCAGGTTGCATTTTCCGCAATCATCCTGCAAGTTACAGTCGCCAAAAAATTCCAAGACACAAAAAGAAAAAACAAAACTGGGAACAAGCTTTGAAACTCAACAAACACAAAAGCAATAGTTGAAAGCAAAACAGTAAAGGTAGAAAACAAAACTAAAAATCAACCGGCAAAAGCAATTGCACTAAGCAAAAGTGATGAAAATAAATCCTATTCCGAGATTGTAAAAATGTGCAGAAAAACGAAGAAACATCTATCAAAGAAATGCTTGAACTGATCCTTAAAAGGATTGACAAACAAGATTTAAACATAAAACAGCTAAACGAAGAAGTCGCTCTTAAAAAACAATGGTGGACAGAACACTTAAAATCGCTACATGGAATGCAAACGGTCTCTTACAACATGTATTAGGACTAAACATCTTTTTAGACATAGACTATATAGACATTTGTTTGGTGTCCGAAACTCACCTCGCTATAGAACAAAGTCTTGATAATAAATTACCAAACTATACGTGCTATCACGCTCCGCAGTCAGCTGACAAAGCTAGGGGTGGATCAGCACTACTTATAAGAAAGTGCTTAACACACTATGAGGAACCAAAGTTTACTTATGAAAATATGCAAGTAACAAAACAACAATTAGTATTGGTATAAAACAGAAAGAGTTTAAGATAGCAGCTATATACTGCCCTCCGAGGCGCTCTCCAACTGAAGGAGACTTTGCAGAACTCCTTAATTTGTTAGGACATAACTTCGTTGGTGGCGACTTCAATGCTAAACACACCCAATGGGGATCTAGGCTCATAACCACAAAAGGTAAACGGCTATATTAAGCAGGCCGCAAATACAACTGCGAATTTTATTCTTCTGGTTCGCCAACATATTGGCCATCTGATACTAAAAAAATACCAGACTTTTTCGTAGTTAAAAGGTATTAAACGAAATCATATAAGTGTCAAAGGTAACTACGACTTATCGTCAGATCATACTCTAGTAATTTTAACACTGAGTGCAGCGGAAATAATAGAAAAAAGTAATCCTAAGAATAATCCGTGAATAAGAGAACAAACTGGAACGAATTCAGAGATATTTCCAGGTGATAAGGCAGTCTTAGCAACGAACGCAAGCAATTACAATTTTATCGCTATTTTTATAAACAGTGTTCTATAGTAAAAAAGCCAGTTGCATTCCTCCCCTTACACAATTTAACCATAATACTCCCGCTTTTAGGAATGCCTATCAGTTTATTCTTGAGCCCAACTCTGGACGTATGTCAAGTACAGAGATTCTCTCTTTAGCCGTACAACACGAATGTGGAATACTTTTATCTTCAATTTGATATTCAGAACTTCAAAACCAATGTACAGCGGTATCTCCTTCCCTATTTTCCTGATCGTTCGCACTTTGTCTCATCATCTAATCTAAAGGGAAGTCAAAACCCCTTAAGTGCCCGCTAACAAAAAGTTTTTCGACTTAAAATTACCTCATGCTTTTCGTCTGCGTCGGTGACTGTGGGACACCTTTTAATATCGTATACTGTACTTGATATGATAAATCTCTATAAATATTAATTTTATTTTTTTTTATTAATGTTCGATGCGTAAGCTAATTGAACAGCACACTTATTTTGTTGATAAACACTTTTTATTTTAAACTTTCACCATCTAACAAATGTGGCGAGTCTGGTGGTGGTGGGGAGCACCAGTCCGTAAGTTATTTGTCTGGTAATAACATTTATATAGGAACTTTACCAGGAATTTCTTGTGATAGACTATAAAGTGGTCCACTTCTGGTTGTTATTTCTGGTAGGGAATTAAATTTCAAGTAATTTGTCTGGAACATTTGGTTTTGCCATCATATAAAATAGCGAAGATATTTTTGAGAAAAAAATAAAAAAAATGTCCATTGCTAGGCTCTTAGAATTTGTATCACATAACGTTAGAATTATAATGACATCAGAGTTGCAAAATGGGGTTACTTCTTTTTTTATAAATATTTATAGAAGAATTTGAAAAAAGAAGAACAATTTAATATTATTTCATTGTACGATTAAACTTATTCGTAGCAATTAATATTATTTGGCGCCACTTTACTTTGTCTGAATGCTGTCATTAATTTTGAAGTTTCAATTCAAGCGCACACATAAAGTCAAAATAAATGCAACTTGAATCAGAAATTAACAAAGCGATACGTACAAATAAGTGTGGTTTTCGAAAAAAATGCAATTGCAATTACTGCTCTTAAATGAAGGCTGCAAAAGTCAGCTGTTCGAAAACCCAAACGAAATTTTTATGCATGAGCATTATTTTCGATAACGCAGCTTTTTCTAAGCAGTTCTACAGCAGTATTAATAAAAACCTGCTATCCGCTCCTTAACACTTTTGTTAACTGGCACACGGATAGACAACTTGTCAGTTTGATAACTCTTATTAAAATTATCAATGAGCTCACTTGCCAAATCACAAGAGAAACGACATGCAATGGTTTAGTAGGTGAAGAGTAATGCAAAGTTTCCTCAGTTCGTAACTTTGACTGCACTTTCTGCTTTGTGTTTCGGTGAATTAAATAGGGAAAATTATGTGATGAAAAAACTATGGAAAAGTAATGTACAACGTCATCAGTTCATTGTTTGCTTTGAATCCACTCATCTGCTTTGTAAAGTGTTCATGGCGAGAACACAAAAAAACAAATGTGAGTGAAATTAATGGTGAAATGTAATCGATAATTTCAACGATGGACAGTAATGCACGGAGTTGTATATGATATTTGGCAACTATGAATTCTCATCTTGTTTAATATAGTTCACAGTGGCTTTCTGTACAAAAATCCATGTAACACGAACTGAACTCAATAGAAATTGCGCTAAGCGCAAGGATAACTCCAACTTATATGTCTGGTGCGCCAACTGCAAGACCGAAGGACATCCAGCAAGCTTCAGAGGATGTCCAGTACTGAAGGTGAAGCAAGCAGAGAAGAAGCAGGCCCTTGTCAACAAAAAAGTGCAACAAGAATTTGTGTCAAAATCTGCATGCACATTTACGAAACCAGCCATCAGTTTTGCAGCCATGGCCAGAAAGAACATCACACCAACACAGAAAATCCAGTCAGTGCCGAAGACGACAGCTAAGAAGACACCTGCACCATCCACATCAGCACTACCAACAACGAAGACCTCCCCCAAGCCAAACCTAGCCAATGAAGTGAAACGCCTGTTTGGATCCGACCTCCCAGCAGTCATGGAGAAAGCCCGAAGTTCCGTACCATCCAACTATACACCGCTAAGTGAAGAGCATAAATCCGTGGCCCTTGCCACCTTTATATTTCAACTATGCAGCGCGTAATGCGCATCAACAAATTGCGTATAGTGGCTTATAACGTTAACTCGTTATATAGCCTGGAAAAGAGGACAGCCTTCAACCTGTTCCTGAAGAAAAGCACCCCGGATATAGCCCTTATGAGCGAAACAAACGTCACCAAGAGGAACAACATTGATTTCACCAACTACAAAACCTTCAGAAATGACAAGAAGGAGGGAACAAGAGGAACTGCTCTCTACCTACACAAGAAGATCTCCGGCAGTGCGACTGAAGTGGTTATTTCTGGGCTGAAATGCTTTGAAGCTACCTCCGTCATCATACAGCTGGGAACAAACGAAACCCTGACGATCATCAGTATCTACAACAAGTGCTCCGCAAGGCCAGCAGACATGAAGGACGATCTACATACCATGAACAGGATCATAAACAGCAGCACATACGGATTGATCGGAGGGGATTTCAACGCAAGACATCGCCGATGGATGGACACACAAGACAACAACGACGGGAATACTATTGTGAACTGGCTGGATGACAACAGTGATCAACATTCTCTAATAATCGTCTCTCAACCAAGGCCTACGTTTCCAAGAACCCCATCAACTTTGGACTTCTTCCTCGCTACTTCTTACCTGGTGTGCATCCTACCTGATTTACGGAACTACGTCTGCACGACACTCACCAGTGACTCTGATCATGAAGCCGTCCTGCTCTCAGTAAATTTCCAGCAACAGCTCATTTCCATCAATCAACCAGAAGTATGATTCATCAACTATTTGAGACTAGATGCAACCAGGCTTCAAAGTGACATTGACGAGTCAGTCATCCTTCCTCCAGAAAATAGAAATCTCCAAGATTCGGAAATTGATGCAGCAATAGATGCCCTGGAAGTCAGCAGCTCACTTGAGAATCAAAAACAACCAATGATCTCTCGGGACACTTATCATAATTTGCCACTTTATATTCAAAACCTTTATCTCCACAGACAGCGGCTTAGAAAGCGGCTTCAGAGAATTCACCAGAGAGAACTAAATATTAACAACACCAACTACCAGGCTGTTTCAAGTGAGCTACAGTGTGTAATCATCATGTTTAGGAACTCAGTGAAGCACCACAACGACAACCTCCTCCGGAAGAGACTCCAAACAATCAAACCGGGACCCGACACAGTTAAGAAAATCAATACTATCATTGGTAAGAGGCCGCCAATGCCAGATGTCATCACAACTACTCTTGGTGACGTTACTACCAACGAAGACAAGGCCAAGGCTTTTGCCGACTACTTCGAAGAACACAGAACAGACCCTGAGTTCCTGGACGAAGTCAACACATCAGTCCAAAACGCTCAAGCATTTCAGGAAATTGTACACTTCAGCAATACCAACCCCGCCAGCGACCCCACGGATCACCAAGAGTTCTCTTCTCCAGAAGACATAGAGGAAATCATTCACAGAAGTCATCCAAAAAAATCATCAGGCCCGGACAATATCTCCAACTTCGTCCTAAAGAGACTGCCGCATTCGGTGATGATCTTCTTAGCAATTATCCTCAACAATTGTGTCAACAACTGTTACTTTCCCACCAAATGGAAAACAGCAAAAATTGTGGCTATACCAAAAAAGAACAACAACAAAGACGTCTCTGGATGCAGGCCTATATCACTTCTGTGCAACATGATCAAGATACTCGAGGAGCTGATACTCAGACGACTTAAATCATTCTGCAGCGACAATCGCATAATCCCGGATATGCAGTCTGGATTCCGGGAACATCACTCAACACTTCATCCACTTCTAAAGCTCCAGCACGATGTCGCACTCTCCCTAAATAGTCATCAAGTCACTGTCGGATGCTTTCTGGATATCGAAAAAGCATTTGACAGCGTATAGATACAGGGACTTGTGCACAAACTTTTCCAACTCAGATTTCCACATTCACTTATTAAAATTATTTACAATTTTCTTCATTCCAGGTCGTTCTTCATCCAAATTGGAAGATGGCAGTCAACTACGAGGACAACCAGAGCCGGAGTCGCTCAAGGATCTAAATTAGGACCATTCCTTTTCAACATCTATACTTCAGACCAGCCACAGAAGACGCCCAAACTCTCCTGTTTGCCGACGACTCCCTCACATACGCCAAGTCCATGTCACCGATATTTGCAGCTAGAAGAGTTGAAGCCCACATCAGACTACTATACGAGTACTACCATCGCTGGGGCTTCAAAATCAATTCGGCCAAGTCCGAACTGATTTGTTTCAGACGACCAAGTAGCTCAGGAAGTAGAAGAGGACGCTCAGCCACCAACTGCAGGAACACCAAGATCACCCTTCCCGATGGAACTCAACTGTCAGCAAGAAATAACGTGTAATACCTGGGCATACAGTTTAATGAGTTATGCCGTTTCAATCCCCAAACAGCAGCTGTGTTAAGAAAAGCCAATTTCGCCTTCCATCGCATCCATCCGCTAATGCGAAAACAGAACGGACTAAGCCAAAAGACGAAGCTTCTTCTTTACAAGCAGCTCATCAGACCAGTCATTACATACTGCTTTCCCATCTGGTACACCACGACAAAATCACACATGAAGAAGCTGGCGGCAATATTCGAGCGGAAGATTCTGCGGATCTGCACAGGACTACACTTCGACAGGATACGAAGAAAACACGTCAGCAACAAGAGACTCTATGAAGAGGCCAACATTGTACAACTAGACAGATACCTCATCCAATCCAGCAGAAGATGTCTACAAAATATTATGAACCACCCGAACCCTCTAATAGTGGGAATTGTAAACTAGCCAAGACATCCCAACCAGCGCACAGTGCGTCGATTGTATGGAGATGGTGGACAAAAATCAATTTTCCAAAACTAAGTTGACTTTGCAAAAAAAATTATTGGAAATGTAATAAAGATATTTTATAAAATCTAACGAAATTTTCACGCCCCCTGCCACGCCCACTTTTGATTATGGTTTATATCTTAGGAATTGTTTGCACGATTTCAATGAAATTTAGAGAATTTGACTTTCTAGGTGAGTTCAAAAACAAAAAATGGTGTGGACCCTATCCGCCCACTGCCACGCCCACTTTTTATATTGTTTATTTCTAATAAACCGCTTGTAAGATTTGAATAATATTTTGGAAATTTGAATTAGTAAGTGAGTTAAAAACACACAAAATATTGTTAACGTTATTCGCCCCCTGCCACGCCTTTTTTAAATCGTGAACAATACTTCACAAATACATGATTTTAAAATAATATTTTTTAGATAAACTCTGACAACACAAATAAACAAGACCAAAAAATATAAATTTGTGCATAACAAATCTTCTTTAAAAAATCAAAAATCGGAGTTCTATTTTCAAAATCTTTAATGATAAAAAAGTAAGCGCAGCCAAATATTTGTCAACCATTTCAGTATTTTGTTTATGTATATTGTGCAATTTCTTCTTGATCTTCCTTCGATAATTTTAGATCTTTTTTTTCTTACATTTAAAATCAAAGGATCAGATCTGAGAAGCAGGACTGTCAAAATATCTTCGTTGGTTGCGAACCTCAGCTCTTCGGTTGTCCAATTCAACTGAAGAGCTAAAAGTTTCACAATTTTTCGTTTTTTCGTGTTTTTTGACGCTTCTGAAAATGGTGTTTGGGGTCTTCACTAACTAGTTCCTGGTTCATCAAAAGGCGATACATTTTGCAGATAGGTTGAAATGCTATCAGGAAGTGTAAATCTTTTTTTAAGCCAAGCCTCATGGCGCTTCTTGAAAAAAGCATGATTCCTTGAACATTGTTTCCATCGTCGTTCAAGGTTTGAGTCAACAAACTTAATTTTGGACTTTAAATCATTTTTAATTTTAAAAGGACATTTATTTTTCTTCAATTCATTCAAAATAAATGTTAAAATATCTTCAATTTATGATTTTTTATCAAAAGAAATTCATTTTGCACCAACTTATTGATTTTTAAAGGTTTGACCTTTTTCTACAAAAAGTTGAATATTTTGAAAGTTGGCAAAAAGTAGCATGAAAACTTTGTATTTTCGCAAAGTAAAATTATAAGACAGTGTAATGACACTAAAAATTCTGCTACACTTTGCTAAACTTTTTTTAAAAGCTTTACCAAATAGAAAAAAAATGCCTTCAAAATATGATTTTTTTCAATAATTCACTTAAGTTACAAACTATTTCAAAAACCAAATAAAATTAGTCATAGCAGCTCTAAATGAATCCATTATTAATAATCACTGCCAAAAAAATTTTTCTTCAATTACTTTTCTTTCACCAGCTAAATCACTTCACACAAAATCGCAAGACTCTGACTATTATTACCTTATATGGTTTAAACAATTCCGCTTATCAATCATCTAAAAAAAAACATTAAATGACAGTTATTCAACATGTGCTCGACCCGAATCAAAGCATAATAGAACAAAATTGCATTTTTTGATTTTTTGATTTTTGTCCACTGGTCGACGCACTGTGCAGCGGTACCTCGAAGCGATGGAGCTGCTAGATGAGGATATTATCTCAACCACCGACGAAGAGAACATTCCCTTCTACGCTGACCCAAGGTCAGCTCACTACCGTGGCTGAAAGCCTCACCCCCCCCCCCCCACCCCCCCAACCAATCACAACAATGACAACCGGACCTGAACAATCCGAGAAATAAAGCAGCCAATAGATTAAGAATAGAAATAAACATAAATGACAATTAAATATAAATTTTGAAAAAAATATCTCAATGTAAACAGTTAGGCCCCCTATTGTGCCAACATATTTTATGTAATAATCAATGTATACTTTAAGATAACGAACATTAAGCAAATTGTAAATATTTATCGTTCAATAAAAAATCTTGTAAATCTTGTAAAATATAGAAATTGCGTTTCCCAAAACGCTAATAACTTTGAAATGGGATTGGAAATGGGGACTGCTTTTTGGTTTGTTTTCATCTTAAAGTAAAGGGTACATTATCGATGTTAATAATCCCACTAAATGATTAAACAAGTATTCCCTGTGTGTAGCTAACATTCCTTGAGGAAAAAGCTGGGGAATCCTCGGTGAATTTTTGAAAATTTCCCACTGGAAATTACTCTGAAGCTAGTCCAGTTACAAATTGAGCCAGTGTGTGATGATCCGGGAGGCCTCCCTCTTAAAACTAATACCATCCATATACTAAGCTAAATAACTTTCGGGACCCATGGTTAAGAGCTTAATGGCCATATAATAAAATGAAGTTCTCATTATAACCTTTTCAACCATGTATGACACATTCGTGTTGAGTAGGGAGGCCAGCACCCAATGCAGAATTGCATTATTTTTCTATTTGCCTTTTTTTTATTATGCCAAATATCTCTTGAACCCCATGGTCTACAGCTTAATGACTATTATAACAAAATGAAACAAAATTCATGCAATAACCTTTTCAACGATGTACGACAGATTACCGTTTACTGGGTATAGACCAGCTCCAAATGCAGAATTGCATTATTGTTCTATAATACGTTTTTGCCAAATATCTCTCGAGCCCCATGGTCTACAGCTTAACGGCCACATACAAAAATGAAGTATATGCTGTAACCTTTCCAACGATGTACGACACATTGATGTTGAGCAGGAAGACAATGTCCAAATGCGGAGTTGCATTACTGTTTTTTTTTCCGTGCTTTGAAGCCGAATATCTCACGAACCCCATGGTTTAGAGCTTAAAGGCCATACAATGAAATGATGTCCTAACAATAACCTTTTCAAAAATGTATGACAAATTGTGTTGAGGATATGGGCCAATTTGTCCATTCTCCTTTGGCTTTTGAAGTACTTCCTTATCTAGAAAAGCTGAAGTTGAAACTTCGCAAGTTTGAATGTTTTGCATTTTTTCCAGCCTTCCTTTCAATTGATCTTATCAAAATCAAGAGCATATTCAGGACTTCAATCAAGAAGGGGCAAACTCATTCAAAAAAAAGTTTTGGTCTAGAAAGACAATTCCAATTTCCAAATATAAGTTGATGATGGGCGCAAATGCCCTTTCCTGCCCCCCACCTCTAGCGTACGCCTTTGTATCAAAGTGTTGTTATAAATTATTGATTATAGCAAAAATGAAATATGTAGGTATATTAAAGTTGAAATGTAAAAAACTTAAGTGAAGTTCAGATAGCCATGAGCTTGATCATTCATTCATTCATTCAAACTCAAATTCATTCACAGAAAAATCAGTTCTTTGAAAAGAAATCATGAACAAGCTAGAAAAAAAGTTCACGTAGCACGTGCTTCCTTTTTGTACAGCAAAATTGAAACTAGTTTGCGGTGGACTGGAAACGAGTGTTCCTTACTGATGAGTCCAGATTTTGCATCAAGCCAGACGACAGACAACGTTCTACGAGTTGCTTATGGTGGACGTTGCATAATGGGCAGGGTTCGAAAGATATGGTTCGCGAATCATAAAATAAGGATCTTTATCATTTTGTATCGATCTTCCCACGAACCATATAAATATAGTTAGCGTATCTCTCGTTCGTGAGAGATCGGAAAAATAAAATTCAGGTAGAATATAGTTCTCTCACGATAAAGAACTGAAAAGATCCGTAAACGAATCATTCATCATCAAGTATTCATTCACTTTGTGAAGTGATCTATTTTGTTTAATAATTTTCTGTTGAAATGGGGAAAATAATAGACCGAGAGCTGGTGAACGTTTTGCTCGAAGTGTCTTATACCGCTCCAAATTTTGTATGTATACAATTAGTATATGTGCAAACTATATGCGACCAACCTGGCAGCGATACCGCGGCCCCTTGACCAACAAAATGCACTTTCAAAATGCAATAAAAAAATAAAATCGTTTTATACCTCCCTAAGTTTCGTTCACTTACACATAAGGGTGATTTTTTAAGAGGTTTAGAACTTTAAAAAAAAAAAAACACAAAAAATTCGAAAAAATGAATGAAATATTTATTTGAATCGATAGTTTGAACCTTGCAATTTAATGTTTAAAGATAATTTCATGCAAATATTGACCGCGGCTGCGTCTCAGGTAGCCCATCCGCTGAGTCCAATTTTGGCATACTCTTTCACACATATCGGCCGGTATCTCACGAATGAATGCATGGATGTTGGCTTCCAGTGCGTCAATCGAAGCGGGCTTGTCCCTATAGACATTAGCCTTGACATACCCCCACAAAAAATAATCTAATGGTGTCAAATTGCACGATCTAGGCGGCCAATTGACCGGCCCGAAACGTGAAATTAACTATTCACCAAACTCGCCTCGCAATTGCGCCATTGTTTCGCGTTGTGGTAGGTCGGCTGGCTTTAGTTCTTGCACCAGCTGTATCTTAAAAGGCTTTACGCCCAAATCCTTCCGCAAAATTGTCCACGTAGTGCTGTAACAAAGGCCTAACTGCTGGGAACGGCGCCGAATCGACATTTCGCGGTCTTCTGTCACACTAGCTGATACGGCCGCAATATTTTCTTCACTACGCACAGTACGTAAACGTGTTGGTGGTTTAATGTCCAACAAAGTAAATTTGGTGCGAAATTTGGTCACAATCTTCCGAATAGACTGCTCAGAAGGTCGAGAATGCCGACCATAAAATGGAAGCAGCGCGCGATGAACATTTCGAACCGAGCACGAATTTTGATAGTAAAATTCAATAATTTGCAAGCGTTGTTCATTTGTAAGACGATCCATGGTTAAATTGCAAACCAAACTGAAGCTGTTTGACAGTGACACAAGGTACTAAACACACGTCAGCTGTCAAAACCAGTGTTGCCAAAACCACACCAGCTAAAAAATCACCCGTTATAAATTCTTACCCAAACCAATGCGAATCTTTCGTTGACGACGAAAAACGAGTTGTTTTCATTTACAACAACGTGTTCTTATTAATGTTTTTGTTGGGGTCAACGAATGGTTCGCACTGGTTAGGAAGATTCTAAATAGTCGGAAGCTACACTACACGTATCTATTAAAACAAATATATATTTTTACAGGTACACACACATGCAAATTAACAGACCATAATGCATTATCTGTAAAACCAACTCCTCGACCCAAGCCGAACGCGCCCAAATATTTGACGTTTAACAAACACCTGATTCAATTACACAGCATTTAACGAAATTAATAAAATGGTCGTTCATGCAAACTTTTGCGTAAACTTATCATTTTACACAATTTGTAAACTTACGACGTTGCATGAATACCCTTAATAATTTTGCTTTTACCGCGTTCAAATTAAGTAATTTTGAAAATTTTCAAGAACGATTTCTTATTAAAAAAAGTGGTGTTATTTTGTTGTGCGCATAAGTTTTAGTAATTTTGGTTATTACTTAGAAAAATGAATTTCCAAATTTTAAGCTAAGTATAGGCACATTCGCGTTCGTGATTTTTAGCCATTTGCAGTTTGAAATATGAGTTTAAAGCTTAAAAAAAAACTATTTAAAGGTTCCAATTATGGTGGAAGAACTAATATGGAAGTCAAAGATGTCCTGTGAAGACGCAACATTCTTGAGATTGGTTCAAACCGACCATAGCTTGTGCGGTGATGAGAAAGGTGGAAGAGAGAAGTGGATCTGAGAGAACGTGGGTTAGTAGTAATAGGAATCATTTCCAAAAGATAGGAAGAATCAATAGTCCCACCGAGGAGCTGGTGCAGAAAAAGTATGTCAGCATATTCTCGACGTTTTTTTAAGGTTGGCAAATTGATCAATTTCAATCGATCTTCATAAGGGGGTAAGATGAGATTATCAGACCAAGGAAGACCACGGAGGGCAAATCGAAGAAACCTACGTTGCACAGCTTCAATTCTTTGGGAATGACTGTTCTGATATGGCGACCAAACTTGGCTAGCGTATTCAAGGAGGGGTCTAACAAAAGTTATGTAGAGGGACTTAGTGACATAAGGGTTCGAGAATTCCTTAGACCAACGTTTTATGAAGCCGAGTGAAGAATTGGCCTTGTTAATTATATGGTCAAAATGGGCACGAAAGTTTAGCTGACTGTCGCAAATTACTCCCAAGTCTCGTATAGAACAAACAGATGGAATAGCTACATCATGAAAGTAATAGGTTCGGGAAGGTAAGGGTAATCGCTTTCGGGAGAAAGTTATGAACTGGCATTTAGCAACATTAAGTTCTAAAAAAATTTTGTCGCACCAGGTTTGGAATGAAATAAGATCGTTTTGAAGTGAAAGAGAGTCAGTGGGAGTAGAAATGACCTTAATTATTTTCATATCATCAGCGTATATGGAGAGATTTGAATCATTAATTACATTGATGACGTCGTTTATTGTTAAGACAAAGATCAAAGGTCTGAGGTGACTCCCTTGAGGAACACCCGAAGTAGCATAAATGGGATCGGAGATTGAAAACCTAAATATAACTCTATATTGGCGGTTCTCTAGGTATGAACTGAGCCATGAGATGAAAAAGGGTGGAAAACAGAGGGCTCTTAGCTTAAGGTAAATAATTTGATGACATATTTTGTCGAAAGCTTTACTAAAATCTGTGGTTATAACGTCCACTTCATTTCCTCTCTCTAATGCATTTAGAGTCTTAGAAACGAATTCCGTAAGGTTTGTTCTGGTAGATCGGCCTTTTAAAAAGCCATGCTGTTGTGGAGAAAAGATAGATTTGCAGTGAAAGTAAAGAGAGTCGTACACAATACTTTCGAAAAGCTTAGGGATAGAAGAAAGTTTGGCTATGGGACGGTAACTAGCAATATCGTTTTTTATGAACGGGAAAAATAAAAGAATCCTTCCATAATTTTGGGAATATGGCTTGAGTAAGTGAAAGGCGGAATAATGCTGCAAGTGGCTGACAGAGGGAGTTAGCACATTCTTTTAAGAATATGGCAGGTAGACCATCTGGACCAGGAGAGAAGTCATCCTTAAGCAAATTTATCTTTTTGATGATGACATCGACACTAATTTGAACTGTGGCAAGGGGGGTCTGTGGGGTACTTTTAAAGTAGCTAAAAAAACAGTGGTCAGGTTCTTGTGGGTGATCACTGTACGACTGCCTGAAAAAGGAGACAAAAAGGTTTGTGATAATTTTAGGGTCGGCAGATGTCGTGTCCAGGAATTTAAGAGCTGAGGGAAAGCCATCGAACTTACGTTTGACGTTAATGAATTGATAGAAGCGTCTAGGGTCAGAGATCAGGCAGTCTTGCATGCTGTCAACGTATTCAAGGTAGAGAAATTCGCAGAGGGCGGAGAAGCGACATTGAGCTTGCTGATAGTTCGAGAAGTCGAAAGCAAACTTGGATTGCAGGAAAGTTTTCCATAGTTTGTTTCTGACATTACGAAGGGTACGCAGTTCTTTATTATACCAAGGAGGGGAAGAGGAGACATTTTTACGGGGTACGTAGGGGACAGACTGTACAAGACAGTTAAAGATAGACTTGTAGAAAAATTCCAAGGCGATATCGATTGAATTATTATTATTCAGGAAGGAACAGAAATCAATATTTTTGATTAGATTATTAAGATAAACGAAGTCAGCGTTGCGGAAATTGAAAAAGAAAGAATTTTCAAACAATATTGAGTCTTTATCAGATTCAAAGGAAAATGTGAAGGAAAGCGGAGGATGGAAGCTGTCGAGGGTAGAGAGTAAATGACAGCTTAGGGAAACAAGGGAATTACCGGCATCAGATGAAAAAATTAAGTCAAGCTGACTCCCTAAGTTGTTAGTAATGCCACTAACCTAGTCGACGCTTTTTGATTTTCTGCCCATTCACCATCAACATCTTGATACAGCTCATATAGTTTGTAGTTGTATTTTCTCCTCCATTCGCACTCCTCGCACACATATGATCAAATATCTGTAAATGAATTTTTCTTTCGAAAGATCTCAGTATCAGTATCAGCTCTCCCTTTCTACTTATTGCCAAACAGTCGGTGCCATAAACGTGGACTGGCGGTATTAGGGTTTCATAGAGCGTGCACGTCTTTCGGTTGAAGAGCTTTGAATGCATTGTTACGGCAAACCGAGTAGCACTGGTCTGCTAGGGTAAGCCCTGGTTCACACGGCAATGTACCGCACGTGTTTTCGCAGTATAAATCCAAACGGCAAACGTACAAACGTCGCCGTGCGTCGTGTGAAAGGTTCTATGTAGAATGTATACGCCATTGCCTATTTCTTCGTTGAATCTCCACTAAGTGATGTTTTGTTCTAGCCGGTTGATAGATCTTTCATTATTTATTGATAGCATAATTGGTCATTTACTTGAAGACCGAAAAGTTTCGCCTGTTCTTTAATTGCCTTGGATGGCCTATTAGGAGTGACCAATGATGTCGATAGCATCAGCATACCCTAGAAGTTGGACAGATCTGTTGAAAGTAGTACCATCATTGTTAATGCATTGCCTGCAAGAACGAGATTGAAGAAATCACAAGATAGCGTATCTCCTTGCCGAAGCCGCATGATGGGCTTTCATAATTTGGGGTCTAATATTCCTATCCTTTATTATCTAAAACTTTAACTAAATATCATAAGAGTCCATTTCTTCCATTATGTCTGTTTTCCAAAACTACAAGTTTCTACTGATTTCAGCTAAAATAAAATTTTTATATGAACTTTAACAGAACTTTGGGCCAAATTCGTAGAAATTCAATTGAAAAAAATGATTTAAAATAAGATAGACAAAAAAAAAAGCAAACAAAAAGTCTAAAAAGTAAAAACCTGTACACGGAAGTAATGTTTCAAAAAAATATAATTCAATATTTTTATCAGAATATGAAAGCTAGTATAGAAACTATACAAAAACAGTTGCTTGTGACTTTTTATTTACTGATAAAATACCTGAAAATACTCAAACATGCTTATCGCTTATGCTAATTAAAAAAAACGCTGCAAATTTATTGCAAACTTAATTGAAAATGTATTATTATTGTGTGGAGTAGAGATAAATTTTCTCGAGAACTACCCAGAGTATTTTAGGAGTAAACAATCTTCATATCTACAAGAAAAAAAAAATTTTAAAAAAATCTAATTCCAATTATTTTCTTCCACGGTCGACTCGTTAGGGGAGCGGAACTGACTTTGGCGGTGAAGTTTAGGCATTCACATCGTTATCCCCGAGTTGTTGGAACCGCCACCATTGAATTTCGGTGTTGCGTTAACCTCCCCCCGAACATGGAATTTATAAAATTAGAAGCAGTTCTACCATCACCTTTAAAGCTATAAGACAATAAACAAAGTTGTTTGGTTTGTTTTTTCATATTACCGATAATACTAAGAGTATTATAGATAATAGACAAAATTCACATTTCACATATTTTTTGAACTGACAGACTGCACTCCGACCATCATTTTGAAAGGCCTTTCGAAAGGAACACTCAAAATGTTGTTAGGTTATAGCGGACGGTGGACCAGCCACTGTTTTAGAAACATTTAAGAACTACAAAAGAAAGAAAGATTATTTTGAGATATCGCAAAAAATTTAATTCGTTTAGGCGGAATGGGCAATGTTTGACCAAATTGACTTGCAATTACAGAAAATTATTAAAAATAATGGCAACATTTTATCTTGACTTACTAAAGGTGGCGCTGAAGTCCGGGGTGAACCTGGGCCTGAACCAACAAGATTCTTCCAGCTGGCTTCATTTGGCGCCCCTTCAGTTATTGAATTAAATGAAAAAAAAAAAAATATAGGTACATAGTTTGATTTTTTGTAACCGGGAGAATTAGGCTTTTTAATTAATTTTGTACTCGATATTACCTACTCAGCAACTTTCTAACTTTATTTATGTTAGGTTTTTCAATAGACAATGCTTGATACTTTTTACAAAGACTATAACCATTATGTTTCGTCATAGGCGTAGGAAGGATTTTTTTCTAAGGTGGGCACCCAATCAGTGTTTGAAACTATCAAACAATTTTCATTCAAAAAATCGCGTTTGAGCATTTATTTAATTAACAACTTTGTTCAAAAGTGAACTAATAAATAAAGCGACGGTGACGGTTAAAACTCAACTCTGCAACAATGTCTTACAATATATCTTAATTATAAACTTTGATGGAAAAAGAACATATAATTCGATTCAAATGTCACCCAATTGCCCTACAATCACTTTTTTCCAGAGCAGTAAAAAAAACTTTAAAAATGTTTGATCTTTAAACGTTTTTTATTCGTCGGCATCGGAGCCACTCAATAGAGTTTGACAGTTGTTGATGGTTCGGCAAATGGGGACTAACGATATTTTGACGTAGAAAGTGTGGGTATTTCGATTCGAAAGTCAAACAATTTACCTAAAATCACCTTTTTCCGAAGCAGTTAAATTTCTGATTTTTTTGAAGTTTTTTAATCCATCCGCATTAGATCAAAGGGCACGGTAGTGCCCAGCCAAGTTCGCGGCACTACACCCGTTTTACAGGAACAAACTCAGGCGATTTTCAACCCCCCTCTAACTTCAGTACCTATAAAGTTAGAAACTTCAAATTCGCAGTATTTACTGAGCTGATCAAACACAGGTGGCTCACCAAATTTCAACTCTTTAGCATTAGTAATTCCCGAGATATAGGACTTCAAAAATCGCAAAAACCGTAACTGACTGACTGACTCACTGACTCACTGACTGACTCACTGACAGATCATCAAAATTATGGAACACTTCCCGACATCGTAGCAACTTGAAATTTCGCACAACGGTAGGTCTTGTGGTGCATACAAAGGAAAAAATCGAAAATCTGCAATTTTCTATTCAGGGGGCGTGGCATCCACCCACTTTCTTAAATATTCTTATAAATTATATGGAGCACTTCCAATTGTTGTAGAACGATGAAAATTGGTAAGTCGGTAAGGCTTGAGGTACTTAGAAAGAACGAAATTGAAAAATTGTAATTTTTCATTCAGGGGGCGTGGCATCCACCCACATTCTCAAAAATTCTTATAAACTACATGAGGCACTTCTGATTGTTTTAGAACGATGGAAATTGTTAGGTCGGTAGGGCTTGAAGTACTTAGAAAGACAAAAATTGAAAAATTGGAATTTTCCATACAGGGGGCGTGGCATCCACCCACATTCTTAAAAATTCTTATAAATTATATGGAGCACTTCCGATTGTTGTAGAACGATGGAAATTGGTAGGTCGGTAGGGCTTGAAGTACTTAGAAAGAAAAAATTGAAAACTTGGAATTTTCCATTCAGGGGGCGTGCCATCAACCCACTTTTTCAGAATTGATATTATTTATATTGAGCACTTTGGTTGTCGTAGAATTATGAAACTTTGTAGGGTGATAGGGCTTGATTTTCAACTGGCAAAATAAATCCTTGCAAAAAGGAGTGAAATCACAACAAAAACATAAATGTTAAAAAAAGAGCCAAGTTCTTATGTGTACAAGAAAGCTGTGCGTAAAATGTCAGCCAAAAAAAGTAATGAGATCTTAAATATATGCCAAGTTTTAAGTTCATAAAATTTAATATCAAATATCTGAATTAGAATAATATCGAAACAACTTCAAATTATGACAGGAATTGGTATTAAATGATGAATGATTAAAATTTGGTGGATATACTTGGCAAGTTTTCTCTTAAATACTTACTTAATCACAAATTAAAAATATATCAAAACTTGATAGGTAAACCCACCAAATTTTAATCATTCATCATTTAATACCAATTCCTGTCATAATTTGAAGTTGTTTCGATATTATTCTAATTCAGATATTTGATATTAAATTTTATGAACTTAAAACTTGGCATATATTTAAGATCTCATTACTTTTTTTTGCTGACATTTTACGCACAGCTTTCTTGTACACATAAGAACTTGGCTCTTTTTTTAACATTTATGTTTTTGTTGTGATATATTAAACCCCATCAAACGTAGGCGTTAGGTGAAGACAACTCGTTTAAGATTTTTATTAGGTTCCAATTATTCGGTTTGGTTGGATTGTTAGGTCGTAATTTTAGCCCGACCCGATGCCAAATCGAGTTGATACATACTTAAACGGAACCGCAAGCATTCATTTGTAACAAAGAGAGCTGAATTACCTTCCGGTTCATGTTCCAGGCTTTCCACACGTGGTGACTAATCGCTAAACAGACGGTTTGAAATTTCGAAAATCCGTTCCGCAAAAAAGGCGAGTTTTCTTAAGGTTTTGGCGATTTAATTTTGTTTAGTTAAGAATTCCGTCTGTTTTCTAGTTTTCACTGAAATTTTTCCTTTTTTTTTAATTGATTTTTGGTGAATGGCCCCATTGAAACTGATTCTAAACGCACCCAAAAACTGAAAATCTCTTTCCCATCCCTTACTTAAGATTTTTATGATTTTTGAATTCGGTTATTTATAGAGTGGAAATTTTTTAAATATTAGGATTTTTTGATAATTTATTTTTAAAGTTTGGTGAATCCCCTTTTAAACCCTACCATTTTCAACGGTTTGACAAAAATCTAAACCGTTCACCTAGGTTTTTTCTTGACTAAACTAAATAAACCGAGTTGACACATCAATAATATAAGAAGCTTCACGGATACTAGTGTAATTTGTAAACACAAACAAAATGAAGAGGGGCAACAATTGGTTTAATGTGACGGCCACCTGTAACTGTGGACAAAATATAAATTTTAGTGTCTGAATCTTCCAGAGATGTTCAATCTTTCTTCTTCGGAGGAACCAGAAAAGTCTTACTGTCGATTTTTCTAAGGTGGGAATTCATTTTCTAAGATGGGTTTTGCCCACCTCTGCCCCCCTTCCTACGCCTTAGTAGTTTCGACAATTTTTCCAGATTTTTTAATAAAAAGGAAACCCCAATTAGAAAAATTCAGTACCCGAAAATAGACCCAAATTAAAGATGTTGCACAAAAATGAGCAAACAGGAATTATTCTGAGTGCAGGAAGTTTGAAATAATTTTTAGTCCAAATGGTGAAATGGTAGAAAAAACTAGCTAAAGGCTGACGGAGAAATACAATTTGAAACTCCATTTCTGCATATCATTTCATAAAATGTCGACAGTTCTTTAAACCTATTGTTTTTAAGGCACATGGAATTGGCGCCCCTGGAAGCTGCCGCCCAGGGCACAGGCCCCGGTTTGCCCCCCATAGATCCGGGACTGACCTCTGTTGTTGGGTTTTTACTTTTGTGGGTATGTTTGTCTTGCTGTTCATTCAGCCCGTAAAGTTCGTTGTTGTATCTTCTTCTCCATTCCCTATCTATTCAGACGGGACCAAAAATCATCCGGAGAGTTTTCAAAACAGCATAAGGCCTCTGCAGTCTGCACCATATGCTCGAGAGAGGGCTTTGCTCCTCAATAGCCTTCTTAGCCCAATGAAGCAGGGAATGGCAAGAGTAATTCTTTGTTTGACCTCAGCGCTGGTATTATTCACTGAGCTGATAGCGGAGCCTAGATACTCCCTTTGACCAACTCGAAAATATAGCTGTCTATAGTGACGTTCTGTCCGAGACGTCGCACAATGGGCAAAAATAGTCGATTTAGTGGCCAAAAATCAAATTTTTCATGTCTTCAAAATACTGAAGTTTCATTATAAGTCAGTAGAAAAATACTCATACGTGGAATATGTAAAATTTTGTTTTCCTAAATAAGTCCGGGTTAAGAGAAAAAGCACCTCAGACTAAGAAAACAATTGTATTCATGTAAAAGACATTTTCTAGCATGGTTTAAAATCACGATTTTTTAAGAAAACCCGTTTAGAAAACGATCGGTTGTGTTTTAGTAATTTTTTATACATATTTTTTTGTTATAATGTGGTAAGAACACATAAAAAACGGTTAGCCGGATAGTACCGTTAGATTTTGTAAAACCAATCTTACTTAAACCAATTTTTCAGGTTCATTAAAGTGGTACAAAAATTCACTACTTTTCACAACCTTCATTTATTTATGTATTGAAAGTGAAATATGTGCTCTACCGAAATTTGAAAAAATCATACCCGCATAAATCCAACTTTAGGAGTTAGAGCGATCAAAAGTCTGAATAGCGACTTCTTCTTCGCAAAATTTTGCATGAAGGGTACCTTATTGTTTTCATTTAGTCCAGTTCACAAGTTACAAGTGAGCTTGTACCAGCTTTATCTGACCCTGCCAAAAACTGAGCTCCTAATCTTGCCTAGTAATAGATTTTTGCAAACTGATTTGAAATTATTTGCAACTAAACTTTTGGTAAGCACAGTGGTGGCTTAAAAGCTTCTTTTTGATTGTTTTTGTGAAGACCCAAAGGCGAATGCCAAAGACTTAAAAAAAAAGTGATCAGTAAGTTTGACCTTAAAGTAAGAAAGTAAGTAACAAGTAAGTGCTTTAAATATAAGCTTAGATGGAATATTTAACCAAATAAAGAAAAAATACCAACTGTGCTCATCTTAAAAAAAAATATTAAATAAAAGCGAATTGGAGTCAGAAGAACAAAAATGTCCACAAGAAGACGACCAAAAATACTACACTGATAGATCAAAAAGACGAAAAATATGAATCTGAAGCTAATTGTCCAAGATCTGATGTTAATGTTAAGAAAAATACACGCATAATTAAATAAAAAAAAATCACCAACCTAAGAGTCAGAAGTTATTGCATATGCTGTAGAAAGAGCAACCAAAGAAGATATGGATAGAATACGTAGCTTTATATTTTCACTAGAAGCTGAAACCACAAGGTTTTCAACAGAGGAACATTTAGCAATTGTTTGGACTTAGGACTTTCAAAAGATAAATATTTAACATTAAAACGACACCTGAGCAAAAACAAAAATTAATGTTCTCCCCCCTTATTCTCGATAAGTCATGCAAAAAAACTGCGTCCCATTAAACGCGAATGTTTCAGAAACTTCGGGCGAATCAAATCTCCACATCATCAACATCTTTTTTCAAAATGTTGAGCTTGAAAATATTTTTTTTTTCCAAAGCTGTTTTTTGAAATAACGTTATTTATTTATAAAATAGAACAATAAGTTTTTGGCATTACATCCCAGTATTGTAAGTACATATTTAAAGTAATTTTTTTTTGTAAATTACTTCTCACGCATAAACGGGGGGATAAAGACCCCCCTCCAAAACGATTTTTTTTTTCTTAAAATATGTTCAAAAATAATTTTTCGAAGTATTGAACTTTAACTTAGAATTAATTTTTTATTTTGAAATAACAAACTCATTTTGTTATTAATTTTTAAATAAAAGTAACAAACATTTTTAAAACAAGGCAGTGTTAATCAATTGGTACTAAAATAAAGTTATTAATACAAAAAAAATCATAAGAAATTATCAACTGGTTCAAAAGTTATAGATTTTTGGCCACCAAATTAACGATTTCTGCCCACTGTGCGTCGGTGTTAGGTGTCTTTTCTTGTTGACAATACTCAATAATCACGAGAGCACCACTGTGATGTCAGGTTTTTAGTCCGATTTTGTCAATATCGTTGGCATAAGTGAGTAATTGGAAGAATTTTTGAAAGATTGTGCCTTAGTGTTGGCGTGAGAGTTTTTCACTATCCTTTCAAGAATGATATTGAAGAAGTCGCATGACAGTGCGTGTCGTGTTGCCTTGCCTAGACATTTTTTGATATCAAATGTGTCGGTGGGGTCTTTGCCGACCTTGATGGAGCAGCGTGCATTCTCCACCGTCATCTTTCACAAACAGACGAGTTTGGGAGGGATCCCAGAACCAGAAATTGCTCTACACAAATATATAGTTCGTCTCTATAGATTCTATCATACGCGGCCTTGAAATCGATGAATAGGTGGTGGATATCGATTTGATGTTCCTGTTTTTTTTTCAAGATCGACCGTAGTACATAAAGCCAAACTGATATGAGCCTATCAAGTTGTTGACGAATAGCTTCAGGCTTCACAAAGTCCGGTCGAAAAGATCCTGTATGCGATATTTAGGAGATTGATCCTCTGTAGTTGGTGCAGTCCAAAGGATCGACTTTCTTGAGGATCGGGCAAACAATGCTGAGGTTTCATTCATCGGGCATGCTTTCCTCCGACCATCTTTTCAAGACTAGCTGGTGCATACTCCTAACCAATTGATCGCCAGACGCTTTGAATAGCTCGGCCACAAAGCTATTAGCACCAACAGCTTTTTAGACTTATGTTTAGATATAGCTATCTTAACCTCGCCGAAATCGGCTGGATGGAATTGTTGGCCTATGTTGTGGTCCAGGTTGAATGGTGCAGTGCATGACAGTGGAACTCGATTCTTCATCGCCTTTATACAATTTGCAGAAATGATTTTTCCTAATCCTTCGCACCGATTGTGATGCTATCACGATGGCACGATGTTCCCCTGATCGTCCTTGCAGGCTTCAGTTCGAGCCCTGTAACCATAGGAGGTTCTTTTAACCTTTTGGTTATGTTTTCGAACTCGCTCTATTTTCCTGATCGCGCACTTCTCATGCTGTTTCTTTTTCCTTCTGAGAAGCTGGTGTTCCTCTCTCCTCTTCTGCTCGTAGAGCTCGGGAGCAGCTCTGGTCTTTCTATGCGGCGCCCCGCTTTGTGTGCATATTGTTTGGCAGCACACTGCCAGCATTCTTCGTTGAACCAGGGGTTTCACTATGGTGGTTGTGCAAGGCCAAGCAAAACAGAGGTGGCAACTCTGATGGCTTCTTGTGGTAATTCGGGCACTGATTCTGTATTTTTGAAGTTGGCGGCATAGGACTATTTAAGAGATGGCGCGAGAGACTTGATCGGAAAAGAACCTGGCTATTTCGTGCGACTGAACCCGTCCAACAGTATTTCCTTGATTTGGCTTTGTTCTGGATATCCATAGTATTAACTTGGCTACAACGAGGTAGTGGTCGGAGTCCGAGTCAACGTTGCGTTGGCTTCTGAGAACGTTTTGATGTCCTTGCCTTGTGTCGATCGCAATGTGGTCAATTTAGTTAGAGGTTCATTGACCAGGATATCGCCATGTCACCTTATGTATATCGAGATGCGGTAACTGAGTACTAGCTACCACAACACCCCCTCGTTCAAATAGTTGAAACTCAAGACTTCTTGTAACTTTTTAGGCTTTCGCGGTTAATAATAGACATAATAGATAATTATTTTTCGGATTAGCCGCGTTATAAAAGTTTTTAAGAGTGATGCACTTTGGTACTCACCCCGAACGTTTCGCATCAAATTGCATTGAGCGTGGTCACCGGGAAACTGCTCTTGAGATGTTATGATGTATTAGATTGACTACGCAAGTTGTAGCTGTGCGTAGGTGGTTCTATCTCATGACGTTGTTGTTGTTGTTGTTGAGGTGCAGGTTGTTGGGAGCAAACAATGCTCACTACATCGGAGGGTGTTTTAAGTTTGAACTGGGATGCCGGTAAGGTGTTAATGACGGGATCCCAAGAACTGTGTGACCTAATGTACCATCCATTTTTCGTGTTATGCTATGTTTCCACCAAAGGTTTATCTCAGATTAGATTTAATAAATCTTTTTGGTGTTTCTACCGCACAAAAAGATTTAAAAAAGATTAAATTTGACAGCACCTTCAAGAATGCAAATGGCGTTCCAATTTTTCTTATGAAGTGCGAATGAGACAGAATGTTTGATTCGTGTGAAACAATGAAGAACTGTAGCGAGTCTCGAATGAATCGTTCAGCACCACGTAAAAATAGGTTAGTTCGATTTGTAAAACTATTTGTCCTAGGAAGATTTAACAAGATTAATTTCTAATCTTCAAGATTTACGAAATAAATTTGTATGGTAAATCTACGAGATTTAAAAGAGATTTAAGGTTAATCTCATTAAATTTCAGATTAGCGCTAGGTGGAAATGTAGCATTACCTTCATCCAAAAATGCAATGGAATTGTCTTTTTCCATCGTGAAACTGATTTTTGGATGTTGAGAGTTCAGATGTTCAAAGAAACTCTCAATAATGGAGCGTCTTATCTATTATGTCAAGACTTTTTGCCTGAGTAAACCTCTAACCAGAATCCACACTCAAAATAACGCTGCCTTTGCTGTCGATAACAGTCTGCTACCCTCAACATACGTCCACAAGGATTGAAACCTCATCTCCAATTGAGATGCCAGGCCACCGATGTTCACCATTGGGAGGTGAGAGTTGGAGTTGATAGACAGAGGTTGATCTAACAAAAAACCTGTGGCCTCTTGAATCAAACATTGTCTACCCTTTGACTATCACATATATACAGTTTATGACTTATGACAGTACCATTTTCGTTTTCGAAGAAGCATAGACCGATGATGATTCAACCAAATCAAAATCCGTACCTAACAGTGATTTTTTCGGGATAAATTTGAATCACATTTGTACAACAATGGCTCCATCATATGCAAAAAATAGAGTTATCTGGTTCTTCCACCAGATGATTCAATTCAAGTTCATAATAAATTTCCATCTTTTTTGACGCCTCATTTGATTATTGTTACTCTTCTTGTGTTAAACATACTGCTTATCTTTTCTTATAACTTTCTCATCATCAAAAGTAATTCACGCTTATTTTAACAATAATAATTATTTCATGCCATTTAAAATAAAAATTAGGAGCGTACCAGTTTTAAATACGGTGTTTGTATGTGGTATCTAGGCGAAGGTAGTCGAGTTCCATATCTGTAGCAAAAATACAAATGGAAATGTTACAAATGCACGCACACATCAACTTACATACTTATTGTTGTTTTAATTAAATAAATTGTTGAAAATGGGAATATGAAACGAATAACCACGACAGCTACACCTTGATTTGTGATTACGTACACGTAGCTTTTTGTACCTTTAATCACTTTGCAGCTTCTCACTACTGACACATCACTTACATTTAGTAAACAATAACTCAACTTGGTTAGGAACATGAATTAATCGCAAATTGTTTTATATTTTTATAATATATTCCGAGAAGCAAAGTTTAACTGAGAAAAAAATATTAACTTTACCAATTTTACTGACAAACTCTAATTGCGGATGGGTCTAACTTTTATATTCTTAATTTTTTTACTAGCAATATAATTTTTGTTTATAGTTGTTTTTATGAGCATTGACCTAAAATCTAAAGAATAAGAGGCATGGTCATACCTTAAGTGGATATCTTGTTGTGGATTATTTGTTTATATGCATTTAGCGTTTTGTAAAACTTAATTTATTTCTGAAGCCTGTCAGTCTTAAAAAAGCAAAGATCCATGATCTTGATTTACTCCTCAATATCATTTTGAGTAATGAGACTAATTTCAATTCGTATGGGTTGTAATGTGGCAATATTCCATGTGCCGTACACTGGGCCGTTTGTTGAATTTTTGGTGACAAAAATAGTTTCCCACTTCAACTCTTGATAATATTAATTAAATTTGGTACACTTAATGATTTGGGAACTTTGAGGTCAGCAGTACTGTCTATTTTTCTCTTTTAAACGGTTGCTTCAAAATTTAAACTATAACATGGTCCCAAAAAAGTATTGTCAAAGCCAGGAACTTTGAAAGTGATGCCAAAGCAGATTTTTGGAAAATTTTGAAAAGCTAGTCTAAAATGTTGAGTAAAATTCCCAAGCAATAAAAACTAATTCCTTAGATTTTTTTTAATTGAAAATTATTTTTAGACTTAAACTAATTGAATCTGAAAGAAATTTGACAGTTGCGGCAGTTGAAAGTTGCCAACGCTAAGTTGTAACGCTAACGTGCAGAGGGACCGAATGGATGCCGGGATAAGCAGACAACCCAGCGATGCTGGTCAGGGCACAAACTTGTCCTTGGGATGGTTAAAAGCCCCCTTAAGGCGGATGAACTGCAGGTGGCGGTCAACGGCTTGATAGTCTGGTGGCGCAGGTGCTTTTTTTTGTTAAAAGGCCAACGGCAGTAGCAGGTAGCGTCTGTAACCCATATTAGGCGGCTACAAAAGGCGTCTGTTTTCCCATAGTGGGCGGCCTCGAGCAATAATGTGTTTGGCCATACAAAAGGCGGGTGTGCCTGTCAAATCTGAGCTTATGTGTGTTATTAATCGTATCTCGGAAAACACTATGGTGGAAGGATATATGCTTATACATGAAATATGACAACAACTGGAAATGAGTCCCGAAGAGGTAACCATTTTATGGAGAATCCTTTTGCAGCTTCGGCTGCTGTAAACCGCACATCGGATTTGGGGGTGCGACATTTCTCATGTACCAGCGTCAATCAAGATGCCATCATGATAAATGAATCGCTAACAAATAGAGGATGTCTTTCAATAAGAGCAATGTTACTTTTTGCTACCGCATACGTACGAAAATCGGAGCATTGAACGTTTGACCCTTGTACAGCGATGGTAGATACGAGCAGGTTGAGCGTGAAATGCTTCGCCTAAAGAGCAGTTCCTGGGCATAAGCGAAACTAAGTGGAGAGGAAGAGCTGAATACAGATCAGACACTGGACAGACGAGAATGCTGTATTCCGGGGAGGATGAAAGAGAGGGTGGCCAAAGACTGCATGGTGTCGGAATTATGTTGAACGAAGAAGCGAGGCGTAGTTTGATCTCCTGGGCGCCCATTTCTGCGAGATTAATGACAGCAAGGTCTCTTTCAAAAATTCGTAACGTCACAATAATTCAGTGCTACGCCCCCACAAATGAAGCGACAGAGGAAGACAAAACCGCGTTCTACACTCATCTTAACTCGATTTACAGTAGTGTTCCGAGAGCTGACATCATAGTCGGTATGGGAGACCTTAATGCCCAAGTCGATTCAGACAATTACGGACTGGAATGCGTGATGGGAAGAAATGGCTTGGGGTCACGGAATAAAAATGGTGACTTGCTTGTCGATTTTTGTAACGCGAATCGTCTTGTGATAGGTGGGACTGTATTTAAACATAAGAAACAAAATTACCTGGGTGCATCCAGATGGTCAAACCGAAAACCAAATTGATCATATCATGATTCAGCAGCGATGGAGGAAGTCTATGTGTGATGTCCGGAGTATAAGAAATGCCGATGTGGGAAGCGACCACCATTTGGTTCTGATGAGTCTCAAATTACGAACCGCTGCCGTACAAAAACCAGCACAGGATGCAGCAAGGAGCTCAAAATTCATTACTAATGCTTTGAATGACCCCAACATATTTCGAAACTATGTCACCACCCTTAACGACAGAGCCTCGTCATTAAATGGAATCCAGCATTCAACAATTGATGAGATGTGGGGGGAAATTAAAAGTGTTTTTATGGAGGTTGGATCCCAAACTGTACCCAAGCGAACGAGAGGTAGAGACTCTTGGATATCCCAAGACACCTGGGATAAGATCGAACTTCGCAAATCGTTGAAAATCCAAATAAATGCCGAAGCAAATGTTCTACGAAAGGCTGAATTGCGAGAGAGTACCGCATTGCACATCAGATGGTCTATCGCTATGTGAGACGTGACAAGAGGGTGAGGCTAGATGGACTCGCAGATAATGCGGGAATCGCTGCCAGAAGAGGAGATATCCGGGAATTGTACCAAATAGCCAAAGATGTGATCGGGAAAAAAGCAACACCAATCATCCTGTAATGGATATGGATGGCACACTTTTGGTATCAATTGAGGATCAGCTTCGTAGATGGAAGGACCATTTTTGTGCCCTGCTAAATGAGGATTCAGTTGAGCAGAGTGATGCTGAAGTGCCTCAACTAAACGAGATGCGCAGGTCCTGTAGTGGTATTGACATCGAACCCCCGTCAGAATCGGAAATCCATACATCAATAAATCTCCTCAAAACAATAAGGCAGCTGAACTTGACGGAATACCAGCTGAATTCCTGAAAGCCGATCCCGCAACAGCGGCTAGTATTTTACATCTGTTGATACAAATCATTTGGGAAAAGGATGCTATCCCAAGGACTGGAAGGATGGTGTGATTGTTAAGTTGCCAAAGAAAGGTGACCTAAAGAATTGTAACAATTGGCGTGGTATCACCGTTTTGTCCGTTTTCCCAAAACTAATGGCAACCATCATTCGCGAGCAAATAAAGGATAGAATCGAGTCTACACTCAAGAGGCATCAAGCTGGCTTCCGCAGTGGTCGATCGTGTGTCGACCATATGAACACCCTGCGTATCGTCCCCGAGCAGTCGATGGAATTTCTATCACCGCCTTACCCCATGTTCGTCGATTTTGAGAAGGCCTTCGATCAAGTTAACCGAGAATGAATATGGAGATCGTTGCTTGATAGAGGAATTTCGCCAAAAATTGTTGCCATTATTAAAGAGTCCTACAACAACGCAAGGTGTTTTGTTTTACACAATGGCCAGCTATCCGACTCCTTCGTAGTGCAACAGGGTGTGAGACAAGGGGATGTTCTATCGCCAATTCTCTTCCTGCTGGCAATGGACGACGTATTGACGGCCAGTGTTGGTACAGCTTAGAGAATGGGCATTCAATGGAGATCGTTTGAAAAGCTCAGTCATCTAGACTATGCCGATGACATATGTATGTCTACTGACAAATAATTCCAGTGGGCTGAACGGAAAGTGCCAATCATTGCAAGTTAAGGGAGAGTCGAGGGGTCTAAGAATGAACAGCAAATAGACAAAAATAATGTTCACCAGGCTTCTCCGTACAGCAGCTTATTATTCTACAGGTAACGCCTTGGCAGTATTGTTTTTGCAAACGGCGGTACGGATCTGGACGTTGAAAATAGAATAAATAAAGCTCGTGCTGCCTTCGGTACTCTGTCCCTAATTTGGAAATCCAGTCAAATCTTCTTAAGCACTAAGTTAAGATTCCTCGAATCCAATGTCAAATCCGTGCTGTTATATCTATACTTGTGAAACCTGGAAAGTCACGTCTACTATTTCGAGGAAATTGCAGGCTTTTGTGAACCGCTGTCTGCTCCACATCCTTAAGATTCGCTGGCAACAAATTATATCAAATAAGGAATTGTGGCGCAGGACAAGTCAAGAGCGGCTGGACATCGAGGAAGACCAAGAACAACATGGAAACCAACTGTCTTAAGCAGAAGCAAAATCCCAGAGAAAGACGTGGCCACAGTTAAAATATCTTGCAGCAGACCGTGAAGGATAGAAACGATTTGTTGGCGCCCTATGCCCCAATCGGGGTTACATGACTTGATGATGAAGGTAAAAAGAGAGGGGTATACATTAACCTTCTATCATTAAGACCATGTTTGGATTATTTATCATGATCTGATCCGGATCAGATCCTCAGTAATTTAAGGGCACAATTGAGAAATTTTGTTGAGGAATCCTATAAGACTGAAGTTGCTGAGGTCACCGAGATCTCATTTGTTTGAACATGCCTATTATTTCAATGTTAGTAAAGATTTAATTGATCATTGAAATATTAAAAATAATTGTATGTGGAAGATTGGGTTATAAATATTTTGTTAGCTCAAGCCTTTTTAAGCGTTTGAAAGTTGTATATAAACTTTCAATGATAGCTATGATTTGTACATAGTACATGCATGGGTGGTCGTTAAAAAAGGTCATCCCGGATGGGCCCAAATCGGCTCTAAATGAAGAAAAAAAAAAATCCCTAATATTTTCAGATTTTTATTTTCATCCCCTATAGTCGCTGTAGGTGTAAATTAAATTTCCCCTTTTTTTTGAAAATTCGGGTGAAAACTGCCGAAAAATTCAGAGCATTCAGGTAAGAAGTAATATCTCCCACTGTTTGGATGGGAGGGGCAATTTAATAAAATAGTTGCATAAAATAAAACTAAAAAAAAACATTATAACGACCACCCTAATATAACTACATCTGTACCTACTTACATACATACATCCATATAACAGGCGCCTGATATCTAGCAATAAAAAAATATCAAAAAAAATATTATTAACTTGCAAATATTTGTTTGTGGACACAACATGCATGCATTACGCCCTAATAAAAAAAGCAATTTAATTCGGTTCAACTTCAAATGGGGAGAATCGAAGCCCAAAAAAAAAGTAAATATAAAATAAAACAAATTAAAAAGAAATAAAATGCATGAATCTTGTATTTCAAGTTGCTATAAGAATATAAATTCTTTAACTTGTACATATGTAGATATATCAAATTATAATTTTTCCATTGAAGCTGTAACCGAAATAGTTTTTATGGATTATTAGCTTTTTAAAGTCAAGTTCACTTAGAACTGCAGGATTTTTTCTCCCCCTACAAAAGTGGTGGTGGACTAAAAATAGCGATTTGTCTGTGCTACCACTTTTATTCATGTGTTTCTTAATTTCACATTCCAGCTGATTTGATTTTATAACTTTCCTAATGCCACACGCCTCCCAAAGTAGAAAACAAAATCTTTTTGATGTGTAACATCTCTATTCACTCGCTTTAAGGGTAAATAAAAGAAAATCCATTTCCGTGTTGCACAATCCTTAAAAGAAATAAAATGCACGACTGGGTCGCACGTACATACACTTGGTTTATGTTCAAGAGGCTGAGGTGAGGGCTTAAGAAATTTGCAAGGCATGGAAATTATGAGAGAAGAGTGTTTAGAAGCATAAAATACGATATTTAAATTAGCTAAAACAACTCTTTTGATAGTTTGATTTGAAAAAAAAGAACGTCATTTTAATTCTTGATTGAACATGATTTTATGGACAAAACATTCAAAATCATTGGAGCTTGTATATAAAAATTAAAAAAAAAACCGCTAATGAGAAAAATAAAAATAAAAAAAATCTACGGAAAAGGTTTTATCAAAATCGGAGGAGCCGTTTTTGAGAAAAACTATCGTCCTAAACGGTTCTTAACTTTTGCATGGTAGGTAGGTACCGTTATTTTTGCATACAAATAAAAAATTTTCTCAAAATATTTTAGAAAGTGAAAAATTCTTTATAGTCCAGGAGCCAAGCATGTACAAAACTGGTCGGATAGGTTTTTTTCTGGTCGCTATAGTTAGAAAACGCACTTTTCAGGTTGCATTTTCCGCAATCATCCTGCAAGTTACAGAGGATATCCAGTCGCCAAAAAATTCCAAGACACAAAAAGAAAAAACAAAACTGGGAACAAGCTTAGAAACTCAACAAACACAAAAGCAATAGTTGAAAGCAAAACAGTAAAGGTAGAAAACAAAACTAAAAATCAACCGGCAAAAGCAATTGCACTAGGCAAAAGTGATGAAAATAAATCCTATTCCGAGATTGTAAAAATGTGCGGAAAAACGAAGAAACATCTATCAAAGAAATGCTTGAACTCATCCTTAAAAGGATTGACAAACAAGATTTAAACATATAACAGCTAAACGAAGAAGTCGCTCTTAAAAAACAATAATGGACAGAACACTTAAAATCGCTACATGGAATGCAAACGGTCTCTTACAACATGTATTAGGACTAAACATCTTTTTAGACATAAAGCATGTAGATATTTGTTTGGTGTCCGAAACTCACCTCGCTATAGAACAATGTTTTGAAAATAAATTACCAAACTATACGTGTTATCACGCTACGCACTCAGCTGACAAAGCTAGGGGTGGATCAGCACTACTTATAAGCAGTATTAATAAAAAACTGGTATCCGCTCCCTAACACACGTGTTAACTGGCACATGGATAGACAACTTGTCCGCTTGATAACTTTTCTTATTAAAAAAATTATGATATCTTTCCAGTATTTATCACTTCACCAAATTCACCACTTCATCAAATTATGGTGATTTTCTAATACATGTGTCACATGCATGCACTGCCTTACGAAGTGTATACTGGTAGTAGTAAACGGTGCTATCATACGTGTGCGTGTATGTGTTAAGAAGTTATCCGTTCATTGTACGTGGAATCTGGCTAGTTAAAGTTATCCCTACGTTAACACACGTCACAGACTATTACGCATTTGTTAATAAGAATTACTAGTTAACAGATGTATAAACGCTAGCACGTTGTTATCCGCTGTTTATTAATATGGGGGAAAGAGTTTAAGATAGCAGCTATATACTGCCCTCTGAGGCGCTCTCCAACTGAAGAAGACTTTGCACAACTCCTTAATTTGTTAGGACATAACTTCCTTGTTGGTGGCGACTTCAATGCTAAACACACCCACTGGGGATCTAGGCTCATAGGCTATACCAAGCAGGCCGCAAATACAACTGCGAATTTTTTTCTGGTTCGCCAACATACTGGCCATCTGATATTAAAAAAATACCAGACTTTTTCGTAGTTAAAGGTATTAAACGAAATCATATAAGTGTCGAAGGTAACTACGACTTATCGTCAGATCATACTCTAGTAATTTTAACACTGAGTGAAGCGGAAATAATAGAAAAAAGTAATCCTAAGAATAATCCGTGAATAAGAGAACAAACTGGAACGAATTCAGAGATATTTCCAGGTGATAATGCAGTCTTAGCAACGAACGCAAGCAATTACAATTTTATCGCTATTTTTATAAACAGTGTTCTAGTGAAAAAGCCAGTTGCATTCCTCCCCTTACACAATTTAACCATAATACTCCCACTTATAGGAATGCCCATCAGTTTATTCTTGAGCCCAACTCTGGACGTATGTCAAGTACAGAGATTCTCTCTTTAGCCGTACAACACGAATGTGGAATACTTTTATCTTCAATTTGATATTCAGAACTTCAAAACCAATGTACAGCGGTATCTCCTTCCCTATTTTCCTAATCGTTCGCACTTTGTCTCATCATCTAATCTAAAGGGAAGTCAAAACCCCTTAAGTGCCCGCTAACAAAAAGTTTTTCGACTTAAAATTAGCTCATTCTTTTCGTCTGCGTCGGTAACTGTGGGACACCTTTTAATATCGTATACTGTACTCATATGATAAATCTCTATAAATATTTTTTTTGTATTAATGTTCGATGCGTAAGCTAATTGAACAGCACACTTATTTTGTTGATAAACACTTTTTTTATTTTAAATTTTCACCATCTAACAAATGTGGCGAGTCTGGTGGTGGTGGGGAGCACCAGTCCGTAAGTTATTTGTCTGGTAATAACATTTATATAGGAACTTTACCAGGAATTTCTTGTGATAGACTATAAATTGGTCCACATCTGGTTGTATTTTCTGGTAGGGAATTAAATTTCAAGTAATTTGTCTGGAACATTTGGTTTTGCAATCATATAAAATAGCGAAGATATTTTTGAGAAAAAAATAAAAAAATTTCCATTGTTAGGCTCTTAGAATTTGTATCACATAACGTTAGAATTATAATGACAGCAGAGTTGCAAAATGGGGTTACTTTTTTTTTTTATAAATATTTATAGAAGAATTTGAAAAAAGAAGAACAATTTAATATTATTTCATTGTACGATTAAACTTATTCCTAGCAATTAATATTATTTGGCGCCACTTTACTTTGTCTGAAAGTCAAAGTAAATGCAACTTGAATCAGAAATTAACAAAGCGATACGCACAAATAAGTGTGGTTTTCGAAAAAAAATGCAATTGCAATTACTGCTCTTAAATGCAAACTGCAAAAGTCAGCAGCTCGAAACCCAAAACGAAATGTTTATGAATGAGCATTATTTTCGATAACGCAGCTTGTTCTAAGCAGTTCTACAGCAGTATTAATAAAAACCTGCTAACCGTTAACTGGCACACGGATAGACAACTTGTCCATTTGCTAACTTTTCTTATTAAAATCATCAATGAGCTCACTTGCCAAATCATAAGAGAAACGACATGCAATGATTTAGTAGGTGAAGAGTAATGCAAAGTTTCCTCAGTTCGTAGTTTTGACTCCACTTTCTGCTTTGTGTTTAGAAAACGACTCTTTCTTTCGGTGAATTAAATAGGGAAAATTATGTGATGAAAAAACTATGGAAAAGTAATGTACAACTTCATCAGTTCATTGTTTGCTTTGAATCCACTCATCTGCTTTGTAAAGTGTTCATGGCGAGAACAAAAAAAAAAACAAATGTGAGTGAAATTAATTGTGAATTGTAATCGATAATTTCAACGATGAACAGTAATGCACGGAGTTGTATATGATATTTGGTAACTATGAATTCTCATCTTGTTTAATATAGTTCACAGTGGCTTTCTGTACAAAAATCCATGTAACACGAACTGAACTCAATAGAAATTGCGTAAGGCTCCGTAAGAAACTTCAAAGAACGTACCACACGACATTCAACAGAGAGAGCGACGAATACAAAAGGATTTACTCTGAACTTCAATGCACCAACACCATATTTAACCAAGCAGTCAAATACCATCAAGAAAAGGATTTCAGGAAGAAACTTGAAGACATCAAACCTGGCCCTGACACCTTTAAGAAAATCAACAAGATTGTTGGAAGAGCTAACTCTATACCGGAGACCATCCTTCACGGACAAGAAGTCTCAACAACTCCCGCTGAGAAAGCTGAAGCATTGGCCAATCACTTTGAGGAAAGTTTTAAGGACCACCCTCCCATGCACCTCCCTGAATTCATCGAAGAAGTAGAATCCCACTACGAAGAAATAGCAGCCACCACCAACACCTTGACCTCATTCAACGCAGAAAATCCTTCAACTGGACCTACACTGACTGATGTTTTTACTTCTCCTGAAGAAGTAACAGACATCATTCAATCAGGAAACTCCAAAAAATCTGCAGGCAGCGACAAGATCTCTAACTTCATCCTTAAGAAGTTACCAAACATTGCTGTGCTCCTGCTGACCATTATCTTCAACAATTGCCTGAACAACAGCTATTTCCCTGTGGCTTGGAAAACAGCAAAAGTTGTCCCCGTCCCGAAAAAATCAAACAGAGAAAATGTGGAAGGATATCGACCAATTGCTCTGCTTTGCTGTGTGAGCAAGGCACTGGAGGCGCTACTTCTAAAAAAACTTAACGTTTTCTGCACAGAGAGAGATGTCATACCAGAGTTCCAGTACGGCTTCCGGATCAGACATTCCACCATACACCCGCTGCTTGGACTTCACAGCGACATTACACTTGGGCTCAACAAAAAAGAGACGACCATTGCGTGCTTGCTGGACATCGAAAAGGCTTTTGACTCCGTTTGGATAAAAGGACTTTTATTCAAACTTTCGGAGCTTGGACTACCTATCCACTTTGTAAGTTTAATTAAAAATTGTCTAACCCATAGATTTTTTATGTTCAAATAGGTAAAGAAGAATCCCCAATGAAATGAATCTGCGCTGGAGTCCCCAAGGATCAATGCTCGGACCGTTGTTATTGAACATATACACCGCTGATCACCCAACCAACATTCCTGGAACAAAGACGAAGCTCTATGCTGACGACTCCATCACTTATGCTTCCTCTACATCACCAGGAATCGCTGCCAGGAGAGTCGAAGATCACATCAAAAACGTATGGGATTATTATCTCAAATGGGGTCTGAAGATAAACAGCAGCAAAACAGAACTGATCTGTTTCCGTACACCAGTGACAGTCTTGAGAAGAGGAGCGTTTGCTTCACGCTGCGACAACATACAAATCAAGCTTCCCGACCGCACTGAAGTATCGGTCAAGACGTCAACAAAATACCTTGGAGTCAACTTCACAAACAAGATGAAATTCAAGAAGCATGCTGACTTGATGCTGAAGAGAGCCAACTTTTCTCTGCACTTGGTCCACCCGTTACTCCGGAAGCGGAATGGGCTAAGCAAGAAGACCATGCTACTTGTTTACAAGCAGCTCATCAGACCCGTTTTGACCTACGCCTTTCCCATATGGCTTACGATATAACCCACAGCAATGAAGAAGATGAAGCTATTTGAGAGGAAGATGCTGCGCATTTGCACTGGACTCTACCGCAATCCATTGACGAAGAAGTTCATCCCCACAAAAAAATTGTTCGAGGAAGCAAAATTGATACCGCTTGGTCAATATATGCTTCAGCTTGCCGAAAAAATCATCAGGAACCTGGAAGACCATCCGACTCCAGAAATCGAGCAATTTCTGCAGCAGCAGCTAGAGCCCAGTCACAGATACCTCAATCCCCGAGCCATCATTGAAGAACAATTTGAAGATATTATCCATAATGACGACGCCCCTTTCTACGAGCGAAGCAACAACAGACACTACAGGGGATAAACCCTGTATTAATTTTATTTTTTTTTTTATTCTTACATTTTATCCATCAATAATTATATAAATTATATAAAAATTCAAATTCATGCATTAGATTAAGTAAACATTAATATGATATTGTAACAAAATAGCATTATATAAAGCCAAAAGAAGAACGTTGGGCCCCTATTGTTGAGGCAACAATATTAAATTTAATAATAAGTTAGTTTTAAGTCAATTGTATATAAAACAAATTGAAAAATAAAAATTCTTAATCTAATCTAATAGAAATTGCGTTTCCCAAAACGCTGATAACTTTGAAATGGGATTGGAAATGGGGACTGCTTTTTGATTATTGATTAAATGACTAAACAAGTATTCCCTGTGTGTAGCTTACATTCCTTGAGGAAGAAGCTGGGGATTCCTCGGTGAATTTTTGAAAATTTCCCACTGGAAATTACTCTGAAGCTAGTCCAGTTAAAAATTGAGCCAGTGTGTGATGATCCGGGTGGCCTCCCTCTTAAAACTAATACCAGCCATACTAAATACTAAATAACTTTCGGGACCCATGGTTAAGAGCTTAATGGCCATATAATAAAATGAAGTTCTCATTATAACCTTTTCAACCATGTATGACACATTCGTGTTGAGTAGGGAGGCCAGCACCCAATGCAGAATTGCATTATTTTTCTATTTGGCTTTTTTTTGTATGCCAAATATCTCTTGAACCCCATGGTCTACAGCTTAACGACTATATAACAAAATGAAACAAAATTCATGCAATAACCTTTTCAACGATGTACGACGGATTACTGTTTACTGGGTATAGACCAGCTCCAAATGCGGAATTGCATTATTGTTCTATAATGCGTTTTTGCCAAATATCTCTCGAGCCCCATGGTCTACAGCTTAACGGCCACATACAAAAATGAAGTATATGCTGTAATCTTTCCAACGATGTACGACATATTGATATTGAGCAGGAAGACAATGTCCAAATGCGGAGTTGCATTACTGTTCTTTTCCGTGCTTTGAAGCCGAATATCTCACGAACCCCATGGTTTAGAGCTTAAAGGCCGCATATAATGAAATGATGCCCTAACAATAACCTTTTCAAAAATGTATGACAAATTGTGTTGAGGATATGGGCCAATTTGTCCATTCTCCTTTGGCTTTTGAAGTACTTCCTTATCTAGAAAAGCTGAAGTTGAAGCGTCGCAAGTTTGAATGTTTTGCATTTTTTCCAGCTTTCCTTTCAATTGATCTTATCAAAATCAAGGGCATATAAAGGACTTCAATCAAGAAGGGCAAACTCATTCAAAAAGAAGTTTTGGTCTAGAAATTATTAGCTTTCAAAAGAAGACAAATTCCAAATATAAGTTGATGATGGGCGCAAATGCCCTTTCCTGCCCCCCACCTCTTGCGTACGCCTTTGTATCAAAGTGTTGTTATAAAATATTGATAATGGCAAAAATGAAATATGTATATTAAAGTTGAAATGTATAAAATTTAAGTGAAGTTCAGATAGCCATGAGCTTGACCATTCATTCAAATTCAAATTCATTCACAGAGAAATCAGTTCTTTGAAAAGAAATCATGAACAAGCTAGAAAAAAAGTTCACGTAGTACGTGCTACCTTTTTGTACAACAAAATTGAAACTAGTTTGCGGCGGACTGGAAACGAGTGTTCCTTACTGATGAGTCCAGATTTTGCCTCAAGCCAGACGACAGACAACGTTCTACGAGTTGCTTATGGTGGAGGTTGCATAATGTGCAGGGTTCGAAAGATATCGTTCGCGAATCATAAAATAAGGATCTTTATCATTTTGTATCGATCTTCCCACGAACCATATAAATATAGTTAGCGAACGATAAAATTGTCGATCTATAAAAATTTACAGTTCTCTCACGTTTCTGTATCTCTCGTTCGTGAGAGATTGGAAAAATAAAATTCAGGTAGAATATAGTTCTCTCACGATAAAGAACTGAAAAGATCCGTAAACGAATCATTCATCATCAAGTATTCATTCACTTTGTGAAGTGATCTATTTTGTTTGATAATTTTCTGTTGAAATGGGGAAAATAATAGACCGAGAGCTGGTGAACGTTTTGCTCAAAGTGTTTTATACCGCTCCAAATTTTGTATGTATACAATTAGTATATGTGCAAACTGTATGCGACCAACCTGGCAGCGATACCGAGACCCCTTGACTACCAAAATACACTTTCAAAATGCAATAACAAAAATAAAATCGTTTTATACCTCCCTAAGTTTCGTTCACTTACACATACAAACAATATGCCTGGCAGGGTCACGACTGCCCTTAGCCTAGAATAAAGCACTTTTAAAATGCATCAAAAAAGTAAACATGTTTTATACCACCCCAAGTTTCGTTGGCTTACATCTAGTGTTTACACAAATTTTATACAGTCAATCTGGAAGCGCTAGGACGGCCCTAACACCAGAATAATGCACTTTTAAAATGCAAAAAATAATATATTTTATACCGCCCTAAGTTTCGTTCACTTGTGCTTTATAACTGTACAAATTATATGCCTTCAACCTGGCATGGCAGCTCTAAGGCAACCCTTAGACCACAAAAATGCACTTTCAAAATTCAACAAGAAAATAAAGCTGTTTTATACCAACCAAGTTTCGTTCACTTTCACTTAACATTCGTACAAATTATATGCCATCAACCCGGCAGCGCTAAGACGGCCATAAAACGACAATTTTCAACTTTCATCTTAAAATTGCATTTTTCTGGTCTTAGGGCCATCCTAGAGCTGCCAGGTTCACGGCATATAATTTGTACGAATATAAAGTACAAGTGAACGAGACTCGGTTGGTATAAAACACTTTTATTTTTTGTTGCATTTTGAAAGTGCATTTTGGTGGTCAAAGGGCCGCGGAATCGATGCCAGGTTCCTACCACGAAGTTGTGACTGAAGGAAATAGTACGCTCACAAAATTTGGAGCGGTATAAAACACTTTGAGCAAAACGTTCACCAGCTCTCGGTCTATAAAGTCATTTGAGTAAGAAAAATATTTGCCTTATGATGTAGAAGCAGGGAAATCTTCAAAATAAAGCTAAAACTCATCTGTCAAGCCATTCATTGTCAAATTCTGTTGAAATGGCTACGATGTTGAATCATTAAAAAACTTCTAAGAAATCAGAAATTTTCATAACTTTTTTACTGCTTCGGAAAAAGATGATTTTAGGTTATTGGTATATTGTATGTTCGAACAAAATGTCAACATATTGCAATTTCGTTGTTCTTTGAGTGATTTCAATTAAATTGACACAGGTAATAGCTGAAACAGATTAAAAAAAGATTTTTTCAAAACAGGGTGTTCCCTTGAGCGATTTCAATGAACTTGAATCAGGAAAAACGAAGTTGCAATCTGTTGAAATTTTTTTAAACAACATGTTTTGAAACTATTTTTTTCTAATTTTTAGTTCTGTCTCAGCAGTCACGCACAACGAATTTGCATAATATTCTCATTTTTTGAAACACCCTGTTTTGAAAACAAATATGTGTTGAAAATATTTTGTTTCTATTTTTTTTTTATTTAAACGGATCGTGAATGGAACTTCAATAATTCCCGCGTGATAAATTCGGGATGGAACCATATGTTACTGATCGCAACAAATAGATTCGATCATGACAAAGAATTTTTTTTAAAGATCCGATCTTTTGAATTTTTCGGGAGGGAACGAATCATATTTTATCGTTCTCCGTACCTTGTTAAAAATTGATTTGCTTGAAGCATTGTGATTGTGCCAACTACCTCACCAAAACATCGACATTGCTATTAGATATGTGCCAAAGTGACTAACTTCTCTCCTTAGAGCAAGAGGAATGACTACCAGGTACTAGCACATCCTCATTTTTGCTGTGCTTTAAAGCTTTAATTTAAATCGTTTGAATGAATCAAATCACTATTCTCTATTTTTAAGGTTTTTGTGCTTTTTGTCCAATGAAAAACAAGAACCTAGGAACCTAGCAGAATCTATTTTTATTTAAAATGATTCTTAAATGATCAAATTATAAAGCCTTATTAAAGAAATTAAAGTTAAAATTAAAATAAACCAACATTTTTCAATTTTGCTGTCGTTCCTCTAAAAGTCATTTTTGGTAATTTTATTTCTATAGAATGTGAATAGCAGTTTTTGATTTGAAGTAGTTTTTTGATACACTCTTTTAATAAGCCCCGTCATTTTAAAAATAAAATAAAAAAATCATGTTTTTCCTTTTCTATTTCAGTTTTTCCACTATGTAAAATGGTTAATCACGATGATAATGAAAGTGTTTACGGTAAGTTTTTAACTATATACAATTGCTTATCAATTCCAGTACAATAATATTTAGGGGTACCTATTAACTGCGCTAAAAATAGCAATGCAAAAGCATTTAAGATAACAAGTCAAAATTAGGGTACATTGTGGCGTATGCGCAATTTTTTGCTCACACAAACTTCTAAAGGTGATATGGTCGGATCAAGTCAAAAAAATAAAAACAAAATGATAGCGCAGAATAATTTACTTATCAACTTAGTTTTTACCATTAGAACGTTTGATTGTACGGTAAGTTTTTTTTTTTTTTTTTTTGAAAAAACCGTCAACGACACTTTTCTCTTATCAGCGCTCAAAAATTATCAATTTTTTTTTTTATGAAATTAATTTTTTTTTGGAAATGTAGGCTTATTTAATCTGGTTCCCTATTACTCTCTTTTGGGAAATTTTTAAGCGTGGGAGTTTACAAAATTCGAACGGGTCTACACATTCGAAAATAATTATATGTTCTCGCACTAGTATTTTCGTACTTGGCTGAGCTGAGCACTTTCACTTGTCAAAATCGAAAGAAAATGGCGGGTTCTCTGCCCTTTCACTTTTCAAGTATCAATACTTGTCCGATATTCACTTTTTGTGGGGGGACCTGGGGGACCTTATTTTCATATTTGTAATTAATTTTTGACATGCTAAGGATGTAATTTAGCTTGGGGCTCATTTTCGTAACCCTGTTGCATTTTCAAAAATGGCGCCCAATCTGTGGAAAATTGTAAACATGTAAAAAAAAATCGTAAATTGCTTGAAAAATTTCAATGATCAAAATAACGATTTATGTCTAAAAAGAAAGAAAGATTTTAAATAGATGCACCTTTGGGTGCCTAATAGGGCTTGAGCTGCAGCGTGTTCACGAAAATGAGATCACAACAAAAACATAAATGTTAAAAAAAGATCCAAGTTCTTATATGTACAAGAAACCTGTGCGTAAAAGGTCTGCCAAAAAAAAGTAATGAGATCTAAAATATGTTTTAAGTTCATGAAGTTTAATATCAAATATCTTAAGTAGAGCAATATCGAAATAATTCCAAATCATAACAGACATTTGGTATTTAATGATTACTGATTAAAATATGGTTGGTTCACTGGTCAAGTTTTCATACATTTTAAATTTGCGATAAAGTAAGTAAGTAAGAGAAAACTTGCCAAGTAAATCCATCAAACTTTAATCAGTAATCATTAAATACCAAATTTCTATCATGATTTGGAATTGTTTCGATATTACTCTACTTACTTTACTTTACCAGATGAAAATCAAGCCCCACCACTCTACAAAGTTTCATAATTCTACGACAACCGAAAGTGCTCCATATAAATAATAGCAATTCTAACAAAGTGGGTGGATGCCACGCCCCCTTAACTGAAACATCCAATTTTTTCTTTCAAAGTACTTCAAGCTCTACCGACCAATTTTCATCGTTCTACAACAATCGCAAGTGCTCCATTTAATATATAAGAATTTTTAAGAAATTTGGTGGATGCCACGCCCCCTCAATAGAGAATTGCACATTTTCGATTTTTACTTGCGATATAGGTACTATAGGGCAAGTTTTGGATTCGTGCAAAAAAAAATTTCGAGATAACAATCAAACATGACATTACGATGATAGAGAACACGAAAAAAGTGGGTGGCAAAATTCTGTCTGTCTGTCTGTCTGTCTGTCTGTCCGTACCTCAACCTACAGCCTAAACCACTGAAGCGATTTTCTTCAAATTTTGGACTTAAGGTTTTTTTGTAACTCTCCAGAGGGGAAATTGTAATTTTTTTTAGCTCAAAAAATAACGGTACTTGCCATACAACCGTTACGGAAAAGCTTATTTATTTCAAGAACGGCTCCAACGATTTTGATAAAAAAAAATCCGTGTATTATTGTAGGTATGATTTTCTTTTTAGTAAGAAAAAAAATCACCAAAAACATTTATTAACGATACCTGCCATATAACGGTTTTTTGATTTTTGATTTTCTCATCCGATTTCAATGAAATTTTTTGCACAAAAGCTTTGTTAGAATATAAATAATACTGCATACCAAAATGTTTGAAAAAATAAATTTTGGATTTTTAAAAAAAGATTCAAATTTTTTTTTTGAAAATTCAATATTTCAAAAACGGGTTGATGAATTGTTTTGAAATTTCAGTTTTAAATGTATATTAATACATACTCAAAATTGGCATACCAAATTTTTTTTTGAAAAATGTTACAAAAATTTTATATATAAAAAATTCATTTTTAAGAAAACGGCTCCAACGATTTTAAATTTTTTTTTGCATATATTCATATTTTTTCATGTAATCAAATGGCATACTTTTTTTGAGCTCTAAGTTATTTATCAGGCTGCTTATACAATTAAAAGAACGTTTTAAATGCTTTTTATACTTTTTCTATAATTACTTGAATATTTCTTAAAGTTCTTAAGCCCCACTCAACTTGAACATAAGAGCAAGTACGTGCGATCCAGTCGTGCATTTTATTTCCTTTGTATGCACCACAAGCCCTACCGTTGTGCGAAATTTCAAGTTTCTACGATGTCGGGAAGTGCTCCATAATTTTGATGATCTGTCAGTGAGTCAGTCAGTCACTTACGGTTTTTGCGATTTTTGAAGTCCTATATATCGGGAATCACTAATGCTAAAGAGTTGAAATTTGGTGAGCCACCTGTGTTTGATCAGCTCAGCAAATACTGCGAATTTGAAGTTTCTGACTTTATTGGTACTGAAGTTAGAGTTTGTTCCTGTAAAAAGGGTGTAGTGCCGCGATATATTTTTACTTGCGATTATAGGTACTATAAGGCAAGTTTTGGATTCGTGCAGAAAAAAAATTGAGATAACAATCAAACATGATATTACGATGATAGAGAACACCAAAAAAGTGGGTGGCACAATTCTGTCTGTCTGTCTGTCAGTCTGTATGTCTGTCTGTCTGTCTGTCTGTCTGTTTGTCTACAGCTTAAACGGCTCGATCGATTTTCTTCAAACTTGGTACTTAGTGCTTTTAGGTGATTCTGCCGACACGTTTTTTTCATTTTTTTTTAGAACCAAAAATAACGGTACCTGCCATACAATTTTTTTCAGCAATTTTACATAATTTTATTTTTCTCAAGAACGGCTCGACAACTTTTCTTAAAAACAATTCAACACATTTATTTTAGTAAAGGCTTTCTTTGGGTGGAAAGCCATTTTTGGTTATTAATGGTACCTCCCAAAAAAACTATTTTTTTAATATTTTGATTTTCTTCAAAACGGTACGACCGATTTCAATTATTTTTTTTATACAGAAGCTTCCAAAAAATATAAATAGTTTTGTGTACCAACATTTTTGAAAAAATATTTTTTGGATTTAAAAAAAAATGTTTCAATTTTTTTTTTTTTGAAAATCAAATTTTTCGAAAACGACATGATCGATTTTCTTGAAACTCGATATTTAAAAGTTTTTTAGTACTCTCTAAAATATTTTTAGAAAAAATTTTACATTTATGAAAAAATAACGGTACCTTCCATACAAAAGTGAAAAAACCGCAAAGGAAAATATTTTTTTGCTTGAAAACGACTCCTACGATTTTGATTAAACTTTTTTCGTATACTAAAATTAGTACGATCTACCATCAAAAATTATAAAATCTTACACATAGCAACTATTTGTAGTACCTGTCATAGAACGTATTTTTTTATTTTGAGTTTTCTCGATATCAGCTTAACGGACTTAAATGAATTTTTTTATATACAAATTTCAGATAAGATTTAATAATATTGCATATCAAAATTTTCAAAAAAAAAGTTTTTGGAATTTTAAAAAAAGTTTCAATTTTTTTTTTTTAATTCGATATCTCAAAAATAGGTTGACATTTTGTTTTCAAATTTAGTTTTTATATACACATAAATATATACTTAAGATTTGCATACCAAAATTTGTTCTTAAAAATGTTTTAAGAATTTTATTTAAAAAAAATAATTTTTTTTTTCAAAAACCGCTCCAACGATTTAAATTTTTTTCCCCATACAATCATATTCAATCAAGAATTAAGATGGCATTCTTATTTTCCACCTCAAACTTTCAAAAGAGTTGTTTTATCCAATTTAAATGTCGTATTTCATGCTTCTCTACATTTTTCTCTCATAATTTCCATGTTTTTATATACAATTTTCTTAAACCCACAGTGTCTTGAACATAAGAGCAAGTGCGTGAGACCCAGTCGTGCATTTTATTTTTTTTAATTATAGTTTTGAAAGCAGATTTTGCTGAAATTGCTTATTCAAAGAACTTTATTTAATAATCAACTATTAAAATGGACTTCTGCCTTTCCAAAAAGCTACAAAACAAAGTGTTGCCGTTGTTTTTTAATTAATTTTTTTCTATTTTATGCAAATATTTTATTAAATTGCCCCTCCCGTCCAAGGGGTGGATTTACCCCAACAGTGACTATAAGGAATGCAAATAAAAATTTGAAAAAATTAGGGATTTTGTTTTCTTCATTTAGAGTTGATTTAGGCCCATCCAAATATTAAAACTCAAAAAACCCATTATAACGACCACTCTGATGTACATATGTATATGTGTGTATCTTTTACCGATTGTCCTGTTTTCTGTGAACTCTTAGATGTTAATGACTGGCTTTTGCCAAAAGTGTCACACCATATAGCTGTTCAAAATTGTATCCCAATAAGTGTTGATGAAAAACAAAATATCCCGCCATCGTCATGGGATTTTAATTTCAACAAAATCAACTTAAATATTTTAAATTCCAATGATGTAAATAAATGTGTTTAGAACTTTTATGCTGTTTTAGGAAACTGTGTTAATTATTGTATTCCTATCAAAAATAAATTGCATGTTTCGTCGTCAGTTTGTTGGATGAATAAAAATCTAAGGCGTATTAGAAACCTAAAAAATTTATTTTTTTTAAAGTGGAAAAAAACTCATAAATTAGTTTTCTATAATCAATTTTTTTACTATAGAAAACTGTTTAATACCTCACTAAACTTAACTTATAAAAACTACATAGCCCAGACTAAGTGCAATATATCGCCCTAAATTATTTTGGAAGTTCATAAGTTCTAAAAGAAAAATTTCAACTTTTCCTTAAACCGTGCAATAAAAAAACAAAATCTCTTCCAGTGATATAGAAATAAGTAATATATTTGCTGACTTTTACCAACAAACTTATAATACGTGCAATCCTGAATACTGTGATAATTCCATCCGGAATCGATTAAACTGTGATATACCTAACTTAAGACTGACTGAAGCGGAGGTAGTGCAATATATTGACGGCTTAAAAAGTACTTGTTCGTCTGGTCCTGACAATATTCCTTCCATTTTCGTTAAAACTTGTAAATCCTATATTTGTTCTGCAATCACCTATTTATTTAACTGTTCGCTGTCATCTGGTGTTTTTCCTGAACTATGGAAGTCTTCATTTATTACACCTCTTCATAAGTGTGGAAATAGAAACAAGGCTGAGAATTATCGAGGCATCGCACTATGGGCCCAACTGGGCTTTTGCGTCTCATAAATCTGTAACTTTTTAGTCTTTTGAAATAATTCGCTGAAATTTTGCACACATCATCTTGAAGATACTACCAATAAAATAGAAAACAATTTTTGAAGTGAAATTGATTTTATTCACGCTAAAAAAAAAATTCAAAGATGTGCATCTTTATCAATTATGAACAAAACACAATTTTTGATAAGTTTTTAATTGTTTATTTTATTTGAAATATTTTTTTTTTGTTCAAATACAATCATACTTATGTACATATTTACATAATTGTATGTAATAAGCTTATAAAAATATATATTATTATATTTTAAAGTACAAATTCAGTACAAAAATTTAACAAATAAAATGCACGACTGGGTCGCACGTACTTGCTCTTATGTTCAAGACACTGTGGGATAAAGAAAATTGTATATAAAAACATGGAAATTATTAGAGAAAAATGTTGAGAAGCATGAAATACGACATTGAAATTGGCTAAAACAACTCTTTTGACAGTTTGAGGTGAAAAAAATAATGCCATCTTAATTCTTGATTGAATATGATTGTATGGGAAAAAAAATTTAAAATCGTTGGAATTTTTTATATATAAAATTCTTAAAACATTTTTAAAAAAAATTTTGGTATGCAAATCTTAAGTAAATATTTATGTGTATATGAAAACAAAATTTGAAAAAAAATTGTCAACCCGTTTTTGAGATATCGGATTTTCAAAAAAAAAATTTTAAACTTTTTTTAAAAATCCAAAAACTTTTTTTTTGAAAATTTTGATATGCAATATTATTGAGTCTTATCTGAAATTCGTATATAAAAAAATTCATCTAAATCCATTTAACTGATAACGAGAAAATTCAAAATAAGAAAATACGTTCTATGACAGGTACTGTTAATAGTTTCTAAATGTAAAATTTTATATTTTTTTGTAGTAGATCGTACTAATTTTAGTACATAGAAAAAGTTTTATCAAAATCGTAGGAGCCGTTTTTAAGCAAAAAAATATTTTCTTTTGTGGTTTTTTAACTTTTGTATGGAAGGTACCGTTATTTTTTCATAAATGTAAAATTTTTTCTAAAAATATTTTAGAAAGTACTAAAAAACTCTTAAATATCGAGTTTCAAAAAAATCGATCTTGTCATTTTCGAAATATTTGATTTTTCAAAAAAAAATTTGAAACATTTTTTAAAAATCCAAAAAATATTTTTTCAAAAATTGTGGTACACAAAACTATTTATATTTTTTGAAAGCTTCTGTATAAAAAAAATAATTGAAATCGGTTTTACCGTTTTGAAGAAAATCAAAAATTAAAAAAATGGTTCTTTGGGAGGTACCAGTTATAACCATTTTTGAAAAATGGTTTTCCACTTAAACAAAGCCTTTACTAAAATAAATTTTTTGAATTTTTTTTAAGAAAAGTTGTCGAGCCGTTTTTGAGAAAAATACGATTATGTAAAATTGCTAAAAAAAAATCGTATGGCAGGTACCGTTATTTTTGGTTCTAAAAAAAAATAAAAAAAACGTGTCGGCAGAATCACCAAAAACCACTATGTACCAAGTTTGAAGAAAATCGATCAAGCCGTTTAGGCTGTAGTCGAACAGACAGACAGACAAACAGACAGACAGACAGACAGACAGAATTGTGCCACGCACTTTTTTCGTGTCCTCTATCATCGTAATATCATGTTTGATTGTTATCTAAAATTTTTTTTTTGCACGAATCCAAAACTTGCCTTATAGTACCTATAATCGCAAGTAAAAAAGAAATAGAAACTGAATGTAGATAGTTGTAGGTAATATCTTATATTTAAATATTAATTTTCAGTATCTCACATAATCAGAAAAAACAGACATATTAAATATAGAGTAACTATGCATTTCACTTGTAAAAGGTTTTAAGGGCTTAGGTGTATTGAAGAAGTTGAAGGATCTTCTTTTCAACTCAAGAGGCTATTAATATACTTATTTATTGATATAGACCTCTTGAAACATCAATATACATACGTAAATAAGTATTTAAGGATATGTTTTGCAAAAAAAAACTAAGCTATGTTATTCCTACCTTATCGGATATTAACACGAACGAAACTTTTGTGCTTCGCACTAGAGTCAAGCTTTACCATAACAAAAATTGATTCTCAAGTTCAACTTTAAGATTTGTTAAACCTGTTACTCGGATGCTGAAAATTTGGATATCGTGATCTGAAATCCTATACTTAATGCAGATGTAATGGGCCTTCGGGACATGGGGAATATTAACAGATATTATTATTGAGGTAAAAATGAGTCAATCTTTGTTGAAAGCTTATTTATAGCATCACTTGTTCCAATCAAACTAAATAACGAGGAAACTAAAATTATCTTATGACAGAATTGAACGCGTTCTTCTGTACGTTTTTGCCGACCAATATTGATAGAGTTTTCAAAAGAAACTCCTGAGAAAACAAGAGCGGTTGTGGATGGTATTCAAAAGCAGATCGATCAACTAACATTTACTCAACTGATTAAAAGTGATGAAGAAGCAAAAATTAAACATGAGCTGTTCCTAACAATGATCGATGTGAAAGTTAGCCAAGTTTTGACAGAAACTAGTTCGAGTGCTGTCTGTACAATATGTGGGGCAAAACCAAAGGAAATTAATGATCTGGAAAAAGTGACATCTAAGCCAGAAAATGAAAATGCCTTCAAGTATGGACTTTCGACACTACACGCCTGGACTAGATTTATGGAATTGGTATTACATATTTCATACAATCTTTCTTTTGAAAAATGGGCTGCAAATACCTTAGACAGCAAAAAGGCCATTGTTAGGAACAACTCATGTTTGATTTTTACTTCTATATAAATCAGACTTATTTTATATTTTTGAACACTAAACTGCTTATTATTACTTTCTTGGGCACATACAAATTGAGGAAACATAAAAATCTTAAAATAATGGCCGCCTGCAATATCAATACAAAAAAGATGGCCGAATGCAGCTATTGGCGCGAAATTTCAAATATTTTTAGACACACTATGAATTAAAAAGAATATAAATGAAAGCTGACTTTTTGTTTTTTTTCACGATCTTATTTCAGTTTTAAAATTGATTTAAAGCTGTTTTAAATTGATGGAACAATAATTTGCAAGAAAAAATAAAAAAAGAGATTTTTTTATTCTAGACTCTACAGCATCCTTATCGTTCTAGATCAAAGAAAAGCAATTAAAAGCATGAAGACTTTTTTGTATTTTCAAGTTTATGAACCAAGGAATCAATTGCAATACATATCTAAACAGCGGAAGTTGGCGGAAATATTTAAAAGTCCATTTAACTTTAAAAAAAAACTTAAATTAACGGGTTTTTAAAAAAAAAATCTTATTTATTTAAAATACAAACTTTTCAAAATTAAATTTATTTTTATCGAATAGTCATAAAAACATGCTTTAAATCGATATACAACACTTGTGATTTTACATCACCCTTTGTTTAAAATAAATCCTTCAAAAGTAAGCTTCAGAAAGATACTTGCACAATGAGTTCTAAAGTTGATAGTTTGGAAGGGGTTAATTGGGAGAAGGGGTCACTTTAAAAATAAAATTTTTATGAAAACCTAAAATTTGACTTTTCCTGTTTTCATTTTCACACAGAAATCACCCTTTTAACCAATTTCAAAAAATGCATTTATGAGACGCGAATCGTCATTTGGACCCATAGTGTGCCGTTACAGTTATCAATAGACTCGACTGCCTGCTTCGCATGCTCTCTCTTTTTCCTCCTGAGAAGTTGGCATTCCTCCCTTCGTTTGTGCCCGTAGAGCTCCCGAGCTGCTCTCTCAGCAGCTCTGGTTTTAGTCTGCAGCATTGCTTGGTAGGCCTCATTCTTTGCTACATAGGCCAGCCTGCATTCTTCATCGAACCAGGGGTTTCGTTGTGGTGGCCTAGTGAAACCCAGCACATCAGTGGCGGCACTTCTGATGGCATTTTGGCAATTTTTCCACTGGTCCTCTGCAGATGATGGTGGTGGCGGGCTTGTTACGAGATTAAGAGAAACGTGGTCTGCAAAAGTCCTGGCGATCTCTTGCGATTTTAACTTCGTGACGTTAAATCTTTTCACAGCATCCGCTCGTTGTTGTGGCGTCATGGATATCCGCATTCGTACTTGAGCTGCCACCAAGTAGTGATCCGAGTCTATGTTGGCACCTCGGAACGTTTGGACATTCAGGATACTGGAAGCATGTCTTGCGTCTATCGCAACAAGATCAATCTGGTTGACGGTTCGTTGATCCGGAGACCGCCAGGTACCTTTGTGAATATTGAGGTGTGGGAATCGAGTGCTTGCTATGATGATGATGACATTTCGCCCCACCGTAAAGTCAATCAGACTGAGTCCGTTATTGGAAGTGTTGTCGTGCAGGCTGTGTCCTCCGACTATCGAACCAAAGATGCCCTCCTTTCCGATCTTGGCGTTGAAGTTGCCAAGAATAATCTTGACGTCGTACTTAGGGCACCTATCATACGTATTCTCAAGGAGATCGTAGAATTCCTCCTTGGTTGAGTCATCTTTTTCTTCTGTTGGGGCACGGGCACAGATCCACGTGATGTTCTTGAATTTTGCTTTGATGCGGATTGCGACCAGGCGCTCGCTTACATTTCTGAAGCTTAAGACTTCTTGCCTAAGTCTTCCCCTTACCACAAAACCACAACCAAAAAGCCGCTGACCCTGCCCCTTGCAGCACTCGCCGAAGTAGATGTCACACGATTTCATCCTTCGTATGCCCTCTCCATCCCATCACACTTCCTGGATGGCTGTAATATCAGCCTTTAGCCTATCCAGGCTCTCCACTAGTTGTTCGGCTGCACCAGACCCTTAGTATAACTCCAAGGGTGGGGAGACGGATAAACCGCTCCTTATAGGCCTGAGCTACGAATATGTCGTAGTAGCCCATATAAGGTGTTCACTAAGTTGTTCAACCTAACTGGAACTGTAGACGCCACCGTTGATTCCATCTGGAGAATTCTTCCGCTGCCGCCTGAATACAGGAGAAGTGCCTTAGTGGGAACACTCCTCCCCCCTCTCTCGTTTGCTGCCCCCTAAAACCGTCCACAGGGATTGGAACCCCTTCTTCAGTTAAAGGTACTAGGCACCCGATGTTCACCACTTGGAGGTTAGAGTAGGAGTTGATGTTGATAGACAGAGGTTCGCTTTGAGAAAAAGTTTGTGGACGCTTGTGTCCTCTTGAATGCACCATGTCTACCCTTTGAACTTCTTATCTATTTCACCAAAATTTCGGACCCAATTAATTTCATGAGTGCAAAAATTTGTATTTGCTTATGTTTGCACATATTATGTTATTCTTACATACAAATAATCGTATGGTTTAAGCTTGTCATGACGTTGCTTCCGTTACTAAGAGTCTGTTGATTTCATTGATAAAACAGTTGTTGCCACGTAGACAATTTCACGTAAGCATAAGCCCATTGTTTAGATAAACTGTTAGTGCAAATAAAAAAAAAACTTTTATTTAATTTGTAAAGTAAAATACAACATTATACACTTTAAATGCATATTAAATGAAAGATATTATAAACAAGTGTACCAGGCCATCAGAGTAGTGTGACATGATGAAAAATTGAAAGTTAGTCCTTATGGCAATATAACAAACTAGTTGTATGTGTGTGCTGTGCACTATGCCTGCATGTCTACCTTAGTGGGTCAACTTATTCAGTCCGTGATGGTAATGGCTTATCCTGATAATTTTTTTTTTTTGTATATGAAAGGGAAATTTTAAAAGCTTGTAGCCTTATACTACCTGCTGTCCAGGGATAGTTTTGTTTTCTATCGATTAGTGTCATTAATTGCACTTTACTTCAATTCAGTCAGTGCAATGTTGTGGTCCTTTGTGAATTTGTTGTGTTGTCAGTGGAATAAAGTTCATCCTCAACTCTGTTCAGGTAAAGATATAAATCTTGAAAAAAATCGAACTAATAATATGTACATAATAATTTAAAAAATCAGCAACAGTTTTGACTTTAAAACTTGCAGTCTTAACAGTGAAGAGAAGAACTCTGACTACCGGCAATAGTCCGAAACACATTTATCGGTTTGTGTGCAACCACACTCAATCCTTTTTTCTGGAATGTATTTGTATACACTGTTGTCTCTATTCTTCTCGAAAAAAAACTCGAAACGATTCATTATATTTTAAACACATTGGGCCCTACCAATAATCAAATTTAGTGGAGAATTAAATAAATTAAATAAACAATGAACCATAAGTGGTATGAACTCCAAAAAAATTAAAATTCCATGTATGGTTCATTATTTGGGATCCATAACACTATGGTTCATTTCACTGAAATATTTAACTCGTTGCTAAATTTGATTATTGGTAAGGCCAATTGATCCCTATAACTTTTAAGGCTTTTGCGGTGGGAAAAGGTCAAAATCCCGCCGATCAAAATCCCGCAAGTCGAAATCCCGCCAAATAAAATTACTAATTATGTACACGAATCCCGCCATTCAAAATCCCGCCGATCGAAATCCCGCCGCAAGAATCCCGCCAGTAGCCTCCTACTTTTGCGGGATTTTCAATACTTTTTTAAAATAATCCCAACTTTTTAGATACTTTTAAAACAATATTTTATTTTAATTAGTGAATTTATTTTTATTGAAAAAAAAAGTATATAAGCAGTCGTCACCACGATGGGACGAGAACGACCACGACTAGAATGACGAGAACGGCGGTGACGACGACCACGGCGACGCACGGCCACGATGCCGGCGATGTGATGGCTTTGACTTGCCGTCTCGGCATCAACTCGCTAAAGTCTTGCCTTGGTCGTGGTTCACACTGCCGTGGATCTGGACGTAGGTGGATCTGGATCTGGACAGAGGTGAGTCTGGATCTGGGCAGAGGTGGGTCGGGATCTGGGCATAGGTGGGTCTGGATCTGGACGGAGGTGGGTCTGGATCTGTACATACATAGGTGGGTCTGGGTTCTGGACAGAGGTGGGAATTTTTTTTCGGTTTGGGTGATGGGGAACGGTAGTCTAAAAGAAGACAGAGGTGGGTCTGGATCTGGACAGAGTGTGGGTCTGGGTTCTGGAAGCAGGTGGGATTTTTTTTTAATTATATAGAAATATAAACTTTTTGGAATTTTTTTTTTGAAAAATATAAAAAAAACAAGATTTTTTGAAGAAAATTTCAATGAAACATTAAACTTTTCTCAATTTTTTTTTTCGGTTTTTAATTTTTCTTCGAAATATGAATGATAGGTACAATTGCTCAAGAAAACTTGACATTGGCGCTCAATTGATGCATCGCATTATACGAAAATTCGACTTATATCTTTAAAAGCGATTTGCGGCTAAACTAAGCGTCCTAGAGGCTTCAAAGTTTACATCTTTAAACTTGATTTGCAGCTAAACTATCCGTCCAAGTGACTTTAAATGCAAAAGAAACTTTACATACACCCAACTTCGCACCCACCCCAAATCATATAATGAGCCCAAGCAGGGGGGTTGCAGGGGGGCAGCATGGCCCCCCATACATACCTTACTGTTTATTCGCGTTTATTTTCCACCCAAGGTAGTGTTTCTCAAGAAAACTTGACACTGGCGCTGAATTGTTGCATCGAATCATACGAAAAATCAACTTTTATCTTTAAACGCGATTTGCGGCTAAACTAAGCGTCCTAGAGGCATTAAAGGTTACATCCTTAAACTTGATTTCCGGCTAAACTAAGCGTCCTAGCGACTTATAAAATGCATATTTGTGATCTTGGAATGTGCCCGTTCCCAAAAATCTAAATAAAATTGGTAAAAAAGTTTTTCCAAAACTTTCAAAAAAAAATATTTTCCGTTTTTTCGGCTAAACTTTAGCGATTTTTGTTCTTTTTAAAATTTTGTTTCGAATTATGTATGAATGATATTTTTTTCTTTAAATGCAAAAGGAACTTTGCATACACCCAACCTCGCACCCACCCCAAATCCTATAATGGCATGCCCCCCCATACACACCTCGGTGTTTGTTCGTGTGTATTTGCCATCCTCAAGTAATGCATCGCATTATAGGAAAAAATCGACTTCAATCTTTAAACGCAATTTGCAAATTGCATAGGAAACAAAAATATTAATGAGCTGTCGCATAGTAGTAGAAACGGCGGGATTTTGATCGGCGGGATTTTGATCGGCGGGATTTTGACTGTCGGGATTTTGATTTCCGGGATTTTGAAAAACGGGATTTTGATACGCGGGATTTCGACATACGGGATTTTGATTCGCGGGATTTCGACCCCAACCCGGTTCATTTCACTGAAATATTTAACTCGTTGCTAAATTTGATTATTGGTAAGGCCAATTGATCCCTATAACTTTTAAGGCTTTTGCGGTTGTTTACATTAGACATTTATTTAAGTTATTAGGATTATAACGGGTGATTTTTTAGCTGGTTTGGTTTTGGCAACACTGGTTTTGACAGCTGACGTGTGTTTAGTACCTTGTGTCACTGTCAAACAGCTTCAGTTTGGTTTGCAATTTAACCATGGATCGTCTTACAAATGAACAACGCTTGCAAATTATTGAATTTTACTATCAAAATTCGTGCTCGGTTCGAAATGTTCATCGCGCGCTGCTTCCATTTTATGGTCGGCATTCTCGACCTTCTGAGCAGTCTATTCGGAAGATTGTGACCAAATTTCGCACCAAATTTACTTTGTTGGACATTAAACCACCAACACGTTTACGTACTGTGCGTAGTGAAGAAAATATTGCGGCCGTATCAGCTAGTGTGACAGAAGACCGCGAAATGTCGATTCGGCGCCGTTCCCAGCAGTTAGGCCTTTGTTACAGCACTACGTGGAAAATTTTGCGGAAGGAATTGGGCGTAAAGCCTTTTAAGATACAGCTGGTGCAAGAACTAAAGCCAGCCGACCTACCACAACGCCGAATTTTTGGTGAATGGGCTCTTGGAAAGCTGGCCGAGGATCCGCTTTTTTATCGAAAAATTGTGTTCAGCGATGAGGCTCATTTTTGGTTGAATGGGTACGTAAATAAGCATAATTGCCGCATTTGGAGTGAAGATCAGCCAGAAGCATTGCAACAGCTACCAATGCATCCCGAAAAAGCCACTGTTTGGTGCGGTTTATGGGCCGGCGGCATTATTGGGCCATATTTCTTCAAAGATGATGCGAATCGCAGCGTTACTGTCAATGGTGAACGCTACCGAGCGATGATAACAAACTTTTTTTTGCCCGAAATGGAAGTTCTTGACTTGCATGATATGTGGTTTCAACAAGACGGTGCCACATGCCACACAGCACGCGAAACAATGGCGCAATTGCGAGGCGAGTTTGGTGAACAGTTAATTTCACGTTTCGGGCCGGTCAATTGGCCGCCTAGATCGTGCGATTTGACACCATTAGATTATTTTTTGTGGGGGTATGTCAAGGCTAATGTCTATAGGGACAAGCCCGCTTCGATTGACGCACTGGAAGCCAACATCCATGCATTCATTCGTGAGATACCGGCCGATATGTGTGAAAGAGTATGCCAAAATTGGACTCAGCGGATGGGCTACCTGAGACGCAGCCGCGGTCAACATTTGCATGAAATTATCTTTAAACATTAAATTGCAAGGTTCAAACTATCGATTCAAATAAATATTTCATTCATATTTTCGAATTTTTTGTGTTTTTTTTTTTTTTAAGTTCTAAACCTCTTAAAAAATCACCCTTTACTACGTTTTCAAAAAAAACTAAACCGAGATTTAATAAGATTTACCTCAAATCTTCTTTAAATCTCCAAGATTTACCATACGAATTGTTTTCGTTAATCTACAAGATTAAAAATTAATCTTGTTTAATCTCCTTAGAACAAAAAGTTGAACAAATCAAACTAACCTATTCTTATATGGCGCTGAAGGATTCATTCGTGGCTGGATTCAGTTCTCCATTGTTTGACACAAATAAACATTCTTTCTCACTCCCACTTCATAAGAAAAAAGAACCCCTTTTTGCATTTGAAGTGTGCTGTCAGAATTTATGTTTTTTTTAATCTTTTCATCCGGTGGAAACACCACATAAATCTTTTTCCTTATCCCAGATTATCTTTTGGTGAAAACGTAGTATTAGCCGCGTTATAAATATTTAATATTTAGCGAGTTCAATACTGTACCCACCCCGAACGTTTCGCTACGAATTGCATCAAACGTGGTCACCGGGAAACTGTCAAGGAAATGTTAGAGCGATTTTGACCACGCAGGTTGTAACGTTGCGTCGAATATTCTGTCTCTTGATTTTGTTGTTGTTGGCTTGCAAGTTGGGACCAAACTATGCTGACTGTATCCATGTTGGTGTGCAGCGGCAATTGGATCGACCTTGTGGAGTTAATTATAGGATCCCATGTTTTTGATAGCTTGAAACTGTCGTCACGATTGAAACTATGGTGTCGTTTGATTTCAATCGCTTCGCGCACCAGACGGGGGATATAATGAGCTTCATAAGCTAGAACCTTAGCTTTATGGAAGTGAATCCAGTGGTGCTCATCTGGGTTATCGAGAATATTCTCACATATGGTGGACTTCTCCCTTTGGTTTTTGCTAACCGCGCTTTTTAGTAATATGTGGGCTGTTATTGAGACCAACCTTTCATTTTGACCTGACGGTTTGCGCTTTAGTATACTAATAGTTCATGTCCTATTTTTACTTTTAGGAAGTGTTGTCAAGGTGGCAACACTGTCAGAAGGACGAGAGAAGTGTTGCCACTTACCAGTTTAAATCCCGAAATGTTGCTTATAAATCGAAAACCAAGGGTCTAACGCCCCTACTATAAAGGCTACCTTCTGAAGGGAAACTATTTTTCAAAAAATGGTTATTAATGGTACCTCCCAAAGAACCATTTTCTTTATTTTCGATTTTCTTCAAAATAGTATTTCTGATTTTAATAATTTTATTTAAGCAGAAGCTTCTAAAAAATATAAATAGTTTTTTTTACCAAAGTGTTCAAAAAAATATTTTTTGGATTTTTAAAAAATATTCAAAATTTATTTTTGAAAATCAAATATTTTGAAAACTATATTGTTTGTTTTTTTTTTTTAACTTTTGCACTGATTCATTCAAAGTTGAAGATACCCGCCACCAACACTCTGTGACACTGTCACACTGTTGGCATGTCTCGAGTGCTCGAGTCAGGGCTATTAGTTTATAATCATAGCTTGTATTTTGTTTTTGCGTTTTTGATATATTTTGTATGTTTTTGATTGATAGGCTAAACATAAAATACGTGTTATCAGAGACCTAACTTTTAAAATAACTTTAAACAAAAATTTCAAATTTATTTTTATTTTTCGAGATTGTGTTTTTCGTGATTTTTGTACGTTCTAGATTTTTGAGCGTTGGAGATTTTTGCATTCGAGATTTAATTTTTTTTTATTTCGAGTTATTTTGCATTCGAGATTTTTGTCATTCGAGATAGTTTCATGAAAACTCCAAATGTACATATGTACTGTGCATATATGAAATATGAGCTCGACAAAATTTGACATGGGGCCGAGTTCCAGCCCAGTAAGCGAGTGAGTAAGTGCCATCAGTGATTGAATTAACGAGTCACCACTTCGAATAATGGTATACTAGATTGCTGGAAACGTGAGCAAGCTTTTTTCTTTGAAAATTTTTTGAAAATAAAAAAAAAATGTTGGCAGTGTTTTTGAGTAGGTAATACTTAACTGCATTATGTGATTACCAGTTGTGGTTTGCAAAAAAGGTTTTGGGTTTTTGTAGTGACTATTTGTACATTTAGTTTGATCGATTTTTGTTCTACACTGAAATATTAGTATTAGTTATTTTTTTTTCTAAGAATGGCAAGTAAGTAAAGTGCATAAATGCAAGAATTTATTATTTTGTTATTATAAATTTTATAACTTGTGGCAATTCTATGAAATATGGCCAATTTATCAAGCTTTTTAGATGTTGTTTAGCAGTGAAACCAGTAGGAAATAAAAAGATTTTTGTTTTAATGTTTAGGAGAAAGAACAATTTTCAACACTTGATCTAGAGACGATAGGTTCGGAGGAATTCCGAGTACTTTTTGAAGGAATTCCATCGCATATCGAATCTAAAATTGGTGGCGAAAAACTATGTTTATAGGGTGGACATGATAAAATCCATTTATAAAATTATGCAGACTGAAACTCAAACAAATTTTGACATCGGATTATGTGGTATTTGTTCGATATGTGTTTTTTGAATTCATAAATATTATTCAATGGAAAAGCTTTTTCGACAAGATAATCGCTCAAAACGTTCAGGCTATCTGTCTGCTCAGGACTTGTTGGGAAAGAGAAAATCAGGCCCAAGTTCTCCCGTTCATTGCAAGAGAAAAGTGCCAAAACATGGCTCATCGTGACGGTGGTGTGCACATTGCAGTACAACATCGGAGCCTCACCGTACAAGGTCAAAGAACACAATTCTAAGGTATTATACTGCGCACGTTGTCAAAAATGAAATAAAAAATGGCTGTGAACGTGATGATAAAAACACACGTAAAACAACAACAAATATTGACATTTGACACAAATTTTGATATATGCTTAGAAATTAACAAAAATCAAAACTCTAATGATATTACCTTTAATATGTGTACTATGGTAGAAGGTGGTCCTGTCCAAGGGCCTATGCAGGATATTGATTGGGGGGGGTCAGACTTATTTTAATATACAAAAATTAGTACATATGTATGTATACAGGGTGTCCTGTAAATAATGGATAACCTTGCAAGTGGTTGTAGCAGGCCTTATGACCTTTTGAGAAAAAAATATCACAACAAAAACATAAATGTTAAAAAAAGAGTCAAGTTCTTATGTGTACAAGAAACCTGTACGTAAAAAGTCAGCCAAAAAAAGTAATGAGATCTAAAATATATGCCAAGTTTTAAGTTCATAAAGCTCAATATCAAATATCTTAAGTAGAGAAATATCAAAGCAATTCCAAATCATGACAGAAATTTGGTATTTAATGATTACTGATTAAAATTTGGTGGGTTCACTGGTCAAGTTTTCATACATTTAAAAATTGTGATTAAGTAAGTAATTAAGAGAAAACTTGCCAAGTAAATCCACCAAATTTTAATCAGTAATCATTAAATACCAAATTTCTGTCATGATTTGGAATTGCTTTGATATTTCTCTACTTAAGATATTTGATATTGAGCTTTATGAACTTAAAACTTGGCATATATTTTAGATCTCATTACTTTTTTTGGCTGACTTTTTACGTACAGGTTTCTTGTACACATAAGAACTTGGCTCTTTTTTTAACATTTATGTTTTTGTTGTGATTTCACTCCTTTTTGCAAAGATTAACTTTACCAGGTGAAAATCAAGCCTTAGGGCCTTACAAAGTTTCATAATTCTACGACAACCGAAAGCGCTCCATATAAATAATAGCAATTCTGATAAAGTGGGTGGATGGTGCCCCCCCCCCCCCCCGCCCCCGAATGCAAAATTCCAATTTTTCAATTTTTTTTCTTTCTAAGTACTTCAAGCCCTACCGATCTACCAATTTTCATTGTTCTACAACAATCAGAAGTGCTCCATATAATTTATAAGAATTTTTAATAATGTGGGTGGATGCCACGCCCCCTGAAGGGAAAATTCCAATTTTTTAATTTTGTTCTTTCTACGTACTTCAAGCCCAACCGACTAACCAATTTTCATCGTTCTACAACAATCGGAAGTGCTCCATATAATTTATAAGGATTTTTAAGAATGTGGGTGGATGCCACGCCCCCTGAATGGAAAATTCCAATTTTTCAATTTTTTTCATTCTAAATACTTCAAGCCCTACCGACCTACCAATTTGTCTCGTTCTACAACAGCCAGAAGTGCTCCATAGAATTTATATACAAATTTAAGAATATGGGTGTATGCCACGCCCCCTGAATTGAAAATTCCAATTTTTCAATTTTTTTCTTTCTAAGTACTTGAAGCCCTACCGACCTACCAATTTTCATTGTTCTACAACAATCAGAAGTGCTCCATATAATTTATAAGAATTTTTAATAGTGTGGGTGGATGCCACGCCCCCTGAATGCAAAATTCCAATTTTCAATTATTTTCTTTCTAAGTACTTCAAGCCCAACCGACTTACTTATTTTCATCGTTCTACGACAGTCGGAAGTGCTGCATATAATTTATAAGGATTTTAAAGAATGTGGGTGGATGCCACGCCCCCTGAATGAAAATTCCAATTTTTCAATTTTTTTCTTTCTAAGTACTTGAAGCCCTACAGACCTACCAATTTTCATTGCTCTACAACAGTGTTTTTCAAACTTTTTGAGTACGCGACCCCTTTGTTAGTAAAAACATTCTGGCGACCCCCACATTCATAATAAAACTTTTTTTTATTTGAAAAGCAACATCAATCATGTATATAAAGTTAGCAGGACACTTTTGGAAATTCATGTTAAAAACTATCCTATCGTTAGTTGCTACTTAATTGCGAATTAGTTACGCAAAAAAAAATTAATTGCTTTTTTGGTTTGCGAGAAAATGGGTGTCCTGCCAACTTCATATGAACTTAGCAGGACAACTTTCTCAAAAATGTTATAAACGATTAAAAAAAAATGATTTTGAGAACTAATTAATTGCGAATTAGTTACGCAAAAAAAAATTTAATTGCATTTTTGGTTTGCGAAAAAATGGGTGTCCTGCTAACTTCATATGAACTTAGCAGGACAATTTTCTCAAAAATAAAGATAATCGAGCTTAAAAAAAAGTTTATTATTGAGAACTAATTAATTGCGAATTAGTTACGCAAAAAAAATTTTATAGCATTTTTGGTTTGCGAAAAAATGGGTGTCCTGCTAACTTCATATGAACTTAGCAGGACAACTTTCTAAAAAATAAAGATAATGGAGCTGAAAAAAGTTTATTATTGAGAACTAATTAATTGCGAATTAGTTACGCAAAAAAAAAAATTTTATTGCATTTTTGGTTTGCGAAAAAATGGGTTCATATGAATTAAAAATGCAATAAAAATTTTTTTGCGTAGCTAATTCGCAATTAATTAGTTCTCAATGATAAACTTTTTTTTGGCTCGATTATCTTTATTTTTGAGAAAGTTGTCCTGCTTAGTTCATATGAAGTTAGCAGGACACCCATTTTTTCGCAAACCAAAAATGCAATTAAATTTTTTTTTGCGTAACTAATTCGCAATTAATTAGTTCTCAAAATCATTTTTTTTTAATCGTTTATAACATTTTTGAGAAAGTTGTCCTGCTAAGTTCATATGAAGTTGGCAGGACACCCATTTTCTCGCAAACCAAAAAAGCAATTAATTTTTTTTTGCGTAACTAATTCGCAATTAAGTAGCAACTAACGATAGGATAGTTTTTAACATGAATTTCCAAAAGTGTCCTGCTAACTTTATATACATACATCAATCGAGCCCATCAAAATCTTTGTCAAACAGAGCTCAAATGGTTGTCAAAAGGTAAGATAATTTTTAGATTTAGAGCCCACAGCTGATTTTGGATGTGATTGATAACATAAAAAAAAAGTCTTGTTGTCCACAACCGGGGCCTTAATAATAAAACAGTGAATCGAAAAAAAATATGAATGCAGCTTCGAGGGCAATCGTGTAAGCCGAAATTGAATTTCATTCCTCTCTAGATAAGCTCCTCGGATCCCATATTACGGAATCTGAGATCATTTGAGTATATAGTTCACCCTGCCAGACTGTTAAAAAAAAACGTTTTTCACTTAGAATTTTGCATTTTTTAAACGGAAAGGAAGGAAGGACGAAGCACTCAAATGGTCTCGGATTCCGCTATATGTGATCCGAGGGTGAAAACCAACTTCGGCTAACATGATTACCCTCATTGCATTCAAACTTCATTTTTTACTATCACTCACACCCGAAATCTGCTGTGGGCTCTCGGATTAATTGACACGAATTCTGGAATTAAAAGCTGAATAATTGATGTTTGTACAAGATTCAAAATCGAGACAATCAAATCATTTTTCCTGTCCCCACTCAGCTGTTAAAATTATCATTTCTCGCTGATCTTTTTGCCCGCTTAAACATCTTGATACAACTCCAAGGGAGACAAAAACAAGAAAACATTTTTACTGCAAAAGACAAAATCAGAGGACTCCTCAGAGTACTTGCTAAAAAATCTATGATTTTTTTTCCCTGGGTTCAGAAAATTCTCGACGAAATTTCATCAGATGAATCCATGCCATGACAGTAAGCACTCACATTTCTCTCATGAGCGTTTGCATAATTAGGAGAAAAAACTATTAACTGACTTTCCAGAACTCTATTCTGAAGGTGGAAATGGACAGAGATAGATACTCATTCCTTTTTTTAATATATCATTTCATCTGGCCTATTTTCCATCGGTAAAGATGATAGAAAATCTTATAGATAGCTGCAGATGGTATGCTCTGAATTCAATGTAAAAACCATTGGTAATTTCTGGATAAGGACAAGAGAAGAGGAAAATATCTAGAGCTGGCAAAAGAGGCTTTAACATTGTTAGTGCCATTCACCACTTCATACCTACATATGTGAACTCACGTTATCTTCCTTCAATAGAAAAATGCTTGAAAAATTAATAAAAGAAAATTTTTTTTAGTACCTTGTACCTAATGGCTTACGACCGCGACCCCCTAGTTATACTTGGCGACCCCCTAGGGGGTCGCGACCCACAGTTTGAAAAACACTGCTCTACAACAATCAGAAGTGCTCCATATAATTGATGACATTTTTTAACAAAGTGGGTGGATGCCACGCCCCCTGGATAGAAAATAGCATATTTTCGATTTTTTCCTTTGTATGCACCACAAGGTCTACCGTTGTCCGAAATTTCAAGTTTCTACGATGTCTGGAAGTGCTCCATAATTTTGATTATCTGTCAGTGAGTCAGTGAGTCAGTCAGTCAGTTACGGTTTTTGCGATTTTTGAAGTCCTATATCTCGGGAATTACTAATGCTAAAGAGTTGAAATTTGGTGAGCCACCTGTGTTTGATCAGCTCAGCAAATACTGCGAATTTGAAGTTTCTGACTTTATTGGTACTGAAGTTAGAGGGGGGTTGAAAATCGCCTGAGTTTGTTCCTGTAAAAAGGGTGTAGTGCCGCGAACTTGGCTGGGCACTACCGTGCCCTTTGATAAAAAAAAAATATTTTCCCAGTGGTTACTATGTTATGATGATTTTTCCAAAAGTTGTTAACAAGTCCTATACTTTCCTCAAATACGTGAACGCTACGACCATGGATGAACAATTTTAACTATTTTTTTTATTTTTGTAATATTATAGAATAACTGTTGTAATAGATAGGTGGTAAAATTTAATAATAGTTATTGCATTTTTTTATTATGATTTTTAAAAATATTTTTTTCAGTACTAAAATGTATTTTCAAAAAAGTTTGACCACCTCTTATAAATTAAAATTGTATGAGAACATGAAGGGCCAATTGCTTAAAAAAGTTGTCTATTTAATGCACTTTCCAAAATGGTATAAGACATGCTTGTGTATAAACAAAATAACCAAGAAAATTTGTCAATCATCTCATAAAGCAGCTTTTAACATTTTCGCAAAATGTCTATCAAAATGTTACAATAACCTCCAAATTTGGGTTGAACAAAGATTTTCTCTTTTGATGTGTATAAGAGGGTTCGTTGCAAGTATAAAACTCGACTTAAGGTGTTGAAAGCCCCACCATTTGGCCACCATATTGAAAAACGAGTTCTTAAAAGTTTTCCGTGGCAACTTAAATTTTATTAGTCCTAGAAAAAAACTTTGGTACAAATTTTTAGCAAATTCAATTCTCTTCAATTTACGTTAACACACTTTTTACCCTAAAGTTATAAATAAAAAAGTTATATTCAAAATTTAAACATTGAAAAAATTCATATGTTTTTGACAGCAAACAGACAGACAGAATTGTGAGACCCATTTTTTCATCTTCTCTATCATCGTAATGACAAGTCTGAAGTTTAATTTTTTTTTACGAATGCATAACTTGGCATGAGTACCTATCAAAGGGCACGGTAGTGCCCAGCCAAGTTCGCGGCACTACACCCTTTTTACAGGAACAAACTCAGGCGATTTTCAACCCCCCTCTATCTTCAGTACCAATAAAGTCAGAAACTTCAAATTCGCAGTATTTGCTGAGCTGATCAAACACAGGTGGCTCACCAAATTTCAACTCTTTAGCATTAGTAATTCCCGAGATATAGGACTTCAAAAATCGCAAAAACCGTAACTGACTGACTGACTCACTGACTCACTGACTCACTGACAGATCATCAAAATTATGGAGCACTTCCCGACATCGTAGAAACTTGAAATTTCGCACAACGGTAGACCTTGTGGTGCATACAAAGGAAAAAATTGAAAATATGCTATTTTCTATCCAGGGGGCGTGGCATCCACCCACTTTGTTAAAATATCTTATAAATTATATGGAGCACTTCTGATTGTTGTAGAACAATGAAAATTGGTGGATCTGTAGGGCTTCAAGTACTTAGATAGAAAAAAATTGAAAAATTGGAATTTTCATTCAGGGGGCGTGGCATCCACCCACATTCTTTAAAATCCTTATAAATTATATGCAGCACTTCCGATTGTTGTAGAACGATGAAAATTGGTAAGTCGGTTGGGCTTGAAATACTTAGAAAGAAAATAATTGAAAAATTGGAATTTTCCATTCAGGGGGCGTGGCATCCACCCACATTATTAAAAATTCTTTTAAATTATATGGAGCACTTCTGATTGTTGTAGAACAATGAAAATTGGTAGGTCGGAAGGGCTTCAAGTACTTAGAAAGAAAAAAATTGAAAAATTGGAATTTTCCATTCAGGGGGCGTGGCATACACCCATATTCTTAAATTTGTTTATAAATTATATGGAGCACTTCTGATTGTTTTAGAACAATGAAAATTGGTAGGTCGGTAGGGCTTGAAGTACTTAGAAAGAAAAAAAAATTGAAAAATTGGAATTTTACATTCGGGGACGCGCCATCCACCCACTTTATCAGAATTGCTATTATTTATATGGAGCGCTTTCGGTTGTCGTAGAATTATGAAACTTTGTAAGGCCCTAAGGCTTGATTTTCTCCTGGTAAAGTTAATCTTTGCAAAAAGGAGTGAAATCACAACAAAAACATAAATGTTAAAAAAAGAGCCAAGTTCTTATATGTACAAGAAACCTGTACGTAAAAAGTCAGCCAAAAAAAGTAATGAGATCTAAAATATATGCCAAGTTTTAAGTTCATAAAGCTCAATATCAAATATCTTAAGTAGAGAAATATCAAAGCAATTTCAAATCATGACAGAAATTTGGTATTTAATGATTACTGATTAAAATTTGGTGGATTTATTTGGCAAGTTTTCTCTTAATTACTTACTTAATCACATTTTTAAAATGAATGAAAACTTGACCAGTGAACCCACCATATTTTAATCAGTAATCATTAAATACCAAATTTCTGTCATGGTTTGGAATTGCTTTGATATTTCTCTACTTAAGATATTTGATATTGAGCTTTATGAACTTAAAACTTGGCATATATTTTAGATCTCATTACTTTTTTTGGCTGACTTTTTACGTACAGGTTTCTTGTACATATAAGAACTTGGCTCTTTTTTTAACATTTATGTTTTTGTTGTGATACATATATCGCAAATAAAAATTGTACGACAAAAAAAATTGATTTGAAGCTGAAAAAAAAAAATGAATTTCATTGACTAAGAAAAATTATCCATAGAAATGAGGACCTTCAAAAAAAAAATAATGTAATTTGTTTGTCTCTTTCATTTCCTGCAATAACGCAGTAACGGTTCCAAACAAATCTAGAAACAAAAAACATAAATCAGTAGAATGATTTTTGTTTCAACTCAATACGACCACACATCACTAAGACAAAGCTCTTCAAAAAACACTAACAAAAAATGAAAAACATGTTGCTCCTGTAATTTTTTTTGACTAGTCGATCACGTTCTGAATTCTAAAAAATTCCGATCCGTAAATGTTTTTCTTTTGGGCCTATTATTTCCCAGCTCCAAAATTTGGAGGTCTTAAGTTTTGTTCTAAATTTTTCAGATACCATAGTTGCAACACTTTACAAGTTAAAAAATATAACAAAATATCACGTCTCCAGTTGTATCCATTCTACTTTTGACATTTTTTTTTTTTATTCAAAAAGATATTTTTGTGGCGAGGATCCCCTCCCAAAAAAAAAAATAATTTCCTTCAAAGATTTTTAAGCAAAAAGAAAATATTAAACAGCACAATACGAAAAAAATAAAAACACCATGTCAAAACAAATTTAGGCCCAACACAATGCTTTTTCAAAGTTTTGAAAAATCAATTAAAAATATCTTCAAATCCTCTCCTACACAAATTATTTTCTTTCGTTGCTGCGACCTTCAGCTTCATAAAACAACAGCTGGAGATTGTTAATATTTCTTCTGGCCACAGTATTCCTAGGTAAGCGTAATGACTGGGTTCCCAAAACAACATTATTACTGTGAACTTTTAAATTTTTCCGTGAGTTTGACATTCAACCCTGGCCACTAAAGACCAGATTCCCTAAATCGCACAAAGTACAACACACAATATAAGTGCAGTAAAATAAGAATTTTATTGTAAATGGAAAAAAAATAGCGGTAGGCTAAAATGTTATTTCGGGAGTAGGTATATAACTTAAATCAAAGTTGGCGATCTCCTACCCCTTGCAGGGGCGGTGCCACGCCCACTTTTCTTCAATCTTGATTTTTCAAGAAACGGCTGCACCGATATAGATGAAATTTTCATAATTTGTTAAAATGACCGGAGAAAAAATTAAAAAAATTGCTATAAAGTAGAATCCGCCCACTAGTCCAGTCAACGAAGACTAAAAATTATAAAATAAATGCAATAAATCATGCTCTATGGGATTTTATTTAATGTGGTAGGGCTGACCCCCAGGTATAACATACTAAAAGTTCCCAGCCCAGGGCCGCGAGCTATAGCCAGGAGGGGGGTTAAAGGTCCCCTTTTGTAATATTTCGGGAATATTTGAAAAACTAAGCGTTTGAGCGAAAAAGTGTACACTACAAAATGAAAGAATAATAAATTTCCTACAAAAAAGATCTTATTAATATTTTCGGTAGGAGCAAGGTTAAGAAAGATACGGGGAGTAGAAATTTCAAAAAATTGAAAAACAATGTTATCGTCTTACAACATCAATGGTTTTTGATCAATTAACCCAGAAATAACCGGAAAAGTACGTATATATTGATTTATGGTCATTTCAGTGACATCATAAGAGCAAGTTGAAGTGTACAGAAGCTGGTTGTGTTTAAAATGTCCTTATTTATTTTTTTTTATACAGTGTTTATTTTTATATGTGAAACACTGTTTCTTCAAAGGTAAGAAGTACACATTTATTATTTCTTAGGATATGTCCAAAAATGCTTTCAGTAAGTATTGGCCTGTAACTTGGAAATATTCCAAGTCGAATGCTAAAAACCAGACGGTTGTAGGGTTTCTGGTTTTTGAGAAAATTGAAAATAATGAAAACTCCTTTTTTTTAAATAACTTTTGTTGAGTAATTGTTACTAAGTAGTGTTTCCGAAAAAAAGTAGTTTTCATAATTTTCAGTTTTCTCAAAAACCAAAAAAGGCTAGATAAATTTTCTTCAAACTTGGTACATAGTGGTTTTTGGTGATTATGCCCACATGCTTTTTTCATTTTTTTTTTAGAACCAAAAATGATGGTACCTGCTATACAATTCTTTTTAGCAATTTTACATAATCGTATTTTTCTCAAAAACGGGTTCACAACTTTTCTTAAAAAAAATCAATAAATTAATTTTAGCAAAGGCTTCCTTTGGGTGGAAAACCATTTTTTAAAAAGTGGTTATTAATGGTACCTCCCAAACAATCATGTTTTAATTTTCGATTTTCTTATTTTTTGGTTTTTACATTTTTTTTTAGCAATTTTACATAATCGTATTTTTCTCAAAAACGGCTCGATAACTTTTCTTAAAAAAAATTCAATAAATTAATTTTAGTAAAAGCTCCTTTGGATGGAAAACCACTTTTCAAAAATGGTTATTAATGGTACCTCCCAAAAAACCATTTTTTTAATTTTCGATTTTCTTCAAAACGGTATAACCGATTTCAATTTTTTTTTATATACAGAAAGTTCCAAAAAATGTAAATAGTTTTGTGTACCAAAATTTTTGAAAAAAAAAAATATTTTTTGGATTTTTTAAAAATGTTTCAATTTTTTTTTTGGAAAATCAAATATTTCGAAAACGACAAGATCGATTTTTTTGAAACACGATATTTAAGAGTTTTTTAGTACTCTCTAAAATATTTTTAGAAAAAAATTAACATTTATGAACAAATTCCATATACTAAAATTAGTACGATCTACTACCAAAAGTTATAAAATTGTACACTTATGCTAAAAAATGCTTCCTCGTAAAGGTTTGATCAACCTTCTTTATATAATAAATGCTGCCTTTAGGTTGGAATATGTTCCGAGCCAATGGAAAGTTGCGGAAGAAATAATGGTTTTGAAACCTGGCAGACCATCTCATGAAAAGAAGTCTTACAGACCGATTTCGCTTCTTCCTGCAATATCAAAAGTTTTTGAAAGAATACTACTCCTTCGCCTGCAGCCGATAATAGAAGAAAAACAATTAATACCTGAACATCAGTTCGGATTTAGAAGAAAGCATTCGACCATTGATCAAGTGCATAGGATAACCGACGTAATTGAGAGAGCTCTTGAAGAAAAGAAAATCTGTTCGACGGTCTTTTTGGATGTGTCGCAAGCGTTTGACAAGGTGTGGCACGAAGGCCTCAAATTCAAATTAAGACAAGTTCTGCCTGAAGGACTTTATAAAATTCTAAACGAATATCTAGAAAACAGATTTTTTCGGGTAAGACACGGAAATGAATATTCTAATTTCAAAGAAATAGTGGCTGGGTTACCACAAGGTAGTGTTTTAGGTCCAATTCTGTATCTTCTATTTACACGTGATATACCTCAAACAGAAGACACTATCGTAGCAACGTTTGCTGATGATACTGCAATACTAGCAGTAGGCAAAACGATTAACGAAGCTACGATTAAATTACAAAATGCTCTTAATAATGTTAATGAGTGGACAAAAACATGGCGAATAGCGCTCAATGAACAAAAGTCAGTCCACGTGGACTTTACGTATAAAAAAATAAATAGATTGCCCGTCTTTCTTAATACCGGTCGTGTACCATTTGCGAATGAGGCAAAATATCTGGGAATGACTCTAGACGCGAAATTAAAATGGAAGCCGCACGTAAAAAAGAAATGCGAAGAATTAAACAGTAAATTAAGAGATATGAACTGGCTACTCGGTAAATATTCCAAGCTTAGTATTGATAATAAGTTGATTTTATACAGGCAGGTACTTAAACCTGTCTGGACTTACGGTATACAACTCTGGGGTTAAACCTGCAATACAAATTTAAATAACTTACAAACGTTTGAAAATAAATTGCTTAGGTCATTTGTAAATGCACCATGGTATATAAGAAACGAAGATCTTCACAGGGATCTCGGGATTCCAACGGTTCGAGACGAAATAAAGAGAGAGAGAGCGCGAAAACATAGAAATCGGCTATTAGATCACGCTAATCCAACGATTATTGACATTCTTGACGAGTCGAATTTAGTACGCCGTCTGCAAAGAACAAAACAGACTTGGTGCGGTGAACACAAAACCGCTTTAAAATCGCGGAATAAGCAGAAACTTTCACCGGAAAGTTACCTGCAACACGTTACTTAACTTCGTTAAAAATAAACTGCTAGATAAGTTTCAACTTAGTTGCAATCGGGAAGTGGAGGTGGTTTAGTGTAGTAAGAATCTCACACTTCTATGAGCACGCATTTTCCGGTCCTCATAGAGCCTGATGCAGGTTTTGCACCTACCCACGGAAAAAAAAAAAAAAACTTATGCTAGGTTTCCACTTGTCATTTACCAACTGACCGAAGACGCATTTTTGCGTCATTTCACAAAATGACAAGTGGAAATACTCCAAAATTGGTTGTCTTTGAACTGACAAACACTGTTTGTCAAAGACAAAAAATTTGAAAGACAAGTGGAAATAGCTCAATTGGCAAACGAAATGTCACTTTATCTTTAACTGGCAAAGAAAATTTTTTGGCAACGTGTTTTGATTCTTTGTCAATAGGTTTTTTCGTTGAAGTTTACGCTGGGTTGATCCAGGTTTTTCTTGACAACCCCAAGAATAGTCAAAAAAACCTGGGTTATTCGGTTCTCAAAAAACACCAAAGGGTCTTCTTTTGTGTTGTTGAGATAAGAAAGAAATAAAATTTCTTTTAAAAATGGATAAAAACAAAACACAGTTTTCGTTTTCTATTTCTTTTTGTTATTTTTAAAGTAAAATTGTGTATTACGTGAATTTATATTTCAAAAACAATTTAGACCGAAAGCATACAGCAGATTTTAGGTGTGAACGATAGCAAAAAAAGAAGTATAGGCGTCGAAAGCTTCATTAAAGACTATTAGAAAAATCAAAGACTTGCAGTCCACAACTGGGGCCTTTGCGAGAAACAGTGCATCGAAAAAAAAATTGAATGCAACTTCGAGGATAATCGTGTAAGCGGAAATTGGTTTTCACCCCTCCCTAGATAAGCTCCGCGGATCCCATATCACGGAATTTGAGATCATTTGAATGTTTAATTCGCCCTGCCAGACTGTTTAAAAAAACCGTTTTTCACTTAGAATTTTGAATTTTTTAAACGGTCCGGTAGAGCGAACTATACACTCAAATGGTCTCAGATTCCATGATATGTGATCCAAGGAGCTTCTCAAGGGAGGAGTGAAAACCAATTTCGGCTATTACGATTATCCTCGAAGTTGCATTCATATTTTTTTTCGATGCACTGTTTCTCGCAAAGGCCCCAGTTGTGGACTGCAAGACTTTGATTTTTTTAACAGTCTTTAATGAAGCTTTCGACGCCTATACTTCTTTTTTTGCTATCGTTCACACCCAAAATCTGCTGTGGGCTCTTAGTCTAATAGAATTATCTGCTAAATGCTTCAGCGCTCATGTCACTTTGGCAGTTAATTCTTTACCTCAACTCGCCCCAGCAAAACACCTAGTTCTACCTTAGGGCGAGTTCAGGGCGACCCTAGGTCTTAAAAAACACAGAATTTGCTGACCAGAGCGAGTTCAGGGTTTTCAAAAAACACTTTGGGGCGACCCCATGGTGACTTCAGGGCTCAACGAACAAACCTAATGAAAGACACAAACTTGACAGCTGCTTTAATAAAACCTAACACAATTTGAATGTGATTTCAAAAAGTGATAAAAATAAGTACAAAATTCCAAATTAAAATAATGAGGGCTGTCGTGAATTAAATTTCCCACGGAAATTTTCCCACCGTCGAAAAGTGATGGGAACGTGAATGTCGTCGCAGTGTCTCTCGGAATTAATTGGCATCGAAAATGAATATTGCATTTTGCATGGCCTCTGGGCTACCACTTTGATCGACCAAATTTGAACCTGCATGGAAGAGTGGAATTTTGTTGGAATTTCCAATTTAAAAAGATTAGAGAAATTCCGTGGGATATTTCATCCACGATAGCCCCCAATGAGTGACCTAAATGTAAGCAACACTCCATCCACTTTAGAGGATGATAATGTGCCTGAAAAAAAAGAACAAGAATCACAAAATCAGGTCTGGAGTGAACAACAGAAATTAACCATTTGCTAATACAAAAGGTCCAGCAATTCGATAATATTTGGAACTCAGGCAATAAGTACCTACTATAAAAATAGAGATTATGAATAACAAATCGTGGGAATCGATTTCGAAGGCGCTGGGAATTAAAGTGAAGTTATATTGCAAACACAAAATTGAAATCAGCTTTTAAAATATCTCGGTTCTGTTAAATACAGGTCCAGAAACAGATTTTGTACCCAGCATTCAGGTTTTTTTCGTTTTTTATTTCCCTCTTGTTCCTAAAGCTCCATTTTTGTGCCAACAAGCACCTCAAATGAGGCAAGAACAATTTGTTTTCTTATGAGAATAATTAAACCTAAACAAAATATTTTAATTTTACTTCAACATAATTCAAAATTACTTACATTTTTATTGAGCAGAAACATAAAGGCTCTCCCAAACCAACGCGAAATCATAGCGAATCATTCGCAAAGTCAGTTTTTTGTTGTTGTTTAGCATTGTGTATCTTTCATATTTTGTATTATTGTGAATGATTTCGCGTCGTCGGCGAATGTTTCGCGTTGGTTTGGGAGAGCCTTAAAATAAACAATTTTCATTCAAGGTGATTGACAGCTGGTGAAAATTTGCTCATTGACAATGAGTGTCATTTCATAAAAGACAAAGCAAATGGAAATACGTGTCAATGAACTGACAAAGGCGTATGTCAAAATTTCTACGCCTTTGACGATTTTGTGTCAATTAATGACAGAAGTGGAAATGAACTGGCAATTGTGTCGTTGAAAGACCAAATCGTGATCTGTCAAGCTGTGTCAATTCAAAGACAAGTGGAAACCTAGCATTAGCAACTATTAATAGTACCTGTCATAGAACCTTTTTTTTTATTTTGAGTTTTCTCTGTATCGGCTTAACGGATCTAGATAATTTTTTGTATACAGAAATTTCAGATAAGATTTAATAATATTGCATATCAAAATTTTCAAAACCAGTCGTGCATATTATTTCCATTTGATCAGTAGTAAAGTAACTCTATTTACTGGACTATATGTTCATTAAATGAAGAAAAAAAAAACCCTATTTTGTTTCAAATTTTTATTTTCATGCCTTATAGTCGCTGTATGGGTAAATTAAATTTCCCAATCTTTTTTTTTTGCATATACCTTTAGTTACATATACTATAAATACAATCTTTACTACAAGTATTTTTCCCTCACAGTGGAAATTTTCCAAAATTATTCCCATACCTAAAAACAAACTAAAAACTGAATATCGCCCTATATCAATTTTACCCTTTTTTTCGAAAGTAGTTGAGAAATTAATGCATAAGCAGATTGCTCGATATTTTACTGCAAAAAGTCTCCTTTCACCAAAACAGTCTGGATTTCGGCCTCAACATAGTAGTACCACTGCTCTCTTGGATGTTATTGAGCATGTTAGGAAAGCCTTAGACGAAGACAAAGTTTCATTTTTGGTTCTTCTTGACTACTCCAAAGCCTTTGATACCATTGACCACAGTATTATGTGTCAAAAACTTTCAACCGACTTTGGATTTTCACCTATAGCAACTAACCTCATTTTATCATACTTAACGGGAAGGAGTCAAGCTGTGGTTTCTGGAACTCAAGCTTCGGAGTTCATTTCAATATCGCGAGGTGTTCCACAAGGATCCATTCTGGGACCTCTATTATTTTCTTCTTTTGTGAATAACATACCAAATATTTTGAGGCATGGTGAAACGAGAATGTTTGCTGATGATGTCCAGTATCTCGGAAGTACAGCACTGGGTCTAATCGAGAATTGCATTTACAATATCAACACTGATCTGAATGCCTTATTTGAGTGGTCCACCGCTAACGGTCTTGTTCTTAATCCGCTTAAGACTAAGTGCCTCGTCATTTCAAAGAAGCCTTTAGACTTAAGTTATTTTCCGGTAATTTACCTAAATAACATTCCAGTTGAGTACGTAAATACAGCGAAAAACTTGGGAGTGCTCTTTAATCGTAATCTGACATGGAATGATCATGTAAATGCTGCGAGAGGAAAAGCATATGGAGCACTGAGAACACTTTATGCTGCAAGGAAGTTCACACCATTAGAAACTAAAAAAATGCTGGTTAAAACATTGATAGTTCCAATTTTAACGTATGGGTGTGAAATTTTTTGTAGTTTAGATGCGGTATCCCAGAGAAAATTGAACGTTGTTTTTAACAATGCAGCTCGATATGTTTTTGGACTTCGAAGATCCGACCACATTTCGAACTTTACGAAAAGTTTGTATGGATTTAGCCCTCCTAATATATTAAAATTTAAAACGCTTACCATGTTATTTAAGATTATCCACACTGAACAACCACCAGACCTTTATAATCACATACAGTTTCTAGTTTCTGACAGAACCACCCAAATCTGTATTCCACGATTTACTTGTCAGATTTCTGAGCGACAGTTTTTCGTTAGTGCAGTTCGTCTTTGGAATTCGTTGCCACGTCAACTAAGAAGAACAGATAATCTGAAGCATTTTCAGAAAAACTTAACTGAATATTTTTCAAATTAATTTATGTTTCAAATCATTAAAATTGAACCAGTTTATGTTTCAAATCATTTTTAAAATTGAATAATGGCTGCAGGTCTTTTGTTGGTGGAGTTTGGCAAATTGTTGTGCGATTAAAAAAAAAAAAAAAAAAAAAACAAAAAAAAAAAAATTAAAAAAAAAAAAAAAAAAAAACATGTAGAGGTTCTTATATAATGTACATATGTATGTATATTTAATATTTAAATTATTATCATAATATAATTTTCAAATAATTTTTTCAACTATTTATTTATCCATTATCTAATTTAATATTATTATTACACTTTCATTAATATCCGTAACGTAATTCCACCACAAGGCTTAATTTTCTAAAAGATGTTAATCTTAATGTTAAGTTCTTTTTTTATCAATAAATACAAATACAAATACAAATACAAATACAAGGAAATTTGCGTAAGATCTGCCAAATAACTCAGAGCATGAAGGTGGGAAGTAGACAAAAAAAAAACCTATGGGAGGGGATTAAATGTAAATATCTCCTCCCGCTTAGACGGGAGAGGCAACTTAATAAAATAATTGCATAAAATAGAAAACAAATAATTAAAAAACAACGGTAACACTTGAAGTAATGTTTTGTAGCTTTTTGGAAAGCCAAAAGTCCATTCTTGTCGTGAGAGGCAAATTAATAAAATAATTGCATAAAATAGAAAACAAATAATTAAAAAACAACGGTAACACTTGCAGTAATGTTTTGTAGCTTTTTCGAAAGCCAAAAGTCCATTCTTTTCGTTTGTTTTGAAACTAGTTTTTTTGATGCACAGTTTTGGAACAAAATTATTTGAACCTAGCTTTTGTTGATATTGTTTATTCGAATAACTTTATTTTAATTTCCAAGAAGCTCCAAACATTATTGTAAGTGTTTTCGTTGTGTAATTATTACTTTCTATTTTATTCAATTATTTTATTAAATAGCCCCTCCCGTCCAAGTGGGAGGAGATATTTTCCCCCCTCCTCAAGAACGTTTTTCTTGTCTAGTTCCCACCTACATGCTCTGATTTTTCCTAGTATGCAAAAAAAGGTAAATTACAGCAACTGTAGGGGATGAAAATAAAAATGTGAAAAAATTAGGGAAGTTTTGTTTCTTCATTTAGGCCCATCCGCGATGACTTTTTTTTTAGTGACCATGCTAACGCGAGCCCGACCGAAACTACACTAGTCAACAATATTAAAGGAACAAATTTTTTTTCAATTTTTGTTAGCGTTTTTTGAAGAGCTGTATCTTTGTGACGAGTGGTCGTATTGAGTTGAAATAAAAAGCATTTTACAGCTTTATGTTTTTTGTTTCGAGATTTGTTTGCAAACAAATTTTTTTGAAGTACCGTTATTACGTTATTGCAAAAAATGAGACGAGACAACTAAATTATTTTTTTTTTTTATTTTTTTTGAAGGTCCTCATTTCTATGGATAAATTTTTTTGAGTCAATTAAATGTCATGATCAGATACCTTGTTTATTCAGCTTCAATTCAGTTTTTTTGTTGTTGTCGTACGATTTTTGTTGACATGGTTTATCTGACTTTGAATGAAAAAAGATACTTTTAGCCTTGATTACCAATATCTCAGCAAATAATGACGTTATAAAAATTTCAAAGACAGTTTTGGAAATTTGAAAAAGCGTTTTACAAGATTTTTTTATGATTTTGTAGAAATTATTTTTTTTACCGTTCACCGTTAGTTTAAAAAAAGTACTAAAAACCGACGTTTTGTGGTCTTTTCGTAAATCTTTTTTTTTTCGTTGCAAATATTGATTGCATGGCTTGCGTTGGTATGCAAATTTATAGACTTTTAAATCATCAATATTCTTGTAAATTTTCAAATTGATTCATCGAACCGTTTTTCCTCACCGAAACTTCAAAGTCTTACAAACCAGGTAAATGAACAAATTGTGGTGTTCCTAAACAATTCGAAGTTGTCATCAAAATGACAAGAAAACCGCAATTCCAGTGGATTTTTTTCACAGTTTTGCATTAGTTAGATACTTTTTTGAATGGAAATGAAAAAAAAATTACATTTTTCCAAAAAAAAAAAAAAATTAAAAAATCAAGTTGTTTTGTTTGAAAATTTTCTTAAATTAATTTTTTTTATTTTTTTGTTTAATGTACTTTTTATTTCATTTCAATTCAAAAAAGTATCTAACTAATGCAAAACTGTGAAAAAAATCCACTGGAATTGCGGGTTTCTTGTCATTTTGATGACAACTTCGCATTATTTAGGAACACCACAATTTGTTCCTTTACCTGGTTTGTAAGACTTTGAAGTTTTGGTGAGGAAAAACGGTTCGATGAATCAATTTGAAAATTTACAAGAATATTGATGATTTAAAAGTCTATAAATTTGCATACCAACGCAAGCCATGCAATCAATATTTGCAACGAAAAAAAAAGATTTACGAAAAGACCACAAAACGTCGGTTTTTAGTACTTTTTTTAAACTAACGGTGAACGGTAAAAAAAAAAAATTTCTACAAAATCATAAAAAAATCTTGTAAAACGCTTTTTCAAATTTCCAAAACTGTCTTTGAAATTTTTATAACGTCATTATTTGCTGAGATATTGGTAATCAAGGCTAAAAGTATCTTTTTTCATTCAAAGTCAGATAAACCATGTCAAAAATAATCGTACGACAACAACAAAAAAACTGAATTGAAGCTGAATAAACAAGGTATCTGATCATGACATTTAATTGACTCAAAAAAAATTATCCATAGAAATGAGGACCTTCAAAAAAAATAAAAAAAAATAATTTAGTTGTCTCGTCTCATTTTTTGCAATAACGCAATAACGGTACTTCAAAAAAATTTGTTTGCAAACAAATCTCGAAACAAAAAACATAAAGCTGTAAAATGCTTTTTATTTCAACTCAATACGACCACTCGTCACAAAGATACAGCTCTTCAAAAAACGCTAACAAAAATTGAAAAAAAATTTGTTCCTTTAATATTGTTGACTAGTGTATTTTTCAATCGAACAAGCTAGAATCATAATAAGCTCTTATTGGGAAGCCTCATTTCTACTTGAACGCGCCCCCGCCCAGATAATATTTCGTTAGACAAGAATATGTCAGGTCGCGTGCCTCCCAAAATAACGAATTTCTACGAATTTAGCCCAAAGTTCTGTCAAAGCTCATATAAAATAAAATGCACGACTGGGTCGCACGTACTTGCTCTTATGTTCAAGACACTGCAGGTTTAAGAAAATTGTACATACATAAAAACATGCAAATTATGAGAGAAAAATGTAGATAGGCATGAAATACGACATTTAAATTGGCTAAAACAACTCTTTTGACAGTTTGATGTGAAAAATAAGAATGCCATCTTAATTCTTGATTGAATATGATTGTATGGGGAAAAAATTTAAAATCGTTGAAGCGGTTTTTTAAAAAAATAATTTTGTATATATAAAATTCTTTAAACATTTTTAAGAACAAATTAATGTATATAAAAAAATTTAAAAAAAATTGCCAACCCGTTTTTGAGGTACCTACCGAATTTTCAAAAAAAATTCAACCTTTTTTTAAAAATCCAAAAACTTTTTTTTTTTGAACATTTTGATATACAATATTATTTCATCTTATCTGAAATTTGTATATACAAAAAATTCATCTAAATCCGTTCAGCCGAACGAGACGAGAAAATGGTTCTTTCGGAGGTACCAATAATAACCATTTTTGAAAAATGGTTTTCCATCCTAAGGAAGCCTTTACTAAAATAAATCGATAGAATTTTTTTTTAAGAAAAGTTGTCAAGCCGTTTCTGAGAGAAATATGATTATGTAAAATTGCTAAAAAAAAAATGTATGGCAGATACCTACCGTTATTTTTGGTTCTAAAAAAAATTAAAAAAGCGTGTCACCAAAAACCACTATGTACCAAGTTTGAAGAAAATCGATCTAGCTGTTTAGGCTGTAGACGAACAGACAGACAGATAGACAGAATTGTGCCACCCACTTTTTTGGTGTGCTCTATTATCGTAATATCATGTTTGATTGTTATCTCAAATTTTTTTTCTTGCACGAATCCAAAACTTGCCTTATAGTAGGTATCTACCTACATGCTACATATATCGCAAGTAAAAAAAAAAATTCGTAGAAATTCGTAGTTTGGGGAAGTACACGAACAGACATAAATATAACTCGTCTCTAAGTAATTTCTAATGAACACTCAAAAAAAAAAAAAAGAAGATACCTAAAATTTCTGAAAACCAAGACTGTACATTTTATGGTGTGCGTAGTGTTCTTTCTGATTCCAAAGAACCACTCAGTTCACATGCATACATACAAACATACATATTTCTTTAACTTATCAAAAAAACACTGTCTTTCATTGCTAAGGCAAGAAAGCTTGAGCTAAACATTCTTAATTAGATTAGAATCTTATGTCAGCCAGTATACAAGCGTCAGCTAAAATTTTTTTTATGCTTAGCTAAAAATCATTCAGTATTTTATTCGCCAGAGGTTAGTTAGTTCGCCTTTTAGTTCGTGGGTTTGTTTTTGTTTTCGAAAAATGAGTTGCAATTATTAACATAAAAACAAGAAATATACAATGGCAGGGTGTTGTTGTAGTGATTCTGATGACGACGAAAGTAGAGCTGTAGAGAATAGTGAATACTCTGAACAAATAACATTACTGAAATACGGTAATGACAGAAAGAAACATTTCTTATGAAATTGAGTCATAGTTGGAAGTTTAATTGTTTGTTTTTTTTTTTTTAAAGGTGAGCGTTTGCAATATGATCGAAAATTTAAAGGACCGCTCTCGAAACGATCATGCACAGATGTGTTCTGTTTATTAATTTTTGTCATTTTCCTGGCAGCTTGGTGCTATATTGGGAATTACGGTGAGTATTTACATTTAATTAAAATTTCCATATAAAAGACACAGACCGAAGAGACTCATTATCAATTCTCTCTGACTTTGGCTTACATACTTAGACTCATATATTTATGCATTTATTATCTTTTTCTTTTTACCTATGTCTAGCTATTCGGAATGGTGATTTAAATAAATTACTTGTTCCGACGGATTCGTTTAATAGAAAATGTGGAGTTGATGCCACTGTAAAAGACAAAAAGTATTTGTTTTTCTTCAATTTGGAAAAATGTATCGATCCACTAGTGCCAATTACGGGTTGTCCAACACCACAAGTCTGTGTGTCACAATGTCCCACAGAGACTTTTGTTTGGGATAAGGCTCAAAATAGTCTGAGTGTAGATGATCTCAAGAAAAAGCTTATATGTCAGACGGAAGAATATAAAAGTAGTATTAACTCAATTGCTGATGCCGATAAAGCTATAATGTCAAACCGGTGTGCCCGTTGGTATGTCAAAAGCAAGCCATGTAAGTTATTATTGTTTTTCTTATATTTGTATCGGCTTTTGTTTGTTTTTGTTTATTTAGATTTTACTGCATGCTTAATGTTGTTGCAATGTTTTGTTTGTTTTTTTGTTTTTTTGTTTGATTGTTTTTATTTTTTTGGTGTGGAGTTGAGATTTTTGATAAGTAAGTTGACAGTCTCTATTAATTTGTGTTAAAGAATTATGTATGCATAAGCTATGATCACTTGTAGTCTAAATACAGGGATTTGTCCCCTTAATTGAGTTTAAAGTTTTTAAACTTTAATAAGACTTGCAGGTATGCTATAGCGCATACACGGCCGTAGTCAGGCCTACGCTAGGGTGAGATCAAGTCACCCAAAAATAAGCTCACCGAAACAAGTTTTCATTTTGAGCCAAATTATTTGTTGTTTGTTTGTTTTGAAGTAAAATTTAAAATGAATGCAAGAATACCAACCTTCAAGTTTTACACCGTAGGTACACTTTGATTTCTTCGTCAGTAAACCGGGGACTCCCCGGTTCATTCCTCTATTTGTGTTGTCAGTCAATTGATCTGTTATTTTTTAGTCAAAAGTGTGCTGCGATTATGAACAAAACACATAGGTAGGTATAAGTTCAACAATAGCCTTTTAGATTTTAAACCCATAAAATAATGTGTTTGTAAGTTATTCAAAATAATATCTTTTATTTATTCCATGAAAAAAAACACGTTGAAAATCTCCAATATTAAATCAAAAAAGTGTGAGCTCACCCAAAACAAACGTCAGCTCACCCATACGTTTTATCCTGGCCACGGCCGTGAGCGCATATAGAGGATCTGTCTACAGGGATGGTTGAATTGAGCTCTGGACCTTTGGCGCCTCATACATATATAGAAAATTTTGGGAAAAAATAGTGCCATCTAATTGGTCAGTAATTGTTCAGAAATGTTCAACTATACCTATAAATTATTAGTCAGCCTCAGATAACTTGTAATTAAGACGTAACATTTCTGAAAGTCACGCGCGATTATTGGCACATCCTTTGTGGGAAATTCGCAAAAAATGTTTACCATCCGAAAGATCTCTACATCGTGATAAAAGGTCAACTACGAGGGCGCACAGTGGATCCAAACCAATGATTTAAGGAATAAACCTCTAAACGGTATCATTTCGTATGTATCTGCACCCGTTTAATTTAATGGTATCATCCGTTTTATGATCAGAGTTAAGGGGAAATTTTTAACTTTTCATAATAGTGGGATATTTTGTATCAAGTATAGTCAGGTGGAAACTAAAAAGTAAATAACGATTTCTCAAAGAAGAAAGACCGGATTGGAGTGATTCAAAGCTATTTTTGAACAAAAAAAAAAATAGAATTTTGTGAGAAAAAGATCACAGCTATATTGAACCGGTTATCAGAAATTATCTTATTTCTTAAATTGAATTTTTATTCACTCATCCAAAAGAAATTTTAACAAAATCTTCAATACCACCACTCCTACGAGAAAAAAGCCGAAACAGACCCTAAGAAGGTGGAGCTTTTTTGTATGGCTATTCAATTCCGGAAGTCCGAATTTTGGCTAGATTTTTCGGTGTAATAGAAAAAATGGGGTAAATTATTTTCTCATCAGACCTTAAAGTATAATTATATTAACATAGTATATTGAAAGAAAAGTTTTAAATAATAGTCCATAAGATGGAGAAATTATGGAAAACATCAGTTTTAAAGGCTCGAAATTTCAATGGTCCGTTTCAACCCCTTATTTCGGCCGAAAGCGAATTTTGTACCTTAAAATAATATTATAACAGCCGGATTCCGCATAAAAATTACTGAAAGAAAAGTGTATCACAATGCCATATTAAACACTTTTTCTTATATATGAGGTTTTTTCCACCTCGGCCCCACTGTGGGGCGGTCCCAATAGTACCCGACCTAACAAGGAAAACACTTAAAAATCCTCCATTAGGGTGTGTAGTGGAGGTGATGGTGTCGCTTGCTGTACTGTAGGCTCTGATGTTGCTTGGTTCTGGAACGTATTTGGTTGATGTGTGCACGAACCAGTCTTGCTGGAATACCTTTTTAAGACCCAAAAATGGATAGCAGCGGCTTGTGTGTCTGTTTGTAGAACGAATTTTCGTCCCAGAAGCATGCGATGAAACTTTTTTGTTGCAAAGACTATAGCCAGGCCTTCTTTCTCAACTTGACTGTAGTTCTGCTCTGACTGAGTAACCGAACGTGATGCATGCTGCACAGCCTTGATAGATTCGTCTGGAAACTAATGTGATATACATACTCCAACCTCTACGTTTGATGCATCTGCTGATACAATGATGGGCAGCTTTGGGTTGTAGTGCATCAGCCCCAGATCCGATGAAAATATGCTTTTAAATTCGTTGAAGGCATCTCGACAGCTGGTGGTCCACTTCCATTTAATGTCCTTTTTCAGAAGCGCATTGAGTGGGGCCCTGACCCTGCTTATTTCTGGGATGAAACAGCCATAGAATGAACGAAGCTGTGTGAGGTTTTGTGGCCCTGGCATTGATATGATTGCCTTCGCCTTCTCTGGATCGGGTTGTAGGCCTTTGCCTATGAACATATGAACCAGATAACGAACTGTGCCTTTAAAGAAAAAACATTTTTTTAGTTTAATTTGTAACCCATACTCACGAAATCGGGTGAAGACTTTTTTGAGTCAATCGGTATGTTCCTCTTCGCTACTGGCTGAGACCAAGATGTCGTCTAGGTATGGGGAAGCACCTTCTATTCCCTTCAGTACTTGCTCCATTAACTGCTGGAATGCTGCAGGTGCTGGTTTTACACTAAGAGGTAGACGATTTCTAACAGCAACGATGGGCGCTGCCCAATCTGAGAAATCAACAGCTGTTAGAAATCCAGATAGTTCCAATCTGGTGAGGTCCTCGTCGATGGCTGGTAATGAAGCATATAGTACTGGGCGCTTCGCATAGAAAACAGGAACGGCGCTCTCTTTTAGGTACATTTTGGCCTTGAATTTTGTACAGTGGCCCATGGTGCTTTTGAAAACATTCGCGAATTCTTTTTGAAGGAGTCAAATTCGGGAGGCTTCTGTTTGCACTGCAGAACATACTTGGTTGAGAGGCTGGTTCCATACTTCAAATTTGTCCATTCAGTCGATTTCAAACAACGAAAGTTATGGAAGGCTGGCGACTAAACACTTAAGGTTTGAGGTTTTATTAATTTTATGTAAGGCTGCGTGCTCATAAGGAGCGTATAACAACTTTTTTTGCGAATTTCTCACAAATGAGGTGCCAAAAATTGCGCGTGACCTTGAGAAACTTTACGTCTTTATTACAAGTTATATAAGGCTGACCAATTTCTAGAGTAAAAACTAGTTGACTTTTTCTGACCAAATATATGACATTATTTTTTCCTGAATTTCCCATGAGGTGCCATAGGTCCAGAGCCGGTTGAATTGACCAACGAAATATCATTTTGCCTTTGATTGGTAGAGAAAAAGTTCATACATCTTGCATTATCCATTGACAATAGGCAATTTCCGATCTACATATATTTTAAGCTATCCGGGTAGAGGTTTGTATTACATGTCGGCTCTGTGCATAAGCCATGCTCGGACTATGAACATGTCTTGAAAAAAAACAAAGTAGCCACAAAATCCCTGTCCGAGCAGTGGTATATCCATATTCCATGCAAATCATTCTGCTGATTGGATTGCGATTTGGATGTTGGGTATCGTTCATGTCCAGTGGATCCGGCATGTTAATGTCATCCCTTGAAAAAAACAGCTGATGACCGTTGATACAAAAACAACTCAAGTTATCTTGACATTTTTTGATAACTAGATAACATACATGTATACATACAACCATCGGAACGCGAAGAATGATTAAAGAAACTGATTTGTTGTTAGCTATCAAAATGAAAAGTAATTTTTTGTTGTTTGGCCGCTGGCTGTCTAAGTTAAATGTGCCACCAGTCACCACACCAGACGATTAGTTTTCCTCCAGCCACTTCAGAAGATGATAATATCCTAAATAATGAAAAAAAATCAAAAAAATCGGGAAATCAATTCTGGAGTAGAGTAGACTTAGAGATGAACCAATCCTTCATACAAAAGTGCAGTAGTTAACCCATATTTGAGATTCGAACCACAGGTAATACAAAATGAGAACATGAACACAAGAAATAAGAACTACACAATTTAATCGAAGATGACTGACAGTTCTGAAAATTTGTTCATTGACAATCAGCATCAGCTCTGAGCTGACGATTCAAGTTTCAATTCAATGTACTGACAAAATTGTTTGGTCAAAATTTCAATGTCTTTTACGGTGGTGTTCATACCGGCTTCACGTGAGTCGAATCATTTTGATTGTCTAATTTTTATCTCATTCCTATTTCTTGGATAGAAAGAGATGGCGAAATGAGGCAGAAATTTTCAAAAAAATTTAAAACTTCTGCCCCACTTGGCCAACTCTTTCTTCCCAAGAGATGAGATTGAGTTACAAATTTCAAAACTTCTGCCTCCCCAACTCTTTCTTTCCATGAGATGAGAGTGAGCTATAAATAAAGAGACGTCAAAATGAGTTGCCTCACGCGAAGCAGGTATGAACATCGCCTTTGAAGAGACAATTTTGTATCAATCAATGACACAACTGGAAATGAACTGCGGTGTCCTTTAAAGATCAAATCGTGAGCTGTCAAAACGTGTTAATTCAAAAACAGTATTAAACCTAGCATAAAGACTATAGTTGTAAGGTGGGTTATTAAATCAACATCTTTCAAATTTTTGTGAACTGGGCTTTTCGAGAAACTATCTTTGACTATTTTCTTTCTAATTTTGATAGTTCATAATATATAATAAGGCGAAGAATTCACAGCTGCTTCTTATGATGCGTAAACGTATAGTCAAAAGTTTTATTATTTTCTATGTTTTTGATCAAAATAAAAGATTTTAAGGCCCAGTTTCAAATGTTCCGGTTAAAGTTTCAGATAGATATCCGACATATAATGATCTTCAGCAGATATAAGTTGCTGTTATTTTATTTCTGTTTCGTCTTCAAAGTCTCGGATAAACTGCTAGATAAATTTGCAGTTTGAAAACAACATGAAACATCAAAAACATACTAGTAAAAATTATATTTTTGCTGTCAAAACAAAAAATGCTTATCGTTTTAATTAAAAATGACACTCCTTTTTAATATTTAAATTCAGTATGCACCACGACTAATCGATTCGAAGCTAAATTCAAAATATTACTACGGAAACTCATATCAGTTAGGCATCTTCTGGATAATCGTATAGGTCTTGAAACTGGTCCTTAATATGATACATATAAAACAATAATGAAATAGTAGGAACAAAAAAACATAACATACAAAAATATTTCATTCCCAATTTGGCCCTCTGTAAGTGTGTGTTTAAATTTTTGCAATGTACCTATACTTAGAAACAGCTGTGAGTTTGTTTTTGGTTCTTTTTTATCAGTATTAATTAAACTGACGTCTAGTGGAAATTGCAAATTGTTCAGTAGTTGTGTATGGCAAATCATCATAAGAAGGTTATAGCCTTGAACATTGAACTCATAAAATTTTATTTTCAAATCAGTATTCCTATCGATATACCGTCCGTGCATTACCTACATGATTTTTCGCAAAAAAAAATATCTTAACCGACGAGACCAATTTTTGGGGTGGTTATTAGATATGTTATCTACGTTAGATATCCCAAAAATTTCAAGATAACCTGATAATTTGTATCAGCTGTTTCTTAACAAGGGATTTCATTTTCAACAACATAAAGCTTAAAGCTATCCACATAACTGAGAATAAATATCAAAACGTCATGAACGTTAAGTAGTTCTTCTAAAACGAAACTGGCATTGCCCAAAACAGTCAATTGCGAGCGCTACAGATTGATGATAAGCAACTTATTGTGGCCTCAATTAACTAAATGGAGGTACACCCTAAGCATGTCACGATCGACATTCTGCTTGAAAGATTTGAGGGCTTGGTTATCAGATTTAACACCTTTAGATTTCTTGCTTTGGGGCTATCTTAAATCGCAGGTCTATACGAATAAACCGAAAACGTTTGCATATTTTACGAAAAAGAAAAACCAATTGCAATTTGTTGGTGAAAACAAATTAATTAGACTAATTAATTGTTAAACTTTTGTTTATATAGTTTTAATAGGATTTTCCTTATAAAGGTTATTGGTTTATTTCAAATAATGCGTTCCCGAATTTCTTCGAAATAAATTTAAAAAACTTTTAAAATTTAGCTTAGTATTTAACCGTCAACCCGGCCCCCAAGACGACAAAAATTTTCAAAATATTCAATATAACTTTGAATTTTTAAAAATTTGGTAATACATACTTACTTACGTTATGATTAGACTGTCAACGCAAATGGTCAACGAGTTGACTCTCTGACCTCAATCAAAATGACGGAAAATTCTGTAACAAAGTTGTCTTGTCGTGTGATTATCATCGCAGAATATTGTCCATGCGTTGACACTCTCGTTGACACGAATTTAAGGGTTGATGCGTTGATTATTTTCGTTGGCCGTGTAATAGCGCAATAAGGACACTATGACAGACTACTCACCAACGCGTTTACTGTATCCTTACGTTGACATAGCGGATTTTTCTGCCATTTCAACGTACTCTGATGCGTTGACCTTCACCTCAATATCGAAAATATTGCATTTTTTGAGAATTTTTAATGCATCGAAAATTAATGGCTTTACAGATAAGGGGGATGATCTATATTTTGACAGCAAAAGTATCCAAATGTCACCTAATTGCCCTCAAATCACTTTTTTCCGGAGAAGTACAAACATTTCAAAAATTTCAGATTTTTTAAATGGCTTTTAATCCATCGTTATCGTAGTCATCCTTCAATGGAACTTGACAGTTGATGGCTTGACAGATGAAAAACAAACTATATTTTGGCGGCAAAAGCATATTTCGATGCAAATGTCACCAAATTGCCCTTAAATCACTTTTTCCGGAGCAGTTAATAAACTTCAGTCTTCGTAGTCATTCTTCAAAGGAATTTGACAGTTGATGGCTTGAAAAATGAAAGACGAGCTATATTTTGAAGACAAACGTATATTTCGAACCAAATGTCCCCCAATTGACATAAAATCATTTTTTTCCGGAGCATCAAGGATATTTCAAAAATTTTAGCTGTTTTTTAATCCATCTACATTGTAGCTATCCTTCAATGGAACTTGACAGTTGATAGCTTGATAGATGGGGAATGAACTATATTTTGACGAAAATAGTGTATTTCGATTTAAATGTCACCCTATGGTCCTAAAATAACCCTTTTTCTGAGCAGTAAAATATCTTCAAAAATTTCTGATTTTTTAGAGATTTGTTAATTCATCCACATTGTATTGTTCGATAACATTACCGTCAATGTCGTGTTTACAAAATGATTCAATTTTGCTCTTGTCAACGTTCATATGCTTAGATGATGTGGTCACGTAGTGTAATCTTCAACGCTTCACGTGTCAATACGTTGACACCAGAGGGCACCAATTGCGTTGATACAGACAACATGTCAACGCATTTTGGGACAACATTGACCGAGTCCCGTCACTCGTGTGATCGTTAAAGTTTCATGCGTTGACACAGTCTACATTGACAGTGTATTGACAGTGTTTCTGATGACGTCAAGGAGTCAATGCGTTGACCATTTACGTTGATCGTCTAATCTAAGCTTAAGACATTAATCGTTACTATGAAAATTTTCCAAATAATTTCGATTTTTTATTTTAACATTTTCCACATTTTGGACGCCAATTTTAAAATGGCGTCCAATAATAATAATAATATTTACACCTATTAATAATTATTGTCGACTTACTTATCAAAGTAGGGTGTTGTTTTATTACTATTGTAGGTTTAACTAATTCCAAAATAACTTAACTTCTTTTATGTAATCAACTTACTACTAAAATATCGAAACAAAATAGTTGGGAATAGATGTTTATGGGATTTCGCATCTGATAGTTGCGAAAAAATTCCACTCTATTTAAGAGATACATCAATACAAAACCTCAAAATGACACCGAAGCCTTCGAGCTTCGTAGCATTTCCCACAACAGACAATACAAAAAGAAACGATCATGTTTCAATGAAGAAAATCAATAATTTGGAACAAACAAATCAACAATTAAGGGAGCCTGTCGAAAAAATTGTTGATTGCAGCCAACGTCATCAGCTTGGAGAAGTAATTAAGCAAAAGGTGCAAAAGTCTAATTCTTATGTATCACGTCTCACAGGAAATTTAATTCAACATTTCTACAAAGGAGAGAATGCCCAACAGGTGATATTTACTTAAATATTTATAGTTATCTACATATAAACTCGTATATACCTACAATCCTACAAATAATCTGAATGAACGTGCAATTATTTAAGTGTGTGGTGTTTCATATTAAAATTTGTTTATTGATTGTCTCATGGTGTGTCGCTTGTCCTGCTAAACAGCTTACTCCAGCTAAAATGTCAATTGCTCTTTAACATTGTGCATAACAATTTTTTTTCATCGCTGTTATCATAAAATATTGTTTTAAATTTATTAGTGTCGAAACGATGTGTACCATCGGATGTAGAAGGTATAAATCGGTTGGTTCATGATATAAAACTATCGCCGGAATTAACAAAACTCACCGAAAGAATGCTGAATGCAGATCTCAATGGGGTAAGAATCTTAGACAATAACAACAAAAATGGATAAGAGTATTAAATAGATTTTCAATAATTTCAATATTTTGAATTTCGTTTAGGTCTGTTCAAAATTCTTAATTCAATTACTTAAGTCCAATGAAATGCTATATTTTGAATAGATATCCCGGGAATTTGATATGTCTTAGATTGTTTTTAAAGAAAGTTTTAGCTTTGGATTATACAGTGAGGACCTTCTTAACACGCAAATTTCCCTTGCCCCCACAACTTGTCTTGCCTTATTTTCGTATAGTAAAAAGTGTTGAGGCTTTAAGCATAGTTTTAGTTCCCATGCGAAAAAAATAAAAATTTTCAAAACGATTTTCGATATATTCTGTGCACCAAATTGAATAATATTCAAGGCGAAAAACGTTTGCCTTGGCCTAGCCACCCATTGAGTCATTAATTTACTCTAAATTAATGAACTATAGACCTAGAAATAGAAAATAATTATTTTCGGGTGCAAAAACTATTTGCATGCAAATAATGCCTTGAGGTGAATTTTTTTTTTTTAAGTGTAATTCGACCATCCAAAATAAAATATTTTATTCACCACACTTTTTTTTGCTTGACATGAGAGAATATTTGCATAGGTTTTTTTTTGCGCACGGGAACTGTAAACTAGGTTTAAATCACACTTAACATTGGGCGCATTCGGGAGCCTACCGAATGCTATCTGAATAGGTTTGGGTTGTTGTAATCCCTTGTGAAAAAAATCGGATGCAAAAACAACTAGTGGTATCTTATAGTATCTAAATTTTGAATAGCCAGATAGCCTAGCGGATCGATGTCCGAACGCGAGGACTACGATAATGGAGAAGTCCAACAAAGTGGGCTTCATCATACCTTTCGTCATCGGTCTGCGTGTCTGTCCGTCTGTATGTCTACTATAGATCCAGCTAGAGCCGATTTGAGTGGACCAATATGCTTCAAATTGGGTACAAATAATATTATTTTTGGATGCAAAAACCATTTGCATGCAAATAATGCCTTGAGGTGAATATATTTTTTTAGTATAAAACGACCATCCAAAAAAAAAATATTTTGTTGACCACACTTTTTTTCGCATGCTAAACAATTGCCGGTCCATTGTTTTGTATGACATTCCATGACAGCAATGTTTTTTTTTTGCATGAAACTGTAAACCAATCATGCAAATAATTAATTTAGCATTTCATCTCAATTATTTTTGACATGCAAGAATATTTGCATAGATTTCTTTGCGCACGGTAACTGTAAACTATACTAACCTACATATCTGGCTCCCGATCCATGGAGGGTCTCTGTCTGAGATATTGCGGTCCTCCATCGGTTGCGGTCCCTCGCATGCTCCCTCCAGTCGTCAAGACCAAGTGCTATTGCGTCTGTAAGCACCTGGTCCCTGTAGCGGAGGTTTGGTCTTCCTGGTCGTCTCGAACCTGGGGGCTGGGATTCGAAGATTTTCTTGGCTGGAGCGTTGTTGTCCATTCGCTCGATGTAGTTGAGCCAGTGTAGTCGACGTGTTTGGTCCTTTGGACTACATATACTATATACATCTTGGTACAGCTCGTACAATTCACTATTGAAACTTCTCCTTCATTCGCCCTCTTCGCATATAGAACCAAATGTCCGCCGAAGAATTTTTCTCTCGAAAGTGCCCCTTTTTACTTATCGTCCAGCACTCGGTGCCGTAGAGTAGAACTGGTAAAATTTGCGTTTTGTATAGCGTGCACTTTGTCTTTCGAGAAAGGAGTTTTGAACCCATTTGTTTGGCCAAACCGAAGTAGCAGCGGTTCGCTAGGGTAATTCTTCGTCGGTTTTCCACTAAGGTGTCGTTCATGGAATTGATGTTTGTTCCGAGGTAGGTGAACTCCTTGACTACCTCGAAATTACAACAGTGATGTTTTGTCCTAGGCGATGGACATATGAGGCCTTGTTTGTTATAGCATATACTTTGTTTTGTCCTCATTCACTTCAAGACCAACCCGTTTCGCCTGTTTATCAATAGCTGCGAATGCTTCATTATAGCTCTCTTGAAGCGGCCGATGAAGTCAATGTCGTCCAAATAGCCAAGCAGTTGAGAAGACCTGTTGAAGATAGTGCCCTGTTAACACCACTCTTGCGCACTATCTGCTTCAAGACTGGGTTGAAGAAATCACATGATAGCGCATCTCCTTGTATGGATGGACCCTGTACACGTCTGGAATAACTCGGATGAGCTGTAACCAATTTGCACGTTGCACCGCATATTTTGTAAGGTCATGCGGCATAGCTGGATCAGTTTTTTCGGAATCCCGAGTTCCGTTGGCGGCTTATGCTATTATATGCAGCTTTGAAGTCGATGCATAGATGGTGGGCCTCGACTTGAAATTCGTTGATCTTGTCCAGGATTTGCCTCAATGTGATGATTTATCTATCGTTGATCTGCCTGGCCTGAAGCCAAGGTTTTAGACACTCGCAAAGTACAGGACAGGACATAGGATCGCCCTTTGCTGTAGCATATGGAGCTATTTGACCAATCGTCGAGCATACCATCCTCCTCCCACACTTGGTTGATGAGCTGGTGCATGCACCCTACCAGGACATCTCCTCCATATTTGAAGATTTACGCAGGTAGGCCATCCGATCCGGGGGATTTGTTGTTCTTAAGCTGTGGATGGCTTTCTTAACCTCTTCAGTACTGGGCGCTGGGACTGGATCTTCATTGACTTGTCTCATGCTTCTTTGTTCTCCTGTCGCTTCCCCTATATAATGCCCACTAAACAGTTGCTGGAAATGGTGCTTAAACACGTCTAGAATTCCCTGTGCTTCGGTGACTATGTTCCCTTCGCTGTTTCGAAGAGCTTGCGTGCCAGTCCTTTAATCAGGTGCCAATTGCTTGGCTGTTTTGTAGAACCGGCCGGCGGGTGTTGGTGGCGGTGCTAGACTCTTCGAGATACTTGAGCTGAGAGGATGTGGATGCTCTTTTCTTTCTGCGCAGGGTTTTTTCTCTGTTCACGATACTCTGCTCTTGCTGCTCTTGTTTACCGTTGCAGCATTTGCATTCATCATCATACTACGGGTTCTTTTTTCTGTGTGGTTGATAGCCTATGGTGGTCTTGGCTATATCCTTAATAATATCGCGACACTGGTTCCACTGGTTGTTGACGCTTGGGGCTGGTGGTGCGGCAGAGAGTTTCCCGGTCAATTGCTCACTGTAACCTCTGGCTTTCTCAGATGTGCTAGAACTTCTTCCTTTGGGCGGTCTTCGTTTTCTTTTCGTTGGACAGTCGGGCTCTGAACTTTGTCACAACAAAAAAGTGGTCAGAGTTCACGTTTGCACCTCGGAAAGTTTGCTCGTCCAAGATCTTCAACGCGTGCCTTGTGCCAATTAGTACGTGGTCGATTTAGTTGGTGGTTTTACCATCTGGAGATCGCCAGGTTGCTGTGTGTATCCTTCGCCTGGAGAACCTTGTGCTACTTATCACCGTACTACGAGCTGCAGCAAAGTCGATTAGTCGGAAACCGTTATCGTTTCCCGCCCTTAGCATTGAAGTCTCCGAACACGACTTTGGCACCCTACTCCGGACAGGCCCGTCCAGGAGGTCGTATAACTCCTCCTTGTTAGACTTCTCTGCTTCATCGGTAGGGACGTGTGCTCATACATATAAGGCTGATGTTTTGAAAGGTAGATTTAATGTGGATCATAGCCAGGTGATTACTAATCGGCTTAAAATCGATGATTTTCGATCTGGGGTCATACTATGTAACTTTATTCTACTTTCGAATCCATTCGAAAGTTGTTTTCAATGCTTATTATAAGCGGTTATATGTATGAAAGTGGGATAAAATTATAGGGCTTCCGACTTTGTACCATAGAATCTTGAATTACCGCTGTTCTATTTCCGTTTATAAGCGCTGGCTTAAGAATTATCGAGCTGAGATTTTGCGAATTCGAACGTTTTTATTGTAGAATCGAGTTACATAGTTGGGCCCGTGAGTCGATTTCCCACGACAATTTCGTATCCTAGCATGTGCCATCTTGGATGACAGCAGCTGTAATAAATGTCGCAATCTTTCCTTTTCTTCTTGTACCGCGAGAGGACAGATTCAAGTTTTTGAGTAGCACCTAACGTATAGAGTGAAAAGATATAGCTCGAGGCCCCCAGTACCTACAACATCCAACCAGCAGATGTTGTAGGAACTGAGTATAATGCGAGAAACAGATTGGCACAGCAACTTTGACAACCAAATCACTCATTTAAGAGCCAGTGGTTTTAAATGGCGTTGAATACATCAACACAGCAACATCAACGTTAGACCTAAACCCTAAATTCGATGTTGCTGTGCAAATGCTACTAACTTTAAGGCGAAGTTTTTCAAGTTTATCAACACTCAAATGCAAAAGTGATAACCGATTTTCAACTTATTTCTTTATTTGTTTTTATGCTGTCAAAACGCTGTTCACGTTGTAATCTGTTTCACATGACTTTTAATGTCAAAGTTTTCGATGCTGCCAAAGTTGCTGTTGGAGTTGCTCTGTCAATCTGTTTCTCGCATAACTTTTTTTAAAGAAGTGAAAAAATTTTTGTTAGTAACTTCTTCGTGCCATTGCTGCAGTATTTTCCTTCAAAATCTACCTTCATAGGTGTCCGAGCGGTGCAGGGAACTAAGCCCCCGGGAATCAAGTCCACCGAGGGACTAAGTTATCATTTAATGGGAACTAAGTCCACTTCAGCGAAATGAACTTAGTACTCATAGAGGGTGGGAACTAAATTCATCAAAAACTGAGTGGTTTTACTTCCCTTTAAAAGTGGAGTTAGTTCCCATTAAATGAGAACTAAGTCCCTCGGTGGACTTGGTTCCCGGGGACTTAGTTCCCTGCACCGTCCGAGCTTGGCTTGCAGCCACTGCATATCAGAATACGGCCCTATGTGTGCCGCGCCGTTTAAGGCACAACAATGCCGTGCAAAGTTGTGTTGGTTAGCTCCAATTCCTGAGATCGCACAGTGTTTTGTTCGCTTATGAAAAATCATAATTAATTGATCAAGTTTTCATGAATATCATGGCTGAGATTGAGGTGTTGTTTTTTAAAAATAACAAATGGGTGAGTTATCAATTTTTCTTTGTTTAGGCATGAAAACAAATAAAAATTAGTACCATCATGAAACTTGGTGAAAACTTTTCATGTACTATAAGAATGAAAAATCAAAAGAGTCTATAAAAATATTTCACATGGAAGGGTGTTTTTTTTTTGAGGGGGAGAGGGGGGAAAGTTGTTGTCTATCAAACAGAAAAATTAACTCTGGTGCAACATTATTGTATGACACATGTTTTTAAGGTAGTTTTAAATGCTGAATCCAATGACACCAAAACCAAATATATACGGCCTCCGTGGAAAAAGTTATTGTCATTTTTATGTAAGGATGACTATATTTTCAGTATAAAAGTAAAATATTACCGGAAACCAGTTGAAAATAATGGTCCGTCGATGAAACTTGGCATCAATGGTTCATTTATCATGAAAAGCAATAATAAGAAGAGTCTATAAAAATATCTGTGGTTAAAGGGTGTTTTTTTGAGGGTTGGGGTGAGCTTTGGGGTTATGGTGGGATTATTACCATAGAACCTGTTACAAAAATGGTACCCTCATAAAACTTTATTAAAATGTGGTATGAACTACCAGAATGAAGATTCAAAAGAGTCTATAAAAATATCTATATGGCAGAAGGATGTTTTCTATGGGTGAAGGAATGTATACAACTTTTTCGAAAAACTAAAATTGTTTCCAAAACATATAACACCCTTTACCCAAGCTCACTAAAAGACCCTTTTTTCCTTGATATTTTTGTAAACTCCGTAAATTCTTCATTCTCGTAGTAAATGAAACACTTTTACCAAGTTTCTTGAGGGTAAACCATCCTTTTCCATTTTTTTGAAAAATAACCGCACACTTCCCCTATCTTCAAAAAACACACCCTTCCATGCAAAATATTTCTATAGACTCTTTTGATTCTTCATTCTGTAAGTTAATAGCACATTTTTCCAAAATCTCATGGGGGTACCATTTTTGTCACAGGTCTTATGGTATTACTCCCACCACTACCCCAACTCACCAAAAAAACACCCTTTAACCACAAATATTTTTAAAGACTCTTCTTATTATTGATTTTCATGACAAATGAACCACTGACGCCAAGTTTCATCGATGGACCATTATTTTCAACCAGTTTTCGGTAATATTTTACTTTTATACTGAGCATATAGTCATCTTACCATAAAAATGACAATAACTTTTTTCGCAGAGGTCATATCGATTTGGTTTTGGTGTCATTTGATTCAGCATTAAAAATTACTTTGAAATCATGTGTCATATGCTTATGTTGAACCAAGGTAATTTTTTCCGTTTGATACACCACAATTTCCCCCCTCTCCCTCTCAAAAAAACACCCTTCCATATGAAATATTTTTATAGACTCTTTTGATTCTTCATTCTCATGGTACATGAAATGTTTTCACCAAGTTTCATGGTGGTACCAATTTTTTTTTTATTCGAAAGACTTTTCGCACTATTTTACCTGTACTATAATATTTTAATTTTTTTTAGGACATTAATCTTTAAAATTCAAGAAGCAAAGTTATAATTTTTTAAGCAAAGGGAACGTTTTTCACAAATTTGTTATTTTCTAAATTAGATTGGAAGCTTTTGTTAAGTGCCCCTGCATGCCTTTCTCTCCTGGTGCATTTATAACGGGTGATTTTTTAGCTGGTTTGGTTTTGGCAACACTGGTTTTGACAGCTGACGTGTGTTTAGTACCTTGTGTCACTGTCAAACATCTTCAGTTTGGTTTGCAATTTAACCATGGATCGTCTTACAAATGAACAACGCTTGCAAATTATTGAATTTTACTATCAAAATTCGTGCTCGGTTCGAAATGTTCATCGCGCGCTGCTTCCATTTTATGGTCGGCATTCTCGACCTTCTGAGCAGTCTATTCGGAAGATTGTGACCAAATTTCGCACCAAATTTACTTTGTTGGACATTAAACCACCAACACGTTTACGTACTGTGCGTAGTGAAGAAAATATTGCGGCCGTATCAGCTAGTGTGACAGAAGACCGCGAAATGTCGAATCGCAGCGTTACTGTCAATGGTGAACGCTACCGAGCGATGATAACAAACTTTTTTTTTGCCCGAAATGGAAGTTCTTGACTTGCATGATATGTGGTTTCAACAAGACGGTGCCACATGCCACACAGCACGCGAAACAATGGCGCAATTGCGAGGCGAGTTTGGTGAACAGTTAATTTCACGTTTCGGGCCGGTCAATTGGCCGCCTAGATCGTGCGATTTGACACCATTAGATTATTTTTTGTGGGGGTATGTCAAGGCTAATGTCTATAGGGACAAGCCCGCTTCGATTGACGCACTGGAAGCCAACATCCATGCATTCATTCGTGAGATACCGGCCGATATGTGTGAAAGAGTATGCCAAAATTGGACTCAGCGGATGGGCTACCTGAGACGCAGCCGCGGTCAACATTTGCATGAAATTATCTTTAAACATTAAATTGCAAGGTTCAAACTATCGATTCAAATAAATATTTCATTCATTTTTTCGAATTTTTTGTGTTTTTTTTTTTTTTAAAGTTCTAATCCTCTTAAAAAATCACCCGTTACATGGAAAACTACTAACAAATTTATAGAGAAGAGTTGAGGTAGTAACTTTGTATAGAATGTTATTTTTCAAAATTTTCAAATTTTCCATTTAATTGATGGAGCACTTAATCTGCCAGGATCTATTATATTTTTTGCATCTCTTCAAAAATGTTTATAGATATGTCTGTCTACATCGAATTTAACCTTTTTTTTTAGAGTTTTTACTTTGAAGATTCAATAAGAACCGAAGTTATAAGGCTTTCCAAAACCAACGCGAAATCATAATGAACTATTCGCACCAGACAGTCTTTGTTGTTGTTTAACATTTTGAATCTCTCGTATTTTGTATCGTTATGAATGACTCGCTATGATTTCGGGTTGGTTTGGGAGAGCATATAAGCTTTGGAAAATCTCCTTTTTCCACGCCAGTATTTTTGATACACATTTGCTTGGGCACGCAATACTTAGGACTGTCTTAAATGAGCACACTTTGGTTTTTAGTCACACTCTCAGCTACAGCGGTGGTATTTTCACCTGATCTTGCCGGATAACACGGGTTGAAGTAATAAAATTTTAAGTCATCAACCAATTTTTTTATAATTAAGACGCACTCAAGGTGTATGAGTACCCTTAAACTGTTATATATAGCGTTTAGGAAGTAATAGGAGGATTAAGAAGGAGATAACAATGCACATTGCTTTAAACGTCTGAATATTAAAATGGGAAGGAAAAATAGAGCTGGTTTACAAATTCCACATTAGTGTAGTGCGGCTGAAGAAAGAATCTCTGTACTTAATGGTACTTCCAAAGTTACAATGCAATAGAGCAACTGATTCCAAGTTAATATTTACGTTCATTCAATGAACATCATTTAAAACACTGCAAAAACTTCATCAAATTCTACTTCTGTTCAATTACAAATAAATTATTTTGTTCAACCATTTAATACATAGAGATTAACCCGAATGTAGTGCGGACATTAAGGAAAAAATCTGGACATTTTTGGAAAGGATTTGAAATTCGGAGTCCTATAGCCCAAAAGAGTTAAATCCGGCGCTGCCTGTCCGACACGTAGTGAATTTGAAGGATTTCAACACGTTGTTTGAGTGTATAGTTATAAGGTATTGATCCATAAATTTATAACTGATCCGTTTTTATTAAACGGCCATTCCAAAAATTTCGAAACCAAGCAACTCAATTTCAAATTAAGGAAAAAAATATATTTAAATATGCCAATATTTACAATATATATTAGAGTTAACAAAAAAATTGTAAATATAAAATTTTACTTGTTGTTGTAAAATAGGCAAGTGATCAAAAAAGCTCATACTTTATCTTTCGTATCTGGGCATTTTTCGGCATTTTTGCCGGTATCAGTTCTCTATAAATTGTGATGCAAATGGAGATGTGCAGTTAGGTTTTTATAAGTGTTTTCAATACACTACTTAAATTCGGAACTATTTTTCTGATAGAAGTGCTGTAAAAATAGTACTACGCCTCAAAATGACTGAACATTTCATGTCTTCTCCGTTACCGAAAAATGACTAAAGTTGGTATAAATGGTGAACTATATTAGTGTTTGTAAAATTATTCCGCATACAAAGCAAGACTTGAAAAGGGATTATGGTGGATTTTTTATAGATTTTTAAATCATGTCTTACTGTCTAAAACAGGGTAACGGAGAAGACAAAATTGCACTTTCTCATCCAAATTTCAAAGACTCACAGGCACTTTTTTTTAAAAGTCTGAATTTCTTTAATCCCCTTGCTTAAAATGAATCAAGGTAACTAAAAAAAATATGTGTTAAATTTCATTGAAATCGGTTGACGTTTACACGTGCTAGCGAGCACTTGAAGTTTTTCATATAAAAAACATGGTGTTTTGACAGTCTTTTACTCAAAGGGCCCGTAAAAGTGTAAACGTTGATGGAAAAACTTTAAACTTGGCAAATATGCTAAATACCATAAGGAGTATACAAATATATTTTTTTATTTTTGTAAACAACAGTTACTCCATTTAAAATAGCAACAAATGCACAAAAACAACGATTTTTAATTAATTTTTTTGATGGGGTTAGTATTATGCAAAACTATTGAAAATATTTTTTTTTGATACTCCTAACAGTAGTTAATTTATATGCTAAGTTTAAAGATTTTCCATCAACTTTTACAATTTTGCTGATATTTTGAGTAAAAACTGTGAAAACCCCATGTGTTTTGAATGACAAATTTCAAGTACTCGCTAGCACGTGTTAACGTTAACCGATTTCAATGAAATTTTACACACATTTTTTCAATTGCCTGAATCACTTTTATCATTGATGAGAATAATTTAAAAATACGAATTTCAATATAACTGAACAAAAAAGAAATCTTTAATCGTACGTGTCTTCTCCGTTACCATTAGCTGTCTTCTCCGTTACCATCTTTCATATTTTTTTCTGTTAGTAAAATGAAACTTGGCATTAAACCAAGGATAGTTTTTGATAAATGTTGGTGTTATGAAAGTGTGCAAAAAAAATCAACTTCATATCTTAATGGACGGGGCAGAATTTTAAACTTCAAGGCAATGGTCGGAAATCTCTAAATCGTACGTGTCTTCTCCGTTACCGTCTATTTTTTTTTTTTTTAATAAACTTACTAAATTTCATAATTTTTTGGTGAAACTTCTGTGTCGTGTACTTTGTGATGAATTCTTAAAAACCACTGAGTTTCATAAAAAAATTTTAATTTCTTAACAAGAAAAACCTTACTACAAGCGTCCGATATTCTTCTCCGTTACTTTGGAATGGCCGTAAACAAAAGTCATCACAATGACAGTTTCATGTTGAAAATTCAAAAATAGTGCGGAATTTAAAAAGGAACCATTAGTTGGAAAACTCGTTACCAGAAAACTTTATTCCATGTAAGGTGTACAAAGAAGATTTATGAGATTTTGTTTATATATGTTTTCTTCCCTGGTCTAGTAGGTTTGTTTTGCCACCATACACGCATAGACTCCAACTAATAACTCTTCCATCTCTATCACATCATCGAGAGTAATTGAAATTCTGTTTTATAATAGGGATTATAAAGGTCATTTCCCAACGTGAATATCTCGCAAACCTGACCTGATGGGAAAATTCAGGAATTCTTGGAATCCAGTTAAGCATGGGAGAACCTTTGAAAAATGTTGTTGAAAAAATTACCCACCTTTTGTCGTTACATTCAAACCTCAAAAATAGTAAAAAAAAAAAAACTATTTTTGTTTTCCTTTTCAAACGGGAATATCTAGTCTGGGGCCGGCAAGTGCACGCATCGATTTTTGCGATTCCGGAAGAGTGAGCTGTAAGTTTTTGACAGATAACACGTGCACAATGAGTCAAATTTATCCACACTTGTTTTGGGTGTGAGTAAAATGTATACACAGAAAATCATTCACGCCTGCGGAATTCTGGTTTCATTTACAAAAAAAAAACTGAAATTTTGAGCGGATTTTAAAAATTAAAAAAAAAAAATCAAATCAAATCAGTTTTGTTTAATAGCTAAATATTGCACTTTTGTAATATATAAATACTGAAAATACATAATCTTCCTTATATAGAAAAGACTATAACGTTTCTTAGGATTATGGTATCACATTTGTTTTTGGTTTCATTCGATTCAGCATAAAAAAAACACACCAAAATCATGTGCCATATGCTAATAATGCAACAAACTATTTATTTAAAATTCATAAAATTATTAAATAATTCAAATTGAAGCGGTTGCCACCTTCGATTTGTACTTATTCAATTGTAAGACCCCCCTCAAAAAACTTTCATATATACTTTTTTTAAATCATTCCCATGGTAAATAATTACATGTTTTTTTTCCAGGTTTCATGAATTTTGTTTTGTACTAAAAGAAATAATGTTTTTGCCTAAAAAACTATTTTTTGAAGAAAGAACAGAAAAAGAAACGCTTTGCTTACGTTTCAACTAAGCCAGTTTACTTAATATTGCATACCAAAACTTAAAAAATAATATTTTACTATAAAAAGTAATCATTTTCCTGGTGCTCTTTACACTTTCTTCTTAAAATATGTCACTGTGTTAATAAACCAATACTTTACCACATTCAATGTCGAACCAATTATAGCCCTGGCCAGAACCATAAGATCAGTTACATTATGTATGCACATTAGGGTGGTCGTTATAATGTTTTTTTTTTTTAGTTTTAATATTTGGATGGGCCTAAATCAGCTCTAAATTAAAAAAAAAATTCCCTGATTTTTTCAGATTTTTATTTTCATCCCCTATAGTCGCTGTAGGGGTAAATTAAATTTCCCATTTTGTTTTGGAGATTCGCGTAAAATCCGCCGAAAAATTCAGGGCATGTAGGTGAGAAGTAGACAAGAAAAAAATCCTACTAGAGGGGGTAATATCTCCCACCGCTTGGACGGGAGGGGCAATTTAATAAAATAATTGCATAAAATAGAAAACAATTAATCAATAAACAACTGCAACACTTGCAGTAATGTTTGTAGCTTTTTGGAAAGCCAGAAGTCCATTTTAATAGTTGATTACAAAATAAAGTTCGTTGAATAAACAATTTCAGCAAAATCTGTTTTCAAACCTAAAATAAAAAAAAAATAATTTTTTGCCAAAACTATTCATCAAAAAAACTTAATTTAAAAACAAACCGTAAGAAAAAAAAAAAAAAAAAAAAAAAAAAAAAAACTTCTTCTGGCTATCCAAAAAGCTACAAAACATTACTGTAAGTATTTCCGTTGTTTTTTAATAATTTTTTTTCTATTTTATGCAAATATTCTATTAAATTGCCCCTCCCGTCCAATAGAGGGGAGATATTACCCCCCTCCAACAGGATTTTTTTCTCGCCTAGTTCCCACCTACATTTAATTTACCCCTACAGCGACTATAGGGGATGAAAATAAAAACTGAAAAAAAAATAGGGAATTTTTGTTTCTTCATTTAGAGTCAGTTTGGGCCCATCCGAGATGACCTTTTTTTATAACGACCCTAATGTACATAAGGGTGGTCGTTATAATGGTTTATATATTTGGATGGGTCTATATCAGCTCTAAATGAAGAAACAAAATTTTCATTTTTTCAAATTTTATTTTGATCCCATATAGTCGTTGTAGGGGTAAATTAAATTTCCCCTTTGTTTGCATGCTAGGAAATTCCCGCAAGAGTCGCCGTGGTTTTTTAATTATTTTTTTCTATTTTATGCAATTATTTTATCAAATTGCCTCTTCCGTCTAAGCGGGGGGAGATATTTCCCACCTTCCATAGGATTTTTTTCTTCCTACCTACATGCTGCAAAAATTTTGACAGATTTTATGCGAATTTCCTAGTATGCAAAAAAAGAGGTAATTTCATCTCATTATAAAGCGACTATAGGGGATCAAAATAAAAATCTGAAAAATTATGGAATTTTGTTTTCTTCATTTAGAGCCGATTTAGGCCCATCCATGTTAACTTTTTTAACGACCACCCTAATATATATATAAAGTAATACAGTCGTGCATTTTATTTTTAAAATAAATGCTTAATTTTTCTAATAACTTGACCATTAGTGTAGGTCAACACTTTCCATATTGTTTTCTACAGTACCTGATGTGGATCATACCTCTATCACAGAATCCATTGTATGATTGAAATACCGTGCGGCAAAAAAAAACTATTCCAAAATTAATTCAGGGTAAAAATCTTTAATAAGATGAATGTAGGTACATAATTACGAAAAGATTAATGCCTACAGTGGTGTCGAACCATAATTCTAACTACATACATAATTAATCATATGAATTCTGTGATAGAGGCAGAGGTTAGCTTAACGAACATAAAATGTTTTATATTTTTTAATGAATACAAATAACGCAATCTTTTTCTTAGGTTGGGGAGAAAGTTGTCGAAGATATTGTTAGCTCATGGCCAACAATTTTCTTGGTTCTGGTAGTAACAATGGCAGCATCACTAATTTTTATTGCTCTAATGAGATGGGTTGCAACACCACTTGTGTGGCTATCTATATTTGGCGTACTAATCGGACTCGGATTTGGTAAGTTTTTTTTTATAGTTTTTGTTTTTGTATATCCAAATGAATTAAATACAATATTGTGAATTTTGTTTTTTTTTTATAGGAGTGTATTTAAGCATTGAACAATACAATTACTGGAAAGACACTTCTGCAGTTCCAAATCATTCGCTTAACCTATCATCGGCAGTTAAAAATATTTTCCAGGATGCAAAAGTTTGGCTTTATACATCAATACTTCTTGGCATAGTTTTTGTTGTGATATTCCTCTTAGTAATCGTTCTAAGAAGCAGAATTAGAATAGCAGTTGCTCTGGTCAAGGAAGGTAGCAAGTAAGTACAATAGTTACAAATTCAAAATATATCTTAACTCAATTTTAATTTTTTACTAATAGGGCAGTTTCTTGCGTGGTAGCAACAGTTTTTTTTCCTATTTTGCCCTGGTTTTTATTCATGTGCACTATAGCAATATCGGTTGTAATTGGTTTATTCTTGGCCTCAGTTGGAGATCCATCGTTCATAGTTACACGAGCGAGTGATTCGACAGAAGAATGTAGCTGTGATGGGGTGGCAATAAATTACACTCGTGGTGCTGTGTGTGATCCTGTGATATTTCAAAATAACTGCTTCCTTAAACCAAGTGGTTTAGCTTTGTTCCCCGGACAAAATAGCCCATGCGTACAAACTGGGTGCTTCTTTGAAGGCATTGGAAATCCAAAGATTGTTCAATATTTCCAAGTAAGTATAAAAAGAAACTCAATAAAAATTATATATGTGCACATGCACATATGTATTGACATTATTCTCATATACTACATACATAAATGTAAAATCTTCAAAAACAATTTTTTCCACAGTACCACTTAGTTCCAAATTCAACTCTTTCCTTATTTTTAAAGCCGACTTGAATACAAAATATTACAAACTTCAATACTACTTTTTAAATGTTCATATCGAATTCAATCATCAAAATCAAAAGCTACCCTTTTTTTTTGAATTTTTACATATTTTACATATACATATGCACATTAGGGTGGCCGTTAAAAAAAAATCATCCCGGATGGGCCCAAATCGGCTCTAATGAAGAAAAAAAAATTCCCTATTTTTTTCAGATTTTTATTTTCATCCCCTTAAGTCGCTGTAGGGGTAAATTAAAGTTCCTCTTTTTTTTGCAAACTAGAAAATTCGCGTTAGATCATGTAGGTGGGAACTAGACAAGAAAAAATTCCTACCAGAAGGGAGCAATTTAATAAAATATTTGCATAAAACAGACAAAAATTAATTAAAAAACAACGGCAATAATTACAGTAATGTTTTGAAGCTTTTTGGAAAGCCAGAAGTCCATTATTACGGCTTGTTGTTTCAAACTCAACATTTTGAAGAAAAAATTATTATTATTTTTTGTAATTTGAGGCTTGAAAACAGATTTTGCTGAAATTGTTTATTCAAAGAACTTTATTATATAATCAACTATTAAACTGGACTTCTGGTTTTCCAAAAACCTACAAAACATTACTGCGAGTGTTGCCATTGTTTTTTATTTATTTATTTTGTTTCTATTTTATGCAATTACTTTATTAAATTGCCCCTCCCGTTCAAGCAGTGGGAGATATTACCCCCCTCCGGTAAAATTTTTTTCTTGTCTACTTCTCACCTACATGCCCTGAATTTTTCGGCAGATTTTACGCGAATCTCCAAAAAAATGGGAAATTTAATTAAGCCCTACAGCGACAATAGGGGATGAAAATAAAAATCTGAAAAAATTGGGGAATTTTTTTTCTTCATTTAGAGCTGATTTAGGCCCATCCAAATATTAAAACCCAAAATACCCATTACAACGACCACCCTAATGTACATATGCATGTACCCAACTCGCTAGCAAGTACTCGGGGTAAGTCCCAAAGAAGATAAAGAGCGAAGTTTCCAAACATCATCCCCTATGTAAATAAACGGTGGATAACCAGAACAACGTGCTAACGTTTATACATATAAGGGTTGTTTTTTTAGAAGTATAGAAGTTTGAAATGGAATACAACAAAGATGATTTCTTAAATTGACATTAAATTAACTTTATTCGAAAGATAAATCTTCTGCCATTATAATTTAAATATGATTTCTGGCGTATACATACACGAAATATGCTCTAGATCTTACACGTCAAGAGTTTATGCGCCACTTGCATCTTTATGCGCTCCGGATATCTGTAGATCTCCATATTAAAATCTCGATCTCCTTTGATATGTGCCCAGCAAGTTTTAAATGGTATATCCCTACAACGAACAATATCAACTCTTCATAGGTCAGTGACGGAAAGTTTCTGAGATCATGAGGATTACCTTCTAATCTAATAAATGCTACAATTTGTGTGTGAATATTTTCTTCCTCCAGTCTATATAGTCTGCAAGCAAGTTAAGTTTATGCATTTATTGTATAGATTATATCCACAAACGCGTCTCAGTAAGGGCTGTCTGCGTAGGGTTGCTGAAATGCATGTCATTACCATTGCTAATAGCTGCGACTTATATAGACTTGTAGTACCTACTCTCAGTGCTTAACTAACAACAAGAAATCTTAAAAAATTCGTCTGCTATAAAAAGTAAGTATTCGCCACAGTGCACAAATCAAAGGATTAAAATATTGCACAAGTTGTAAAAATTGAAAAAAAAAAATTTCGATAGCCCCTCAAATAACACAACAACAAATATTGAAATTTAACAAGTATACGGACCAGGTGACAGACCTTTGGATCCAATTATTATAGATGCCCAGAACTGAATAAAAATGAATGGTCTTTTCGATTGCACTAGTTTACAAAATTTTGGGTCATGGTAGGGTCCTTAGAAAAAATATATTTTCTAGACTAATTTTAGGTCACGAAAATCAAAACTATTTTTTTTTTTTTTTCAAAGAAGCGTTTTCGAAATATGCGCAAAAATCATTTTCTCAGTTATTTTTTCAGATATTGCCATAAATCTCGCTAATGGCTTAGCTAATTTACATAAAATGTGTATTTTCTGAATGATCCGATCTGTCGCCTTCTAAGGACCCTACCATGACCCAAAATTTTGTAAACTAGTGTTGGCAATCCAGTAGCGTTCGGAATGGTTGTAAACCCTTCTGAAAGTGTTCTATTGACATTTATAGTGACAGTTCTTCTTCTAAAAAACTAGAAAACTATACTGAATTTGATTTCATTATCGAACCTGGAATTACTCACAAATTCAAATATAGTTGTCAAAGTGTTGTTGAATGCCTCTTGAAAAAAATCCCCAGCTAATAATAAAGAAATTTATGAATTTCATTCAGTATATTTCATGAATTTTACTTTTATCTAGTTTTTAGAACAGTTTTCCTGCTATTCAATTTATCCGTCTATTTTCTTTATAAACAATTGCTTTTTTTTTAGTTAATTTTTATCTTCGTTTAAAAAAAAGGAGCATGTTAATTAATATAAAGAACATGCAGTAACCTTTTCAACGAAGTACGGCACATTATTGTTGAGTAGGAAGACACAGTCCAAATGTTGAGTTGCATTTTTGTTCTTTTCGGTATTTTTCGACGTAGATATTAGATATAATGAAATGAAGTACACTACACGCAACCATACATTTTTGACCATTCTCCTTTTTCATTCATAAAGTCTGCTTATCCTCAGAACCCGTTGTGACGTTTCATGCTGTTTTCTGAAACCAAATTGGAAAATTGGTATGACATTCTTCTCATTAAAAAAAAAACTTGGGGCTTGGAACTAGAATGTTACGTACAAAGTTTACTATTCAACACTTTCTGAGTTCTGAAATTTGTTTGTAGTCTATTGAATAAACCTTTTTAAAAGGAACAATTGCGGTTTTTATTATTGACTATGTTTGTTTGACCCATAAGCATGCGTATACCCAAAAATGCTTCTAAATTCACCCAAGCGCTTCTGAGAAAATGGTCACACTGGCTACTTTTCCATATTTTTGATATAACTCGGAAACTAAGCTGAATTTGACAATTTTACACTTAAAACTTTTTGTTCAAAATAAAATTTTCTACCAAAATGGATACTTTAGAAAATTTCATAAAAGAATTTTAGCAAGAAAATTTTTCGCAGTTCTTACCCGAAAGCCTTTTTTTTTGTACATTATGGCAAATTTACCATTCCTAGCACCTTGTCATCATCATCATCGTGTCCTGTAACCCCGGCTGGGGCATAGGGCGTCAACAAAACGTCTCCATCCTTCACGGTCTGCTGCAAGGTACTTAAGCTGTGGCCACGTCTTTCTCTGGGATTCTGCTTCCGCTAAGACAGTTGATTTCCAAGTTGTTCTTGGTCTTCCAACGCGCCGTGCACCCTGAGGATTCCATTCAAAGGACTACTTTGCAATTTCATCGTTTGGTTTCCTCAGTGTGTGACCAATCCAACGCCATTTACGCTTTCTTATGTTGACCTCCAGCCACTCTTGACTTGTCCTGCGCCACAATTCCTTATTTGATATTATTTGTGGCCAGCGAATCTTTAGAATGTGGCGAAGACAGCGATTCACAAAAGCCTGCAATTTCTTCGAAATGGTAGACGTGACTTTCCAGGTTTCACAAGCATATAACATCACGGATTTGACATTGGACTCGAAGAATCTCAACTTAGTGCATAAGGAGATTTGAATGGATTTCCAAATTGAAGACAGAGTACCGAAGGCAGCACGAACTTTATTTATTCTACTTTTAACGTCCAGATCCGTACCACCGTTTGCAGAAACAATACTGCCAAGTTAGTTGAACTGTTCCACTTCTTCAACTGGCGGCCTGTGAGCATTATTTTTGTCTTTGTGCTATTTATTCTTAGACCACTCGACTCTCCCTTCACTTGCAGTGTTTGGCACATCCCGTTCAGCCCACTGATGTTATTTGCCAGTAGACATATGTCATCGGCATAGTCTAAATGACTGAGCCTTTCGAACGGTCTCCAGTGAATGTCCTGTCGCTCAGCTGTACCAACACTGGCCGTCAATACGTCGTCTATCGCCAGCAGGAAGAGAATTGGCGATAGAACATCCCCTTGTCTCACACCCTGTTGCACTACGAAGGAGTCGGATAGCTGCCCATTGTGTAAAAGAAAATATCTTGCGTTGTTGTAGGACTCTTTAATAATGGCAACAATTTTTGGCGGAATTCCTCTACCAAGCAACGATCTCCATATACATTCTCGGTTAACTCGATCAAAGGTCTTCTCAAAATCCACGAACATGGTAAAGCGGGGATTGAAACTCCATCAACTGCTCGAGGACGATACGCAGGGTGTTAATATGGTCGACACACGATCGACCACTGCGGAAGCCAGCTTGATGCCTCTTGTCTTCAGTGTATACTCGATTCTATCCTTTATTCGCTCGAAAATGATGGTTGCCATTAGTTTCCAGTCCTTGGGATAGCTTTCGTTTTCCCAAATGCTTTGTATCAACGGATATAAAATACTAGCCGCTGTTACAGAATCGGCTTAATCGGACTAAGAGCCCACAGCAGATTTTGGGTGTGAACGATAGCAAAAAAAGAAGTATAGGCGTCGAAAGCTTCATTAAAGACTATTAAAAAAATCAAAATCTTGCAGTCCACAACTGGGGCCTTTGCGAGAAACAGTGCATCAAAAAAAAAATATGAATGCAACTTCGAGGAAAATCGTGTTAGCCGAAATTGGGTTTCACCCCTCCCTAGAAGAGCTCCGCGGATCCCATATCACGGAATTTGAGATCATTTGAGTATTTAATTCGCCCTGCCAGACTGTTTAAACAAACCGTTTTTCACTTAGAATTTTGAATTTTTTAAACGGTCTGGTAGAGCGAACTATACACTCAAATAGTCTCAGATTCCATGATATGTGATCCGAGGAGCTTCTCAAGGGAGGAGTGAAAACCAATTTCGGCTAACACGATTATCCTCGAAGTTGCATTCATATTTTTTTTTTGATGCACTGTTTCTCGCAAAGGCCCCAGTTGTGGACTGCAAGATTTTGATTTTTTTAATAGTCTTTAATGAAGCTTTCGACGCCTATACTTCTTTTTTTGCTATCGTTCACACCCAAAATCTGCTGTGGGCTCTTAGTCTATGACGGGGGTTCGAAGTCAATACCACTACAGGACCTGCGCATCTCGTTTAGTTGGGGCACTTCAGCACTCTGCTCAACTGAATCCTCATTAAGCAGGGCACAAAAATGGTCCTTCCATCTGCGTAGCTGATCCTCAATTGATACCAAAAGTGTGCCATCCACATCCATTACAGGATGATTGGTGTTGCTTTTTTTCCCAATAACATATTTGCCTATTTGGTACAATTCCCGGATATCCTCTTCTGGCAGCTATTTCCGCATTATCTGCGAGTCCATCTAACCTCACCCTCTTGTCACGTCTCACACAGCGATAGTCCATCTTATGTGCAATGCGGTACTCGCTTCGCAATTCAGCCTTTCGTAGAACATTTGCTTCGGCATTTATTTGGATTTTCAACGATTTGCGAAGTTCGATCTTATCCCAGGTGTCTTGGGATATCCAAGAGTCTCTACCTCTCGTTCGCTTGGGTACAGTTTCGGATCCAGCCTCCATAAAAACACTTTGAATTCCACCCCACATCTCATAAATTGTTGAATTTTGGATTCCGTTTAATGACGAGGCTCTGTCGTTGAGGGTGGTGACATTGTTTCGACATATGTTGGGGTCATTTAAAGCATTAGTAATTAATTTTGAGCTCCTTGCTGCATCCTACGCTAGTCTTTGTACGGCAGCGGTTCGTAGTTTGAGACTCATCAGAACCAAATGGTGGTCGCTTCCCACATCGGCATTTCTTATACTCCGGACATCACACATAGACTTCCTCCATCGCTGCTGAATCATGATATGATCAATTTGGTTTTCGGTTTGAGCATCCGGATGTACCCAAGTATTTTTGTTGCACGTCTTATGCTTAAATACAGTCCCACCTATCACAAGACGATTCGCGTTACAAAAATCGACAAGTAAGTCACCATTTTCATTCCGTGACCCCAAGCCATTTCTTCCTATCACGTGTTCCAGCCCGTTATTGTCTGAACCGACTTGGGCATTGAGGTCTCCCATAACGACTATGATGTCGGCTCTCGGAACACTCCTGTAAACCAAGTTAAGATGAGTGTAGAACGCGGTTTTGTCTTTGTCGGTCGCTTCATTTGTGGGGGCGTAGCACTAAATAATTGTGACGTTACGGATTTTTGAACGAAACCTTGCTGTCATTAATCTCGCAGAAATGGGCGCCCAGGAGATCAAACTACGCCCCGCTTCTTCGTTCAACATAATCGCCCGACACCATGAAGTTTTTGGCCACCCTCTCTTTCATCTTCCCTGGAATACAGCATTCTCGTGTGCCCAGGGTCTGATCTGTATTCAGCTCTTCCTCTCCACTTAGTTTCGCTTATGCCCAGGATACTGATCTTTAGGCAAAGCACTTCACGCTCAACCTGCTCGTATCTACCACCACTGTACAAGGATAGAACGTTCCACGCTCCGATTTTCGTACGTATGCGGTATCCAAATTTCAATAGAAAATTTAATTTTGAACAAAAAGCTTTGTCAAATTCGGCTTAGTTTTCGAGTTATACCAAAAATATTGAAAAATGACCAGTGTGACCATTCTCTCAGAAACGCATGGGTGAATTTAGTAGCATTTTCTGTTATAAGCATGCTTATGAGCCAAACAAACATATTCAATAATAAAAACCCTTGCACGTAATTGTTCCTTTTTACGCTTCATTTTCCGGTCTATTCAATAGGTTATTGGTCAATTATCAATTTGTTAAGATAGTTTATTCCTTGGAAATCATATTGCAGTCAAAATCTTTGCTCGTTTTAAGGAAACGATCGAACAAACCTAAATAATCCCAAACTTTCGTTGGTTGTTTTCCAACATTATCTAGACTTTTTTTTATATTTTATTGGACTTATTAACATTTGCATTTTTTAAATTTTGTATTCAATTTTTTACAGATTTACAACTTTATTGGATTTTTGTGGTTGTCATTCTTCATCTCAGCATTAGGTGAAATGGTGCTGGCAGCAACCTTTGCAACTTGGTATTGGACATTCCACAAATCTGATGTTCCATATTTTGTACTGACAAGAGCTTTTGGTCTAACTGTTCGCTATCATCTAGGAACAATAGCGCTCGGAGCCTTCATATTGACAATATGCCGTTTAATTCGTGTCGTTCTAGAATACATTGATCAGAAGTTGAAGAAATTCGACAATAGCGTAACTAGAGCTATTCTTTGCTGCATGAAATGTTTCTTTTGGTGTTTAGAGAATTTTTTACGTTTCATCAACAAAAACGCATATATAATGTGTGCAATTCATGGCAAAAATTTTTGTGCCAGTGCTAAGGACTCGTTTAATCTTCTAATGAGAAACTTTCTTCGTGTGATTGCTGTTGATAAAGTGACCGATTTCTTATTCTTCCTCTCAAAATTACTTTTAACTGGTGCTGCTGGTGTCGGCACATATTATTACTTCGAAAACAGGCCAAATGATCCTCCTTTGAATTATGTTGCTGTCCCGATAACAATAGTTGTAATTGCAACTTTTTTAATAACAAGTGTATTTTTCGGAGTATATTCAATGGCGGTTGATACATTATTTTTGTGTTTTTGTAAGTTTAATATTCTATTTTTAAGTTTAATATTAATAAAATATTTTTGATATTGAGCTCTTTCATAATAAAGTTGTAGGGCAGTAAGAAATAATCCATAAATCTTCCCGACGTGACGTTATGTTTGATTTTTGTATTAACAACTTCGGGGTGTTTTTCACTAGTCTAATTAAAAAACACGAAACGTCAGGAACATTAGTGAATTACTCTTTTTAGTAATTAATTTGTATTATTAAATTATCAAAAAGCCCAATTTAAAAAAAAAACTTTTAACGTATTTGATTAATTACAAAAAATAATTTTTATTTTTTAATTTAGTGGAAGATTGTGAACGTAACGATGGTTCTGAGGAAAAACCTTATTTTATGTCGAAGCAGCTGATGAAAATTTTACGCAAACGAAACAAAATGCCAACGCCATAAAATTTAAATTTAAGTTTTAAGAGTGAAATGTAATGGTTTTATTGTATGTACCTACGGTTGATATGATACTGATGCGCAAAGTTTGCTCAAAATGTTGTGAGCAAAATAAATTACCAAAAAAAAACAAAAAATATATTTTGTATTAATACATATAATTATAATGTTACCATGAAAAAAAAAATAACCATTTTTTTAATATTTATAAATAAAGTGATGAAGTGATGAGTTTAACAAACTTTGTTTTTAATCGCGAATTGAAAATACCAAAAGTTATAAAAGAAGACCATTCAAAGTATCTGTTTGGAAGGGCAGATGAATACAATGGGTCACGCCACGCAGTCAGTGGCGTAGTGAGGGGGGGGGGGGGGTGTACCACCCCCCCACGCTTTTCAAGAGTCGGCAAATTCAGGAAGCTAGATTTAATAATTCAAGCAATTAAAAACAAAATAATAAAACCAGAAATTTTACAATATTCTTCGGAAAAGGTTAAAAAAAAGTAAGTTTGTATTTTCATTATATTTAGGTTTTTAAACTTTTAAATGTACCTATGCAAATCGACATTTTTGCCGATTGCAGATTATGGAAATATGTCGAATAATTAAAGAGTCAGCAAATCAACGAAGCTTCATTTGCAAACAGTTATGAATAAAACGAGCCTAAGCATTTTTGCCGATTGCGGATGTCGGAAATTTGCCGACTAATTCAAAAGTCGGCATATCAACGAAGCTTCATATAAAAAAATTTAATAAAACGAGCATTTTTACTGATTGCGGATTTTGCAAGTATGCCGATAAATTCAAGAGTCGGCAGACCAACGAAGCTTAATTCGAAAAAAATTTAATAAAACGAGCATTTTTGCCGATTGCGAATTTCGCAAATATGTATGCCGACTAATTCAAGAGTCGGCAAATCAACGAATCTTAATTTGAAAAAAAAAAAAATAATACAAGGAGCATTTTGCTGCTAGAGCTGAGACAGTAAAGGCTGTTTGGATATCTTTCGAAGGCATTGTACGTGGTTTCGAAAAAATAAAAACCGATCTAAGTTCTTTTGATAATAATACTCGTACCTCCGCTTGTGGTCTGCTGAAAAAAATCTTGGATTTTGATTTTAAAAGCTCGTTATATTTTTGTAAAAACGTCATATGTTTAAATTAAAAATTTGACAGAAAATTTAGAAGCTGAAGAGTTGGATGTCATTGATGCTGTATTGTTGATTCGAAGCACATCAATATCATTTCAACAAATGAATGACGATGACGACCAAATCGATGCATTAATAAAAAGTTCATCTTCATTCGCTGAGAAATTAAAAATAAATCCAGAGAATGATTTTCTGAAATATCATAGAACACACCGCCGTGTACCAAGAAGAATCGATGAAAATCCAGAAACAGCTTTCGACTTCGATTTCCAAACATTTTATCGAAAAGAATTTAGAACGGTTTTGCAAGTTTTTACGACGTGTATAAACGATAATTTAAAAGATAATTTTTCATCTTTCGAACCTTTTCAAAAGATTTTTGAAATTCCAGTCGACAGAGGCAATGTCACAATAGAATCAGTGGAATCCATAATCAAATTGGAGCCCCTATTTTTTTAAGAAGATCCAGAGTGTTTGCTTTCTGAGTTGCAAATTCTTCTTGATTCATCCACAAATTGTATAAATTTCGAAGACATTACCATAGTTGTGTTCAAGTTGAAAATGGTAATTCCCTTAGCGCACAAACTCATTTGCTTCATTTTAACTGCTTCCGTGACATCAGCTTCTTGTTAACGATCATTAAGTAAATTAAAATTAGTCTTAAACTATTTCCGCACGACAATGGGTGATGATCGTTTGAATAATTTGATGCTGCTTTATTCTTCGAATGATAAAGTGGACGAAATTACTCTTAATGAGGTCGTTGAAGAATGGTCCTTATTAAAACACCGCAGAATTAAAATCTAGATAGTACAATGTTAAATTTAAATATTAAATTTTCATTAAAACTTATTAAGTTGCTGCAATAAAATATTAATAAATATAAATTAATAAATTTTATTATTAAAATTAATTTATTAAAAATATTTAGCTATATTATTAAAAATTGTTTATTTTAAACAAATAAACTGCTGCAATATTAATAAATTAATGTATTTTATTATTATAAATGACTAAACTGCTGATGCTGATAGAATTATGCGTTACTTTAATTTTTTTATAAAGATTGTTTAATACCTATACCTAAACAAAAAAATTGCTGCAATAATAATATAAATGTTCATGAATTTAATTCGTTGTTAAAAATTATTTCTTATTTAGATTAATCGTTGCAATAATAATATTAATATATTTATTCCATTGTTATTAATTATTTATTATAAATAAATACATAATTCCAAAAATAATTGATATCTAATTTTTCTACCAAATAATAGTTCCCAAGATTTTAAAACTGTTTCATGGAAAATCATTGCTCCTAAGTGTTTCAAATCTCTTACATCAGCTGAAGGCGGTTTCATTGAAAAATCTCGCATTTCGAAATCTTAAAAGTGTATGTGGCGAAGTAAAGATTTGAGCTAAAATCAATCAGCCCTATCAGGAGCTTCGCCCGAATGTCATTCCATTCGGAAAAATTATTTTGAGTTTCACCCGAGAAAAGCTAAATCTATACAGTCAGCAAATTTTTAAAATAAGTCGGCAAATTCCTAAAATAAGTCGGCATTTTAATGAAAGTCACCCCCCCACGGCTCGAACCCTCGCTACACCACTGCACGCAGTTCTTTTTGCCTGAACCTCGACCTAGTGATACAACCCTTCATAGTTGTTATAGTACCTTTTAAGTAGCATTAGTATTATCTTTAAATAATATGTTAACAGAAAAGTCTAAAGAAAATCAATAATATGTACATTAGGGTGGTCGTTAGATGCATTTTTCGAGTTTTTGTATTTGGATGGGCCTAAACTAGGTCCAAATGAAGAATAAAATTTCTATAATTTTTCAGATTTTTATTTAAATCCCTTATAGTCGCTGTAGGGGTAAATAAAATTGCCTATTTTTTTGTTTTGCATACTAAAATTTTTTATTCTGAGTCAAGCTTTCCCAAAATAGTGCATTTATCATTAGAATTATTTTTCTTGGACATATTTGTAGTTGATGTCATTTTTGGCTGCGCTATTTGTGAAAGTGCTAGAGGTATGCACAAAGCGCTTATTACCTATTTTACCCAAGCAAGATGATGAAAAAATTTCATTACAGTAAAAAGCTCTCATTAGAACTTTTCTGCACATTTTTCTCAAAACATCAAGATTAATAAACCTATAAAGTTTGTTAATAGCTCATTTTTTAGATAATTTTAATGTCTAAATGTTATTCTTTCATTAATGAATAAAAACCAAATTACTTTCTTTTCCCTTTGCCCAGGCACCCCAAGAGCTTGATTTTATAATGAGGAGAACTTTATGCTCCGCCAGAAGGATCTTGCAAGATTTTTTCTGAATATATTCATTGTATGAAAAAAGTACATAATGTCACTTAGAATCAAAATGGACCTATAAATTTAGAACTGAAAGTCGAGAAAAAGGGCGAAAACTTATAACTTCAAAACTATCGGAGATAATTATGTATGTGAAATAATTTTTTTTTAATCTATTAGAGATTTTTTTTTAAATAAAACAATAAATTAAATATAAGGTCATCGCCAGGACTTTCTAAAAACAAAAAGATTTTTTTTAGGCCTCTTTGATCATGAAAAATATAAATAGGCCTTTTTGAATCTAAAAACCAAAATATAGTTCCGTTTTGATTCTGAAATGCATAGAAATTGAAAAACGAGTAATGAAAGATTGTTTTATTAAAGAAACATTAAAAAGTAACATACATACATACATACATAAATTGATTAATTTATACTTTCAAATATTTTTTTATTAAAATTAGCAAGTTTAATAACACAGTTTTAAAGGAACTATAGCTTACAGTGAACACATTGTAGTAATAGTGGGGCTGTTAGTGAGACCAACCTTTCATTTTGAACTGACGGGTTGAGCTTTAGTATACAAATGGTCCATGTCCTAACTTTGTTTTTAAGAAGTGTTGCCAAGGTGGCAACACTGTCAGAAGGACAAAAGAAGGGTTGCCACAGTTCCGAAATGTTGCTTATAAATCGAAAACCAACGGTTGGACGATGACCTGAGAACTCCCGTTGGATTCAGCACCCTTGAAACCATAGGACCTATTATTGTTTTTCTCCACCCCTCCCCTTGCACGAAGGGGGTGGAAAAAAGTCGTTTTGGAAACAAAATTTGAAAAGCCAAGAAAAGTTTGAAAAATATTTTTTTTAATAAAATTTTAATATAGCGTCGACGCAAAATTTCACAATCTACTACATTAAATCCAGAGTTGATTGAAAACCTACTTAGGATTTTTAAAAATGCCACTTTCAAAGTGCTAGGGAGGGGGGATACGAAAGATTAACAAACTTAAATATTTATCTTGGTATAATATAAGCATATGACACATGTTTCAAGGGTATTTTTTAATGTCCAATCTTATTGAATCAGAATGAACTCGATACAACCATCTTCAAAAAAATTTTATTAAGGTTCTAGTTTCGGGAAAGGATTCATGGTAGTATTTCAAAATTTTTCCATTTCAATGAAAAAAACACCCTTTCACAACAAATATTTTTGGAGACTCTTTTGATTCTTGTTGCTTATGACAAATGAAATATGTGGACCAAGTTTCGTGTCAATGCTGTTAAAATTTGGTAATATTTTACTTGTTTCACTAATAATTTGGTCATCATTTATGAAGAAGGCTATAACTTTTTTGAAGCAAGTTGTACCTGGTTTATTTTGATTAAGTAAGAAGGGCATTCAAAAATACCCTTGAAACATGTGTCATATGCTTATATTATTCCAAGATAAATATTTAAGTTTGTTAATCTTTCATATCCCCTCTCCCTAGTACTTTGAAAGTGGCATTTTAAAAAAACCTAAGTAGGTTTTCAATCAACTCTGGATGTAATGTAGTAGATTGTGAAATTCTGCGTCGACACCATCTTAACATTTTATTAAAAAAATATTTTTCTAATTTTTCTTGGCTTTTCAAATTTTGTTTCCAAAACGACTTTTTTCCACCCCCTTCGTGCAAGGGAGGGGTGGGTGAAAAACAATAATGTGGTCCTATGGTTTCAAGGGTGCGGAATCCAACGGGAGTTTTCGGGTCATCGTCCGACCCTTGGTTTTCGATCTATTAGCAACATTTCGGAATTGTGGCAACCCTTCTCTTGTCCTTCTGACAGTGTTGCCACCTTGAAAACACTTCTTAAAAGTAAAGTTAGGACATGAACTATAAGTGTACTAAAGCTCAACCCGTTAGGTCGAAATGAATGGTATGCCGTCATATCGTGCACTAACGCCCCTACTGTAAGTAATCATAGTTTTTAAACAAATTTCTTCAACGAATTCACAACAATTTTCTTCTTCTTCAGAATTCTGAAGGGCTTCTTTTTCCAAAATATTTCTGTAAAACTCCAACTGTTTGATTTGGCGCCAGTTTTCACCACAACGATGTTTTTCGAGCTTGTCTGACTTCTTTGCATGAGCTAGTGAAATTCCTGGTTCGAGCTCTATACCTTACAACTGTTTTCCAGGACATACGACGGACCTTTCAACACCAACATCCGATCCCATCCCATCTTTTGAGGCAGAATGAAACGTTTGGAGGCCTTGAATTGAAAGTGCCATTTATTTATCTGCTTTAACATCTCCTGCACAGCAGTCTTCCAATCTACCACTGAAAATTTTCACTTCCAAGTTGTATCACTTTACCATGTTCCGAAGAAATTTCGTATTATTTTTCTGGGAACAAAATTGCCTCTTCCTGTTTAACTTTTTTTTCGATTCCGGCAAATACTCTATCTGGAGGAATGTATGAATGTCCGACTATGGAATATAATTTCCACTTGGTTAATAGTTATGCTTTTCAAAAGCCAATACTAAGCCATTTGTTAACTTGCTTCAAGCCATTTATGCTAACACTTTTTCTGCTGTGTGGACCGAAAAAGAAATATCAGAATATTTCGAAGCTTTCAACGGTGTTGAACAAGGCTGTCTCTAATCACCACTTCTTTTTGCTCTGTACATAAATGATTTACATAACTTTTTAGGAGGAGGTCTTCAAATCGAAAATCTGTATGTTCGGTTGCTATTGTATGCTGATGATATGGTCATTCTGGCAGAGGACATCCAAGTAATGCAAATGATGATAGAGCCGCTTGAAGTGTACTGCAACAGTTGGAGTTTAGAAGTCAAGATGGCAAAATCGGAGATGATGATCTTTCGAAATGGTAGTAGATTATCTAACCAGGAAAAATGGTCGTTCAGAGTGGAAGAAATAAGAATCGCTGCTAACTATACATATTTGGGAGTTCTTCTTACTCCAAAGATGATATTCAACAAGAACGTAGAAACAAGAAACAACTCAGCGAAAGTCAGCATCAATGCTACCTGGCAAGGCAAGGAGAAATATAAGTCTAAGTTCGAAGTGGAAACTCTTTCATGCAGTGTGCAGGGCTATCCAAATATATGGTGCGCAAGTCTGGGGCTTCGGTATGTTCAAGGAAGTAAATAAGCTTCAACGGTATTTCCTAAAACGGATCTTAAAGTTACCGGCTACTACACCAAACAATGCGTTGTCGCTTGAAACCAGTGCAGAAGACGCACATTTCTACATCCTAGATCTTCACCTGCGATATGCTAAGAAAACCTTGTTTGACTTCAACGAACACAAACTTCCACATCAACTTTCGAAGATTCTTTTGAGGAACAACCAATTCTGGGTGAAGGAGTTAAATGAAATAGGGACTGAATTTGGAATATGTTGGGACGAAAGTGTGGGGTGAAAAGAGGAGTGGACTACTAAAAGCATTGAACCAGAGAATATGAAATAAAGAAGCCAATCCTTCGTACGTTTCACCCCCCAAAACCCATTTGTTTACATTGTTGTATTTGTAATTTAATTTCGTGTCGAAGAAATAGATGTGAATTGCAACAACAACAAGACCTGTGCTGAATGACTAGTTGATTCTATGTGTGCGTTTTGCACTGCTTTTCACTAATACTTTGCAAATCTAATACATCAGCTGTTCGCTCCAGCTTGTAGGCAAATCAAATTGACAGCTGAGGATTGACTTCTTTATTTCATATTCTCTGCATTGAACTCTTGGATTGTCTTAAGCTAGAAAAACATCAAAGTTACTTGAGAAGAGCATCTGAAAGCAGCACACGTATTTACAGGTTACTAGATCACAGCAGAGGACTTAACTATTTCTCTAACGAGCTTGAAGTTCGTAAAATAAGTTGCATCTTCAAAGGTTAGGTTAGTTTAAGGTGGCTGCCAGGAAAACTGCTGACATACCTAGGCCAGAATAGGCCCATTGTGATACCACATAAAGACTGCAAGATGATCTTCTCAAATTAAACAAATTGATCCTTTTAATAAAGCGATGGAGACTGTGAATGTCGATTTTATTTAAATATGAAGAAAACGCAAACAATAGAAAATTATTTTTGTTTATGTTTTGTGGACTATTGAATATAATTCAAATTAAAAGTTTTTGCGACCTTTAGTCCAAATGCGTTTCGCCCAGGTACAACAGTTGGGCTCATCAGTTAGATGCTGTTGTACCCTTCTAAGACGCATTATTTTTAATCGATGTATACCGACAACTAATAAAATATACAGCGCGTAAGCACTGTAAATTATATTTTTCTAGGGGAATTTGTTTAAATTCAGACACCCAGAATATATATATATATATATATATATATATATATATATATATATGATGTTAAAGCCCGTGGTCTGGCTAGTATAAGTATGAAGAAAACGCAAACAATAGAAAATAATTTTCTAGAAAATAATTTTCTATTGTTTGCGTTTTCTTCATACTTATACTAGCCAGACCACGGGCTTTAACATCATATATATATATATATATATATATATATATATTCTGGGTGTCTGAATTTAAACAAATTCCCCTAGAAAAATATAATTTACAGTGCTTACGCGCTGTATATTTTATTAGTTGTCGGTATACATCGATTAAAAATAATGCGTCTTAGAAGGGTACAACAGCATCTAACTGATGAGCCCAACTGTTGTACCTGGGCGAAACGCATTTGGACTAAAGGTCGCAAAAACTTTTAATTTGGATTTTATTTAAATCACTGGGATCGTCAAAGAAAAAATTTCCTAATGTCGTTTTCATTGAAATCTGAAAGATTTGATTTTAAAATCAAGAATTGCTGTCTTGAATGAAACATGTGGGCGAACTTTTAAGTAGATTCAATTACACACATAGCACAAATACACGCATACAAGTAAGCATCACGTACGATGTCGTACGAAAATAATGCAAAACAAAAAAATGAAGGTCTTCAAACCGAGATGTGATCTTATATATCTTAATGGAAGCAGTTATAGTGGAAATGAGTCACCCTTTGTAACATGAGAGAAGAAGTAAATATTCAACACTTTTTGGGTTGTCCGGTGCTACGAGAATTTAGATCCACCTTCTTTGGCAAATCCTTTTTGGCGCAAAACGAGATCATATGTTTGCTAAATGTTGAAGATGATTTTGATTGGAAAAAATTTGTCAAGTATATAACTGGGGGTCAATTCTCGATCTGTGAAACTGTGAAATGAAAACAAAGTTATCATTTCAGTTTTCACAGGGTTTTATCATTTTATCACTTCACAAACACGCGCAAGGCGATTCCCGAACTCGATGTGAAAAGCATCTGTCAAAGTGAGTACTAAAAAGTACTAATATGAAAAATATGCTACCACTTGCTCATAGAAAAAGATGATTGTGACGTCATAGAAAGACCAAGATGGCGACTTGGGTGTTTCAAATGAGTACAATTTGTTTGTGTTTATCATCTTTTCACAGGGGGTCAATTCTCGATCTGTTAAACTGTGAAATGAAAACAAAGTTATCATTTCAGTTTTCACAGAGTTTTATCATTTTATCACTTCACAAGCACGCACAAGGCGATTCCCGAACTCGTTATGAAAAACAGCTGTCAAAATGAGTACTAAAAAGTACTAACATACAAAATGCTACCACTTGCTCATAGAAAAAGATGATTGTGACGTCATAGAAAGACCAAGATGGCGACTTGGATGTATCAAATGAGCACAATTTACTTCTGTTTATCATTTTTCCTTTCACAGGTTTTCACAGAATGAAATGATTGTGATAAACGAATTATCATATGAAAACATTTTGGCATTTGTTTTCATTTTTTCACACTTCGAGAATCGCATTTGGCGTGAAGGCGTTATCATATTGTAATATTTTCTCAGGTTCGTTAATAAAACTTATTTACTTTATTCAAAACGTCCACTTATTTATTTCGCAAAATAAAACACTTTACTTTTCTTACTACAAACAAAACGATTTATTCTTCACCACTGAATTAATTCACAAACTTTACTTTTCACTTTTATTACAACCAACTTTATTCATTCACGATTAAAAACAAACTGTGTCGCTGCCGTTCAAACCTGTGCCTTTTATACTTGTTTTCCAAACTCTCGAAATAAGGAGAACGTTCTGGTCTCTGCTTCCAGAGCTTTCCGTAGGGGAAATTTCCCAATAATTTCCCTTCCAAAAGCTTTTATTTGACAGCTGGTAGATCTGCTATAATCCGGCAGATGGCGCTTCCTTCGTTTGAGAGTTGCTATAATTATAGCTAATAAGGGTATGTTTGCACTGCGACCGTAAGTTTTATTGTGTCCGTTTGTTTGCATTTCGGAGTCGTTATAGTACAAATATGGAAAGTTATTACACTGCCCCCCTCTTAGGATTGATCGTCCCGAGCAAATCCACCACTTCCATCACCATTATAATGATGTAAACGGTCGCTGTGAACTACTTTTAGCTTGCCTCTTAATCCTCTCTGAATGCGGTAGACGACATCGTTTATTCGTGTTACAACAGTATAAGGGCCTTCCCAATTTTGTTGAAGCTTCGGTGAGAGTCCCTTCCGACGGTGGGGATTATAAAACCACACAAGGTCTCCCACTTGGAATCCTGTCGTTGTGGCTTTTGCGTCATATCTTGTTTTCATCCGATCACTCGATAGCTTTATATTTGCCCTCGTCCTTTCGTGAATGTCAACTAGCTTTTCTTTGAGGTTGTCCACGTAGTCGTCTATTCCTTGTGGCTCACTTGTAGAACATCCAAATTTGATTTCACTTGGTAGTCGTATTGTGCTCCCGAGCAGGATTTCTGATGGTGTATGTCCTGTTGAGCTATGTACCGCACTTCGATAGGCCATCAAGAATAACGGAATATGCCGATCCCAGTCTCGTTGGTTGTCGCTTACAACTTTGGAAAGGTGTTCTTTAAGGGTCCGGTTGAATCGTTCAACCATCCCATCAGATTGTGGGTGAAGTGGTGTTGTCCTCGTCTTTTTAATGCCAAGGAGTATACAAACTTCCTGAAAAATTTTGGACTCGAAGTTCCTCCCTTGATCTGAATGGAGTTCCATAGGTACACCAAACCTGCTTACCCAGTTGAAAACAATCTGATCCGCGACTGTTTTGGTTTCCTGGTTTCGGATGGCAAATGCCTCAGGCCACTTGCTGAAGTAGTCCATTACTACCAGGATGTATCGGTTTCCGTTTTCTGTTTCTGGAAAAGGGCCTGCAACGTCTATTGCAATCCTCTCAAAGGGCGTGCCCACATTATACTGCTGCATTCTACTCTGGACTTTTCTGCCTGGTCCCTTGCTTGCAGCACAAGTATCACATTTTCGGCACCATTTTTCGACGTCTTCTCTTGCGTGTAGCCAGTAGAATCGCTGTCTTACCTTTTCCAGTGTCTTATTGACACCCAAATGTCCTCCGGAAGCTCCATCATGCAGCTCTTGCAGAACGTCATTAACTTTGGAACGAGGTATGACTAGCTGCATCACATATGATTTGCCGTCTGTGGATTCCCATTTACGTCTTAGTACTCCTTCTTGTACATGAAGCGAGTCCCATTGTGCCCAATACGCTTTAAGAGTTGGACTTCTATCGGAGATGTCACCCCATTCTGGTTTCTCTTGGTGTTCCTTCCACGCAAGAATGGGTTCAATATCCGAGTCTTCTTGTTGGGCAGTCCTCAGTTCTTCATTACTCCAACCGTAAATGGGATCGGCTCTTAGTCGCTGGATGGAAGCAACCTCCTTCTCTTCCTGACGTGTGCAGTGCTTGCAGTCCGGTTTGCATGGTCTCCGAGATAAAGCATCTGCATTTGAGTGCAACCTTCCTCTTCGATGTTGGATCTGGTAGTCGTATGTCTGCAATCTCTCAATCCATCTTGCCACTTGACCTTCTGGATTTTTGAAGTTCAACAGCCAATTAAGTGCGCCATGATCTGTTCGAAGAAGGAACTTCTGTCCATAGATGTACTTATGGAAGTGTTTTGTTGCCGATACTAAAGCTAGAAGTTCTCTTCTGGTCACACAGTAATTTCTTTCTGGCTTTGAGAGCACCTTGCTGTAATAGGCAACGACCTTCTCTTCTCCTTCGTGGACTTGTGATAGTACGGCACCAATTCCTACGTTACTTGCGTCAGCGTCGATGATGAAAGGTTTCCCTGGTGTCGGATAGGCCAAAACTGGTGTATTGCATAGGCGCTGCTTAAGTTCCTGGAAGCTTTTCTCGCACTCGCTTGACCATTTGAACGGTTTGCTTTTCTCTGTTAGCTGGTGCAAACTTTTCGCGATCCCAGCAAAATCCTTCACAAATCGTCGATAGTACGTGGCTAGACCAAGAAAGCTCCGGAGTTGATGTTTATCCTGTGGTGTCGGCCAATTCTTTACGGTGTCAACTTTTTCAGGATCAGTCTTCACTCCTTGGGAAGAGATGATATGTCCCAAGTATTTTACCTCAGACTTGAAAAACTCGCACTTGTCTGGATTCAATTTCAAGTTTGCTTCTCGAAGCCTCTGGAACACGGCCTTAAGGTTTCCACAATGCTCATCAAATGTCTTACCATAAACAATGACATCGTCCAAATAGACTAGGCAAGATTTCCAAGTAAGTCCTTGTAAAACGCACTCCATCAAACGCTCAAATGTTGCCGGAGCGTTGCATAGTCCGAAAGGCATCACTTTAAATTGCCACAGACCATTTCCTGTGGAGAAAGCCGTCTTTTCTCGATCTTCTGGATGGATTTCTACCTGCCAGTAGCCACTCTTCAAGTCCAATGTTGAAAACCATTCAGCTCCTTCCATCGCATCCAGAGTCTAGCTGATTCTTGGCAGAGGGTAGCTGTCTTTCTTTGTCACATCGTTCAGCCTCCGATAGTCCACACAAAATCGAGTACTTCCGTCCTTCTTTTTGACAAGAACAACTGGAGATGCCCATGGACTTTTAGAGTTTTCGATTAGTCCATCTTTCTTCATGGTCGATATCATCTCTTCAACTTCGGCTTGTTTGGCTAATGGGAGACGTCTTGCTGGTTGTCGAATAGGTCTTGCGTCTCCTGTGTCGATTCGATGCTGCACCAGTTGTGTTCGACCATACTGCCCATTGGGTGAAGAGAGTATATCAGCATACTCATGAAGGAGGCTTCCAGCAACACTTAGCTGATATTCACTTAATTTTGAAGACTTGAGAATGTTTGACTTCATAGTGTTCACTTTCCTGGGGTCCACATATTCTTGTGTATCAACTTCTGTAATTTTAGTTATTGCGGATACGGATTCACATTTTCCAACAACTTCTCCTTTTCTAAGCTTGACTTCGTACGGTTTGATGTTGAGTATCCGTACGGGCACCATGTTGTTCTTTGGCGCCACAAGGGTCTTCCCTAGGATGATGCTTTGAGAAGACTGTTCAGAGTCTGGTTCCACCATTAGGTATCGATGGCTACCCAAATCTCCCTTTATTTTTGTCCAAACGAACACTTCTGAAGAAGGTGGCAGGCAAATATCTTCCTTTATGACAGTCCTCAGAGTTGATGAATTTTCATTGCCATAAACCATAGGAATCTCCACATTTCGGTATTTGAGAACTTGCTTTCCGATATCGAGAATTACTCCGTGCTCTTTCATAAAGTCGATTCCAACGATGCACTCGTCACATATATCTGCTACCAGAAATAGATGTGAAAACTCCAGTTCTGCCAAACGGATTGTAAGACGAACCTCCCCGTACACTCTGGCTGCCTCTCCTGTTGCTGTTTTCAGACGGTAAGTGTTGGTGTTATGCAGCCATGTCATCTTCACCAAGTCCTTTCGAACAATGGAGGCAGTAGCACCGGTGTCGATCGTAGCCACTTGCTTCTTGCCGTTAAGTGTTGCCGCCACAGTCAGACTTTTGTTGTTTCGTTTCGTCTGTGAGACCTGGATGGTGGTTCTGGGGCCATCGATACCAGAAACCAGCTTCTGCCCCTCGAAGTTGGTTCTTACTCGTTTCCCGGTTGAGAAACGGGGTGAGTAGGAGTTTTGACATTGTTGTTGTTAAAATTTCTGCTTCCACAATGTTGACAAGCAGATCTTCTAGGTGGCAATCTGCACTGGCGTTGGAGATGTCCGGTTTTATTGCAATTCCAGCATCGAGCAGGTCCATCGCGTTGGTTCCTTTGGAATGCTGTTCTCTGGCAAGAGCACTCCTCAATTTCTATTTCTCTTACCCGATGGACTCCTTGAGAAGCCTGCTCTGCTGCTTCCATAGTGAGGGCGAATGCTAGTGCTTCAGGAAGCGTGCGTTTGCCAGCAGTTCGAATTGCTCGCTGAAGGTTGATGTCAGATACAGCACGAACAAAGGCTTCTGTTGCGAATTGGTTGATGATTTCATCTCCTGCAGCTGGATATGCCAGGTGCGCCAACCGTTCGATGTCTGCTTGGAGTTGTTGCAGAGTTTCTCCCCTTTTCTGGACTCTGGAATTGAGCTGGACGCGGAAGACTTCTTGCATATGGCCATCTCCAAAACGTTTGTCAATGGCCTGAACGAGAGCACTGAAGTTGCCATTTTTATCTGCTGGTATGCTTTGTAACAGCTCAGCAGCTGGTCCTCTGAGGGCAAGCGTTAGAGCTATGCATTTGTCTTCCTCATCCCAGCCATTTGTTGCTGCGGCTGCCTCAAACTGCTTCTTGTAGATTGACCAAGAAGTTTGCCCATCGAAGGTTGGTGGATGCATCTCTTTTTTCTTCGGACAGTCGCCAGAACTTTCTCGAACCTTCATTTTCTTTACTTTATCTAATTCCCTTGTAATGGATTCGATTTTATCTTCGAACTTTGCTTCTACTGTCGACAATTGCTTATCGACATTAGACAATTGTTGATCGAGAGTTAACAATTGTTTATCGATAGAAGAAAATTGCTTATCGACACGCTCATCAAGGGCAACAATTCTACTGTCAAAGGCATCTAACTTACATTCGAGCATGTTTGTCTGTTTTTCCAGCAGACACTTTTGTTCTTGGCTTTGTTGCTCGAATCGTTCGAGAAGATTCTTTTGTTCACTCCGTTGTTCTTGGCTTTGTTGTTCTAGAAGATTCTTCTGCTCTTGACTTTGTTGTTCGAAACGTTCGAGAAGATTCTTTTGTTCACTCCGTTGTTCTTGGCTTTGTTGTTCGAAACGTTCGAGAAGATTCTTTTGTTCACTCCGTTGTTCTTGGCTTTGTTGTTCGAAACGTTCGAGAAGATTCTTTTGTTCACTCCGTTGTTCTTGGCTTTGTTGTTCGAAACGTTCGAGAAGATTCTTTTCCTGACTATCAAATTTTGCAAGCAGCTGAGACAGCATATTGGTCATGCCCGATGTACTTACTTGCTCTTGCTGTTCTTCCATTTCAATGTCGAATATAAACGTGTCCGGGTTTTTTCCACATCTTCTTAAATCTTCTTGCAGACGAATTATAAGATCATTCTTTGTTCCAGCAGTAGGAAGATCTCGTTTATTCAGTTCTGCCTTTAGTTCCACTAAATTTAAATCATTCAAAGATTTACCCATTGTCTTTTTTTTTTTTTCACTTTCCACACAATAAATTTAGGTACTGAGTGCACAAATAAAATAAGTTTTATTCCACTTCTAACACCAATGTAATATTTTCTCAGGTTCGTTAATAAAACTTATTTACTTTATTCAAAACGTCCACTTATTTATTTCGCAAAATAAAACACTTTACTTTTCTTACTACAAACAAAACGATTTATTCTTCACCACTGAATTAATTCACAAACTTTACTTTTCACTTTTATTACAACCAACTTTATTCATTCACGATTAAAAACAAACTGTGTCGCTGCCGTTCAAACCTGTGCCTTTTATACTTGTTTTCCAAACTCTCGAAATAAGGAGAACGTTCTGGTCTCTGCTTCCAGAGCTTTCCGTAGGGGAAATTTCCCAATAATTTCCCTTCCAAAAGCTTTTATTTGACAGCTGGTAGATCTGCTATAATCCGGCAGATGGCGCTTCCTTCGTTTGAGAGTTGCTATAATTATAGCTAATAAGGGTATGTTTGCACTGCGACCGTAAGTTTTATTGTGTCCGTTTGTTTGCATTTCGGAGTCGTTATAGTACAAATATGGAAAGTTATTACAATATTTATCACTTCACAGTTTCACAGATCGAGAATTGACCCCCAGGTTTTCACAGAATGAAATTATTGTGATAAACGAATTATCATATGAAAACATTTTGGAATTTGTTTTCATTTTTTCACACTTCGAGAATCGCACTTGGTGTGAAGGCGTTATCATATTTATCACTTCATAGTTTCACAGATCGAGAATTGAGCCCCTGGTGAACATATCTTACAGAAAACAGCTTATTCAGGAATTCAATTAATTATAATAATGAATGTAAATTTTTTTTACAATAATTTAATTTGTGCCTTTTATTGAAATATATTTTTTTTTCTATGATTCAATTTTGTTCAACTTTTTATATTTTGGATTATATAATTTATAAAATCAATTTACATATAGTAACTAATCAGATAAATTTAGTTAAAGCTACCCGACAGACGACTCTTAAAGTCGTAGGTTTGTAATTTTAACTATAAACAAAATCAAGGCAAATGTTCTTATCGATTTTAATTTAATGCTATGTTCCCACCAAAATTAAATCCGAGATTTCAGCTAAAAAATTTCGAGATTTCAAATGGGTGGAGCAGAATTTCATGGAGATTTCGTTGAAATCCAGAGTTTTTATTGAGATTTCGTTTAAATTTCTATGAAATTTTTTCCCAGCAGTTCAAAATATGAAAAGTTTTCAACCGAAATCTTGGATTTCGTTTTGGTGGGAACATAGTATAATGTTGAAATAAAAACAATTTACAATACAATACAATACTAAGCCATTGCTATCAAGGTTGTATTATTTTTTGCCCGGCACAGCCATCAGCCGAACTACTTTTATGTCTTATGTCTAATTGACAAAGTGTGTTGTAAGTAAATAGACACCTTTTAAAAACAAATAATATATCTCTGTTGTCATTTGTAGAATATATAGGTCCTTTTTGAAAATAAAATAATTTATAGTGAAAAAAATATGTAGGTCTGTTTTGATTGTTAAACAAATATTAGATAGAGTCATTTTCAAAAGTCAAAATTCAAGTGCTTTTAACTTTTAAAATAGATTGATTTGAAACAAAAATTCACTCCTTAATGTCAAAAAAGTCGAGAAAGGTCCGTTTTGATTCTAAGTGTCAAATATGTTAACATTTTTTGTGTAGAATTACATAATCTACAATTTGAACTTTCACATTAAAAAAAAAGTCGAGAAAGGTCCGTTTTGATTCTAAGTGTCAAATATGTTAACCTTTTTTGTGTAGAATTACATAATCTACAATTTGAACTTTCACATTTAAAAAATTATAGTTTTCGTGAAATTAAGAAAAAACTGAATTTTATCCCTTTTTACCCCCCGGCCTATATTTACGGAACTTTTTAGGAAATATTTAAGAGGCCAAAAAAATACTCTATCAAAATCTAGCTTTAACGGAATTTTTTCGAAGTTTTCCCATTTTTTGTCTAATTTTCCTGGGCTCACTATGTGTGTCCTGTTTTCGATTCATGTTGTTCTTGTTATTTAGAATGTGAAGTGTTTCCTAAGTGTACCTCTTAGAAGTGTGGTGTTCTCTTTGTGAGAACTAAGACACCGATAAAGTTCGGCGAGTGGCCACTTTCAATACCATGGCTGGGGAGTGCAGCTTTGGCTGGATTATTGGTATTCATGTCGGATCTACCTTGAACATAAACAGCACTTTTGAAGAAACCATCCGTAGCATAGTGGCGTGTTATGAATTGCTCCTACGGCACAGCGCATACGTTGCACTGTCGTCGAGGAGGGTTTTTTATAGGAAAATATCCTAATGTACACATAAACCCTACTCGATTTTGCGTGATAAGAAATCGTGCTCATAAGCCCTCCTCGATTTATGCGCCAAAATGGAGAATGTTTTCAGTTGTCTTATTATTTTATTTCATCTGGAAACCCTACTATGGTTCAATACAAAACGAAGCAGATGGGCTTGTTTTTTATTGTTACACTTTTTTTGTTTGGCATTTTACTGCTAAGCTTTTTTTTATCTGGCATTCAATTGTTTTGCGAGTTTTTGACTGCCATTAAAGGATCCCCCAAACCAATCTTTCATTTTTTGTATTATTGTGAATGATTTCGCGTCGTCGGCGAATGTTTCGTGTTGGTTTGGAAGATCCTTTAAAGGCAACAACAACAAAAAACTATATTTGCGAATGATTCGCTATGATTGAAATTCGCCAACGACGTGAAATCATTCACAATCACACAAAATATGAAAGATACATAATAATAAACAACAACAAAAAACTGACTTTGCGAATGATTCGCTATGATTTCGCGTTGGTTTGGGGGAGCCTTTAAGGCTCCCCTCGACGCGAAATCATTCACAATAACACAAAATATGAAAGATACACAATGCAAAACAAATACAAAAAACTGACTTTGCGAATGATTCGCTATGGTTTCGCGTTGGTTTGGGGGGCCCTTAAACTAGCCATAGACTTCGGTGTGAGGTGGCCTTAACTTTGGTTAATCACCCGAACTTGGTTTTTGCTGCTTTTTTGACACATCGGCTGGTCGAACGTCAGAACAAAGAAGAATAAAGTGCCATACGCAAACAAAGAGCCTGATTACACGATTCGTTTTTTCGGACGTTTCGTTTTTCGTTTTTTTGACAGGTACGTACCTTCGTGATTACACACAACGAAAAAAATCCATTCGTGATTTTGACGTTCAGAAAATTTGAGGTTCATTTATTGAAAAATAGGCAGTAATAATAGTTAAAAATACTTTTACATCACTTCTTGTTCAAATTTATAGCTATTTAATTAAGAAAAACAATTTTAAATCTCACTATTTACATTTTTTAAGCATCCCCCGCCTCTACTCGTTTGTCAAATCATAAAAGTCAAAGTTCAACCAGAAAAAGTCTTGAAATTTTCATACGTGCTTTCGTCTTTTCGTTCCCCCTACGTTTCTACACCCCTCACCCAATGTGTCAAAAAGACGAAACACGTAACGTCCGAAAAAACGAATCGTGTAATCAGGCTCAAAGGGAAATCGAAATATCAACAAATAAATACAGTTTTGATTTTTATAAATTTCTAAATTGTTTATAATAATAATTTATATATAATTTAATACCTTATAGCTACATTAAGATGAAAACCGAAGATCTTATTTACCATTTAATGTTAACGGAAGGCGGATTCAAAGAACGTTCCGATACTTTCTTTGAAAATAAGATTTATATTCCTAAATATTTGAAAAGAGGTGTTTTAACAGTCGATGACGAGGACAATCATCAATCAAAGTAACTATTTAGAAATAGACTATCCATATAACGATTTAAAACAAAAAACAATCTTTTTGCAGGAATCAACAGATTTATTGTAACATCGCCGGCTGTGGAAATTCTTTTCAATCAGTCGCTGCCTATCAGAGTCACTATAACAGCCTTCATAGATACATTTGCGGCCAATGTAAGAAAAACCTCCCAACGCCGCATTTATTGGATTTGCATCTCTCGGAAAACCACGATTCATATTTTTCTGTGCTATCGAAAACCAAAGCTATGTTCCAATGTTTCATTGAAGAGTGCATTCACAAGAGTTCTACACCTGAAGAAAGAAAAGATCATTGCATAAGTGAGCACAAGTTTCCTCAGAATTTCCGTTTCGAAAACCTTTGTATGGTTGGTAGTAATGCACAGGCTAAACAAAATGATCCCATTGATGAGCCAATGACTGGAAGAAAGTCTCAGGCCCCTAAAAAGTCAACCAACTTTTCATTTGGTCACGCAAAAGGAAAAACTTTTAATAAGAAAAGTTATGGCAAACTTTTGACTAAAACGGAGGTTGACTACAAGAATACATTAGAAGATTCGAAGACTGTTAAAGATCTGTTAAACAGTTTGCCTGAGTAAAACTTGTCAAACTGTTGTCTTAAAACGGTGTTTATATTGGGAATCTTCCCAATCTAAACAGGCTCTAAATTATTTACATACATAATGCATGTATTATTATTAAAGAAGTTGTTCTTCACGAACAAAATTATTGAATTAATTTTCTTAAAAGAAAAGTTAGTGACAAAGATGAATAAATTTACTTTTGTTAGATGGACCGACTGAATACAATTCAATTTTAAAGTTCAATAAAAATTGATCTGAACTACAAAATACGTTTCGCCCATTTTAGATGCTATCATATCGTTTCAAGGTTAGAAACTTGCACGATTTAAAGCAAATTCAAATTGTCTACTTAGTAAGGTATTTATTGTTTAAATACTTTAAAATAAATAGTTTTTATTTTATAGTGAAGTAACTATACATAGTTGGTTAAGTTCGTTGCTTCACTTTCTTCCATCTGACTAAAAAGGGTTCTGGAAAGAGTATTCAATAGCATTAAAAAAAAAACGCATTGACATTTATTTATGATTTTATTTCTTCTTTTTTCTTTTTCTTTTTAACATAACTTAGACCATCCTTGTCGAATTCTAAAGGCATAATTCCGAGGTCTCCAGTATATCTATTTTTTGCCACCTAAAATGGAAAGGAAGTATGTATTTGAAATTAGGTAAAATATTGGTAGTTAAATAATAAACATACTTGCAAGAATTTTTTCCCTCCGACAGATGTAAGTCTTCTGTCTTGAATGATCAGAACATTGTCAGCTTCCTGCGTAGCTTTCGCACTGCCAAATATTGAACTTGTTGTCAACTCATCGGATTCACGTTCTTTCCGCGGATGCATTACTAAAGTAACATGGACATTTTTACGCGTTGCGTAAGATCTAAATGCACTTATAACTGCGTCTTGTTCAAAAAATTTGTCGTTCTTATTGATTCCCGACATTCCCATCATAAATTGAATATTATCAATTATAACATGTTTAATATCGTAGACATACTGAGCGTGTTCTATGGCATCCATAACAATTTTAATACTCTGCTGGCCGTGAAAGGTCATGAAATACATAGGATACTTCTCAAATTCACTTGTCCAATATTCAAATTCATTAAGTTTGTCATCGAGTGGATAGCCGACATACTGCCGTAATAATGTCAAAGCAAGTCTTGTATTTCGAATTTCAAATGAACCCCATAACGTAGCGACGCCTTGGAGTGCCAAATCTAAAGAATACTCGGACATAAATGTTGTTTTACCGGACCCAGTAGGACCTGTCAAAATGGTTAGTTCGCCTTTTCGATGACCTTTAAGCAGCTTATTTAGAATAGGAAACCGTTTCCATTTAACACCATTTACCTTTTCGATGTTTTGTAACTCGCTAAGTATGTCCATTTTAAGTTCACTGAAGGTTACGATAGATTTGTGGCGAATTGGACTAGCTCTTTGTATTATATGCCTGAGGTTCAAGTGTTTCTTCAATGCCTTAAAAGGTGTAGGTTGGAGGTCAGTGGGTCGAATAAAGAGGCATCGTTTCTCTTCTAACTTAATAGAAAAATTGTGAGCCACATCCCAACCAGCTGAGTCGAAGTCAAACCAAAATATAAGTTCTTTATAAATCTCGAGAGCAGGTAAGCATTCCTGTGGCAGTGCTTTCAGCGAGTATGGTAAGCAAATAATACTGTCTGTGAGAAAAAATTAGTATTAAATAAATATAAAGAATTAGAGCATACTCACATCCTTCTACTTTTTGTCCACAAAGTGATAAGAAATCCATAATGTTTGACACCAAAACTGCTTTCGAAGAATCTTCTGAGCCATAGCACAAAATACCGGAACAATTTTCCTTGGGAAAGGTTTCCTCTGCAAGAGTGGCTGAGTTTAAAGTTTTTTCCCCGACTTGTTGCCCAGTGGCATCTTTCAATGGGAAATATAAGCACTCAGCAATAGGATCATATCTAACGCCAAGATTTCGAAGCTGAGATGAACTAACTGTGGATATTTTAAGACTGTCACAGATTTCCTTAGGTACTTCTTCAATCGTTTTCATTAGAGGTATGTAGCCCTCTTTTTTTAAGTTGGCTTCATGAACTCGAAAATCTCCTTCATAACATTTTATAACTTCTTTAAGTGGAAGTTTGACCTGGCATGATGGACACATGAATAACCCTTAATGTATAGGTCAAATAAAAGAAATTCATCAGACAATTCTTGTCCACTACAAATAGACTATAAGTTCTAGACTCACTCTTTACAAACCTGTCGTTTTATTTACAAATGCCGGTCTGGAAAACTCATCAGTACATATTCTGCATTCAATTTTTAAACATGTAAATCCGTCCTTTATTGGAACATCTAACTTTTTGAGCATTTTTTTAAATTCATTTATTGTTTTTTGGTCTGCTACGCTGCTAGGGTCAGCTAATATTTCCGACCTAAAGGTGCTTCTTCTTTGGAAGCAGTTAAGAAGGGTTTTTTTATAAAGAATTCTTGATTTGACAAACATTTTAACTTGGTGAACTATGGAATTATTTGTGTTAAAAATAAAACTCTCATGGTGAAATCGAATGAGAGGCTACCGAAACATGGTATGGTGCAGGACGCAGGAGCTAGAGCTAGAGAGCAGCTAGCAGCACATGTAAAATAATACAAGTTCGATTTAACGTTTCTGTCTGGATCTCAAAACTTTTGACAGCCACTGTTCATATTTCTCTGAGATCTCATAACCATGAACAGGCTCAAATTACAAGCCTTGTTCATGTCACTGTTTAGATTTGGTCTATTTGGTAACTAAAAATGTTTGCCAATTTTTAACAAACTGTAGTTTTCTTTCAAAGTCCCGTGGTTGAATGATCCCTATCCCTCTTTGTACTTAATACTTTTCTAAATTTAATGAATGCGAAGGAGAAAAAAAACTGATATCACATTATTGCCACATTGGATTTTGACAAAAATCAGAACAAATTCGCCGTGTAATATAAGTCAATACACACAGTGCATGAAGAGCGAAACAAATCTATTCAAATCGTTGACCTCATGCTCTTCCCACAAAAAAAAAACTTACCACCATATTAGTCACTCTAGATTTTAAATTGGATTTATAAATGTAAAAATTTAAATCTGTGTCAATATTATTCATTGCAGAAAACTATCAGATTGAATGGATTTAAAATTTTGGATTAAAGGAGTGAATAATTTAGAATTGGATATTGGTCTAAATTACCTAGGTATCTGAATTTATCTGGATTAATTGAGTGAGTAATATGGCCATAAGAGTTGTCTCGTGTGAAGGAGGGTTTTTCTTTCGGTGATTTAGGAAAATTAAGTTATGAACGGGCCTTGAATTCAAACGTCAAATACTGAAAAGTGTCAACTGTCAAATAAATTTGTTGTGGCAAGCGGAGCAGCTTCTTTCCTCCAACCCACTATTCTATTTTCCTGAAAGATCTTTTAAACGTTTAAAAAAAATATAAAAATATGGGAGAAAAACGAAAAGCCATGGAAGATGAAATGTCTCGGTAAGACAATTAAATTTCTAATATCATTTCTTTAACTTGCTTTAAGTAAAAACAAAAACAAATAATTTCAGCTTCGAGGCGGAAATATCAAAACCATCTATACCACATAATCGTAATATATTTGTGCCCAGCCAGGTTCGCCCAATCATTGGATCAAATACTTACAGTCAAGTACAACAGAAGTTAAATCAGGCACCAGTCGCTCGAACGCCCGCTCCACCGCCGATTCCGATTCCTCCATCGTTTCTTTCCACTTTTGTGCCAACATCTGCGGAAAGTCAACCCAAAGCAAATCCGACACCCGTTGTCCTAAGTAGTGCACCCAAATTTTACCAAAGTCGACAGTCTGTAAATATTTCGCAGGTTGCTGCTGCTCCGCATATCGACATTAATGCAATTCAATTCGATGTAACTCAGAAATTAAAGAAGCTAAAAGCTGAGAAATCTGGACCCAATCCAATTGCTGAAGAAGCCATCAAGGCAGCCCGTGCTTCATCAGCCCTTCAATCCTTTCAAACTGAAAAAAAGAAAAAGGATAGAAAAACAGTTAGAGTGGCTGGTGGACAGATTTGGGAGGACTCATCACTCGCCGATTGGCCCGACAATGATTTTAGAATATTTTGTGGTGATCTAGGAAACGACGTAAACGATGAAATTCTCACAAGGATTTTTAACAAATTTCCGTCGTTCCAAAAGGCTCGTGTTATTCGAGATAAACGAACTGGAAAAAGTAAAGGCTTTGGATTCGTTAGCTTCAGGGAACCTGCTGATTTCATTCGAGCAATGAAAGAAATGGATGGTGAGTTACAACGTTCATAGTAATTTTTAGAATTCAATAACCTCATTCATATGTTTATTTGTACAATTCAAAAACCATTCGATTATCACTTAGTAACAGGCTGTCAACCCGTGCAGGTTCACAGCCTAGCCCACCAGCAGCTTTCATCCTTCTCGATCCCGGGAACGCTGTTTCCATGTATTCTGTCATCCGCGATGACTTGGCCTATGAAATCAGCTTCAGTCTTAGGCCAAGAGCCGACAACAGATTTTTGGATTGGATGTATAACCAAAATCGGATTACTAGGGATTAAAGGTACATGTACCGTGATATCGAATACAAAAGTCTGACAGGTTTTTTCTCAGCCTTTTGTGGGGGTGGGAGATTAAAAACATTTTGGTTTCATATTTACCTATATTATGGTAGGGTAATACAAATTTTAATTCACTTTAAAAAAAAAAAGGAAATGATGCTCTGTCATTTTCTCTAAGTCTTGAGACTTTTATCATGGTAATCCAATGAATAGGACCCAAAATTTAAGCTTTTAAAGCAAACCTTATGTCTGATCGTGTACCTCCCAAAACTAAGAATTTAGCCCAAAGTTCTGCCAAAGCTCATATAAAAAAAAATTCGTAGTTTTGGGAAGTATACGAACAGACACATAATCTGAGTTTTTGTAGACTTCGTGTGTTGATTTTTTATTTTGCTGAAATTCTCCGAAAAAGGGATGATAAGGTTCACGTAAAATGGTATTTCCCCATTATAGAATCCGATGAATGAGCTGTGGAGGGAATCAGACTCAATTTCGACATTTTTACCGTGAGCCAAATTTCAAAACTGAGTCAGATTCTCTCGGATTATGTAATCGCGGTAATTATCTTTAGTTCTATTAGTCGGACAACAAACGGAAAACCGCTATTTTCAATCTCTCGTCCACACTGGGCGCTAAAAAAATTCTGCCAGACTTGTATTCGATAAAAAAGATGCATGCACCTACAAACCCTCATATATACTTATATTTTGGTTATGCGTTCGCCCACAAAATTTTCTCCCAGCAAATAATATAAGCTTTTTAGAAATCCAAACTTTTGGTTTTATTTCTTTAAGTAATGTCTTTGAATCCGGGAGTGATATTTCCCAGTTTTTTTTATAAAAATAATAATCATTCCACAAAATGTAAAAAAAGTAAAATATCTGAAAATCCAATAGCGACCAAAAACACACATCGAATTTGATAAAGGAGTGCATCACAGAAAACGGGATTCATTTACAGACATTGGACCGGGATTGGCCGGTTTGATAATTAGACTTGAATCCCATTGAAGATCTTTTTGGGATACTCAAGAACGGAAAAATGGGAAAACATCCCACCCGGAAATGTGCTTAAGTTATTTAAAAAAAACGAATATTAGACCAAATATTGGAAAATTGCCAGAGTTTTGCCAAAGTCAAATTTAATAAATTTAATTATTCAAAATTTTGATGATTATTTTTATAAAAAGTTAGGAAATTTGTTTTATAAGTCCACATTAATTGCGTTAATCTATTATGAGCATAAAAAAGTGTAGAAAAAATGAATGTGAAATGTTAAGTTGAAAGAGTTGCTTATAGGGGAAGAGTTAAGGACATAAAAACTTGCAATTTTGAATAATTGTTGTCATAGAAGAAGATAGAGAACAATGAAGTTTCCAAGCATTACGTGGTTTACCTGAGTGTTTTATGGAAAACGTGGCCATTTATATTTTTGTTTTGTGATTGGTTCAGTAACAATCCGTTTCGGTGTTTGTTACGATAATATCAGTGGGTGGGTTCGGCTGAGTATCTTTAGCGATAAGGATTTGTTTGTGTTGTAATCCCTTGCAAAAAAAAACAGCTGATGTCAGCTGATGCATAAACAACTGAAGGTATCTGACAAATTTTTGGATTATGGATAGCCTATCGGTTAGAACACGAGGAGTGTTAGAAATCATATCAACACCTGAGACTTAATTTTTAAAATATTTGATGTGGATGTTTTTTGGTTTTAATTTATGTAAATAATAGGCCTGTTCCTTTACTGAATTTCTGTGCATTTCTGCACATTTTAGTCCAAAGTTCTGTCATAGTTCATATAAAAGATTTTTTTTTGACAGCGGTTTGGACTGAAAATCACAGAAATTCAAAGTAAAGGGTCAGACCTAATATGATTGGATATTCTTATAAACCTTATTAATTCAAAATATTTTTTAGGGCGCTACGTGGGAAGCAGACCGATTAAATTAAGGAAAAGTACTTGGCGCCAGAGAAGTTTGGACGTTGTTAAAAAGAAGGAAAAAGAAAAACAAACATTACTACAATCGTTTCAAAAGTAGTAATTGTTTAAAAATGTAATAATAATTCAAACAACAACGGTAAGAAACTCGAAATTAAAAGTGAAGGATTATAATAATATACAAATCGATTATTTCGAATGATACATTCATGGTCCTATATTAACTTGGAATTAGTATTTTAATAAATTCAAAATGGCATAGAAAATTAACATCGTTTCTACTAAACACCAATAATAACTTTCGAAGGTGTCATAAAAGATAAGCTGTAAATCCAATTTTAATTTGCAAAAGATTACCACCCCGATTACAAAATCCGATGAATGAGCAGCGGTGCAATCGTAAGTATCTGTTATATTTTGTTAACAGTAAAATTACACAGGTTTACAAGTATCTGTTATCTATTTGACACAGCTTGACCAGAGCTTTTCTAATCATACTTTTGGCCGCCGATATCAAATCCGTAATCCGTTTTCCGTCATCAGCTCGAGTTTTCGAAATACCACCGTTATAAAACTAAACAAAACTTCTTTCGCATATATTGAGGTTATGTAACGATGATTTTTGATACTAGTAGTAAAACTCGGTCAAAAAGAAATTTTTAGTGTTAAATTCAAATTCGGTTTCCACCATTTAGCTCGATTTTTAGAAATATACCCGTTAGAAAATGGAAAATTAAAAAAAAAAACACTTTTCTCCATTTTTGAATTCAGTGGCACATGTAGGTACGCGAAAAACAAAAGTAGAAAACAAAAAAATGTAAGAACAAAATTTTAATGCTTTATACCGACTGTATTTATTTATAAAATTACTCTTTTGTCAAGCTTTTTTATCTAATTCAAAACCTTGGCGTTTCAGTTCGCTGTTTACAAGCATAAGGCATTGTAAGCTTCCAATAGCCACCACATCGACACCGATTCCATCGTTGTTCCCATGCTTTCATCGCTGCCGTTTTGGCTACACTTGCAAAGCTATTAAAAGCTCCACACCGAAGACACTGACGAACAGCTACGGGCTTTTTGCCCAATTGAATATTTCTTACGCTGTCTAATACTCCATCATTGCAAAGAAAACCTTCTATTTGGGGTTGTTCGTTGAAAACTTTTATATAATCTAGTTCCACGTTATAGTTGAAAAAAAGCGGTGGTGGCTTGTAAAATATTAACGGTGAATTCAGAGAAACATTTGAAGTAGTTGTCTGTAGCTGAGGAATCAATACTTGTGTGGGCAAAACGCAACACTCGTCGAGAAGAACCTCATCTGGTTCTGATGGATTTAATGCCAATCTAGTGAGAAGACGAAATAGTGTGGCAAGTATGTCGAGATTTTCTATTGATTTAAGAAACATTGGCAAACAATGCGTATTTAGTAGACCCCATATTCGAATCATTACGAGAAGCTCTCTAATACTGTTCAATGCAACAATATCTTTGCTTATATCATAGCCATTACTTTTGTTGTGTTGAACAATATTTTGTGGCAGTTTGGCCAAAATATTAAGTGCCAAATCGGCTACCCATTGAATTAGTTGTTGCAAACTTTGCAGTGTTGGTGGTTCCACAGTGAAATCCTTGGGATCCAGGTGCAGTAAAACCTTATCCACATCGGGCACAGATTCAGACAAGACCATTGCAAGATTTTCTGCTGGACCTTTGTCATGGCTGGTGAGGTCAGATGGTCGCAGTAGACTTTTAAAAGCAATTAGAACCGAATGTAACATAAGTAGGCTATTGAGATCGTTTGCTCGTGATTGTCCGGATACTTGCATACGACAAAGATTCGTTTTTAATGTGAGAAAACTAACATAATAAAACTGTTGAACGTACGAGGGTTGACGTGTGAAATTCTCAGAAAGTTTTTCAATCACAGCATCAAGGATGTTTGAACGGAACAACATAAACATATCAGTTGCATCGAAACCTGCAATTAAAATAATTTGTTTTAAATAAAAGGTAACAAATAGACGTATTTTACAGAGTGCCCCTAGTTCGGACGTGAAAATGAAAGTGTAACAAAATATTCAGTTGGTTTTTATTTCCAACATAATCTCCCACTTCGGAAATTAAGGACATACATTTTTTTAATTATTTAGTCAAGCAAGTGCAAAAAAAACGTTACGTGTAAATTCACAAATGCATCGTTGCAAAAATGATGCGTAATCATTTCCACCAAAATTCATAATTGCATCACTTTTTGTGTAAAGTGTTCATTTTTGCAAGCTTACATCAAGTTAGCGAATTTCAAACCAATTAGAATCAAGAAAATTCTTAATGAGTTGTTGCTGATGCATCTGTATCAGCTGCGTTGCGCATCAGCGTCGCAAAAAAGCAGTGATGCAAAAACATTTGACGTTTATGAACTTACACGTATTTCAAAACCTCTGATATCTTCTCTAATGAATGGATAAGACTGGATTTGTTATAAAATTAATCAACTACCCACAAGAACAACTGCAGAAAATAGAATTGGAAATTACCTGTCATTATGCTGTACTCGAGAAGAGAAACTTTATGTGCCACCAGTGACATTTGATTTGTGCACTGTTCGTGATATGCCTGTGGCACTTTGAGAACATACATCTGCCCACAGTTGTCAAAGCATACCAGCAAATGTCCCATGAATGTAACATCCAGTGCTGCTAGTTTAATTTCGATCCTTGGCTGTCTACAAGACATATCGGTCTCTACGATTTTATTTACAGGCAATGATGATGTGAATTTCTTGAATCCTCTGCCCAGCACTTGTATAGAATTATCTCCCATCATCAGGAATACAAACGGATTATCGAAGACCACTTTCGATACACATATGTCTACAACCAGATTGGGATACTGCATACTAGCCACATTCTTCCAGGAAGTATTCTGAAATACTTCGGTTTTGTTTATCTGTAAAAACTTATGGATTGGAGTGATTTTCTGAACAAGTGTCCATTGTTCGACGAAGCTGCTTTCGTAGTTGTTTGCCACCACTATGACTGACTCAGCCTCATCCTCGGTCTCCCAGCGCAACTGAGATATCTTTAGGTCGGCAATATCGCGACCAGCGCCTTCGTAGAGGAAAAAACTTGGCAGAGACTGACTGCTTATGATCGGCTTGCCATCAGTCAATTGGATCATTATACGAAAGCATTGAATCATCATTCTATTCTGTTCTCCGCTGGCGATGGCGATTCTAAAGTGGCCGCTTGAGTGATTACTGGTTTTTCCATGTGCCACTGTCACAGTGGTAATGAAGTTTCGTGTTAACCCAAGGCTGTGGGTCACAGAACTGAGCTCGGTAGTAGGTGGAACAGGTGGAGGGCCATCTCCATTGATATTGGAATTTATGTTTCGCAGCTGCGGTATCAGGAACGCTCCTAATAATCCTGATGACGTAACAACTAAGCAACCCTCTGCACCGACACCACCAAACTGTCGAACCGATGGAGGATATTTGATTCGGACAAATTTATCCAAGTACATAGCAACGTCTCTCTTTTCAGAGGGAAATGCCAGCTTGCGCCCATTATGAAAAAACTTACAATTAATTACTTCTTCACCTTCAAAATGGACGGAATAAACTGGTATCCAATCATTGATGAGCTGTGCCTTCTGCGTCCACAATTTAACAAAGCCTCCAGTGTCGCCGGTTAGCAAATAATCGCCGCTGATGCTCCACTCCAGAACTGTGATAGGATATTTATTGGAACAAACTTTGAAGACATGCCATGGAGCTATAATATCACATACATAAACATGAGAACCCCACGATTCCGCAGAGGCGCTAAAAGTTTCCATAATTTGGTTGGCCGTGGCGAAAGCCACAATATTTTGACTAGAAACTTTGCAAGTAGTTGGAATGTTTGGAACAGACCAATTACTTATAGTTACCTTTTTCTTCTTAACACTGTATAATAACTCCATGATTACTGGTTAGTTAAAATATCAATATATAAGAATTTAAACTTTTACAAACAAATTCAACTTTCCTTTTGGTTTATTCTTTAAAATGTCAAAAAAATGAAGACACATTTGCCATTTTGCGCGTTCAGGAATATTTTATTTTGACAACATTAAGCGTGAAACAGATTGTGTCGAAAGTATACATAGACCCCGTCTACACGAGAATATTTTTGACCCAGCAACTATCCCTTCTCGGACTCCCCTGTGTTTTCATTCGGAATAGCATTTTGCTTTTCTTTATTCGACGGAATATTCCAGATAAACCATTTTGTTGTTTTACATTCACTCTGGAACTTTTGGAAAAGTATTCCATGAAAAAGGTGGAATAAAACGATGATGGTTCCGTGGTTCAGCAAATTATATCACCAATTTCTGCGAACTGAGGTATAAAGGCTCTCCCAAACTAGTGTTGAATTCCTTACAACCATTTCAAATCGATTTTTTTTGTTGGTTGTAAGGAACACACACAAAATTTAAATTTTTCGTGTGAGATTGTGTGTGTGTCATTTGACAGTAGCTTTGAGACAAAAAGTAAACAAACTATGCGCATACAAATTTGTTACAAATATTCCAAAGTGCATTCAGTTTTTCGCGTCATTTTGTTAGATTAAAAACATAAAATTTCCAAAAAAGTTGCAAAAATAGACAAAAAATGGTTAAGTGGCCATTAGAGTAAAAAAAACAACCGAAATTCATCCAAGAAACACATCATTTGAGAAACACATCGGCGAGCGCGAGTTAAGTTCTTGCACTTTATTTGTTTTTGATTGCACAACTATTCAGCTTTAAAAGTAAGAAAGGTAAAATAAAAACACTTTACTTTTTGCTGGTCAGTCAATGAATGCCCTTCTTTATTAATTTCACCTACAAATAATATATACATAGTTAACAGTTTGATGGGAAAGGAAATGAAATGTTATTTGATTCGTTTCCGTTCCCATTTTCACATTTATTTAGAATCTGCTTGTTTTTGTCGTTAAACAAGGTTTGACGATGTCGATGTCATTCTTATTGGTGGTGTCATTGACCATATTCATAACACGCGCGATTTATATCTTTAATCGACTTTGGGCACTTTGAATCGAAGTTAGTTGATATTTTTATGACTTCTTACTGACTATTCACTATTTTTTGATGAATTAAAATTAGTTTTGATGATTTATTTGCTTTAAATCTATTTAAATGATCGACGAACACTTTAGAACATTTGTTAAACCCACCGCAAAATACTTTCAACTCCAGAGAAAAGTCAAATCTTGTTAGTGTGTGTGAAATCGATTTGAAATCTTGCTGAAAATGCAAGATTTGTTTTGACAGAATAAGATCGATTTTGTTTAGAAAAAAATCGATTCTGTTTAGAAAAAAATCGATTAATTGGTTGTAAGGAATTCGACATAACGCGAAATATTCACCGAAGATGGTTTTTGTTGTTATTTGGCGTTGTGTATTTGTCATATTTGGTTCATAGTAAAAATGTCAAAATTGAGTATGATTCCCTCCGCAGCTCTTTCGTCGGATTCTGTAATCGGGGTGATTTTTTAAATACTTTTTGTACAAACGTAGTTCAAATTTTGATCCATATGGCTCAAATACTTTTACTGGCTGATTTCGGTGAAATTACTGGGGTTCAGCGATGGTTCAAAATTGTTCAACGATGGTTCAAGTAATTATACTAGTCAATCTAATGCCTGAACCATCGTTAAAACTCAGTGCAATCTCCGAAGTCAGTAAGTTAAAATTGCTCAGCCACGGATCAGAATTTGAACCAATAACTGATTTAAAGCCCTATTCTGGCAAACCTCACTGATACCTCACAGGTCACAACAACCTCACAAGGTGAGGTTAGTTTGATTTTGTTAGGTTTTTGTATTCTGGCAGCAACCTCATAACTTGTGACCCTCACAAAAACTATGGAAACTGTGATCTCCTTCGGAGGAGGTCACAACTAAAAAGTAACACTTGTGATTTCGAAAACTACGACATTAACATGTTTTGTATTTGTTTTTTTCTTAATTGCTTTCTTCTTAAGCATAGTTTACAGTTCCCATGCGAAAAAAATATTAAAATTTTCAAAACGATTTTCCATCTATTCTGTGCACCAAATTGAATAATATTCAAGGCAAAAAACGTTTGCCTTGGCCTAAGCCACCCATTGAGTCATTAATTTACCTTTAATTAATAAACTATAGGCCTAAAAATGGAAAATAATTATTTTTGGATGCAAAAACTATTTGCATGCTAATAAAGCCTTGAGGTGAAAAAAAATTTTTTTTTGGAAGTGTAAACCGACCATCCAAAATAAAAATATTTTATTCACCACACTTTTTTCGCATGCAAAACAATTGCCGGGCCATTGTTTTGCATGACATTCCATGACAGCAATGTTTTATTTTTTTGCATGAAACTGTAAACTAGTCATGCAAAAATTAATTTTGCCTTTCAAGCCTAGTTTACAGTTCCCGTGCGCAAAAAAAAATCTACGCAAATATTCTCGCATGTCAAAAATAATTGAGGTGAAATGTAAAATTAGTTTCTTGCATGATTGGTTTAGAGTTTCATGCAAAAAAAAAGACTATGCTGTCATGGAATGTCATGCAAAACAATGGACCGGCAATTGATTTGCATGCGAAAAAAAGTGTGGTGAATACAATATTTTTTTTTTGATGGTCGGTTTATACTTTCAAACAAAAAAAATATATTCACCTCAAAGCATTATTTGCAGGCAAATGGTTTTCGCATCCAAAAATAATTATTATCCATTTTTAGGCCTATAGTTTGTTAATTAAGGGTAAATTAATGACTCAATGGGTGGTTTAGGATAAGGCAAACGTTTTTCGCCTTGAATATTATTCAACTTGGTGCGCAGAATAGGTGGAAAATCGTTTTGAAAATTTTGATTTTTTTTTCGCATGGGAACTGTAAACTATGCTTCACCTCAATTATTTTTGACATGCGAGAATATTTGCGTAGGTTTTTTTTTGCACACGGGAACTGTAAACTAGGCTTTAACTAAAATAAATGAATGAAAAATAAACATTCTTGCATACTTAATTATACTAATTTATTAGAAAAAAAAATCAAACAAATCATGTTTCTTCATAATAAATAGGTGCGTTCAACATAAATCTAGAACATTATGAAAGTTTACTCATCTATCTTCGTATGACAGTCGGCCAATCAGAGCCAAAGAAATCTAGAAAACAAGAAAATCTACATGGTTGAACGTGCCCATTCATCGTGGTGAGTTTCTTGTGAGGTTTCTTGTGAGGATTTTCCCAGAATACCGAAAATGTTATCGAATCACAACAAACCTCACAAGGATTACCTCACAAGGGCTTGTGACTTGTGAGCCCTCACAACGCCAGAATAGGGCTGTTAAAGGAATCTAATATGATAGGTATTCATGCAACAGCGTAAAGTCGTCGTGATTGTTGTAAAGCTTAAAACTTCATAATTCTGTCACAATTTGTATGGAAAACTTGACAGTTTTACGAAGTTTACAACTTTACCATGTTTACGATGACTTTACGCTGTTGCACGAATACCCTTAATAATTTTACTGTACACCTAATTGCTTTTATTCCACTAATTCCACTTTTTAGTTAGTTCTTTGTTCTAGAAAATGTTTTTCTGATTGAAAAGTCCACATGTAAACTCGTTTGAATTCTTTAAATAAACAAAAAATCAAACACACCCTAGAATTTGACTGCAAAATGGCGTTGTGCAACGCCATCAAAAATCACCCATTCAGCAAATCAAAACCCTCATTTTTCTCAAGCAATTTTTCTTTCGTTTGGCCCTGTGTGGTTTGGTTTGGAAAAAGACTTGGACGCGTGTTTTTAATTTTTCGAGCGTTGAACATATTCTAGTTTCTAGCTTGGAATACAATTTTTGCATTATTTTATTTGTAAACAAAAACAAATCATGGACTGTAGTTTGGAACTGGATCCTGCGAATGTCTGCCGTGTCTGTTTAGAGCCCCAAGAGAATCCCCTTTCCATTTTTACTAAGCATATAATCGAAGGGAACATCAGAACACTTCCCGATATCATTTTATCATGCTTTGATGTCGATGTGAGTTTTATTTTTATAATTGATCTAGTTTTATTGAATGATACTTTCGGGTACAGGTTACTTCGAATCCGAATCTACCAAAGCATATATGCGAAAATTGCAAAGTTTCCATCATTCAGTTTTTCAAGTTCAAGGAGAATGTGGTTCGAACAGAGAAGCTGCTTACCGATATTTTCAAAACTGATGATGAAGTTGTTTTGAAGGAAGAGGACTTTGATGTGGAAGACCACTTGAGCGATGCCCCTGCGGACAATACGCTTGTCGACATCAATGAGGAAACCGAAGCCGATGCTGAGTATGAAGATCACTATGTGGAAGAAATCCAGCTTAGTGTTGTTGATGATCCCGAATATAAGATTCAAGATATCGACGTACAGGAGTTTAAAATCCAAGAGGTAGAAGATGAAGTGTATGAATTGGCAACTTTAAGTCCAGATAAGCAGCAAGACGACGAAAACGAGCTGTCAAATACGGAGTTTATAGATGATCAAAACCCTACATATGGTGAATTCAACGATGAGACCTACTTGGAAGAAACAGAAAACTCGAATGATGAGCAAATTATGATTGTTGAGAAGGAAGTCGAGGAAAATAGCTTTGAAGAAGAACAAATTCCAAAGAAAAGACGTTACCGCAAGTCTAATAAAGATGGTGAGCAAAAACCGGCTCTTACTCTCATGTGCAAGATCTGTAATAAGCGTATACAAATCCACGATGAAAATCATGACCAATTGCATGATTATTATGCATTGATTGTTGCCTCAGAAGCTATTCTTCAATGTTTCCGATGCTCACATGTGTTCATATGCCCTGATGAATTAAAGGCACATTTGCAACAAATTCACTATGAGAACAACCAAGAGGATGAAGAAATGTTCAATGATCTGCAGCTATTAGATGAGGATACGAAGCAAGCGTATTGGGTGTGCGGTAATTGCAACACTGACTTTCCTAGCATCAGTGACCTGAAAATGCACATGGTTACGCATATGACGAAATTGGGATGTCCAGTTGATGAATGCGGCTTCGAGTACGCAAATTTTCACTACTTCTATCAACATATACGAAGAAATCATTTATCTACGAAGCTTCTTTCCTGCAAATATTGCGGAAAAGAGGATATTCCAGACTTTAGGAGCTTACAAAATCACTATAGATTAGAGTGCTCGGCAAAGATGTATAAATGTGAATTTTGTAGTAAGTATTTTGAACTATACATGCCTAATTAAGTAAACAAGTCTCGTCCCTTTGCGTTTCCACCCTGTGTCGAAATTCGACCCCACTCAAAAAATGAAGGCTATTTATAAAATATTCAAGAATAATTTTTATTTTTTTAGCTTATTTTTTTTTTAATTGGCACAGATCGGCAGTATAAAATGGTATTTAACTAAAATGGACCCACAGTATTTTATTTTGTGATTAGCAAAACTTCCGCGACTATTGCTTTCCAACCATATAAAATGTAACTGTAAATGTATTTATAGTAATTGTTCGAACCGAAATTTTTGAAAGGCCAAATCAGCACCTTTAAAGGTTTAAATTAAGTAACTTAACTTACCCTAACGTTTTTAATAAACGGTTTCTTTTTTCTATATTTCGAAAAACTGCTTAAAACCAACTTTTTGGTAATGCCATTCACATTTGATTTATGTGAAATTGATTTTTATTTTTGTTTTTGATTTTTCTTAGAAGTAACGGAATATTTTTTTATAGTTAAAAAAAAAACTAGCAAATGGCCAATCTTATTTATTTTTGAAATACGCAATGTTTTTTTCCATCCAATATAAATGAATCGGTGAGTGAAAGAACAGTACAAGTGCCAAAAATTGAATTATGAGCTGAAAATGCCAAAATGTTCTGCCTACGTAAACCACAGTACACATATTAAAGGTAATATCATTAGAGTTTTGATTTTTGTTTCTTCTGCGCATATATCAAATTTTTTTTCAAATATCAGTATTTGTTGTTGTTTTTACGTGTATTTAAGTCCTCACACTCCCAGCCATTTTTATTTCTGGCAATTTCAATTTTTTCTTCCTCACACTCACAGCCATTTTTTATTTTCGACTGACAACCTGCGCAGTATGATACCTTAGATTTGTGTACTGTGTACGTAAACCTTCAAATCAGCAAAATAACAGTACATTTGAAAGTCAAATTCATAATTAACTACACTACTATGATTGCTGATTGAGTGGAAGAACAGTACAAATCCTGGGATTTATACTATTCTTTCACTCAATCACTGGAGTTAATGCTCAATTGTTAAAGCAATCAATTACAATATTATTAACAAAAATTATTGATGACATGACACATGCCAGGTTTTGAAGAAAGACTAGTAAACCAGTTGACAAATTAAATAATATTTTTTGGTTTATGCTTCCGTTGTATCAATTTGTATGGTACTTTACGTTTTGCACTGAATATAAGACTTTATTACAACAACCTATTTCATAGGATGTTCTATTCATACTTAAATTATTATTGAATTACTTAAACCAAACAATTATTAAACAAATTAAATAGCAGCTACCAACTTCAAGATTTAAAGAACCATTTTCTATTCATACAAAATAAAATGAAAAAATTAGAAATTAAGAAAATAATGCAAAATATTATCTGGAGAGGCCTTGGAGTTTTACTGCCATATACATTATGTCATGAAAAACAACCAATTATGATGCTCCAAGCTAATAGAATTACTCAAAGAACTGTCATTTTTTGTTTATGAAGATTTATAAAAACAATAAAATAGTGAACCAAAATTGTATCCGTTCTCTTTTCATATTGAGTGAAAGAACAGTACAAGTACAGTGTCTTTTCGTCCCAATACTACTTTTCTCTATACACTTTTTAGAATTATTCTTTCATGAAAATATTGAGGAACTCGAAAACTTCAAATCCCCATACAATATTGTACCAATAAATTAATCGTTTTTCTGTGAAATAGTTATTTCTGTTTTTCTCAAAACTAACATTTTGTTCTTCCACTCACCGATTCAAATAAAGATTCCAATATCACAAACAAAGGTAAATATAGGGTATTCCCAATAATACATTTAAAGAGAAAAGTAATGATAAATAGAATAAAAACTTCCATCTGCTTTGTGAAGATTTTTGTAGAAATATACTTTTAACTTACAATCAAATAATTATTCCTTTATTTAAGGTCGCACATTTTTCACTGACAAATCATGGAAAACACACGTTGATATTCGGCACATTGAAAAGAAATTTGTCTGTGAGCTATGTGGAAAATCATTTGCACAAATAACGGAATTGAAAATTCATACCAGGATGCATACTGGGGAGCGGCCATTCGAATGTACGATTTGCAAAAAAGCCTACAAAACAGCCAGTGGTCGTGCAGCTCATATGGATTCACATTCGAACAATGTATTTCCGGTAAGCGTATGTCTGTTCATACTTTTGTATTTATTAATTAATTTGTTTTTATTATTATTAGTGTGATATTTGTGGAAAACAAATGAATTCGAGGCGAAACCTTGTTACTCACATTCGCAGACACACTGAAGAAAAAAGGCTTAAATGTGAAGTGTGTGGCAAGAAATTCTTCACAAAATATCACTTGAATTTACACGCATCCAAATTACATAATAAAAGTTAAGCAAATATTTCTAAACTTATTCCTTTCCATTTCAAAATACATACTTAACCTCGATATTCTTTAAAGATGTCATAATTGTAAGAGTTAACTAACTTTGTTTCATTGAGAACCTTGATATAAAGAGAATAAAAATACTTGCTCTAAATTATTAACAATATTAGTCTTTAATAAAAATAAATAGTCATTTCGTAGACAAGCATTCGCCTCTAACCTATTCCAATTTTCTTGTATTAAGAAATTCTCATTTGTAATGGGCATCACCGAACATATCAAAAGCAGTACATCTAACAACATGTCTTATTTTGCCTAGCTTTGAATTTGTGGGGTAATTCTTGACGAATTTAATGTATAAAATAATAGAATATGAAGAAAATTTGAATAGGAATTCTTCTGATTTAGTGGAGATGTGGAGTGACTGAATATTTATAATTCAAGTTAAAACTTCAAGTGAGCTGAACATCGATACAAAATTGCGTCTTAGAAGGGTACGATAGTCATCTAACTGGTGAGCCCAACTATCGTACATACCTGGGCGAAACGCAATATGGAGTTGAGTGTGTTGTAATGTATAAGTTGATTTGTAGGAGGGCTTTTCATTATAAGAGGCGATGAGAACCAAAACTCACCATATCCATGCCAAAAAAACTCGTCACAGCCAGATTTAGTTTTTAAATATCTTTTTGACGAAACTTTTTCTAAAATTTTCCTTTAACCCATAACAAAATGATTTAAAATCTATGATAAGATATAAAAATTATTTTCTAAGTACTCTCTTTTAAAAGTTATTAAACAATCAAATTTGGTTATGAAGAGTTTTTCTGACATGGATATAGCGAGTTTTGGTTCTCATCACCTGGTAAAATGAGTGCACGATCGTGACTATCGACCAAATTCTATGCGATAAAACGAGAATATTTAGTTTTGGAAGATGAATAAACAAAATACATTTTCCTGTAATGACTAATGAAACAGTTCTGGCGGACGCCTAGCGGATACCTCGCACACGCCTAGCGGATACCTCGCACACGCCTAGCGGACACCCAGCGGATACCTCACGGACGCTTAGTGTATACTTAGCGGAAGCCTTGTGGATACTTAGCGGAAGCCTTGTGGATACCTGGCGGACGCCTAGTGGATACCTAGCGGATACCTAGCGGAAGCCTTGCAGATACATAGCGGAATCCTAGCGGATACCTCGTGGACGACTAGCGCATACCTTGCGGTTGTTAATTTGTGTCAACCTGCGTATTCTTGCATTAACTAGCGTAGACTTGCATAGATTTGCGTAGACTTGCATTAACTTGCGTATATTTGCATTAACTTGCGTTAATATGCAAAAACTTGCGTAGACTTACATTAATTTGCGAAGACTTGCGTAAACACGAGTTAGCTTGCATAAATATTTGAAAACTGGAATAAATATGCACATGCGTTGATTTGCGTAAGCATGCGTTAACTTCAGCTGACTTGCATTAAATTGTTTAGACTTGCGTATACGTGCGAGGACTCGCGTAGGCTTGCGTTTACTTGTGTAGACTTGCGATTACTTGCGTACACTTGCGTTTACTTGCGGTTACTTGCGTAGACTTGCGTTTACTTGCGTAGACTTGCGTTTACTTGCGTGGATTGCGTTTACTTGCGGAGACTTGCGTTTACTTGCGTAGACTTGCGTTTACTTGCGTAGACTTAAGTTTGCTTGAGTAGACTTGCGTAAACATGAGTAAATATGCGAAAATTTCCGTAAATATGCACATGTGTTGACTTGCGTAAACATACCCTGTGAAGACTTATTGCGTAGATTTGTGTCCACTTGCGAGTAAACGTGCGTAAATATGCTTCCATAAACATGCGCATGCGTTGATTTGCGTAAATATGTGTAAGTAAACTTTAGAATATTTGATAAACCCGCCGCAGAATTTCAACTCCAGAGAAATGTCAAATTTTCCAATATGTGTGAAATCGATTTGAATTGCAAGATTTGTTTTGAGAGAATAAAATCTATCTTTTTTAGATCAAGGAAGTTGTAAGGAATTCAAAGAATACACAAATAACAAGAATGATATAATTTTATTTCAGTAGTATATAGAATTTGTGTTATAAAACCTTCTATGCCTGGCCCCGGGCAAAAAAAACTTCCAGCTTAATGATTAGGAATTCTAATCTTGTTGGATATAGTTTACAGTGGATTTTCGTTGAAAAATTCATGTAAGTTGAACTGAACTTAACACAAATTGCGTATGACAAAGCCCTCACTATGGCACTGATGAGTTCAAGTGAGTAAGCCGAACGAAACGCCAATTTGTAGGACTAAAGGCCATAAAAAGCTATTTTGAATCAATGATATAATACCAAAAAAAAAACTTTCACAATCCATTTTGAAGATCAAAATCAATAAGTATCTACTAAAAAGCACAAAAAAGTATAATTTGAAGTCTAGAATCTCGAATGGCTTAAGTAATATTTTTGTCCTTAAAAATCGTTCTCGTGATTCGGGATTTCGGCATTTTTATGAACAAGAAAAATATTTACATATGTATATGTATAAACATAGGTGATTTTTTTTATTCCACCCACAGTCACGCCCACTTTAATCATGTCTCGGAAACGGCTCTAACGATCTGCGTGAAATTTTCAGATAAAAGTGGGGGTGGATCTTAAAAAATGTACAAACATTTAATTCTTGTACATACAAACAATTTCGGATACCTACAATTGTCGTTAGAGCCGTTTTTGAGAAATCAAGATATAAAAAGTGGGCGTGAAAGTGGGCGGAGTGCTATGAAATCATTTTTAAAACTTTATCCTGCTCACACGTTTTAACTCGAAAAAGTTTCACCCAATTCGTCAAAACCGTTTCAGTGAAACCAAGAAATAGTAAAAATGAGTGTGGCTATGGGCGGTTAGATAGTAATTTATATCCACTGTGTTTACTAACAACCTCATCTCCTGGGTTTTATGTTGAGGAAAAGAACGGTTTTCAGATGAAACAAAATAAATAAACAACTGAAACCATCCATCGTGTCGGCGCATAAATAGAGAAGGGGTTTGTAAGCAAGATTTGATGGTTTGTCATTGTATATAAATTCCATAGTATTCTCATGAAGAAAAAAAGCTCGTGGTCATCTTGTGTCCAAATGTAATCCTAATTTTTGTTAAGGGATCTCGGTAAGGCGATCACAGCGAACCTATCGACCAAATGTCAACCTACAAAATCGTGTTTCATGAGAATACTAAAGAGTGGATATACAATGGGTTTGTCACAAAAAACCCTTCTCGAAGACAGTACAAAAATCGAGCCGGGTTTATATGTATATGTGTACTTTTGGATATTTTCCTGTGAAAAAAATCCCTCCTCGACGACAACGCAACGTGTGTGCTGTCCCGTAGGAGTCTTTTCTTTCTTTCTTTTGGTTTTAAATATATTTAAAATGGATCCCTATGCAATCAAAAGCATTCTCAAAATTGTATGAGATCAGTAGTACTTGGTTACGAGACGATAAAGCTTTTAATATGTAAATAATGATCGAAATGAAGCAAGCCGTCCAAACAGCTTGGTTAAAGAAATTTTCGTCGGTGGTTGTTATTTTGTTTTTTTTTTTTGTATTCTTTTGCTCGTATAAACCAGAGAATGTGTAGGCAACAATATTTTTTAAAATTTTAAAACATGAATGGAACAAGCAAAGCCTGACAGTAACCTACTAAAGCTGTGTTTCCCAACCTTTTTTCTGCTTTGCGGCTATGCCCCACCAAAACTCTTCCACTTACATTATTTAAGCTCCATCTTGCGGAATCGTAAATATCGATTTATACTAATAACACTGGTCAAAGAAAATTTTGTATTCTTGTTACAGAAACCAAAATATACTTTTCCGTAGGTTTTTGGAGTGCTGAACTCGAATCTGAAATCAGAAATATTCGGCGAATATCTCGCGAACCCCATAGCTTAGAACTTAACGCCCATGTAATGAAATGATGTACTTACAATAACCTTTTCAACAATACATGACACTTCCGTATTGAAAAATGGACCATTTTCCATAAAATTTTGTACATAATTATATCTTAAATGAAAGGCCTACAATTAACTGACGATTTCTCAGAGAAAAAAAGAGGTATCGGGAAGATTTAAACTGATTTTTAAAAATGAAAATTAGTTCTTTCCGAAACCGATAATTTATTTACCTCACGTTACAATACAACTTTAAAAACAGCAACAAAACAGTTTTTTTTCGATTTTATAACGGGAATATCCCAAAAACGTGGCCCGATAGGATTTTTCTGACTTCAGATGCGAATTCAGCACACCAAAAACCTAAGGAAAAGTACATTTTGGTTTTTGTAACAAAAACCTTATTGACCAGTGTAATCGATATAGCCGAACGCTAGCAGAATTAGGCACATGGTCTTCTTTTTGTTCTTCACAAAATAGCTTGAAAAAAAGTTCACATTTGGCACTAGCCTTAATAGAATTTTTGGAGAGACCTTGTAACATTCTTATTAGTACGGGAAAATTAAGTCCGAACTCTAAAATTGCCTTTTAAAATCGAGCTGCCCTCCTGTGGCGCGTCGTTTGGAAGTACTGTTATAAAGGGTCAATTGGCTTGTTGGATTTTAGCCAAGGAATGATACTGGCTGATTTAAAAATACTTTAAGAAAAAGATTGGTATTTAGTATTTTATTTTAAATTTTTAATCTAATCATCGCTGGATTGCGGTGTTATTATTTTCAATACTTACCTTACAGCTTCATTCTTGTTTTATTTAAATAATAAATAATTCTAGTTTTGAGTTTAAATAAATTTTTATTAACAATCATAATAACAGCTTAATGTAATTAATGAAATTATTTTCTCTTCTTCAAGCATTACAAACAAATTATTGAAAAAAAACATAAAACAATTTATTGTAAAACTAACAAAGCATTATTGCGAAAAAAAAATATAGGTATATAAAAATTCAATTTCGTGTATAATATTGTTTCATATACGCAAAAATAATACGTTGTTGTGTTTACATCTTGTATTCAAACTAAGTCAATTTAAAAAGTATTGCTTTTAAAGGGAGATTAAGTTCACCACATTCTTGTAGTTTGTTTTTTAATTAATATAGAAGACATGCCGCTGACTGTGCTTTTCTGACCCTAGTCTTTAGCAACAACATTAAAGTATTTGACTTTGAATTGCTGTTATACATTATTCATAAATCAATACAATACAATACGTAATAATACAAACAAAATAATATTCTATATGTAGTTATAATATAGCTACTGAACATATAACAGATATTTAAAAATACACACCAAAATATTTTAAATTATTACTTTAATAAACATAAGTTTAAATCAAATTACTATTTAAAATAATAAACACAAAATAATTGTTGTATAATACAAATCCATAAAAATAATATATATATTCTATATATATATATAATATAATACTTTATCATTTGACTTTACTGGTTATATATAGTTGTTTATATATATTATGTTTAATTATAATGTGTCTTGACTGCATCTCCAGGAAACTTTGTATTTATTTTGGTCCAAATAAAGAAACTTTTTTTGTCGGTCATCGCTTACATAATATATCAGTCGATAATATTTAAAAAAAAAATCGACAATCTTATTTCTTGATTATGAGTTACCCACCTAAAAGAACTCAGACTTCTTTCAGATGACTTCTTTCAGTTTCGCAAATATTTTAAGTTGTGGGTAATTATGACAAACCCCCTGAGCATACACATAGGGAAACGTAAAATCGTGATACAAACATCGATTTAGACTTTGAGTCCAATTATTTAGCAAGTTAAAGTTTCTGAAATCTCAACCTCAGTAATCTGAGTACAAAATCAATATATTGCCCAAAAGTTGTATTCAGGGTTTTCCTGTTAAATTTTTTAAATCTCAGAATCGTGAAATTTCTTTTGGTTTTTTATCAATTATAGTTTTTTCTAAAATTACTTTTTCTCTTTCTATTTGTTAAAGGGGTTTAAGAGTGTAGTAGGGTTCGTAGAAATTTTCAATAGAATATCGACATAGTCAATTGTGAACGGACCTCGTGCCTTCAGAAACTGGTTGAAAATCTCTACGAATCGCGACACTCCTTGCGACTTGAACGTGAATGGTCCCTTTAAGAGAAAAAAGTAAAAACGAAACTTCTGCTTTCAAGTGGCAAGTTTCGTAGATAGAAGTACACCATTTTGCACAATCAAAGAAATGAACATTATCAACTCGATTATCTAGCTCAAAAGTGAGTCAAAACTGACGTTTTTTCTTGAGTTATTGAAAGTAGGTACAATTTTTTCAACGATAAATAAAAAAAATAGAAAAGTTTCTATTTAATTTACCGGGATAATGTCACCAATAAAGAAAATAAAACGTTGGAGTATAATCTTATCTTAGCTCTTAAAACAAGTCAACAAACAGTTACAACCTTTTTTTTAATTCTTTTTTTTTTTAATTAACATCAGAACAAGTCTTAGCATTGCAAAGCATTTGGCAAATAAATAATTACTTTATTTGATGTCCATAAATGATACAAAGGAATACCCTGCTGGCTTCAGGACATTTTAAATCAATTTTCAAATTTGGTAACTTAGATTCATAAAGAAAATTTTAACCAATTCGGCAAGGTTTACCTTTATTTTAATAATTTTTGTATCCATTCTAAATGAGATCTGACCTTTTTAAATACCTTTTTACACATTCTTACTGAGATCCGATGTTAAAATGCACTTCGACGAAATTTGTTCGTTATTTTGAATTTAAGATTTTTTCTTTGAAACCTTTTTATCGGAAAGGAAATATCCTAAGATGCAAATCAAAAGTTCTTTTTTTTCCAATATTTTTCCTCGCTCAGATAGACACAATTTGTTTACCTAAATAAATAGTATTTAGGATATTACCTCTCTTTGTCTACTTCCCAAAACTGCCCATTTAAGTCAAAAGTTTCGTCAATTTCATTTTGTATATAAACTTTGGCAGAACTTTGGACTAAAATGGGTAGAAATTGGCAGTTCTGGGAAGTACATGAACATACTTATTATCTGAGTCAGTCAAGACACTCTAACGTTTTTCTAGTCTCTTTTCATATTTTTTTTTATTAAATTATTCTAAATATTTTTGCTTTTACACGATATTTATCTATTCTGTTTTATGTATCTCTTTCTTTTACAATTTAACTTAGTTCGAGGCATTAATGTAAATAGTAGTTAATGTATACATAAGTTTTTTTTTCTATATTCTTTTTGATAAATACAACAACTCTTTTTGGTTATACTGTGCCTCTTAAAATAATTGTCTTTCCTTCACGGTTCAGTTGTTTTTTTTTTTTTTATTTTGCTTTTATTAAAATTTTCTCAAGATTTGATTGCACTTCAACAGTAAAATTTGTTCGCCATTTAATAAGATAAATTATTATTTAATATGCTAGTAATAAGTTGTTTTATATAATGCAATAATAATTATTATTTGTTATTTTAGCTAAGCTTGAATACTTCATAAGAATTGATTCATATTATTTTGTTTATTTTTGTTTTTGTTAAGTTGGGAAACATGAATAAATGTAGGACAATAGATAATAAAACTTGGAAAGGTTAAAATGACTGATTTCGAAAAGGTTGAATAATATGTTTTGTTGTTTTTATTTTATGAAAATTGTGTATATTTTAGTAACAAATTCAAACAGGACAAACGTTTTTCTTTAGGAAACATATGTACGAAATACAAGTAAAATTCACACGTAAATACATTTATATATATATATATTAATGCAGACAAAATTAACAACTTTTCTTTTTTTTTATTATTAGTAAATAACTTTGGTATTCGTTTTCAGTATTTTCCCTTTAAGTGTGTGGTAGTTTGGGATACTGGGCGATTTACAGATTAAAGAGACTATTGTTGCAGTTATAGTAGAACGTGACTGAAATAATAAAAAAAACATTATGAGTACATTATTTTACATTACAAACGACTTAAGGCGGTATTACACTATCTATATTAATAAAGCTCTAATCTTGCTTTGTTTGTTTGTTTGTTTGTGAGGGCTAATCTCAGAAACTACATACCTGATTCCAAAACTTTCTTTTGATGGTTGAAAGTTTATAATATGAGGATCGTTTTAGGGTTAAAATCTATATTAATAAAGCTCTAATCTTGCTTTGTTTGTTTGTTTGTTTGTGAGGGCTAATCTCAGAAACTACATACCTGATTCCAAAACTTTCTTTTGATGGTTGAAAGTTTATAATATGAGGATCGTTTTAGGGTTAAAATTTTGTTGAAACTCCGCAATTTTAATATGAAAAACTTTAAAAATGTATTTTTGAAAATTGAATTTATATGAATCTATTTACATTTTGACGGAAAAAAAGAGAACACTCTATGATTCGCAGCGAATCCACTATTGAGAGTTTAATAACCGGCATGACTCTTTCTCTTTCTTAAATGACAGGAAAGTGGACGAAACATTTGTGTATCTTTAAAGCGGCGTACACACTGTTGAATTGTGTACATCGGTGAACTTTTTTCTTTTTTTACATGAAATTGGTAGCTTGAAATTTTATACAAATTTGCACAGATTTTAAGTAGATAAATTTAAATTTTCAAATTTGCTTGAATAATTTCAATACAAAAATTCACGGCGGGGTAAAAAACAAAAACTAATACCAAAACAATAAATGTTACTGTTAATGAATCTGTGCCGGATTTCACTTTATAGAATTGAAAGAAAAAATTTAGTTCAGCGAGATTTCTTTTCACTCTTCATTTTAGATTTAACATGTCTGCATAACTATTCTTTTACAGGGCTGGTCGAAACATCAAGTTGGACGACCGAATTACATAGTGACTCCCTCCGTGTTTTTTACAGCATTTTTATCTCCACTTAAAAAAATACTTATTAAAAATACAACAAAAATTTGGTATAATTATTTATTGTTGTTGTATTTAACATGAAAATTTTGTTTAAGCGAAGATAAAAATACCCTAAAAAACACGGCGTTTGCCTCTGATTCTTTTTGGTTGAATGAATGTAAAAATTAAGGTGATTTATTTGTGTAAGGAAAATAATTTTTATGTTTCGTTTGTATTCTACATGTATTGAAAATGCAAAAAAAAAAATTTTAAACAACTCTTCAACCCATGTTTTTTCACGAGCGAAAATTTACCGTTATTTCTTCCGTTAAGAGCAAGGTGTACATTTTGACCCGTGGTTCAGTAATTTTAACTCAACGATTTTGACGGATTAACTGACGTTCAACTATTGTACAACTCGACTTTATCACATACATATCCACCGAAATCGGAGTTAAAATAGCTGAACCACGGATCAAAATTTGAACCAAGATTGTACAACTGGCTCTAATGGCCAGTTTGTTACAGTTACTTCTAATTTTAATATGAATTTAAAAGTCTTTGATTTAATAGCGGTAATAAAGTAAAATCAGCTGATTAGCGCTTTCGATAATAAACAAATGAAACTATGGATTCATGTAGCAAAGTATTGTTAGATAACGATATCGATGATTTACCAGTTGTAATAATCATTGCTTAAAGATGATAAGCTGTGAACAAACTGACTTTTACTTTCCATTAATGACATGGGTTTTAATATTCGCCAATATTTTCGTCATAAAATAAATGGGAGAGCTGATTGTCATTAAGTATTGTCATTAAGACGACGTATAAACACAGTGACACGATTTTGCTAATAATAGCTGCGTTTTTTTGTATGTCCATATGGAGTTTGGTGAAAAAAACGACATCGGGACATTTCAACATTTGCCTTGGTCTGCCATTTTGTTCTGAACTATCTTACCAACAAACATTTGACATTTCTATACAAATTATCGATAACACAACGACAATGGTAGTCTGGCAACACCGTTTTTATCGAGACAAAAGTTAACTCCAGTTAATTATCTGGACTTAGCTAACTCTATATGGACATAGTTGTTGTTGTATTTAACTTTAAATTGTTTTGCTTTGTTGTCGTTTTTTTCACACAATTTTATTTGGACATGCAAAAAAACACAGCTAATATGCCTGTTTGGTAACGTGAAATATTCACCAAGTTTCCCAAACTTGGGTTTTTCTTCTTTCTCTCCTTTTCTTCTTTCACTTAGTGACAATTCATTTATTCAACATTAGGTGTGTTTTTTTACTTCCCTGAATGGGCTTGGACGAACAAAAAGGCATCGGCGCTTAGCTATGCCAACACAGAAACAAAAATGGAGTTTCCATACACACTATCGATAACAAGTATGAAATTCGTGCCGGTAACACAGTTTTTATCTGGACTTATGTTAAGTCCTGAAAATACTCTGGGAATAGCTAAGCCCAAAGGGGCTTGGTTTGTTGTTGCATTAAACATGTAAATCGCCAAGCCCGACGTCGTTATTTTTGTCCAAGCCCATTCGGGCAAGAAAAAAAACACACCTATTGTAAATGAAAGATGTAGGCCTACACAATTCAACATAATTGGCCAGTTTATATTTCTGAGATCTCAGAGGGTTCAGAGGACTCTGAAATATAAACACGATTCCTCACAAAAATTCCTCACATTTCCCCTTAAAAACTGAGACTGAAATTTTTTGGATTCGCTTGCTCAATTATATTTTGTCGCAGTTAATTACATAAGAAGAAAAGAAAAAGAGAGATGTTTTGACTTCTATTTGAGGAATCCTGTTTATATTTTACCCTCCGGCTCTGTCAAAGAAAGGAGAAAAATTACTGAGCGCTCAAGAAATACAGTGGCCCCCACGACTAATCGGACAGAGAAACGAAAAATTTTAATAGCGCAATTTCTCTAAGAAAATGTACTGGGGTGCTAAAATTAAACTTCATATTTTATCATAAGGGAACTCATATTTATTTTAAATAAACAAAAACAACATTTTAAATTACTATTCCAAAAGAGGAAACTTAAAACTTAAACAACTCCATAATTTAATGTCTCACAAATAATCGGACATATTGAATTTAGTACTTTGTGGCGTATCCTTTTGATTTAATTACGGCCTCAAGGCGTCGAGGCATTGAAGAAACCAGTTTTGAACAAACATCAGGGGGTATCTTTGTCCATTCTTCTTGAAGACCGGTCTTGAGCTCCTGAATATTTCGGAAATTCTTTTGAGCGACTCGACGTCCCAGTTCATCCCAAATATGCTCGATTGCATTAAGGTCAGGGGACTGTGCAGGTGTTTTGAGTACTTTGGGACAGTTATACAACAACCACGACCTTGCTGTGTAAGATGTATGCTTAGGGTCGTTGTCCTGGTAGAAGATGAAATTGTCTTGTATTCCAAGCTTACTGACACTTGGCACCAAATGTTGCTGTAAAATGTTGATGTAGCCCTTTTGATCCATTTTACCTTCCACAAAGTGTAGGTTTCCAACACCAGAACTAGACATACATCCCCATACCATGACTGACCCAGCGCCATGCTTCACAGTTGCCCGTGTATGTTTATGAGAGAACTCTTCATTAGCTTTTCTCCATACAAACATTCGTCCGTCTGATCCTTTCAAGTTAAATTTGCTTTCATCCGTGAACAAAACCTATTTTTTGAGGTTATAATGTACATCCGTACTCAAACAATAAAAATCTAACAAATTTTACCTTATTCCAGAACGACGTATCCTTTGTTAAATGTTCCCTAGCAAATCTAAGCCTTTCTTTTCTATTTTTTTCACTTATGAATGGCTTCTTTCGAGCTACGCGGCCATTCAGATGTTGTTTTCGCAGAACTCTTCGGATCGTTTCGTTGCTCACTTCCTTATTCCTGGTCTCCTTCAAAAAAACCTTTAGAGATTCCGAAGATAAGAAAGGATTTTCTTTGACTTGCCGAACAAGTAGCTTTTCCTCGTACGTATCCAACTTTTTCCCTTGTCCTTTCCTGCTAACATTAAGGATCCTATTTTCATTTTTGAAACGTGAAATTATGTCCTGAACTGTTGAATGGCTCCGTTGAACAATTTTGGCTATTTCGCGAACAGACTTTCCATCCTGACTATGCGTTATAACCAATTTTCTTATATCAGTTGATGTCTGTTTGCCTTTCGGGGCCATGTTAAGGTTTAGCGGAAAACTTTTTAAAAAACAAACTGAATATAAATTGCAATAGAACATTTACTAAAGCCTATCATAATTTGACAGGTAAAATACTGTTACTGAGCACTCTACAGTGCATCAGTAGCAAGTGTCCGATTATGTGTGGGAGACGAAATATTTGAGTTGTTTTGGTTTTTTATCTATATTTTATTGTTTTTTAATTCTAAATAAGATTTTATTAATAAAAAATAAACTTAAGGGTTTCTATTTAATAAATCGCAGGTAAATCTCTACACCCTCCATACATTTTAATAGAGAAATTGCACTGTTGAAATTTTTCTTTTCTGTGTCCGATTAGTCGTGGGGCCCACTGTATAAACTGGCTAAATGTGGACGCTGCTTTAGGATACACAAATGTTTCGTCCAGTTTTTTATCAACCTATTTAAGAAAGAGAAAGAGTCATGCCGACTCTTTGAATAAAGGAAGCGTTGTATAGTGTACGTGAATGAGGCAGCAAGATCTCAAAAAATAAAAACAAAAATCGAGGTTCATCTGTCATTTTAAAGGGAAGTGCATTGAGATTTCAAATCAATAAACAAAAACAAGTGAAAAAGTTTATTAAAATAAATAAAAAAGTGAAACAAAATAAGTATAGTGAATACTTGTAGCTACTAAGCCAAATATAAAGCAATTTGTGGTGGTACGTTAAATCCCGTAAAAACGCCTATTATAAGGAGTGTACAAACATTTAATTTCACAAGTGAGTTGTGTCTGATAATTCCACATAAAGTAATGTGAAGTGATGTTTTAAGGTAAATAAATTATCGTAGAATACTTTTAATGTGGTATTTCATGGCATTTGGCTTTAAAAAAAAAGAAAATTAGCTGGAAATAAAAATGTACCTTAATCCAGGGATTAAGTTGAAATTGAACTGTCAAATGAAAAATTGTACTCCAGGGCGGGTTCGCTTCTGTTGGTGATTGCAAGGCGCTCAAATCCGTTAAGCGCCCGTAGTTCTTTCTGCTGTTGCTCCTATCTATCATGTCGGTTTTGTATCTTTGTCAAGAAGTATTTATATCAGTTTAAAAGTATTCTACGATAATGTATTTACCTAAAAAATATCACTACCCATATCTTAAATATGAAAAAAAACTTACATGTGAAATGAAAAATATCGCTCCGTATTATACCTAGGCATTTTTACAGGATTTAATGCATCATCGCATGTCGTTTTATATTTTTGTTCGTAAATAAAGTATTGCAAAGTTTTCACTATACATATCTAACTTTTTTAATCATTTTAATAAGCTTTTTTCACTACTCTATTCAGAGCTCTATTCTGAACTAAAAAAGAAAATCGCCTTATATGCCAACTATTAAACTCACAATAGTGGACTCGATACTAATCTTACAGTTTTCTTTTTTCGGATAGATACCCTCATCTAAATTCATTTTTTTTTATTAAAATATCAGTTTTCTTTCACCCCTTTATTTGCAACAATGTTGATAAAATTTTACTACTAAAGCCATCCTTAAATAATAACTAAATAGCTATAACTCCAGCCTATATACTTGGTGGTAACACACACAAGTTGCTATTTGTCATACAAAATTATTGAAATAATAACCTGTCTAACACCAAATGGGTTTGAAAATTCAGTTTTGTAGTTTCTTACAGCTGGCCATACACGACAGAGCCAAAGAGACAAGTGGCCCCGCATTTGGATTTTTAGCCAATCTTGAGATCAGCGCTCAGTTACAAACAAACAATAATTATTACATTCAATATAAACCAAACTAAGATTTGTGCCCGAGCGGAGCTGGGCGGGTCGGCTAGTCATATATATATGGCTAATGATAACATATAAAATATGGCAAAGCTTTTCAATGTATGACTAGTGGTATTACACTATGCCATATATATATGTCCAATTTATATGACAAATGGCTTCGTCAAATAGTTTTTGTTCATATATATGACAAAGCTTTATTTGGCTATCACACTAGCTTTGAAATATCAAATATATGAAAATCAAATTATTTGACAGAATATTTTATTTGGAAATTAATTTGTAAAAATAATATTAGGTCTGTTCCTTTACTTTGAATTTCTGTGATTTTCTGTGCATTTCTGCGCATTTTAGTCCAAACTTGTGTCAAAGTTCATATAAAAAAAATTTTTTGACACAAGTTTGGACTAAAAATCACAGAAACCCAAAGTAAAGGATCAGACCTATTAATATCAATCGATTTATGTTTGAAAATGAATCCTTGTTCTTTCATAAGTCACTTTTCTCTGAACCGGAGCAGTGGAGGAAACGGAAAAGGCGCGAAAAAAAGTTTCGCGAATAACAGTTTTTTTTTTGAGGTGGGATAAAAATTAGTGTTATAAATGTCAGAGCTCGCAAGTTGTTAATTGAAGGTGATAGCGAACATCTTCTGCCATCATGAATTGGCAGTGTTATGGCCGAAAAGTGCATGAAAAGAACCATTTTGTTTGTTTTGAGAATTTTAGCTTGGCATCTTCAATAATTGATCGCATCCCTAAAGACTATTTAGTGCCACGAAATCCCTGACATAAACGACCTTTATCTTTTACAGCACATATACCTGTGCTGCATTCACATGAGTGATAAAATGACATTGTTTCTACTATTTTTTTCCTATATATGTACATATTTTTTTATCTAACACGATTATGGAAACAATTGGTAAAAATATTGCATTTCCCACTAGTTTTACTGCAGGAAAAAATCAGATCGATGTCCTAAATCAAAAAATTATACAGTTAAGATAAAATAAATAAAGACTCCTTGTTGATTTGATCCCTATTCCAACGATAAACAATAAAATCATATGACAAACATGAACATACAAAATCAATCGATTTTTATATGATTATAGGTATGGCACAAAACTTCCAAATATATATGACAACGCCTTTGTTTCAATATTACACTATGTCATATATATGGCTCAGAATCATCGTCATATATATGGCGTCATAAATATGTTGTCATATAAATATGTCTATCACATTTATATGACTTTTTTGTGCCATATTTGTATGGCAAACTTGCCATATTTATATGCTAGTGTAATATCGCCTTTAATCTTTAATTTGAATTTTTTTACGAAACGATTTTCAATGTTTGAGCGTTTGAGGGCTTATTGTAATATGAATTTCTGAGCTAAGCTCATTGGTATGTTCTAAATTTCTCTTTTTTCAAAAATTATAATTGAATAGTAAATATTTATTGTTTCATAATATATACATTAGGGTGGTCCTTAAATTGGACATTGTCTTGGATAGCCCTCATTCGATTCAAAACATTGAAAAACAATTTCCCTAATTTTTTCAGATTTTTATTTCACCCCCCTGGTCTCCCTTTTTTCACTTCAAGGTACAAATAATGGAGTTAGGGTGATTCTTATAACACGCAAAAAAAAGTCAGAACTTATAGATTAGATTCAGACGAAAAAAAAAACGTATTGGAGGGGGGTCTATTTCTCCCCGTTGAGGCGGGAGGGGTAATTTTCTAAAAATTTGACCCAAAATAGAAAAAAATTATTAAAAAACAACGGGACCACTTACAATGGCATGCTATAGCTTTTTCTTAAAGCCATGAATCCAGTCTCTAATATGTTTTTTAAATCAAGTTTTTATTGTTAATAGTTTCTGAAAAAAATAATTTTCAAACTCAAAAGTAAAAATAAAAATAATAATTTTTTTGTTTGAAAATTACTTTTTTCAGAAACTATTAACAATAAGAACTTAATTTTAAAAACATATTAAAGACTGGATTCATGGCTTTAAAAAAAGCCAAGCATGGCATTGTAAGTGGTCCCGTTGTTTTTTAATAATTTTTTTTCTATTTTGGGTCAAATTTTTAGACAATTTGCCCTCCCGCCTGAACAGGGGGAAATAGGCCCCCCCTCCAGTACGATTTTTTTTTCGTATGAATCTAACCTATAAGTTCTGATTTTTTCGCGTGATATAAGAATAACCCTAACTCCATTGTTTGCACCTTGAAGTGAAAAAAGGGAGACCACGGGGGTGAAATAAAAATCTGAAAAAATTAGGAAAATTTGTTTTCTCTATTTAGAGTAATTTGATGCCTATCCAAGTTGGAATTTCAAAAAAACCCAATATAAGGACCACCCTAATATACATGTATGTATAGGCTATTGAATTGACCGGAAAATGACGAGTATAAAGAAACAATTACGTGCAAGGGTTTTTATTATTCAATATATTTTTTTGTCCAATAACCATGCTTAAAACCGAAAGTGCTACTAAATTCACCCATGCGTTCTTGAGAGAATGGTCCGATAGCCACTTTTCAATACGTTTGGTATAGCTGGGAAACAAAGCCGAATTTGACAATTTAACTCTAAAAACTTTTTTTTTCAAAATTAAATTTCCTATCGAAATGGATGGTTTAAAAAATTTAGTCAACCAAAATGTAATGCACGATTGGGTCGCACGTACTTGTTTTTATATTCAAGAGGCTGAGGGTTTAAAAAAATGTTTATAAAGACTTGGAAATTATGAGAGAAAAATGATTAAAAGCATGAAATACAATATTTAAATTAGTTAAAACAACTCTTTTAAAAGTTTGTGGTGAAAAAAGAGAATGCCATCTGAATTCTTGATCAAATAAAAATTAATCTAAATCCGTTCAGCCGATAATGAGAAATTTCAAAATAAAAAAAAAAAAAACGTTCTATGAGAGGTACTATTAATATAGTTGCTAAGTGTAAATTTTTACAATTTTTGATAGTAGAACGCACTAATTTTAGCATACATAAAAAGTATATAAAAATCATAGGAGCCGTTTTTAAGAACTAAAATATTAACCTTAACGGGTTTTTAACATTTGTATTGAAAGGCACCGTTATTTTTTCATAAAAGTTAATTTTTTTCTTTAAACATTCTAAAGAGTGTTAAAAAACCCTTAAATATCGATTTTCAAAAAAAAATCGACTGTATAGTTTTCAAAATATTTGATTTAAAAAAAAAATGAACAGTTTTTAAAAATCCCAAATTTGAAAACTTTGATTAAAAAAACCTATTTATATATTTTAGAAACTGCTACACACAAAAAAGTATTGAAATCGGTAATACCGTTTTGAAGAATATCGAAAATAACAAATAGTTCTTTGGGAGGTACTATTAATAACCATTTTTGAAAAATGGTTTCCTATCCAAAGGTACTCTTTACGAAAATAAATGTAATAATTTTTTTTTTTTAAGAAAAGTTGTAGAGCCATTTTGTAAAATTACTAAAAATATTGTTTAGCTAAAAAAAAAACTTGTGGGGAGAATCACTACAAACCACTATGTACCAATAAGTTCGTCCTCTGACTTGGAAGAACCTGATAATACCGTGGTGGAGGCTGATCTGCCTAATTGTAGCCAAAATGCTGCAGTTAGTTCAGATTAACCTCCAACACTCCATCAAGGCGTCAGCCTCACTTCTTCTCCGAATATCCAGCAACGGAGAGGATATCGTCCTGATCCAAGAACCTTGGATTGTGAAATCCATCGTAAAGGGACTCAGGACTCCTGGATACTACCTACTGTATGCGTCCGGTAAAGGTGAACCTAGATCCTGCATACTAGTAAAAAGTAGCATTAATGTATACTTACTACCTAATTTCAGCGATCGAGATATTACGGCTGCAAGACTGGAGACGACCAAAGGCACACTTTGGATAGCATCGGCATATCTCGGCCATGACCACCTTGGCCCTCTCCCAGGTAAAACCCTGGAGAATTTTATCGCTGAAGCAGAAAGGCGAAATATCAGCCTCATTATTGGGAGTGATGTCAATGCCCATCACACAGTATGGGGTAGTACTGATATTAACGATAGAGGTGAGTCTCTTTTCGATTTTATCCTAAATACTAACCTTATAGTAAGTAACGTAGGCAATGAACCAACTTTCGTTACCAGAAACAGACAAGAAGTTTTAGACTTAACTCTTGTCTCCGACAACATCTATCAGATGATTTTAAACTGGAAAGTTTCTAGTGATCACTCGTTCTCTGATCATAGATACATTCAATTCAGCTTGAACGATGAACCTCCTGGCCAGTTAACTTTTCGTAATCATAGGAAAACAGACTGGCCTAAGTACAGAGAAACACTTAAGAGACTTATTAAACCTGACATTTTAAGTTTTCCATCCAACAAAAACGATCTTGACAGCAAAGTCAATGATCTTACTTTAGCCCTAAACAAATCATTAGAAACCTCCTGTCCTCTTATTCTAATAAGGGGTAAAAGGAAGCCACATTGGTGGACTTCGGGGCTCGAACCGCTCAGAAAAAACTGTAGGAAACTTTTCAATCGAGCTAAAAGTACTAGAGTAATGTCCGATTGGGATTCCTATAAAGAATCACTAAAATTATATAAAAAAGAATTGAGGAAAACCAAACGATCTTCTTGGAGGACATTCTGTGGCAATATAGAAGAAGCCTCAGAAGCATCAAGATTAAGAAAAATCCTCTCCACAAATCCAGTTATGCCTAGCTGCCTTCAAAATGCTGATGGCTCCTGGACCAACTCTTGCGAAGAATCGCTCAATTTGCTACTGGATACTCATTTTCCAGGCAGCTCACAGACTGTTAATAGCACTGCCCTTTACAGGACAAGCGAAAAACTAACATTTCCACAAGGTCTGATTACAAGGGAAAAATTACAATGGGCACTCAATAGCTTCAAACCATACAAGTCGGCGGGGCCAGATGGCATCATTCCGGCTGAACTACAGATGAATTTAGAAGTAATTCTGCCGATTCTGGAAGTCATCTTCAATGGTTGCTTAAATCTGGTCCATATTCCGCTTCTATGGAGAGAAGTCAAAGTTGTGTTTATACCCAAAGCCGGTAAATGTTCCCACGTAAACCCTAAAGATTTACGACCTATTAGCCTATCATCTTTCCTTCTAAAAACTTTTGAACGACTGATTGATATCGAACTAAGGTCAAGCATTGATACGAGACTACAGCTGTCTACAGCTCAACATGCCTATTGCAAAGGGAAGTCAGTGGAGACAGCTCTCCACACACTAGTTCGTACCATCGAATATTCCCTCCATTATAAAGAATATACAATGGTTGCCTTCCTAGATATAGAAGGTGCTTTTAATAACGTTGATACATCTGCAATCACATCTGCACTGGTTTCTCTGAATGTGGATGGGTCGCTTGGTGAACTGATTAATCAGATGCTTACAAGCAGGGTTATCAATTCAAAACTGGGCGGCTTTTCGGCAAGAAGATCTGTCAGTAGAGGTACACCGCAAGGCGGGGTGCTTTCTCCCCTTCTTTGGAATTTGGTAGTTAATGAACTGCTGAATACCTTAGAGGCAGAGAGCTACAGAGTGATTGCCTATGCGGATGACGTTGCTATAGCAGTATGAGGAAAACATCCTAACATTTTAAGAGATCTTCTACAAAACGCTCTAAACAAGCTAACACGATGGGCAGATCGATGCGGACTTGGAGTTAACCCCCATAAAACAGATCTTGTCCTCTTCTCCAGGAAATACAAAATTCCGCAAACAGACCCCCCTATTATTAATGGTGTTCCACTAAAATTCTCAAACGAAGCTAAATACTTGGGTCTCATCTTAGATAAGAAGTTAAGTTGGAAACCTAACATACAAGAAAGAGTGAAAAAAGCCACAGTGGCACTTTTCTCCTGCAAAAAAGCCGTAGGTAGTAAATGGGGCCTCCAACCTCGAATCACTCACTGGCTATACATTTCGGTAATTAGACCGATTCTAACTTACGGCGTGGCAGTATGGTGGACTGCCTTGGATAAAGCGACACATCGCGACAAACTAAGCAAAGTCCAAAGAACAGCATGTCTATGTACTACTCGAGCACTTCGGTCGACTCCTTCCGCTGCATTAGACACTCTTCTCCATCTGACACCTCTCGATATTTTCAGCAAACAAACGGCTGCGAGCACAGCCATTCGCCTCAAAGCCTCTTCACAGTGGATCAATAATGAGATTGGTCACTCCGCTATTCTGAATTCATTCGGAACACTTCCTAGTAACACTGACTACACAATCCCACTATTGAATTTCGATAAAAATTTTGAAGTGACCATACCTTCCAGATCCACCTGGGAGGATGTGGAATTCTTAGAAGATTAATCAATTCACTTCTACACTGACGGATCGAAGACCAAAGATGGGGTTGGTGGGGGAGTGTACTCTGAAAGACTAAATTTAAGTCTCTCATTCCGTCTTCCTAATCACTGTAGCGTATTCCAGGCGGAACTTCTAGCGATAAAAGAAGTACTGTCTTGGCTCAAAGAAAACGTGATATCTTGCTCGGATATCCGCATCTTCTCTGATAGTCAAGCCGCCATTAAATCCCTGGACTCTGTCCGTACAAACTCTATAACAGCCCTCAACTGTCGATCATCTCTGTTGGAGATGGCGCAACAGTTTAATATTCACCTTTGTTGGGTGCCGGGTCATAGTGACATTCCAGGTAATTGTAAAGCTGATGAACTCGCTAGAAGTGGAACATTACTACCCATTTTACCTGAAAAGGTAAACATTGGTATACCCATCGCTACGTGTAAACTTTTACTGAAGCGAGATGCGTTGAAGAGAACAAACACAAGGTGGGAAAACATCACTACTTGTTTGGCCACAAAACAAGTATGGCCATACCTTGACCTCAAACGCTCCAAGTGTTTAATATCTCTAAATAGAATGCATATTAGCTCTATTGTAGGTGTCATAACAGGACACTGTTTAATAGGCAGGCACGCAGCGCGGCTTGGCGTACCTTCAAACGATTTCTGCAGAAGCTGCATGGACGAGGAGGAAGAGGAAACGATTCCTCACCTTCTCTGCACATGCCCTGCTCTTTCCCTCAGACGTAGGCTCCATTTAGGAGTTTACTTCTTTAACGATCCTAGTGATCTGGCAAACACAGACATTTATAGTCTCACACGCTTCGTCAGGAGCTCAAAGTGGTTTTAGCGAGTAAGGAAAGAGTTTTTAAGATTCATGTGGTATCACAACGGACCAATTCTGGTCTAAGTGTGTCAGTACTTAGTATTGACAGCCACTTCTACCTAACCTAACCTAACTATGTACCAAGTTTTAAGAAAATCGATTCAACCATTCAGGATGTAGCCGAACAGAGAGACAGAATTGTGAGACCCACTTAAGACTCAAAACATGCTCAAACAAAATGAAGTAGAGGCTCAACGCCTTCATAGTATGTGTATAGTGTTTCTAATAATTTTTTGCAGTGTTGGCCCGAAAGCCTCTTTATCGGTACTAAATTTAAAGAAACCTTTTTTAATACAATATTGTAATATAATACAGTACGCCCTCGGTAAAAGCAACCATTAAAAATTCGAGCAGTTGCCTTAATTGGGTTTGTTGCTATGACCGAGTCACAAAAACGTATAGCTTTGGCTTAGGAAATAAGCTTAACAATGGTTAATTAAAATGAAAATAGCGTACATTTCTGATTTATGAGTGCACAATATTTTGAGAAGTAGCTATAAAATAACTGCCCAGTTACAATAAAAGTTAACATTGAAAAAAATGAAAACATTTGTCAAACGATATAAGAGATAATTGTATGGAAAGTTGCGTTTACTGAGTCACACTTTTTTGAAAAGTTGCAATTACTGAGTCACTAATGGTAAAAATTTGGGTGTTGCTTTAACCGAGGTATTGCGTTTATCGAGGGTTGCTTTTACCGAGGGCGAACTGTATATATAACCTTTAAATGGCAAAACTTCACATTTGTAAAAATATTCAAACTCAAGATTTTGATGAAATATGACATTACATTATTGAGAATATTTAAAGGGTAGGTAATTCCACAATTTTGTTTTCCGTTTTTAAAAACATCCAGGGCCCTATTTCATAATAGAGCTTATACTATTAGTTGAAAGTATAAGTTTAAAAAACTGCAAGGTAAAACCACTGATAGTTCCTTTTTATTAATTAACACGCTTTTATTAGTTTCGGCTGTATGTATTTATGTAACGGAATCTTTGGGCGTGATTTTGACCTACTTCAAACGGTCCGATTTTATTCAAACTTTGCACACTTATCAAAGCCCTACAATAATTCGATCAAAATATAACATTATCCACCCACATTCTTAAAAATTCTTATAGATTATATGGAGCACTTCCGATTGTTGTAGAATAATGAACATTGGCAGGTCGGTAGGGCTTGAAGTACTTAGAAAGAAAAAAAATAAAAAATTGGAAGTTTCAGTTCAGGGGGCGTGGCATCCACCCACATTCTCAAAAATTCTTATAGATTATATGGAGCACTTCTGATTGTTGTAGAACGATGGAAATTGGTAGAGGGGTAGGGCTTAAAGTACTTAAAAAGAAAAAATTGAAAAATTGGAATTTCCCATTCAGAGGGCGGGGCATCCACCCACATTTTTTAAAATCCGAAAATTGGTAGGTTGGTAGGGCTTGAAGTACTCAGAAAAAAAAAAATCGAAAAATTGGAATTTTCCATTCAGGGGGCCTTCCATCCACCCACTTTATCAGAATTGCTATTATTTATATGGAGCACTTTCGGATGTCGTAGAATTATGAAAGTTTGTAGAGTGGTAGGGCCTGATTTTCACCTGGCAAAATAAATCTTTGCAAAAAGGAGTGAAATCACAACAAAAACATAAATGTTAAAAAAAGAGCCAAGTTCTTATATGTACAAGTAACCTGTGCGTAAAACGTCAGCCAAAAAAAGTAAAGAGATCTAAAATATATGCCAAGTTTTAAGTTCATGAAGTTTAATATCAAATATCATAAGAAGAGTAACATCGAAACAATTCCAAATCATGACAGAAATTTGGTATTTAATGATTAATGGCTAAAATTTGGTGGATTTACTTGGCTAGTTTTCTCTTAAATACTTAATCACAAATTTAAAATGGATGAAAACTTGACCAGTGAACCTACCAAATTTTAATCAGTAATCATTAAATACCATTCTGTCATGATTTCGAATTGTTTCGATGTTACTCTACTTAAAGATATACTTCATGAGTTTCAAACTTGGCATACATTTTAGATCTCATTACTTTGTTTGGCTGCCGTTTTACGCACAGGTTTCTTGTACATATGTATAAGAACTTGGCTCTTTTTAGCACGCTTTTATTAGTTTCGGCTGTATCTATGTATGTATGTAACGGAATCTTTAGACGTGATGTTGACCCATTTCAAACGGTCAGATTTGATTCAAACTTTGCATACTTGTCGAAGCCCGATGACAATAAAGTAATTCGATCAAGATATCCGATTATCCTCATTAGGTTCGCCAGGATTCATACATTTCTTTCGGAATCCTTTGCATGAGATTAAGAAAGGTAACGCATGCCTGCAGCTCCAGACTTACTCTTTGGTTCCAGAACTTGGCTTTCCACAACGGAGTAGAGACGTTCTAAATCGAGATGCAACTGTTAACACACCTGTACATGTTAAAGACTGTTGCTTTGTAGCAATTCGAACTAAAAAGTGAAAAATAAATTATAGTTTAAAAAACTAAAAACACGCTTTTAGACTTAATCAAACTAAAAAGTAAAAAATAATTCTTAGCATGAGAATTAAATTACTGACGAGAAAATTAATGTCACTGTTCTAAGAGCGTGGGGTGCCTTGTATGACATTTTTGAACTAACTCTGCATTTCGGATTGAAACTAGTGAAAAGTTTTAACGATTGATACAGAGCTCTTAATTTCGATATCGCCATTTTGGGCTTATTAGGAAAATGGGGAAAGAAAAGATAAAGGGGGGAGCTACTCAGTGGGTAATTTTCTGTAACCGAAAAAACAATTCAGACAGCCAGGACTGGGAATCAAACCCAGATCAATTGGTTACGCGCCAAAAACTCTACCAGTTAAGCTATCTTAGACACGTACCGGAATTATATTTCACTCACCTATATAATCTGCGATGTGCAGAGTAAGTTGAGAAATGTCATACAAGGCATCCCACGCTCTTAGAACAGTGACATTAATTTTCTCGTCAGTAATTTTACTCTCATGCTAAGAATTATTTTTTACTTTTTAGTTTGATTAAGTCTAAAAGCGTGTTTTTAGTTTTTTAAACTATAATTTATTCATAATGAGGGTGACCTTCACAATACTATTAGTGATATTAACCAACTGAAAAGTACAAAAGTCCTTTTCGGCTGCTTGAAAATAAAACGCAATTTTACCACAGACTAATAGTGTAGCATTCGCAAATTAAATTAGCCAAATCGCAAATAGGTTTAACCTAAACGCAAATAAGTTTCACCCAAGCGCAAATAGATTTAACCCAAACGCAAATACAATTAACCTAATCGCAATTCGATTTAAACAAAACGCAAATATAGTTAAACTATACGCAAATAAACCAAACCAAAACGCAAATTGAATTAACCCGGGCTCAACTTGTTGCTCCAGCTGTGTGGCGAAGAAATGGAAGGCTTATAAAAGTAGGTATACCGAGAAAAAAACAACGTAAAATCAACAGAAACAACTTTGATTTAAATATTTTTTCGGAACGATTTGGCTTCGAAGACGAAAATTTTTGACTCAAAGTAGCATGACATCAATTCAAAGCGTTTCCCTCTTTTAAAACAAATATGTTCATAATTTGATTTAACCATGTTTTCCTCTTCATTTGAGATGTCATCATCGTTGATTTGAATTCATCCATCTTTAAAACAATATGTATCAACTTCGATTAAACTACTTTCTTAAAACTTTAATTCAACTTCGTCCAGTTACAGATCGGTGTCGTGTGTGTGGTGGAATACCACACAGTTGTGCACACTTGTCACATTCTTTCTATGTCATTTGTTTCATTTTTTTCTTACACACACAATATGCATTAGTAAAATCGTTCAAGCTCAAACAGGTATGACAGATACTTTCGGCATGCTAAAGCCGGTCATTACGAATTTTTCTGAAAGAGCATAAAATTACTTCTCAAATGATATACGGTCACTCCCAAAAATATTCGGAATTAATCTATATCAAATCTATATAATGATTTTTCTTGCTCTGTGGAAATTATAAAAAAATTAACGGCAGGTAGAATCTCGCACTATTAAATTTTCTTGTTTCCCATATTAAAATGAGCATATAACAAGATGAAACAAAGAGGAATGTAGATAACAGAAAAACAACAATAACAGAACAAAGAATAATAAGAGACAAAAAAACTCTTTTTTCCGAATAATTTTGTGAGTGACTGTACATATAGGAGTGTCCATTAATTCGTCAATAATATTTTAGGGCATGATTCTTGGGTATATTCTAAGAAAAAAAATCGTATAGGGGTAAAATTCTATCTCTCTTGAGGCAGGGGGAGGCGATTTCTGAAAAATTGACTTTAAACGGAAACAAATATTAAAAATCAACGAAACCATACAATAATGTGCTATAGCTTTTTTGAAAGATTATACTCCACTCTCCTACTAAAATTAATGTACAAATCTTTCTTAAGTTTTTGAGAAATTAAAAAAAAAAAAAACACTTAAGAGAGAGGAGAGCGATTCCGCAAGTGTGTATAAATATTTTGACAAATAACGTGAGCACAACCAGTCAAATTTATTCACATATGTTTTGGGCGTGAATATGATGTAACACAAAGGCGGTATAGGTTCCTGAATTAGCATGGGTTTAATTTATTATTATAGGATTAACTAATTCTGATTCAATTCAAGAGCTAACTCAGCACTGAACAAACTGGCACCTACACAATATTGTTTGAAGGAACCGAAAAAGTTTTTATTTTCATAAAAAAAAATTCTTACCTTATTGTTAGTATAATGACTGCACAATATTATCCCTGTCAGAGAGTTGCCTCACTTTCATCGAACCATCTGAGCCGCACGAAAATAATCGACCTTGTGAGTCTAATTGAAGTTGACTAACACCTTGGCCAATGTGTTTAAAGAAACTGCTTTTAGCATGTTCCCCAGTAAAAGCGTATAGTAGCGCGTGATGAGTTAAACTCCAAATCTTTGAAATAATTAAAAAAATGAATACAATAAAAATAAAATGTACCGAAAAATAAATATCAATTAACAAAAAATAAATATACTCGTACCTTAATATCGCCTTCAGCTGATCCGGTAACAAAAAGTTCTTCGTGTGGATCCATTGCCATACATTTTATTGCACTCTCATGGGCCTGAAGAATTAATAATTTTTAAAATACAATTTTGTTTGCCTTGCAACCAAATCCAAAAACTGACCTGGAATCTATGTCTCAAAGTTCTTTGACGAACATCAAATATGCATACATCTCCCTTTTTGCCCGAAGAAATGAGTACCTGATGCTGAGGTGCATAGATTAAACTGGATGCTCCTTGATCGTGACAAGTAAAAGCTAGAAAACAAAATTTAACAATATTTTAACCCTTTTCAAAGAATTTGCTTTCGTGACCCAGTTGTTTTAATGTAAAACCACCTTGAGAACTTGTATTATTTCTAAATGAAATGATAATCATTACTGATTATGGAATCAAATTTTCCTCCCGGGCAGTCGAAGCATTTAATCCGTCTTTACGCCACGTCAAACAAATCCTTATTTATAAAATATATTCTGAGCCGTTTTAGCTATCCTTATGTCAAAGAAATGACCAATCAACTCTGGTTATTGAAAGCCACCCACCGCTATTCCTCGTGCGTTTTTTAATCAATAAAATTTTCCGGATTAGAAGCGTTGTAAAATCGGAGTAACTTTCCTCCCGGCGTAGTAAAAAGAAATCGGCGGGCAATCTTCTCAAGTTTCAGTTCCGGAAGACTACCTTCATTCTTGACAAGATTGCCAGGAATGAGGAAGCTGGGACTATTCTTGAGAGAAACCTAGCTGATAAAATCAAGTACCAGAAGATTGTTGAAGAGTACAACAGTTTTCTGGCTACGCAAGAAAATTCAACCGAGGAAAAAGCTGTCAAACGAAATAGGTCTCGAGACGAGACCAACCAAACTCCGAAAAGGAGTAAGTTTGATGGCTAGAAAAAGAAAGTGCCACCTCCCAGAGTACGCGCAACCGCGTACTTTAAGTGAGGTCGTCAGAGATGACCTCCAAGTATCGGTTGTGGATGAGCTCTCCACCAACAGCAGAGGTCTGCTGGAAGTGTGGAACTCCATCGAGGCCAAGCTCTCGGAGATGGTGTTTTCCTACACCGTGACGGCAAGCGAGGGACCCTACCCTAGTTTTGACTCTGGTGAGATGCTCAGGGGACACAGGGTTATCAAATGCGCGGACTTGTTCTCTAGGGATTTCCTTAGTAGCTGCATTGTTAAGATAAGCAATCACTGGGATGGCTTGAGGCTCAAGCTCATCCCAGCTAAGGATATCCCTAGACAACCAAAGGCGCGTATCTGGTTGCCCCTCATGAGTATTAAGCCAAGCGGACAGGAGCTGATCCGCGGTCTTCAGCGGCTAAATCCGTTGATTCCGATGCGGGACTGGGCAGTCATCAAGACTGAGGAACCGCAGAAGAACAGCGCTTCTTATCTTCTGAAGATTAGCGAAGAAAGTGTAGGAGAACTTGAGAAGGCTGACTTCAAACTCCGCTTTGGCATCAGGTTTGCCAAAGTCAAAATTCTGCCCAGTCAGGGTACAGACCCCGACAAAGTTGATGACAATGTCGAGTTCGACGATGTCATCGATGGAGTCGAGGTCCCCAGCGGGCCGCCGGCGGGTTGGAAGACCAAGAACAACATGGAAATCAACTGTCTTAGCGGAAGCAGAATCCCAGAGAAAGACGTGGCAGCAGCTAAAGTACCTTGCAGCGGACCGTGAAGGATGGAGACGTTTTGTTGACGCCCTATGCCCCAGCCGGGGTTACAGGACACGATGATGAAACTTTCAACATGCATATCTCAAAGGTAAGTCGAAGGAGACGGCCCTTCATGAGGTAGTGCGTACAATTGAGAAAACCATCAACTTCAAAGAATATACCCTCGCTACATTCTTAGATGTAGAAGGGGCTTTCAATAATGTGCTAACCGAATCTATTCTTGAGGCACTCGTTGACTTTGGTGTAGAGGACTACATCAGAGAATGGATAATATCCATGCTCAAAGATAGAAAGATTCATGGCACGTTAGGTAATGCAAACTCGACAAAACACGTCAGGAGAGGAACACCCCAGGGCGGTGTTCTGTCACCACTTCTATGGCTTTTAGTCATGAACAAAATCCTCTTTAAACTGGAGAGATGTGGTGTGAAGGCGGTTGCGTATGCGGACGACTTGGTTTTATTAGTGTCAGGGAAGTTTACTCCTGTGATAAGCGAAATCACAGAGATGGCTTTGAGAAAAGTTAGCAACTGGGCTACGAGTTGTGGTCTAGGAGTCAACCAGAGCAAAACTGAACTGATGCTTTTTACTACCAAAACTAAGATACAACCCTTCACTCCACCCCGACTTAACGGCCAAACACTCTCACTATCAACCAGTGCAAAATATCTAGGTGTCATCCTAGACCCTAAGTTAAACTGGAAATTAAACATCGAAGAACGGGTCAGGAAGGCCTGCATAGCTTTCTACGCCTGTAGTAAAACCTTAGGTAAAAACTGGGGCCTTCAATCAAAGATGATCTTATGGACGTATACTGCAGTGGTACGGCCGATTCTAACATATGGTTCGATTGTCTGGTGGCCCGCACTAAATAAGACATATAACATCGACAAACTAAAAAAGGTTAAAAGAACAGCTAGTGTTGGTACCACAGGGACTCTTCGATCTTGCCCAACGGATGCCTTAAGCGTTTTTCTGCACCTTCTACCACTTGATCTACACATAAAATATCTAGTATCTTGCAGTGCCTTAAGACTTAAAGAATCAAATTCTTGGGTTGCTAAATCTTATGGTCACAGCAATATCACAAATTTGATTCCCGCTGATATACTTTCGACTCCCACTGACTACCGCGCTCCTACAATGAGCCTCAGTAAAGATTTTAAAGTCTTATTCCCATCCAGAGGGGACTGGGATGATGACGCCGTGACGAGAGACTTCGACACAACTATCTATACTGATGGCTCAAAGATGGAGTGCGGTGTTGGCTCAGGAGTCTTCTCTGAGTCTCTCAACATCTCCAAGTCATTTCGGCTACCGAATTTCGCTAGTGTATTTCAAGCTGAAATACTGGCAATCAGGGAGGCATGCAAGATGCTAAAAGCAGATCCAAACCAAAATCGTAATACAGCCATCCTTACAGACAGTCAGGCGGCTGTTAAAGCCATTGATTCGGCTACATCATCCTCTAAATTGGTCCAACAATGCCGAGATGAGCTCGCAAGTCTAAACATTAACCTCAAGGTCACTCTTATCTGGGTTCCTGGTCACAGTGGCATTGAGGGAAATGAATGGGCAGATGAACTAGCCAGGCAAGGATCAGCCCTTCACATCTCACTTGCGGAAAGAGTCTACATTCCCCTTGGAGTTGTGAAGGGCAATATATTATCAATTTTCCTTAGGGAATCTAGTCGTAGGTGGAGCAGTTTGACCAACTGCAAAATATCCAGAACGATCTGGCCCGCCTTAAATAAATCCCGAACAATTGATCTCATATGTAGACCCGGGCGGGACATAGCCAGGGTCGTAGCAACCTGCACTGGAAACTGGCCAGTTGGAAAACATGCGGCGGGGCTGGTTATTCCTTACAATACTCACTGTCGCAGCTGTGGAGACCAGCAAGAAAAGGAAACAGTCCTACATTTTCTCTGTAAATGTCCAGCTCTAGCCAGAATGAGAGCACAATCGTTTGGAATTGCTTTTTTTGACGACCTAAACGAACTTTCCGAAATGAAGATCAAGGACTTGATCTCTTTTCTTAACGCCACGAAATGGTTCTGAGACAGAAATCTGTTGCGTTCTGCATCATGTTCCCCCCCAGATCCAAAGTCCGCGAGTAATCGGAACCCGGGTTTCTGAGGAGCTTCATGATGCTCAATGGCAATGATGATCACATGATCTGATCGATCGCTTCGTTGCTACTCTACAACCTGCCGAGCTCGGCATAATGTGGCAAGCTTGGGCGAGATGCGATCCGATCGAGTGAGTGTCCTATGACCCAACTCACAAGATACATTAACCATACTCCACACCCGTCCTATTTCAAAGCAAGGAACGCTTTTATCTACTTTCATACACAGGTCAAACGAGTTATGGTATCAAAACGGCGCTATCCAGTGCTAATTGGACAACAGCGAGTGTTACGCTCTTGCCACCATTTTTACCTACCTACATACCTAGCTCGGAGTTATAACGGTTAATCGCACTCGAAAATTTTGTACCTATACAAATGAACGGGAGTGTATTTCAATGAGAAAGATCTCTAAATTGAGAGATTTTTCTGAAAGATTTATCTCAAGTTCATTTTGCATATGAAAGCTAGATAGCTCTACAAAATGAGATATGAGACTGAGATAAAGTGTTTCGCATTCCAGCCATTGTATACATAAAAATGAATTGCTGTCGAGTCGATATTATCCGATCTGCATGCGGATTTTTTGTTGCATTCGTATTGAACCAGGTAAACACACAACGTTAAAATCGTTAAAGTTTCATGATAACAGGTGGCGATTTTAGAAAATTCCATTTTGTACGGGAACAAGAAAATATTTTAAGTAATGATAAGCTGTTTTCAATGAAGAAAAACTTTATCAGAATAGAGCAGAACAGCACAAGTATGTGAAATCTGTCAGAACAAGAAAGAACAGAAAAGTGCAGCTTTATTGATGGGATATTGACAGTTGGCTGTCCAATTTCAAATTCAATTCAGAACAAATACAGAAAGCCTTAACGGATTATTTTTAGTGAAGCGTTAACAACTGAGAACTAAGCAATCTAAATGTTTGATACCTCTAAGCAGATTGCACGTTAGCTCCATGATAGGTGTCATAACCGGACACTGTCTTATAGGCAAGCACGCAACGCGTCTTGGCGTATTCTTTAACGATTTTTGCAGAAGCTGTATGGACGAAGAAGAGGTAGAATCGATTCCTCATCTTCTATGCAGTTGTCCTGCTCTATCTCATAGGCGAAGACTCCATCTTGGAGATTTCTACTTCAATGATCCTAGTGATTTAGTAAATGTTGACATAGGTAGTCTGTTACGCTTCATAAGAAGCTCCAAATGGTTCACTGAGTAGGGAAAAAGGCTTCCCAGATTCTTGTGGTATCACAATGGGCCAACTTATGGTCTAGTGTGTCAGTTTTCATGACTGACAGCCGCTTCAACCTAACCTAACCTAACAACTGAGAATATGTGACGTCAAAATATGAGATGGAGCGATAAAGGCTATTCTCATTTTAATAGTACAATTTTGAAATCAAATGAAGTGCTTTTACACTTCACTACACTACACTTGAATTTCAGATAATATTTTGTCCAACAGTGTACCTATCTATATATTAATACGTAAACACTTTTCTATATCTCCCTTTTTAACTGACATAATGGCATCGTATTTTCACAATTTTTTTTTTTATTTGAAAGGTATAGCCAATCGCTCTGGCAGAATCTAATTTTTATATTAATATGTTGCCATTAAAACATTAATAGAGAAAGGTCGAATTTCGACCACGGGGCGATACTAGTTATTATTAATATGTAATTAAAAGCTTAAATAACAATTATTATAAATCAAGTACTTACATGATACTAGTGACTTTTTCTGTGGAAGTAGCGTATCCCATATACCGACATTTTTATTCTCAGAACTATGTCCAGCTATAAGAAAAATAGTTCGTTAATTGCTTCCCCATTATACTTAACAACGGTGTTTTTTTGTATTAACCTGAAGCCACTAAACTACAAGACCCAAGGAAAACAAAATCAGCAAGAAGCTTGCTATGGCATTGTTGGGTCTGCAATTAAATTTAAATTTGAGCTTTTCAACTTACCAATAAGTTAAAAATAAGATACTTACGAAAAATGACCGATTACTCTGTGCGGCAATACCAGCTTGCCACAAACTGAGGTTTCCATCGCCATCACCAATGCCGAATTTATTTCCTTGTTGTGAAAATCTACATCGTGTAACCTTGGCAAAAGTACCAGGTGGTCTCGGAGTGCAAACAACCTGTTGGTGGCTCCATTCCCACAATTGAACAGATCCGTCTTGCCCTCCAGTAAGATATAATGGCATTAAAGGATGCGAACTCATTCGCTTAACGTTATCCACTTTGTGTTTCATGACCTGTGGATAAATTATAATTTAGCTTTAAAATAGTTTATTGCAATAGAACACCCATGACATGCATGGACAACAACTCTGTGTGCAGGTCCAGCACAATAATGCAACTTTTCATTTTCATTACAAAAAAACCTATTTATAATCATAGAACTCCACATAATCAACGAAAAACGAAAGCAAATTTTATAATTATCTTTCTACTATTTATATAAAAATATTTTTTAAAACAGCACACAAATATTAAAAAGGATAAAGAGGAACAAAAAAAATAATAACGTTCATTGTTGATTTATTGAAAGGAAACTGTACCGGTTTTAGCAAGTGTTTAGAATGTTCTAAAACCATTTTGCAATACCATGGATCGTGACAACCTGGAAAATTGGCTCCTTTTATCTGCAGCGTACAACAAAAGACAGGAAAAACAAAAGCATTTTGAAAACATTTTAAGTGTGTGTTAGATTAAAATGATGTTAGTTTAGTGCATGATGGCAGTTGATATAGACTGATTGTTTTTTATTTATTAAGAGAAATTTAAAAGGCTTAAGAACATTTTAATAACAACCAATGTGTTTCATTGGTTGAAATTAATCTATCGAGAGCTTCTAGACCTTTTTTAACAATTATATTAAGTTTTGAACTAAAGACCATATAAATACCTGTTATTAAAGTAAAACATAGTAACTAAAAACAAGTAGTTATAAGTGATGTTGCACTGTTTTCGTTTTGAAGGACATTGCTGTGATACTAAAACAAATCCTGATAAATAAAAAAAAAAAAAATACCCCGCTTGTTTCCCAAGATTTATGTTAAAAATTTAGAATTTTGCCATATAAAGATTATTGGGAGAATAACAAACGTTCTAAAACATAAATAGGGTCAATCCAAGTTAATTGTCGTAATAATATTAGATCAAGACTAGAATTGAATTTTAATATGGAATCCACCCACCCTCTTTTCAACTTATACATATGAAGGGTCCAGGGGAAAAACGGCTCAAGTCGACTTTTTGAAAAAATTAAACTAATGATGACATCTTATAGATTTGTATGAGTACTATCGGATGTAGTATAGCTCTCTTCACATAGGATTTTGAAAACTCGCAAAATAGTACACTTTTTGAAAAAACTTTTTTCCAAAAGTATCTTTTTTGCTCCAAAAATTAAACAAACCGATATTAAAACAAGAAAAACTTGTGAATAGACCTAGCGACACGTCAGGTAAATAATTAAAACAAACAAAAATTAGATATTCTAACTACGTCCGGTCGAGGTCCTGTCTAACAAATTGAATTGCAAAAACGGTCCAATATCACGCTTGTGAAAATTATTTTATTTTCAAACTCTATTTTGAAAATCTAGAGGTGTCTGAATAAAAAGCAAAAAACCGTTTCCAATTATCATGTCCGGTTCTTTCAGAAGAAAATTTCAAATAAAAAATTCAAAATTTTGGTTAAAACGTCGAAGGTCCTTTTGACTCATGTCAGCTTATCATGCAAAAAATTCAAGATGTTAAAATCAATATATGTTTGCTTACTTGAGTACTTTGTGCTGCTTGTTAGTTTTATTTATTTTTCTTTAAATTAGCCATTATTTTAGTAATACATTTACAACTACGTTTTTCTCGGAATCAATTAAAGTGGACTTAAGCCGTTTTTCCTCTGGACCCTTCATATCTTTTTATAGTATTTTTTTTTTAAGCAATATCTATAAACTCCACTAAAAAACGCAACATGGTTTTCGGGATCTACAAGCATTAGGTTAGACCTAACCGCAAATGAAAAGTTTTGTAATTTTATATTAAAAAAACGTGTTTTTGTTTTTATGATTTGAAAGAAAAATGTGTTGTTAACGCGTCAAAGCGAGTGAGTTTAGTGATCAAGGCCCATAATGAACAAATAAAATAGCTTGGAAAGTCCAGTCTGTTGGTGATTTTGCTTTAAATAACGTGGTATAGTGCTGAATTTCAAATAATATGAATTGTGAAGATCCAGGTGGTTGTGACAAATTAAAATTTTTAACTTTCAGCAAAACAGCTTTCAGGGGTAGATCTATGGAAGTTCAGGTAAAGTTACTACATTAAGAAAATATTCAATATATAATTATCTTCGAAAAATGCCTTTCCAAACAAACAAATATCTCTATTGTTAATTAAAAAAAAAAGGTTTAAATTCGAAAATGAAGTTTTCAGAAAATAAGATCAAAGTGGGAGTAATAAGAGAAAAGCGATAATATTTCGCTGAACCGTTTATTTCTATTTGAAGCAGTTTCTTGGGATTCAAAACCTTAGTATATGCTATGATATTTTTAGATTTCTAGATTTTGTCCGTATCTTGTGGTGTGATGCATAGTGGTTCTAGTTGTATGGCCATAAATCTATCAAATATGAAGCGATCAACTAATTTGGATGAAATTCTTAGACATGATAAAGGATATCATAAGACATCATCGGCGAATTTTTTTTTTCATTTTCGGTGGTCTTAAGAAATAAACTCTGTGTTTATGCAGGTATTAACAGCTTAGCTTATTTGTATTCAATAGTTGATGGTTTAGTGTAAAATATGTATTATAAGTCTGACCGGGGAAGTCAAGGGAAAAGTAACTTTTTTTGTTGAACTTTTAATTTGACTTAAAAAAATTTACCAATTTTAAAAATTCGTTCATTAAGATTTTTCCAACTATCATAATTTTTTGTATTCGTATTTATAAAATCACTAGTCTCTTGAATCAACTTTGGGGTCCAACATTAAATGTTTAGAATCTGATTGTATAAAAAAACCTTACTTTATCAAACCGCATTTCAAAAACCTAAATATCAAATGTTCGATATAAATATTTTTGTCCGCTCCTGAACCGTAGTGCCCCGTCACAATAAGTGAAACTGTGTGAAACTGTGAGTATTGTTTTCAAGTTCTCACATGCTGTGGTGGGTACTTTTCAATTTTATTTTTGCAATAGAAACTTAAAAAAAAAATCACTTATTTTAAAGCATTAATTAAGAAGCAAACAAAATGAAGCTTTTAATGTTGTGGATTGTGCAACAGGAATATTCTTGTAGATCTCATTCACTTTAAAACATAACTGTTTAAAATACCATTCACTGCCCTTGGGTGTTTTTTGAGAACCAAAAAGACAAGTCTTTTTTAACAACTCTTGGTATTGTCAAGAAAACCTGGGTGAAGCTTGGCTAAAGTTCAACGAAGAGTCTCATTTCATAACAAATACACTGTGTAAGTTCCTTCTCCACTTTTGTTTAACTTGCACATTCCAAATCATAGCACAAATTTAGTCTGTAAGTTTCAGCTCAATAGAAAAGTTAATTTTGAGTTGTAAGCGCATACCGCATAAACGACCCGCAGCTCAGAAACTATGTAAATTCGTGATAAAAAGATGTGTGTGACAGCTAGAGTTTTTAAATTCTAACTGTGATTGTGATTTTGATTTGGTTTTAACCTTTTCTTATTTTTTAAGCAACATCTTATTGAAAATAGAAATAAACTGAAATGAAAACATTTTCTAATGCTTGTAAAAAGACGATGTTCTTTGTGCAGTCGTCTGATGCATTAACGAATGATTGATATATATCCATAGGCGCAGCATGGATTTTTCAAGTTTATTCCAGAAACTTGTGGCGACTGAGGTAAGGTTTAAGGTTTAATTGATAAGAATGTACAAATGTACAATAATAAATTTAAAGGAATTGAACACAACAAAAATAACATTTTTAAATATTTTTTTTTGGCAGAGCATCACACAAAATAAACGCCATCGGTCGATGATGACGACGATAAAGAGGATAAAATGTTAGAATTAGCCATTTTTTTACTTTGTTTGCTTTTAATTTAACATTTTGGTATAACTTTTCAGATCACAGATGTACAGTCGCAATTCTAAAGTTGAATATAATTCTTAACGAACATAAGACTCATTTGCCACTTTTACGCAAGCATTAAACTCATTTTACACAAAAATCTTAAATAGTTTTTGGTTACAATAAAGTATGTGCACATTCAAAATTTCTAACTTTTCCACTTTTCCTGAAAATAATTTGTTCTTCAAATCTTTGCTGACTCTCCATTATCCTGGCACTATTTATTATTTAACAATCATAGATTTTTTATCAGGAACAAGGAAGAGTAGTGGTTTTAGAAAACTAAAAAATATATTGGTATGTAATAGCTTTAACAAGCTAGCTATGTCGTAGGGGTATCCATATTTAGAAGTATTGAATTCTATGTTCAACCCTATCTCTATCCCTATATGATTTGTACAAAAATAACATATTTTTCATTTATGTATGTATATACAAAATTGAAATAGTGAATAAATATAAATTGAATCGAGGTGTTTCACAATTAATTATTATTAACAGCATTTGAATAAAAACAAAAAATATGTTACATCAAACCGCACTTTAGAATATGTGGAAACTGATTTTCATGGAGTTTAAATAAAAATAAAGGTATACCCAGATAGCACTAAGAGGTATTTTCTAGTTTAAATAGTTTTACTCACCACCGATGTTCCACGGCCTGATTGGCTGCCAATTGTCGGTTGATAGCTTGACGATGATCCATAGTTTTGTATATTGGGAGTTGCATTTACGGCATTCCTAGCACAAAATTAACAAATATTAATCAAAAGAATAAATACGTTATTATTCAAATTACTTGTCCGCTGCGGCTTGAATAACCAAAAATCCTGTCGCTGGAAGTGAGTCAATATCTTTGGATAGGTTTAGTAAATCGTATTCGCATTCATCTTCACACCAGTTGGGTGATTCGAGGAGTAAAGAAATATCCATTTCTTGTACTTCTCGAGGTGTTGCTATAGCCATTAGACCGGGTGAAGCATTGTTAATGCAAAATGCCGAAATTGATTCCTGGTCTTTGTGAATGATTCTAATGGGCTCATTTTGTGGACTTAAATGTTCGCTACCTAAAGTGGAAACAAAACCATGAAAGTTTATCCAAAATATTTAAAATATTTTTAATTCGTACTTGAGTCTACATCGTGTCCACCATTCGATTCCGGTCTCGAACATGTGTTCGATCCTGCCTCCCAATCTTTTGATCGTTTCTTGCCAAACACTGCTCTTATAAATATATCTTGTACATGTTCCTGGCGTACAAGGAAATTCCATAGGCGTCTAGCTGGTCCTGCTGAAGAACTGGACAGGAATGGTGTGTTATGTTTTTCAAGTAACGATCTGTACTTGTGAATAGCAGGACCCTTTGCTTCATTTTCAACAAAGCAACCTTGACATAGAAACAATAAAAAGATGGTATAAATCATGTTGAATTCAAATGTAAATGTAAATCTACACAAATGCAGTGCATACTGCTTGAAATAGCATACCAGGAATAAAATCGGCAGGAGCAGGTCCCTTAGCCAACAGTTCCTCTGTTACGATTTCTTGCCAATGATTAAGGTTACGTAGTACTTCATGGGAAAGTGGACTGGCAACAGGTAGTTCTGAAAGATATTAAAGTTGTTAAAGTAAAAAGTAATTTGTAAAATGTATGAATGAACAAAATAGTTGCGTCAATTCGAGACAATTTCATTCCATTAAAAAACAAAAATCCACACCTCGACGACTATTCGTCATACCCTTTTTGGCGCACCTTATGTTAATCATCCTATATACAAATTTTCATAAATGTAATGTAAAAAAAAATTTAGCTACCTTGGTTTTCGATTCCAGCAATGTTAATCAGTTCTTGCAGTTTCAATGATGTTAGCTTAATTATAGCTAGTCGCATGATATTCCAAGAGTATGACATCGGATTTGAATGTTCCGTATTGTCTTTTCTTGGTTTAGTTAATGTGGTCGGACCCGTACTTAGCGCATCGCCGAATACTTCCTCATCGTCTGGATCTTCTTCCTCATCTGATGCATACGAATCATCAGTATCATAATCCTCTTCATTAGATTCTTTAAGAAAAATGTAAAATTAAAAGATTTAATGAAATTATTGATCAAGAATGACCTACCTAAATGGGATGGCTTTATTAAGAAATAGGACACCATTGACATTTCTGGTGAAACAAATTGTTCCCTGTAAGTTGGTTTATCTTCTTTCATTACCGAGCTGCTACTAGGATTACTGAATGTACCAAGTAGTTTCATGTTTAGTTTTACCCGCTGCTTCGTTATGGATGTTACGGTGTTCCAAACACTACTATCATCTGGTATATCTTGAGAGCTTTGCGATTGAAAGCTTTGAGTCATATGACTTTGTGACGTTGCCTTACGTAGAAGTTTCTTAATGCCTCCACCGAAAAGTGAAGACCATGTAGAGTTGGTAAATTTCTGTCCAATCAATCGGTAAAGAATGTGACAATCACACGATGCTAGTGCGTAAACCATTAGAGACATGTAAGTAGCAACAAAAGCTTCGAGCAAAAGAACAGTCAGTCTTGGTATGTCTTCGTCTTTTTCTCGAGCCAGAAGAGCCCTTAGGTTGGTAACACCTGGCCATTTTGATGGTAATGTACAAACTGGAGCGGGTTCATCGGTTGAATATTTTCGCTTGCGTTGGTAGATATTAGCATTTACCATTAAATGTGAGCACTGACAGGATGCGTTCAGCTTGGCTATATTCTCAATGCCTGGACTTTGATATCCATTTGAAACTAAAGATTGGCTGACAACAAAACTTTCTGAATCACAAAGTGATTGGTATATGCATGACGATAGGGCAATAGCCAAATCACGCAGCACAAATATCTCACAGTATGTATTCTCTTTGACGCCAATAAATGGAGAGCGAACATCTACGACGGTCTGAAGCATATCCTGAGTATGGGACTTAAAAATCAAAAAGAAATAAACAGTTATTGTTTTTTTTTCAGAAGTTTGGTTTTAGTTTCGATTTTATACCTGCAAGTATTTGATTGGATCGGCTATAACAGTCTTATTACCAGCAACACATGCACTCAAAAGAGGTAGGGTTGTTGGGAAAGGTAGGGGGCTCAAAAGTTGCTGTTGTGTTTTTTCCTGTTGTAATTCCTGAAGTAGAAGCACCAATTCCATTCGCACCGAAGCCAAGCCACCACCACTGGCACCATGAAGAGAACAGTAACTCAGTAGAGTACGAAGAAGGGTTTCATTAGCTAGGAGAAATGGTACAATTGGGATTAATTTTTTTTAAAATAAAATCAAGAATAATCTCTATGTTTTAAAATTTTGGTGAATGCATTCTCAATATAATAAAAAAAATACTTTGTTCTTAATAGTTCAAGCGGACACCAAGTTTGGACCCTTCTTGACACAAAAAAAAACTACATACGTTTTCAAAAATGTTTTATCTTCTATCCACAAACCTTTTAGCCATCTTTTACGCCTAGCTGCTCGTTTTACTTTAGCTTCAAAGTCTTGTTTTTCCTGCATTAAAATTTCGTGCAAGGTTGGTTTATCGGTTAATTTTTGTGAGGTGATATTATTGTCTTTGTCTGTCTGTAAATCAAAGAAAAAACATATCTATTTATTCAAGATTCACTTAAAACTAAAAAAAGAATTACTAACTTGAGTCATTTCGATCGTTTGATTGTTTTCTAAGGCATCATTTTCCGCATTACAATAATTACAAAGCTGCTTCAATGCATCCACTTCTCTTTCTAACCAAATATACAATTGGTATCGAAGCTGCCCACCGTCTACTTCAAAGCCTGTTGCCAATGTAGATAGTTCTTCCATGAGAATTTTCAAGCATGCGACAAATTTTAACTGCTGCGCCATTATGTCAAGTTTTTCGTGCGGCTTCTCTTCTTGATTACTCTGCTTGTCTATTGATTCATTGCTTTTAATTGGAGGTGTTGGAGTTTTTCGATCATCTTCATCTTCCTCATCTTCATTGGCCCCATCATCACCCCAGTCGATTTTAAATCCTTCATCTTCGGCTAATGTTGAAATTGGAGCCCCCCAATCAAGATCCGCAGCTGATCCACCAACAATATCTGCAGTCACAGTCGCAGCCACTGGTTGAACTGAAGGATTACCCCAATCTATAATTCCAGTATTAATCAAGTGATCTTCAACATTTTCGGCAGGGGTTGCGACTTCACTATTTGCTGCTGTATCAATAACTTTTGTTGGCAATTTATTTAAAACCTCAAGCGCTAGAGCTGGACAACCAGCTTTAAAGTGGGCATGAGCAGTAGTAAAGTAAAGCTGCCGTTCCAAAGGAGTTATGCTGTCTTCTAGCTGCAACTGTTTATCACTCACTCCAGCACTTCCCATATCTCCGGTATAACTAAATCCGGAAAGAACAACTTGAGTGAGCTTCTTTTCCTGTGCTGTTGACGCAATATGCTGCCTTATGAGCAGTGGATGAGTTCGAAGGTAAATGTAAAAGTTAAACACATTTGGATTAGTGGACTGTGAATTTTCATTTTTGAGGCTATCATCATCTTTGTACGCAGGGTGGTTCTGTCCAACGTTGTTCAGTAGAAGCGTGCTAAGACTTGCAGAGTAATTCTTGAGAATCCAAAATCCAATAGAACGCAAGAATGGATCAGGGTGGGCTTTACTTATATCTTGACTACTATTGCTGGCATCAGTTTCAATGCCAAGTAGGTGCTCATTTATAAGTTTTTTGTACGTAGATGGCGTATTCATATCTAATTCACCTTCGTACAGGCGGGTTAAGACAAGAGCTAGCTGGAAATCTTCCAATTTATTCAAGCAAACTTCAATTGCATCATGCAAAGAGTTGGCCAGCAAGAAAAAAGCTACAGCGTGTTCAAAACGCTGCTTACCCAACAACACAAATGCGTTTTTGAGAGCAGCTTTCCGCCAACGATCATCACTGAAGTTGTTTTGGAAGAACGTTGTCATTTTTTCATCTCTTTGCGAGCGAAATAGTCCCCAGACTATTGACTTCTTCTTCATTGCCAAGTAGTATAATGCTGCATCTAAGGGATCATGTTTTGATTGGTATGCCGACTTTGCTAGCTTTTCGATGCACTGTTTTAAAACCGTTACATTTTTTAACCAATATCCAACACCCAATTCCTTAAGGGTAGACCATTTTAGCTCGCCTTTTGTGTAGGATGGAATCAAATTGAGTAGTTCCTCTTCGCCTTCGGAGTGGAAAGCCCAAACAATATTCGAAGTGCCTACACCTTGTTTTTGGAATTGTGAGCGTTGATTTAGTGGAAGGCATCTCATTAAGTAGGAAAAGTGCTTCATAGCGAGCAAAAATCGAAGAGCGCAATCATCGAGGGACTCTGTGGAGATATTATGTCCAGTTTCATCGACATGATGTAAATTTTCCTTGGCTATGGCAGTCTTCGCTGCGTCAATAGCGAATCTTTCGGAAAAGTCTGTATTGCATGTGGCAACTGTATCGGCCAAAGCTAGTAAATGCATTTGATCTAGCGATGAAAGACCAGGCAGATGTGTGTGTGTAAGCAATCTAGAAAGAAGTTGTCCTTGACGTGGGCCAAAGTGTGCAACACCTGTTTTTTCCGGTATTGAAGGTCTGCGATCGTTTCGACGAGGCTCGGATTCGTCCTCAAGCAGATCATCAAGATTGTCTTCTTCAGCATCCATATCGAAGAGTTCATCATAGTCTTTTACTTCTTCTTTTGGTTGCTTTCCTTGACCAGAACCTTCTTTATCTGCAGACAAAAGAACCCATAGTGGTAGTGGCGGAATAGAAGTAATTTCAGCATAGTCTAGCATTAGTTCTTCAGGAATCTTAGAGAATAGAACATCGTTTATCAATTATTATATATTTATTACATTTAAATAAATTACAAGACAACATCAAGTTAGAAGCACTAGCTGCCTGTCCGAGATCTAAATATTTACCTGTGTTGTAGAACCTCTTGGTTCGTTTGGACTAGTGGCTGCACCAACAAAACTTATAGAAAGAGTTCTCGATCTCGACCAAGCTCGCTGCAAGAAAAATTTATTTTATTTGGCCAATTTATTTGTCTGAGATCTTTTAAACTTTCCACCGTTATTTTAACGGAGTGGGATAAGGTAAAGCTATAATTCTACGAGAACTGACACTCTTTAATTTCACTTGTGTTACATCTTACAGTCGATCGACCGAATTTGCTATATTGACTTAGCTTATAGCAAAAGCCTGATAAAGAATGTTTTATTGGAAAGTGTATAGCCACCTCAGTAATATACACACGGCTATGAATGAATAAGTAAAGCAATGGTCTCGTTGATGCTAGTTTGTATTTTTTAACGCAATAAAAACAAGGAAACACAGCGAAGAAGTTCGACGTTAGACGATCGCGATCGCAAGAGATCGATATGAACTCTTCCAATCGAAATGCTAATAACGTTTTGAAAAGTTGTGGGCCGCTAACATAAGGCATTAAAAACCAATGGCAATATTTTACTACTACTGAAATAATAAATACAAGGAGGAAATAAAGTGGCATTGCATAGAAGGACCAGAGCTGCTCACGAGCTCTACCAGCAGAAGAGGAGAGACGAACCCCGGCTTTTCAGAAGAAACAAAAAGTAGCATGAAAAGCACGGTTAACATAAAATATTGAAAGTTGTCTAGAAGAAATGAAGTTTTACCAAACCAGCAAGGACATCGTAGTAGAAGCGCAGTCGATGATGAGGTTATAGAAAAAAAATTCTGTAAATGGTATAACGTACACAAACGATTGCAATCTTTAAATCGACACCAACCACTCATTCAAGGCCACGTACGGCAGTATCTATATTAGAGACTGTACAGAGCAATGTGTAGTTTTGGCATCCTTGAGTGAGTATCAAAGTGCACTCTTTAAAATTTCATTACGTCGTTAAAACGAAAGTAAATATTTATTAATTCTATTAGAAACCGCGAAAGTCTAAAAAATTATATCCTTGCCAATTGTATGCTATCATCCAGAAAGGACACGCAACTCCGACGTCTTGAACAGAACGCTACGGTAGTTGAGGAGCTTTGTCTATTAGCTCAGACAACGATACTGGGATCAAACGAAGAATAAGTCTTGGCAAACATTACTTTTTTGGATTAAGAATGCAATTGATTAGCCTCTCTCTCGAGCGAGTTAGAGTCCCACTTTTTCTATATGATGCAGAGAGACATACAACTTAAAGTTTTTTTGAGGTAAATTCGTGGAGTTATTTTAGGTGTTGTCTGTATTTAACGTGCTTGAAAGGTTTAACAGCGACACCAACCTAACCAAAAGAGTAATGGCTTTTTCGTTTGGACAAAGTATGACAGTTCTTGTTCTGAAGAGAAGAGAAAATTGTTCTGGATTTGATTTCAGAATCGAAATGAGAAGCGTTTACACGTATCAAATCGGTCTTCCGGATTGCCAATCAAAAAGGCCATTAAAGTCTAGTGACTGAGGTGGATGGGTCATACAGGGTGGATAATGCTTCGGCAAAGAAAAGCCGAGTGGAAGGGGACCTGAACCAACGTGGCGGGGAAAACTCCAGACATCTAGCTAGCTAGCTTTCTGAGTTTTGCTGGTCACTTTCTATGCTTAAGATTTCCTGAAGAAAGGGGCTTCACTTTTATTGAGTTTTCAGTTAGTTATAATTATAATTTATTATATTATAAAAAGCAAAGATTTCATAGCCAATTCCTAATATTAGAACTCTTTCCATGTTCAATTTTCTCTTATATGAAAATTAATAAATATATCTTTTAACAGTGTTGACCCGACTTGAATGTGAATTATTATATCAACAAGTTTAGATCTTGGAAGAGAACAAATGAGTAAAATTTTTAGTAAAATTATAAGAACATCCAATCCAAATAAAACTATCGCAACAACAATTATTATTCACCACATGAAAAGGAATTTTACTCACCTGCCTCTGCATACTTTCATCATCACCAGCAGCGGCGCCACCCTGTAAATATGGCCCACTCATGCAACGCACTAAATGTGCCAAAATAGCTTTGACCCATCGTATTTTTCCCGAATTCAGAAGCTCCATCAACTGTTTAGGATGATACTGCGGCAACACTGGACAAGCTATTCTTGAAGCCTGAAAGAGGCCATAGTCTGTCATGTAGTCGTGGAATTGTTGTGCATCCGAACCAGCCTGAATATTTGCCGTGCTAAGATTGCCAAATTTCTTCTTTTTGTCTACCGAAAGCAACTGTAAATTGGCCGTACTTGCTTTACTCATCAGTGGCATCGACTGTACATTATTCAGTCTTCGTTGAGAAGTTTCATTGGCAAGGGAACGTAAATCTTCATCTCGCAAATTTCTGTTGTCCATAAGATCTTCGACAGTAATAGCTTGTGCATAACGTGGTTTCCATTGTGAATAAACATGCATTTCCGAGTCCATGCCAACCACCAAAATGCCATCACGTACCCAAGAAATTTGCATAGGAAGCGGAGGTAGTCCATCGGCTGTCTGTAAATCAATTTGACGCAATTTCATCCAACGAATTTCATCGTTGAAATGAGGCTGGGCTAAGGAACTAGATTTTCTAAGTATCGGTCGATTTGCGGATCGTGATTCCTTCATAGCTTTCATGTTGGCTTGGGCTAAGTCACTAGACACTGGGGTATATAGGAGAATTTTACTGCCCACAGCAACAGTAAGAATGTGTGAACCATCTTCCTTAGACACCCAATCCAGCTGAACCAAATGCTTTTGCGTCAATGGACAAGTATTTCCATTTTCTGTGATACTCTTTCTCAGTGATTGAAGTGTACTAAAACTAGGTACTGCCAGCAGCCCAGAAGCTGGCTTAACACCTAATTCAGGAGTTATTTCTCCACTTCGCGGCGATCTATTATCTTCGTGGGTAAATGTCTGAATGACTTGATTGAGACGTTGTTTCTTTTGTAAATATCTGCTGTCGTGCAGGTAACTCAGATCGAGACTGTGATCAATATTGATGCGTGGTAAATGGACGTTTCTCAAATGAATAGTATCTTCAAGAACCCATTCACTTCCTCCAGTACTTTCGCACTCGTAAATTGCCACACACAAATTGATATATCTCGAGTCCGGATCACCTTTGTGGGGTCTTGTAAAAGATTTTCCATATTTGTATGCGCAGGCCACACGACCTGAATAAGCAGCACTAATGTTCAGTGGCTGGCCCGATATTTCAATAGCTGAGTCCTGCTGCCTGCTAAACATTTTCCACTCTGACCACTCATATTTTGTCGTCTCCAAATCTCCAACACCACCTTCACCTGTTACCACATCACATTTCCAAAAACGGGAAATCGAGTCCGAGCACGCTGTAACAATTATGTATGGAGCAAAACAAGCCGGGTAAATCGAGGAAGAGCTTAGATGGCCAGCAGAAGGTGAAGCATGTATGACATCTACCCCGTCTGGCATTGGAAGCTCTTGTGTGCACACTTTTTTCGTCACTATAGAAATATGTGGTGCCTCGAGTTGAGTTCCACTTTCTCCGCCAGCAATTCCATTGTCCATTGACATTCGACGTGTTATCTCTGGATCGTCCAGATCTTGGGTAAGATTGCAATCGGGGACATACATTGCCGATTCAGAAAGAAACGATGTTTGGGGTTTCGAAGAAATAACTATACGCCACATGTGGATGGTGCTCCCCTTCAAGGTCTTTTCGATAATAACAATGTAGAATGGTTCCTCAAACTCAGAATTTCTTTGCAAGTCTACCATTGCGCTTAGTTGAGATTCCATGAAACCGGGTTGATTGGTTGCCTCGTCATCGCTCTTTTGTTTGTCTGTTCTCTCGCCAGTTATCAGCTGCTCTTGAAATACATGCAGAAACTGCGTATTTTGCCAATCGTGTTTAGCATCTGAAAGTGCATCAAGTTGAATGATACATCCAGGACGCGCAGTTGATTGTTGTGAAACAATTTTTATTTTATCATGCAATGAAGCTCTGTGGTAGAAATTTTCCGAAGAAACCTCAGAATATAAAGATGTTAAGGAACCCTCTTTTTTGCTTATACTCTCCGATGAAGATATTTCAGCCAGCAATGTCCGAGCATCAATTACAGCTTGGTAGACGCGTAAGTTTTCACCATCACTGGCAACAAAACAAGCTGATGGTGAGTTACTATAAGATCCTAATGTTGTGCTCGGTAGAAGAGTTGGAATCCAGGCAACATTACTAAACGCAGATATTTCGGGTGAATTAATACGAGCCAATTCACTTACTCCTCCTGAATGACAAAGTGGACCAACTGCGTCTACGCGCCATAATATCAATTCGGAACAAAAACCAGCGGGAGCGAATATGTCTTTGTTGAAGTTATGATGTTTTTCCGATGGACTTATAACACTGCTGTTGGCGTCAGGAATGTTATGATGAGAGGTCGATACCTAAAATAAATAAGAAACATTTTGGTTTATAAAAATTAATTAAGAAAAAATATAAAGGCTTCAAAATAAATTTAGCCTGACAGACAGACATTTATATGAGAAACTTTAGTATGACCAATTGGAATTTTACTAAGGACTACGATTGTCAAATATTCAAGAATTTTTTCACGAGAGAGCACGGGAGTAGACTATTTATTTATTTACTTATTTATTCAACCTGTTATATAAAGAAACGTTTTGAATCACCATGTGTCGACCCTAAAAGCACTTTGCGAATCATTTTTTTTTTTTTTTTGCAGTTCGATTTTCAACATTTTCTTACATTGTAAGACGAATCTGTTTATTGCTGATGCGAAACTACTTCGCTTTTCAACTCGTTCATGCGTTCGGTCATCTTAAAAGCAACAGATGAAGTCACTTAATTCTCAAGACGAGATTCAAAATAATAATTGTTGAAATTGTAGCCATTGGAATTTACTTCCGTTTGAATAGATTTGAGTTATCCTTAGTAAATCGCTGAAGCACTTTTACCTCAATAAACTGTATTTTTAAAAGTGTGGCTAACTATTAAAACAAATTATTTCATTTTCTCAAAATGGCAGGAATAGCGTTAGTAAAACTATTAAAATCACTGATCACCTGGAAGAGGAAGCGGTTATATTTTTAAGTTCTTACACCCTTGTCAGAGATTCCATTCCTAAATTGTCCGAAATAATTTTAAATACAACCGATCTTTTATAAAATAAAGTTTTTTCGCGAAGAGGACAAACAAGAACTCACACGAAGATATGCTTATTTCCTTGCCGTATTATGGGCTTCAAGTTTTCATAAAAATAACAATAAGATATGGTGTTGAAAGAAAATAATCATTAGTTCATTAGGTATCATACTTCACGAGCAATATATTACTTTTACTGAAATAAATTATTTGCAACTTACCAAAAGAGGCAACACTGGATGACAGGTGATGTCATTCACTCGGAATCTATGTCCAGAAGCACGACACACATGACCAATGCTCAGAACTTGTGTAAACTTTGTCTTATAGGAGAAAGTCAACTGCCATAAATTAAGAGTTCCATTTGAATGTTTTGTAACCATCGATACTGTAGGTGATGGTGTAGTATTAACCATATCATCTGAATTACTGCCTTTTGATTGTTCCTCGCCGGTGTCCTCTTTTTTTTCATTATCAGCTCCTTCATCGTTTTCTTCGTCTTCGTCGACTTCCTGTTCTTCAGAAACGATCGATAGACTTTGAGGGTCTTTTCCGTTTTCCTCCGAAATATGTTCATTTTTCTTAACAGACTTTACCATCTCCCGAAAATTCAATGGACTCGCCCCAGTATTGTATAGACTAACCATTGTTGACATTGACATAGCATCGCCTAATGGGAACGCTCCGGGAATTCGTGTCGAGAATGACACTTGGGCTTGGCGAAACGATCCTGGATAGTAGTCGTCTAACCACTCAATTACCCATATTAAGTAGCTTCCATCAATGGGATGGATTGAATACAATAAATCTGGACTATGGTGCCAATCCCTCAACAAACAATCGATCTTCATATCCAACGAGTCAATTATATGCCCTCCTGCTGGATTATTGTCGGGCGCCAAGGAATTCAACGAAGTTGTGTTCGAAATTGAATTTAAATGGGATGCGCCACCATGAGGACCATGCTGACCGGAATGTTTACTGCTGGAATGCTCATCACTGTTGCTCTCGTCGATAGAAAATGACTTATGAACGGACTTGGTGAACTTTTTCTTTGCATCTTCACGACGTTCAGCTTCTACTGTCGGGTCTTCCATATTATGCATGTGACTGTCAGGGCCGTTTAGATTTGTCGTAGTTTTGTTATTATTGTCTTCTCTGTCAATTATTTTTCGTGTTAGTTCTTGCAGAATGCCTTCTGCTTGAAGCGAAAAATGCATTTCTTTATTGTTTAGCCAATGCAGGATAAAATTGTTTTGATTCGATGGATCAGAAGTTTGCATTGATGGCACCAAGGGGATGTCTGTCTCGGCATTAATCGACGCGGCCAGATGGAAATGCATACCAGGGCTTACACCGGTTCCATGGAATCCGTATGAGTGAAAATCATGCACACTATACGATGATGGGAGCGATGGTATTGGTCCTTGTCGAAAAGGTGAGTCACCGGCTGTGTTAGCTAAATTTCCTATAATTGCTCCGTTTTTGGCATGCCTGCGTATGTGGAAACATGTTTTCATGTGTTTCAGACGTTGCATGAACCTATGTTTGTGTCGGTGTGTCCTGAATTTGGGATTTTGTGAAGCCAAAGGATCGAATTGGGTCATATTAACCAAACCATCATCAGGAAGAACTGTCTCTATCCATATGCGGCATATATTGTCTAGGCATGATGTAACAAGCATATTCGAAACGGATCCTTTGGGCATATATTTGCTGGTCTTTCGCCAGGAAATATTTGTGACGGCTCGCGGATGAGCAATATATACGTAAGTGTAGTTTAAATCCGAGTCGTCGAAAGTACCCGATCGGAATTGCGAAGCATCGAAACTTTTCGTTGGGAAAAGAACTAAAAACAAAAATTAAGTCAGTTTGTAACAATTTTTTTAACATAATTCACAGGCTTACCATGCTTATTCTCGTACCAAATCTTCACTAGACGATCGTTGCGACCTGATGTGGCAAACAGTGTCCCATCTGGGCTGAATGCCATATGGTAGACAGGTATAGCGGTTTGACAGCTCCATATTGATTCCCATGCCGTTTCATTGCTACTAGGCTCATTGGTTGGAGTTTTCACATCTCTATCGCCACCACCAATTTCGAATTTCACTCCTGCAATGTGGAAGAGCATTATTAGGAAAATTATGAATTGCAACCCTAAATTAATTTAATTTAAAGTAATTCACATGCAAATATGTAAGCGAAACAATTTAAAAAGATTTGTTATTTCAATTAACAGCGAAAACGTTAAAATCTTAGAATTCAAAAAAATATAAAGAATAGTTCGCATCAAATGCGATACTTGTAGGCTGGCGGGCTATATAAAATTAAGTGAAGGTGTCATGTATAAGAAGAGAGTGGGAATTGTGATGCTTTTTAATCGAGGCTGAGGTAAGCTCGTCGTACTCCAGGGTATTCCCGAATTAAGCAAGTAAAACTCGGGTTAAGAAGGAAAAAGAACTTAGGATGGTCACCAGTTTTATAAGATTTTTAATTTTTATTTATAGTGATAGAAAGCGGGGTTTACAATCTTACAATGTTTGTTAAACTTATTATAAATAACACGGTATTTCATATACAACTAAGCTTGGTAAACGGTAGACCTGCAGGAGTAGACTCGGCCCACACTATTCACTAAGAAGAAGTGAACCAGGGACAATACGGTAGGAATCTGATTCTAGCTTAAGGCTTACCCAAGGGAGAATTACTTTGTTGCCCAATCTCTCACTCAGAATTTGCGAGAAGGGAGTTTATGGTAGGAATCTGATTCCAGTCCAGGGCTAACCCAAGGGAGAATTACTTGTTTGCCCTAGCTCTCACTCAGAAGTAGCAAGAAGGGAGTTTACATTAGGAATTTGATTCAAGCCCAAAGCTAGCCCAATGCAGAATTACCTTGTTTTGCACAAGCTCTCACTCAAAAGGAGCAAGAAGGGAGTTTACGGTCGGAATCTGATTCCAGCCTAAGGCCTAATGCTCGGAGGGGCATGATTCGATAAGTTTTCGTAATGAGAAAACAGAACATCAAATGTTAAAGTAAAATATTAAAAAAATATATTAAATAAAATATGTAAAAAGATTTTTGATTTTTGTTTAAAAAAAAAAGTAAATTTGGTGACGCGACAGCTCGTGAAAACCTATGCCTAGTAACTTCCGCTCTGGAATCCAGGAGTTAGTTTTCATGATAGAAATGCTAAGTACCTAAGTATGATAATAAGCTCGGGTGCATACATGTATACATAGGTATATGTAGCTTACCATTAAATTTATTTAATTGATCATTGAAAAGGTACCCGGATACTTTGTCATTCACTGCTACTTATGTTTTATAAAATTTTTTTTTTAACTTTAAAGGTGTTTTTTTTTAATAAGCAAAGCAAGATGAACACGATAGTGTAGATATCTATCTGTTAGTTAAAAAGGAAACTACAACGCTGTTAATAGTTCACACAAAATATATCCTTTAATGTTTTCAAGAACATTATTTGGCAATTATTATCATGTTATTTAAAAAAAAAAAAAAAACTGTTTAAAAAATGCTCTCGCTCATAAGACCAATTGGGTGCAATACCTGTATCAGAAACTACAGTGTAAATTTTTATTTCAGGCAATGTGATAATGTACGATTGCAAATCTAAAAAGGAATAGGTATATGTATTCATTTTTAAAGTGTACATTCCTAATGTTTGTATAATGAAGTATTAGCATAATGCCATAAAGCCGGAAATAAGCGAAATCAAAATAATTCAAAACCAACCTGTAGATTCGTTATCTTCGGAAACTTTTTCTCTCCACATTTGCAAAGATCCACCGCCAGTTAATAGACGAGTGCCTTCTAAATTCCATGATAGAGTAGTGACGTTTGAGTTGTTCGAAAACGATCCAGTTTGTACCCATCTAAAACAATTAAGCAAAGAAAAAACGAAAAAAAATTTCGATTGAATTGAATCTTATGACGATAGTTAAAATATATGTTTACCTGTAGTCAAGATTATGGGTTGATGGCCTCTCATTTTGAATAACAGGAGTAGGCTCAAATATGCAGATCTTGTCTTCATAAGCTGCGGCAATTTTTCCTGTGTCTGTGCTGCAATCTAATGCAGATATTTTAATATAGCCATGTGTTGCTCCTGGGATAATCTGCACACGTTCAAATGTGCTGGCCAATATAACAATGTTACATCCTGCTGCATATGCCTGTAGAGTTAAAGATACATACATATGCTTTTATAATTGATTTTTGACTATAGTAAATTCTTTAAAAAATTAAGGAAATTCCCGCGAATTTAGAATTTTCACAACCGAGATTTATCTTACCTAGGGCAATTTTTTGTCAAAATTGAATGGAATATTTGCTCTCAAAAAACCTTACTATTATATTTGCACGGTTCACGACATAATTGATAAAACGCGTTTCACCCCACTCCCGCCAACTTGTACTTATATTCCAAGGACATCCCTGAACATATTCCATCAAAGAAAATCAGTTCACTAATAAATTGCAATATGAACCTACTTTTTTTTCTCTGGCTCTTGGAGTATATATGGAGGGCTCACAGCTGTACCGAACCAAGTCACAAAAAGTGAATTCGAAGATAATAAGAGGTTTAGTAAATAAACTGCCATAAACTTACTAAAATGGATATTTTACTCGTTATAAGGAAAATTCTAAAGTCTATTCTCCAAATTATCTTCTTATTTAAAAATGGAAAAGCTAGAGTTGAAAAATGTTCACAAAAATTTGCAAAGAAAAAAAATTGTGACTTGGTTCATTTTTGCCTCGAAAATTGTCATTCAATATAGTAAGACCAGGAATAGTTTTTGAAAAAAAGTAACAAAGCAATAAATTGATTTATTTCAAAGGAAGTATTATAAAATTATGGAATTGTTTTTGGAAAAAAAACATTTATTAGACACACAAAATTTCGTAATTTTCATCATCTTCGCTACATTTTGTTGGTTTTTGGCATTAGCTTCAGTGGAGTTCCGACAATTATAGTCAGTGGCGTAGCTACGGGGTGGGAAAAGGAAAACAAATTAAAATGTTTGATATAAAGCTTATCTTTACAAAATGTTCCGAATACAAATTTTAAAAGAATAGAGCTGCAGATATGACACTACCTAATCATAAACTTAAAAAAAACTCCTCCACATTGTACCTAATATCTAGCCCGTACTCATTTACCGCCCTGCTCCTCTTTGTTCCTTTAAATTTTTTTTGTTGGGAAGAAATGGTTCTGGATTTGAAAAAGAAATCAAAACCAGAAGCACCCACAAATACGCAAAATTCAAACGTCAAAATAGTGAAATATAATTTTGTTCGTTATTTAAATATAAATCGTGATCTTGCATTTTGCTAAAATGCTAAATTAAAAGCAAACAATGGGAAAAGTGAATAGCTTAGATATTTCATCCTCTCATTCATCGTAATCTTCATGTAATTTTCTGGAATTTTTTCTTAAATGAAGGGTTTACTCAAATTAAAACCCCCCAGGTAGAGAAATTCCTTTTAGTTATTAAGGTATTCAGAGATACAGCTGTTTGAGCGTTTCATCACCCAAATGCACAAATACAACGAAACCCAAACTTCAGAATCAAAAAAAGGTGTTGCAACTCGTTCGCTTGGCATTCTGGATCGGAAAGTTCCGGAGACCTCTTCCGGTTTACCAAACGAAAACCCGATAACAATCGTAAAACATGTGAAAAAGAGCGTCGATATTCTTGCTGAGAAAAAGATTGTCAAATTATAATAATAGAGTTTTCCGCCATACGATTTTTTCTTAGAATATACCCTAGAATCATGCCCTAACCTAAAATAAATTATTGGCGAATTACCGGACACAGTATACAATGTTTTATTTTTAATATTTGTTTGCAACTAAAAAACCCCCAAAACAAAATCCTAGTTACGCCACTGATTATAGTTCTACCTTACAAACTTACAAACACTGCATACATCACTGACACGTTCCCGAAAAAATTCGGGTCTGAAGTTTCCAAGGGAAGTTTGGGAAGTCACCAGCGCACCTAGCCTTATTGTTTTCGTGTAGGGCCTTATTATTTTCGTGTATGTATGGCTGTGTTGTATGGTGGATTGTAATACATGTATGCATTAAGATGGTCCTTAAATTGCACATAGTCTTTTATTTATTTATTTATTTATTTCACTTTAAGGGGGATTCTTAAACACACGAACAAAATATCAGAGCGTATGAAAAATTAGTTTCCAAACTTAAAATAAAAAAAAGTTAAGTTTGAAAATTATTATTTCAAAAACTATTTACAATAATAACTTGATTTAAAAAGAATATTAGAGAGTGGATTCGTGTTCGTGTTTTATTAGAGTCCTCCTTTAACCATACATAATTAGTAACTTAAAGTGAAAAGAGGGAGCCGAAGAGCATGGATGCCTATCCAGCTCCGAATTAAAAAAAACAACATTAGGACCACCCTAATATGCATGCAAGGTACTAAAAAAGATTTTCTTTTATTAAATGTTCAAAACTTGGTTGTATCTTTGAGGTGTTAACAATCAAAGCATTTTCCTATTGAAGGAAGATAACGTGAGTTCACATATAGGTATGAAGTGGTGAATGACACTAATAATGTTAAAGCCTCTTTTGCCAGCTCTAGATATTTTCCTCTTCTCTTCTCTTTATCCAGAAATTATCAATGATGTTTACATTGAATTCAGAGTATACCATCTGCAGCTAAATAAATAAGATTTTCTTTCATCTTTACCGATGGAAAATCGGCCAGATGGAATGATATATTCAAAAAAGGATTGAGAATCTATCTCTGTCCATTTCCACCTTCAGAATAGAGTTCAGGAAAGTCACTTAATAGTTTTTTCTCCTAATTATGAAAACTCTCATGAGAGAACTGTGAGCGCTTAATATCATGGCATGGATTCATCTGATGAAATTTCGTCGAGAATTTTCTGAACCCAGGGAAAAAAATCATACATTTTTTTGCAAATACTCAGATCGCAAACGAAGTTTTGCGAGGAGTTTTCTGATTTTGTCTTTTGCAGTCAAAATGATTTTTTTTCTCCCTTGGAGTTGTATCAAGATGTTTAAGTGGGCAAAAAGATTAGTGAGAAATGATAATTTTAAAAGCTGAGTGGGGACAGAAAAATGATTTGATTATCCCGATTTTGAATCTTGTACAAACATCAATTAGTCAGCTTTTAATTCCAGAACTCATGTCAACTAGACCGAGACCCCACAGCAGATTTTGGGTGTGAGTGATAGCAAAAAATGAAGTTTGAATGAAATTTCGAGGGTAATCGTGTTAGCCGAAGTTGGTTTTCACCCTTCCCTAGATAAGCTCCACGGATCACATATCACGGAATCCGAGACAATTGAGAGTTAAGTTCGCCCTTCCAGACCGTTTAAAAAATTTAAAATTCTAACGGCCAATTTCTTCACAGAGTCCTAACGTTAGTACCGGTATTAGTCCTAAAGTTAGTACTCAAATCAGTATTTCTCACTTCTTCAAACACACAAGTATGAACAAATGAGAGATACTGATTTGAGTATCAACTTTAGGACTAGTACCGGTATTAACGTTAGTACTCTGTGAAGAAATTGGCTGTAAGTGAAAAACGTTTTTTTTTACAGTCTGGCAGGGTGAACTATACTGAAATGATCTCAGATTTCGTGATATGGGATCCGAGGAGGTTATCTAGGGAGGGATGAAATTCAATTTCGACTTACACGATTACCCTCGAGGTTGCATTCAAATTTTGTTTTTGATTCACTGTTTTATCACTAAGGCCCCGGTTGTAGACAACAAGACTTCGATTTTTTGAATAGCCTTTAATGAAGCTTTCGATGCCTATACTTTTTTTTTTGTTATCAATCACACCCAAAACCAGCTGTGGGCTCTAAATCTAAAAATAGCTTACCTTTTGACAACCATCTGAGCTCTGTTTGACAAAGATTATGGTGGGCTCGATTCATATCGCTTTTCAAATAACTGACAAAGTATTATTATGAATGTGGGGGTCGCCAGAATGTTTTTTCTAAAAAAGGGGTCGCGTACTCAAAAAGTTTGAAAAACACTGCTATAAAGCAACAGTCTTTAACATGCCGGCTCCACTAGACATGAACGATGTCCAAAATCCAAACCACAATCCAATCAGCAAACTGATTTGTATGGATATGTCACTGCACGGACATGGATTTTTGAGACTCCATTGGTTTTTCTCAAAACATGTTCATAGTCCGACCATGGCTCATGCCGAGTGGAGCCGCCATGTTTAATAGGCGTTTTTCTTTTTTAATTCAGAAAAGAGCTCTGAACAGAGTCCGAGCATGTCACGCATGTTTGTTCTGACTACCCTGAACCATTTTTGAGACACACCTGAACACTAGCTGTCAAATGCTATGTGTTCAGTATTGAACTCAGTCTGCTCAGTCATTTTATTCTGAGCTCATAGAGCGCGCTCTGAACAAATTCAGAACACACTCAGAACGAAAAAAGAAATACAATTTTTTAGCTCTAAACGCTCACAGCTAAAAAAGAAACACAACTTTTTGTTTGACAGTTCAGACTCTGCTCTGAACTAAAAAAGGAAAACCCCTAATATGTACAGATGTGTTAACAGTTGCATCTCGATTTAGAAAGTCTCTACTCCGTTTTGCTAAGCCAAGTGCCCGAACCAAAGAGTATGTATATATGTAAGTATTTATTTGAGCAATGCCACTTAATAATAATTATATATTGAATTAAAGGTTTGAAATTAAGCTTTTCAAAGGTTGAGAGGGGTTTGGATATTAAAACCAGCATAGTTTCCTATTTATATGAAAGGGTCATTAACACTTCAATTCACTTTTAAAAAATAGAAAATTATGCTCTGTAATTTTTTTTCCTAAGTCTCAAGACTCAAGACCAAGTTGGCTTTAATCCCCCACCCCTACCAAAGGCTGAGAAAAAACCTGCCAGACTTTTGTATTTGATATCACGATACATGTATTTTTAATCCTTCATACTCCAATTATGGTTATACATCCACTCCCAAAATCTGCTTATGGCTCTTGGTCTATCAGTATTCTATTAAAAACTAATAAAAGCGAACAAAAAATAGTAAAAAAAAAAATAGTATGTAGTCACACAATTTGGAATAAAAATAGTCCGGGAGCCCACCGTAAGATTACCTATCTCATCGCGGCCACGCAAAAATTGGATGCCAACCGATAGCTTAAGTCAAAACATTTGCAAAACTGCTGGTCGGACAAGCTTTATCTGGTCGCAATGGTTAGAAAATGCACTTTTCAGCTAAATACAAACAACTTATATAAGTGGGGTATCAAATGAAAGGTAGAACTGTCTCACAGTTCTGTCTGTCTGTTTTCTGTCCGTTGAGCTACAGCCTAAACGACTGAATCGATTTTCTTCAAATTTGGTACATAGCGTTGTTTGGCAATTCCCCCCAAACGTTTTTACTTGCGATATACATTTTGAGATAACAACCGAACTCGAACATGACATTACGATAATAGAGAACACCAAAAAGTGGGTGGCACAATTCTGTCTGTCTGTCTGTTCGTCTACAGCCTAAATGGCTCGATCGATTTTCTTCAAACTTGGCACATAGTGCTTTTTTGGTGATTATGCCCACACGTTTTTTCATTTTTTTTAACCACCAAAAATAACGGTACCTGCAATACAATTATTTTAGTCAATTTTACATAATTATATTTTTTTCAAATACGGCTCGACAACTTTTCTTAAACAAAATTCAATAAATTTATTTTAGCAAAGGCTTTCTTTGGGCGGAAAACCATTTTTCAAAAATGGTTATTAATGGTACCTCCCAAAGAACCATTTTTTAATTTTTGATTTTCTTCAAAACCGTAAGACCGATTTAAATTATTTTTTTTATACACAAGCTTCCAAAAAATATAAATAGTTTTGTGTACCAAAATTTTTGAGAAAATATTATTTGGATTTTTAGAAAATGTTTCAAATTTCTTTTTGAAAAATCAAATATTTTGAAAACGACATGATCGATTTTTTTGAAACTCGATACTTAAGAGTTTTTTAGTACTCTCTAAAATATTTTCGGAAAAAAATTTACATTGAATGAAAAAATGAAAAAATAACGGTACCTTCCATACAACAGTTAAAAAGCCGCAAAGGAAAATATTTTTTTTGCTTAAAAATGACTCCTACGATTTTGATTAAACTTTTTTCATATTCTAAAATTAGTACGATCTACTACCAAAAATTATAAAATTTTACACTTAGCAACTATTAATAGTACCCGTCATTTGGATATTTTTTCAAATCAAATATTTTTTTTCAATTTTTGTATACAAAACTATTTATATTTTTTGGAAGCTTTTATTTGAAATCAGTCAAACCGTTTTGAAGAAAATCAATTGGGAGGTACCATTAATAAACATTTTCTGAAAAATGGTTTTCCACCCAAAGGAAGCCTTTACTAAAAGAAATGTATTGAATTTTTGTTTAAGAAAAGTTATTGACCTTTTTGAGAAAAAAGCGATTATGTAATATTGTTAAAAAAAAATTGTATGGCAGGTACCGTTATTTTTGGTTCTAAAAAATGAAAAAACGTGTGGGCATAATCACTAAAAACCACAATGTACCAAGTTTAAAGAAAATCGATTCAGCCGTTTAGCACGGCCGTAGCCAGGCCTACGCTAGGGTGAGCTCAGCTCACCCAAAAAAATGTTGAGCTCACCCAAAAAATTGTGAAACATTTTAAGATTTTCGGCATCTTTAACATAAAACAAAATATTGCTTCAAAATTAAATTTTAAATGTGTACCAACACAAAAGTATTGATCAATTACTTCATTCGTAGAAGATTAAAAAAAAAGGCATCGGAAACAACTTTAATGCAGTGGATATGGAGAGAGCTCTGTTGGTATACATAACTGAGAACATTTTTGTAGCTGGAAATTTTTTTTAAATCATTGGCTTCATCACCATTGAACCAACAAAAACTTTTCTGCAAATCAAAAAAATAACAGAGTTAGAAAACAACTTCAAATGTTGTATTTTTTCGACATATTAAAGCTGGTTTTTGAAGTAATCGATACATTAGGGATCAGCACATATACGAAATGATTCATCATTTTCAGCACTTTCGCAAATAGAAGCTATACGATGGTCATTAATAGGGCAACCACAAATATGCCCTAAAAAACTAGTTTTAACCGCTTATAATATACCCTTAAAAATCAAATATATGTCCTCAAAATATGCTCAATAAATGTAAAAGATGTTTATAAAAAGCGTTATTTACTTTAGGAAATTAATTAATAAGAACAATACCAATCAAAAAAAGAAAAATCTTCACTCAAACTTTTTGAAGATAAATAAAACATCAAAAAAAATTTGTTTAATGGCGAATAGTTTAACTTCACACACATATATTATTTAAGAAAGAAAAAAAAAGACAAAGTTAACAAAGCAAATTCATTTTTGAATATAAGAAATTTTTTAATGTCAGCGATCAATACGCAAATTTACTGCAAATTTTTGTTGCAGTAAATAACTAACATTTCACTCAAATTTTTGAAAAGGAAAAGCTTTGTATGTTTGATCGAAAAACACTTTTATACATGGAAAAGCTCCGTTCAACGTGAACAGAAGTGATCGGAGCGTATTTGAATGCTAAAACTTCAGCGATTGTATAGTCTTCAACTGCTATGGATTTCTCTCCTGACAAAGCCATTGCAATTATTTTTAGTTTTTCAAAATCAGCATTTTTTTCCATTACATTTTCTGTTTTTTTTTTTTCACTGATTTCGCAGCCTTGCTTTTAATGCTGTAGATTGTCTTCACCGCATCACTTATAATTTGTGTGCTAGAATTGAGCGTGATTCAAGTTTTGAAATTGATGTTACTAGAAACTCATAGCTTGATGCCAAAAAAATTAAGTCGGCTTTCAATTCTGTTCTTTTAAGAAGATCTTTACAAATTTTTACTGATGCAGCTTCCTCGTTGTCAAAAGCATCAAAAATCCGAACAACAATCTTTTCAAAATGTTTGGCGTAGTAGTTCACCGCTTCGAGCCATGTCCCCCATCGCGTTATGATTGGTTGTGGAGGAAGTTCCAGTCCAGGTTCTATGTCTCTAAAAGTTTTGGATGGAGCTTTTAAAAACACTTTTTTTTTTTTCATTTGCAATAAAGCAGTCAATGTCAGCATATTCACTTCTATTTTTTTCACATTTTCGATTCGATTAAGTCCATGTGCGAGGCATGTAACATGCATTATTTTTGGGTAGAAAACTTGAATAGCTTGTGCCGCTTTTTCCATATATACGGAGCAGCATCTGGTAAAAAAATTAAGATCGAGTCTTTGTTAACATCTTCACCCAGAATTCTAACCGAATCATCGAAGAGCCGGGCGATGGTTGAGTGATTTGTCATTTTCAGTTGAGCTACATTTAAAAAAAAATGTTTGTTTAGCGAACGTCTCATCTGGATCCAAAATTCCAATGATAACATTTGCAACATATCTGTTTGCTGCGTCTGTTGTCTCGTCCATTGAAACCCATAAAAATCGATTTTTTATTTCATCGATTGTTTTTTTGTACAAATTGTGTACATATTTTTCGCGAAGGATGTTTTCTGAAGGAATTTTGTGCTCGGTATATTTTTACAGAAAAGAACGAATACTTTCATTGCGAATTTTGAACAAGGGTATATCTGCCCCCACAAAAGCACCACACAAATCCCTTTCAAACTCTTTTTGATCGGTCATTAATGACTCATTAATGACCGATCAAAGCCTGTGCAGTCTTCATTTTCTTGCATTTGAAAAGACACGATTGAAAATATGAAAATGGATGATATTTTGAAACACTGAGCCCAACTCTTTCAAATGCTTTTTGCTCTTATTTGTGATTTTATGTATTTGTAATCAGGTACATGTAGTATTGTGTCAATAAAAATTGTCTATTTTATAGACAATATTATGAATTTCGTTAAAAAATTTCAGCTCACCCAAAAATACCTTGAGCTCACCCATACGATTGGTCCTGGCTACGGCCGTGCCGTTTAGGCTAAAGACGAACAGAAAGACAGACAGAATTGTGCCACGCAGTTTTTTGGTGTTCTCTATCATCGTAATGTAATGTTTGGTTGTTATCTTAGATTTTTTTTGCACGAATCTAAAACTTGCCTTATAGTACCTATATCGCAAGTAAAAAGTTCTGAAATTCGGGATTCAATCCGGAATGTATTCAGGATTTTTTGTCATTCGGTATTTTGGCTTTCGGGATTTTGTCAATTCGGGATTTTAGATATTCGGGATTAAGATTCGGTATTCTCATTTTTTTTTGCCATTCGGGATTTTGTATCCTTCCCGTAAGGACGGCGCACAGTGTGACATTTCGCTCATTTAGCGGGATTAAATGAATAACGCTCAGGAATAAATGTTTTTATTCATTTTTTTTTTGCTTATTTTTATTAAAATTGTTTATAGAAAAGAATGTAATAAATTATTTAAACATATTTATAAAATTTTTGACAAAAAACAACATAAAAGAACCGACAATTTGCACGTTTTTTACTCGTTTGGTATGTCTAGCAATTGGAGCACTTCATTTTCAATTAAACTTTTTTTTTTTTGGGATGCATCTTATGCTTGCCAAAAATGGATCTGATGAAATTAACAACCTGTTTAGAAGATCTGTGTTTGTGTTGATTCGCGAAGTTTTTCGGGTGAAAATTTCTCTAAATTTTCTATTTTCCTTATTCCTGGCTTCTTGAGCTTCCTCCGAAAGTTGGCCGATTGGAAGAATGCAAGTGGCAATTATTTGTTTTCCATGAAACAAGACCTTGTGCACACTAACTGGCATATAATACCAGCCATATTTTTTTAGATAAAGTTCCCTTGTTTCTGATGCGAATCTCTCGAAGGCATTTAATTCAATTGGGAACCCACGTCCAAGAGCTTCTAAAATGACATGAAACTTTTTGATAATTGCTATGTCAATACCTGTAATTTCGGCAGTTTTTACTTCATCCCTGAAGAATCGTCTAGCCGTGTTCCCATCATTCGTATTGCCTGACTGTTGAGTGGGCATATCAACCAATAAACCAGTTTCACTTCTGAATCTCTCTTGAATTACTTTTTTTCTGGCTTTGACCTTTTCTTTAGCATCTTGGTCTCTTACCTGCCAAACTTTTACATCCAGTCTATACATGTGAAGTTCACATTCCATAAATCGGATCCAAGAGTGAAGAGGACTTAATCCGAAGGACATTGCTAGTTGGTCCACAGACTTCCTCGAAAGATTGGCTGGGTTGTTCATTTCGGAAGGTTTTGCAGCGCAAATGTAACAGGTTTGTGTTGAAGACGTAACAGATGACAAAGCAGTACATATTTTGCCATCGATCATGGTAAGTAAGAAAACTGGCTTGACTAAGATATGCAAGCTGTCCTGGTTTATCTCAATAGGCAATATGGTGTCAATTTGCTGTTGAATTGAATCTACTTCACGTTTGATCAATTCGGTTGATTCTTTTGCAAAACACAATTTAATAGGCCTGCAGTACCTTGTTGATGATGGGGCTGGGTTTTGCCAAAGTACTTTTTTCGTTTCTTCTTGTAAGAAAAACATTTGGATGGGCACCATCGAGACACTGAAAAGATTTTCATCGAAATGATCACCTGATGAAAATTTTTGTTTGTATGCCTTTTGTTGAGCACCATCACAGCCCCATTTTATTATCAGGGATATTTCTTTTAAACCTGTTTTAAAATCATCAATAGAATTTAACACGTCTTTTTGAGCTAAACATATACGCTCAACACTATGATTCAGTAAGCCTTGTAAACCACATTCAGCAGAGGATTCGCTTACAGTTCTGCTATCTGGATAGCACTTTGTTTTAGCCTCTTTAATTTTGTGGTAAGAGGGTAGTAAATTGGGAACATTTTTATTTATTTTCTGGCGTATTATGTCATATTGATGAGTGGATAGCTGTGCGTCTGTTATCATTGCTAAAGCTTCATCTGCAGAAATTGAAATGCAGCCAGAAGTATTAGTTTCCAGTGTTTTTCTCACAATTGAACCTTATTAATGATACAAAATGACAACAAAATAATTTGACTTAAATTTTAATAAAAACAAACATCTTTTTGGAGAACATATTGACAATTTCTTAATTACAATAGCAGTATTTCTTTTCCCTGCCCTCCTAAGGTTTAGTTCATTCGCAGTTGATATTTCCTCAGCGCTAAACGAATCTAAAAGGTTTTGTACTTTTCTCTTCTTGCTTTTTTCACAGCATTCATCAAAACTTTTTCTTGGTCTTCCTACCTTTTTTACACGAGATGAAGAAGGAATTTCATCTAAAACTGTTTGTGGGAGTGTTAGGGTTTCGTTTAACCACGAACAATTAGTGTTTTCAAAGCGATCTCGATGGCGACCACTTTTGGCCATCTTGTCGTCAAACCTCAAGCATAAGTTTCTTAAGGTTATTTTTATTAATTTAATTGTATCCTCAGAAAACGTAGTATTATTAAAGCAGCTCATAAAAAAAGAAAAAACTGCATCAAAGCGCTTAATTTTGATCTTAGAAATCCAAACATCATAAATTTGTTTTTTCGTAGTTTCAGTAGCCATCCTAAAAAATTAAAAATTTAGTATGGGTGTCTCACCTGTGCGCAAAAAGTCAAAACACTTTTTGGTTACCAACATACATGGCTTTACAACAAAAAGGGTCTTCAACTTAAATAACACTGAATAACTATACTTTTGCTCTAATGAATGCGTAAAATCGCATACATTTATCAATATTTTTTGTTTTCTCCCCTCTTTAATTTAATTAAAAGTACCCAATGTCCAAAATTAACTTACCTTACAATTTATTGAGATTATATTAATTAATTAAAAATAAAACTTTCAATTAAAATCACGCGATCCACTTGAAAAAAAGTGTGCAACACTTGCTCTCACACCTAACCTTCTTATGAGTAATTGAACACAACTTGAACTTTGAGATCATTTTTTTTTTTGCTGCACTTGGTTCTAACATAAAAATTTGGTCACAGTCATTAAGTGGGAGGTGTAAGCTGCAAGAAAAACCGGTTTTTTTTTTACATTCGTGCAAGTCGATTTTTGAATTAAATCCCGCTAAATAGGGAAATTGTCACACTGTGCGGCGGAAGGATTAAGATTTTGTGTTTTTTATTCTCTCCTAAATTGGATACTTTCTCTAATGCCATTTCCAAAAACTCATTAGGTTTGTTCGATGTCACTGGGTCGCACAGTGCGTCGACCAGTGGACAAAAATCAAAAAATCAAAAAATGCAATTTTGTTCTATTATGCTTTGATTCGGGTCAAGCACATGTTGAATAACTGTCATTTAATGTTTTTTTGTTGTTTGCTTTTTTTAGATGATAGATATGCGGAATTTTTTAAACCATATAAGGTAATAATAGTCAGAGTCTCGTTGTGAAACGCGATTTTGTGTGAAGTGATTTAGCTGGTGAAAGAAAAGTAATTGAAGAAAATTTTTTTTTGGCAGTGATTATTAATAATGGATTCATTTAGAGCTGCTATGACTAATTTTATTTGGTTTTTGAAATAATTTGTAAGTTAAGTGAATTATTGAAAAAATTCATATTTTTAAGGCATTTTTTTCTATTTGGTTAAGCTTTTAAAAAAAGTTTAGCAAAGTGTAGCAGAATTTTTAGTGTCATTGCATTGTCTTATAATTTTACTTTGCGAAAATGCAAAGTTTTCATGCTACTTTTTGCTAACCTTCAAAATATTCAACTTTTTGTAGAACAAGGTCAAACCTTTAAAAATCAACAAGTTGGTGAAAAATGAATTTCTTTTGATAAAAAATCATGAATTGAAGATATTTTAACATTTATTTTGAATGAATTGAAGAAAAATAAATGTCCTTTTAAAATTCAAAATGATTTATGGCCAGTTGCACCGACCACTTTTATATTTTTATTGCTTCGTTTAATTTTAAAATGACATTTATCAGTTGCACGAACCACCTCTAAATCTAACAGGCCAATAAACGAACCAATAAACTAAAATTTCATTTTCCTCCAGATAAATTTTAAAAGCAGTTTTAAACGCACATATCTATCTAGCTACCTTCCTACAAAAAAAATAATTCAATTTTATTTGACGGAATATTATTGATTCCAAATTAAAATAACGAAAACAACAGGTGAAGGTATTATGCTTCCAATTTATAATAATTCACTGCTTAAATAAATAAATTATTCCACAATAATTATTATAGACTGGACATCATTTATTCATTTGATAACGAACTAAACCAAAAAATGGCGAGTCGTCGAAGAATTGTTCAGGTTAACAGAGAAATACATCTTCTGAATTCGATTATGTCACCCCAAAATATCGATTCAAAATTTCCAAGCAGTGTGTCGAAAAAATATTAGTGTGGTATCTATTGCAATAGTTCCATAGTTTATCTTAAAAATAGAAGAAAATAATAAATAATAATAAAAAACACCAAGATGGCGCATTGGCTGTATCTAATGAGAATACCTTGTTTCTGTTTATTGTGTATTCACATTTTCCTTATTGCTATCTCACTTGCACTGGTTAAAATGTTTCGTTAAGTTTAATAAACAGATGATAAAAATACAGGGGTGGTTCACGAACTGCATTTTAGCTAAAAAATGAGTGAAAGAGATTGGTGCAACCCAAATAAATTTATCAGTCCGATAAATTTTAACTCCATTTTAGCAAAAACCACTTTTAGTGAATTTTGGTGCAACTGGACATTAAAGTCCAAAATTAAGTTTGTTGACTCAAACCTTGAACGACGACGATGGAAACAATGTTCAAGGAATCATGCTCTTTTCAAGAAGCGCCATGAGGCTTGGCTTAAAAATAGATTTACACTTCCTGAAAACATTTCAACCTATCTGCAAAATGTATCGCCTTTTGATTTACCAGGAACTAGTTAGGGAAGACCCCAAACACCATTTTCAGAAGCGTCAAAAAACACGAAAAAACGAAAAATTGTGAAACTTTTAACTCTTCAGTTGAATTGGACAACTGAAGACCTGAGGTTCGCAACCAACGAAGATATTTTGACAGTCCTGCTTCTCAGATCTGATCCTTTGATTTCAAATTTAAGAAAAAAAAAAGATCTAAACTTATCGAAGGAAGATCAAGAAGAAATTGCACAGTATACATATACAAAATACTGAATGGGTTGACAAATCTTTGGCTGCGCTTACTTTTTTTATCATTAAAGATTTTGAAAATAGAACTCTGATTTTTAATTTTTTAAAGAAGGATTGTTCATTTTTATGTACAAATTTATACTTTTTGGTCTTGTTTATTTGTGTTGTCAGAGTTTATCTAAAAAATATTATTTTAAAGTCATGTATTTGTGAAGTATTGTTCACGATTTAAAAAAGGCGTGGCAGGGGGCGAATAACGTTAACAATATTTTGTGTTTTTCAACTCACTAACTAACTCAAATTTCCAAAATATTATTCAAATCTTACAAGCGGTTTATTAGAAATAAACAATATAAAAAAGTGGGCGTGGCAGTGGGCGGATAGGGTCCACACCATTTTTTGTTTTTGAACTCACCTAGAAAGTCAAATTCTCTAAATTTTATTGAAATCGTGCAAACAATTCTTAAGATATAAACCATATTCAAAAGTGGGCGTGGCAGGGGGCGTAAAAATTTCGTTAGATTTTACAAAATATCTTTTTTATTACATTTCCAATAATTTTTTTTTGCAAAGTCAACTTAGTTTTGGAAATTTGATTTTTGTCCACCATCTCCATACAATCGACGCACTGTGGGTCGCCCTGAACTCGCTCTCATGTGTTTTATGTGACACTTTTTTCACCCCAGTTTATTTGCACTGTGGTCGATGTGTGTTCAGGACGAGCACTGAACTCGCTCTTACGCACACCGGGTTTTTTCTCAAGGAGAGAAATCAGATCTGCGAAATTGAAATCTGCTGTTTGTAAAAGTTGAATGTCAAAGGAGAGCATTAACTTTGCGATTTTTTATGACGATACAAATGGTAATTGTGAAATGTTTTGTATACTATTTTGTTACTTTTTATGTATTAATTAATATATATTAATGAACGGAATGCTAAAGAAAATATATGGACATCTACTGGTTGCATAAAGATTTTGAAGTTGCACACAATAGTACCTAAGCACCTTAACATTTTTATCATAAATTACAAAGGTAACACTGAGGTGTTCGATGTGAAATCAAAGCCCGAGCAGCCCCCAGTTTTTTGACATTCCCCAGTGCGCCCTGGGGAAGGGAACATCACAAGCCTATTAAGTCCACTCAGTTCAGAGTTATAACGGTTAATCACACTCGAAAATTTTGTACCTATTCACGTGAGCGGGAGTGTATGTACATACTCGTATCTAAGTATTTATGCTGAACTTTAATTTTTAAGATTCGTTTCTGCAAATGGGGCTTAAAGTAATAAAGCCAGAAAAGGATAAACGGGCGAACGTGTAAATCATCATTATATAAATATGAATGTACGTGGCCGCAAGTTGATATTAAGTAGAGGGGATAAATTATGTGTGCACACAAAAAAACATCGAAAAGTAATTTCAAATAACTACATAGATACATAAATAATAATTAAACATCATTTTAGATTGCCTGCTTAGTCGGCTTCAACTACCATTACCACCATTGAGAGATTCCCATAATTATTGGCTGTAGCACCCAAACGTGTTTTTGTATTAACAATATGTCTTCCTTGTTCATTCATATAAAAACTTTGAATATTATGAAAGAAAATAGAAGCCAAAGGGTGTCAAAGCTTATTACGTTGCTGATGTAAAATGAAAAGTGAAAACAAAAAATTACGCTGTGGAGTACGCTGTTAGAAGAGCAAAATTGATAATTATAACAGATTGTTTGGAGAGATATATTCACTCTTTTTTCGTATACGAATCAACTTCCCGTACCATTTTGTGCCCTTGATTTTGAAAGTGGTCTAAGTTAATTTTTTTTCGTTTTGAGATATTCAAGGGTTTGCGATTGAATAAATTAAAAAATTTTGTTGTTCCCAGTGACTGAAACATTTCAATAAATGTTGCGGTCCAACTATTTAAAATGTATTTATTTCATTTAAATTTTCCCTGTATAGCCCAGGCAAAATGTACTTTCACTGCGGAATAAATCCAAGTGAAGGTTTTTAAATGCAATAATATTTATTTTGGTGTAAGGAATACTCACTCAAAAGTCCATTGATAAATCGTGTGCGCGTTAGAGGTTATTCAAGGGCAATTGTCAACCAAATTGGTTTTTCGCTTATAACTTTTAAACGGTAAATGAAATGCTATCAAAAAGTACTTCATACAAACCTTGTAGATCATATAATTTTCTAAAAGAAATGTTAACGCACTTTTTTTTCTCCTACTGATCGTTTAGGAGATATCCCCATTTAAAAAAAAACGTTATTTGACGAAAATGTCTGTTTTTCGCCTGTAACACATGAACGGTGATTGCTATCGAAAACAGCTTGATACAAAGTTTTTACACTATTGAATTATCTACAAGAAAATATAATTTTTTTTTGTTTTCTACGAGTGATAGTTCCAAAAATATCACTATATTAAAAACTTCGTCAAAATTTAAAAAAATCTGGTGTTTTGCTTTTTATACTCTCAGATGACGAAGTTGTCAAAGATAAATTTATACCTGCTTTATGTGTTATTAAATTATTGTCTACAAAAAATACTTTTTTCATAGGAGTGATCAGTTAGAAGATAATAGTACTTCAAAAAGGTGAAAACTTCAAAATATGAGTTTTTCACCTGCAACTTTTAAACAACTAATTTTGTCAAAAAATTTTGTACACAACTTACAGATTATATGACTCTTTACAAGAAAACATTTTCATATTTGTTGTAAAATTGATCATTTAAGTCATGTTACTATTTCTTAAAATTGGTCAAAAGTCAGAAATACCGGTTTTTACGTCTTTTCTCTTAAATGACGAAGTTGTCGAAAATAATTTATGCTCATTGTTAAGATAGTCATGTTTCCAACAAGAAGTATCATCATAACTTTTTTGATCCGAGTGCTCAGTTACGAGATATTGCTGTTTTAAAAACGATCGAATCTCGAAAATATAAGTTTTTCAAGGTATATACACCGAAAGAATTAGGCAAGAAGTCTTAGGCTTCAGAAATGTAAGCGAGCGCCTGGTCACAATCCGCATCAAAGCAAAAATCAAAAACATCTGTGCCCATGCCCCAAAGTAAGAGAAAGATGACTCAACCAAGGAGGAATTCTACGATCTCCTTGAGAATACGTATGATAAGTGCCCCAAGTACGACGTCAAGATTATTCTTGGCGACTTCAACGCCAAGATCGGAAAGGAGGGCATCTTGGTTAAATAGTCGGAGGACACAGCCTGCACGACAACACTTCCGGTAACGGACTAAGGCTGATTGACTTTGCGGCGGGGCAAAATGTCATCATAGCAAGCCCTCGATTCCCACACCTCGATAGAAAGGGACCTGGCGGTCTCCGGATCAACGAACCGTCAACCAGATTGATCATGTTGCGATAGACGCCAGACATGCTGACAGTATCCTGGATGTCCGAACGTTCCGAGGTGCCAACATGACGCCACAACAACGAGCGGATGCTGTGAAAAGAGCCTATTGAGGACTGCAACGGCAGGGGGCATACTAGAAAGCTCTATACCGAAGGGTGAAGCAATCTACCCAGGGCTGCAAGGCTAGAACGGAAGCCTGCCGAGATGAGAGTGGGAATATGGTGGTAGACACACAGTTCATGCTTAGGATTTGGAAGCAGCACTTCTCAAGACTGCTAAGCGGCGAAGATGGCCAAAATTCCGCTTTAAGACAGAACACTCCATTCAACCTTTACGACGATGGTCAACATTTCCGTCCACCCGACCTAAATGAGGTGCGGTTAGCGATAGCCAAGCTTAAAGCGTACAAGGCTGCTAGTGCAGATGGCATGCCAGCCGAGCTACTTAAAGCAGGGGGAGATGAGTTGGTAGGGAGCATACATCAACTTATCTCCAAAATTCGGTCGGATGAAAGTATGCCCGATGAATGGAACCTCGGTATAGTATGCCCCTTCCAAAAGAAAGGTGATGCTCTGACCTGTGCCAATTACAGATGTATAAGTCTCTTCAATGTCGCATGCAAAATCCTGTCATCTGTACTCTGTGATCGCTTAAAACCGTTTGTCAACGATCTGATCAGCAAGTCAACCTTCAATCAAATGTTCACACTACGACACATTTTGAAAAAAAAACCCAGGAGTTTCAAATCGATACACACCACCTTTTCATCGATTTCAAGGCCGCGTATGACAGCATCTATAGAGAAGAGCTATATAGAGCAATATCTAGTTTTGGCATCCCTGCCACACTCATCTGTTTGTGCAGGATGACGATGGAGAATGCACGCTGCTCCATCAAGGTCGACAAAGACCTCACCGACACCTTTGATGTCAGAAAAGGTTTTAGGCAAGGCGACGCGCTGTAATGCGACTTCTTCAACATCGTTCTTGAAAGAATAGTGCAAAACTCTCACGTCAACACTAAAAGGAAAATCTTTCAAAAGTCCGTCCAATTACTCGTTTACGCTGACGACATTGACATAGTCGGACGAACAAAGCGTGATGTCAGTGCAGTGGTGCTTTTGTGAGTATTGAGAAGGAAGCCAATAAGATGGGTCTAACGGTGAATGAAAGCAAAACGAAATATATGCTGTCAACAAGAAAGGACATTCAACACCGACGTCTCGGACAGAACGTCACTATAGACAGCTATAATTCTGAAGTGGTCAGAGGCTTTACCTAGGATCCGCTATAAGCTCAGCGAACGATACGAGTGCTGAGATTAAACGAAGAATTACTCTTGCCAATCGCTGTTTCTTTGGGCTAAGAAGGCAATTGAGAAGCAAAGCCCTCTCTCGAGCAACTAAATTGTCCCTGTATAAAACGCTTATCATCCCGGTCCTGATGTATGGTGCAAAGGCATGGACACTGTTAACGGTGAATGAGAACGCGTTAGGCTGTTTTGAAAGGAAAATTTTCCGGGTGATTTTTGGTCCCGTCTGCATAGATGGGGAATGGAGAAGAAGATACAACAACAAACTGTACCCACAGCGACACCGACCTAGCAACAAAAGTGAAAAGCCAACGACTGAGATGGCTGGGTCACCTAGAGCGAATGGACACCAATGCTCCGGCCCAGAAAGTCTTTTAATCCAACCCCGTGGGGCAGCGCAGCAGAGGTGGACAGCGTAGAAGGTGGCGCACACAAGTGGAAGAGGACCTCAACCAACTTGGCGTGCGAAACTGGAGACAGCTGGAAGAAGCTTGTTGGTTGAGGCCCTGGTCCACCCCGGACTGTAGCGCCACCTTAAGTAAGAAAGTAAGTAACCATACTGGAGAGGATGAAATGCCTGGCCTATCCAATTTTTCATAATTGTTTCGGGTTTGGGTCCCCAACGGCTGGATGAGAAGCACTTTTATGTCAGTTTCTTGCAAGAGACGGTACTATATTTTTTGCCGAGCACGAACAGCTAGATGAGAAGCACATTTCATGACAACAAATACTCTTGGAGGATTTGTCAGTTCCTCTCCGATCCAGAATGCCAAACGAACAAGTTGCGACACTTTTCTTGATTCTGAAGTTTGGGTTCGGTTGTATTTGTGCACTTGGTTGTTGCATTTCGGTGATGAAACGTTCATGCAGCTGTTTCTCTAAATATTCAATAACAGCAACGAATGCCTCGACATCGACCTTGTTTTTACTTTGAGTAAACTCCTTATCTAAGCAAAAATTCCACAATATGGTATGAAAATGACGATTGTGGAGAGGATGAAATGTTTCGTCTATATATTTTTTAAATTTTTCACTTTTAATTCCAAATTTTAGAGAAATGCACAATCACAATTCCAAAATTAAATAACAAAAAAATTACAATTGACTGCCTTGACGTTTCAATTGCGCGCATGTATGCGTGCTTCTGGTTTTGATTCTTCCCAGCAAACATTTTTGTGAACGTTCATTGAACATTAAGTGAAAATGAAGAATATATATTCGAGAAACACTCACTTCAGTGAATCAAATATGAATATGCTCAAATATCCCATCACTTTTACCTCATACGCGGGCAAGGGGATTTGTGTTGATTTTTTCATAATAAAAAAATATCGAAATTCTTATTTCCTTCACATAATATGAATAAAAGTGAACGCGCACAAGCGATCCTCAAAAGAGGTATATCTTGGGTGCGTCCATTTTTATTCACATAAACTGAATGTCCCTTTCATTTTGTTTTGAAAAGCCATAACGGGACCTAGTCGCGCCAAAACTGAAACAAAAGTTATGCTAAGAGGAAATTCGTCACTTTCATTCAATTTTGCGTATTGTTATTGTACGGACGGAACTATATCCATTGTGGCAGTGAAAAAAAGAGAAATTGAATAAATTAACAAATAAACATATAAAGTGATACAAATAAAGTGACAACGAACGGAAGCACAATAACCCATTTGTTTTAACTTTTTCAATTGGAGTATCTTTTTGATTTCCATTTTCATTCCGTACGGAATTAGTTCGACCGAATATCAGAATAGCCGCGAATATTCCATTATACTTTAGCAAAATTTTTCATAAGTTTCCTTCGATAAATCTAGGGAAATCAAACTGTTTATGCAGATAATTTTACCATTTTAAAATAGCATTTTGTAAAACCACACTGAAATAATATTTACATTGAGTTCTATGTTGTACATTCGGATTATTAAAGAATCATTATAATGAATTAAATATAATTCAATTTATGTTCACTAAACTAAATGAGGAAACCCCAATTTATATTCATATTAATGAATCAAATCCGTCTCATTTAAATGATTAAAAAAAGATTCATGAATTGTTCAGTGAAATGAGTATATAAGCGTCCTATTTACATTCACTAAAGAGAAGAACTACTCTATTGTTAATGAAACATAAAAATGATTCGAATTCGAAGTAATGCTACCCATTAAATTTGATCCAAACCGGTTTATAAATGAGTTCATAAATGAGGGTTTCTTTCACTTCTGTGAATTATTTTTAAATCATTTCTGAAGGGAAATGTTTGCTGGGTTTCTTCAAATCCAGAATTCTTTATTTTTCTTCTTTTCAGAAGAAGAACTGTCATCTAGTACCAAACGAACGTTTTCAGAAGCATTCGGAATGCTTCCGGACGACCAAACGTAAACGCTATAAGTTCCATAGGACCCGAGATTTACGTTTTTCAACGCCTTTTTTTTTAAATGGCGGACAACGCAACATTTTCTACTAGCCAAACTGCCCTCACTCGAAACTATAAGGAGTTAGAGACCACGTACATATATAAAAAACCAGCCATACCAAAATGACTTCTCGAAAACGTTTCTAGCTCTTAAGACATAAATTCAATATAAATACACACCAGCCAATAGAATAGGTTCAATCATTTTCTCACATTACTATTCTTCTCCTTTAATATTTACTGTAAGTTCGCCCCTTTATTTTTTTTTTACATATATTGAAGGAACATTTGTTTACTCTTAAAATTAATATAAGAGATAAAACCAACTCGAAAAATAAAAATATGTTACAAATTAACTGACAAAATCATGCTAGTTTTTTGGACCATTGAATTAGTTCACTACCAATAGTTTAACCCCCATATTAATAAACGACGGATAACAACGTGTTAGCATTTATATATTTGCCCCAATTTAAAAAACGACGGATAACAACCTGTTAGTATTTATACATTTGTTAATTTGTAATCCTTATTAACAAATTTATGAAAAAATGAATCAACTAGGGCTCAGTTCTGATGTTTTCTCATCTATGCGCTTTTGAAGTCGCTGGGTAACGGTCTGTTTTCATATTTTCTCCATAACCCGACTCATTTTGCAAATTATTGCTAAAAATATTTTAGCTTCTACCGTTTCACAGCAAGAATTAACATTTTTCTTCTTCCATAAATGGCTTTCCGCTAACAGTTTTAAAAACCAACTATGAAAAACAATTACAACTATCGATTGATACCGAAAATTCGCATGATTTTGTCAGTAATTAACATTTAAAAATTTAGAACGCATTTTTCGAGGTGGTTTTATCTATCGAACTAACTGTAAATAGTCCTTCAATTTATGTAAAATAAATGGGGGTACTTGCAATAGAGGGATAAGAATAGTATCGTAGGAAAATGATTGAACCTATTCCATTGGCCGGAAGTGTACGAGTAATTATAACTAAAAATGTTGTTTGTTGGAGTGAATTTACCGATAAATGCATACACAGCAGCAGTGATACTATACGAGTTGTTGATTTTTGATTCAACATCCAGATTGCATACTATCATTGTATATAAATCTAAATCTAGATTTATATACAATGATACTATCGATCTTTACATGTTTCTATTTAATTCATTCCAACAGATACATATATTAGGTAACAAAAAAAAAACTCTCAACTCAAATCAAATTTTTAAGAAATCTATTGCTTTTTTTTGTTTTTTATATTTATTTCAATTCAAAAAAACATATCCAACGACCACTTAACCCAGATTTAATTAGATTTACCCTTAATCTTCTTCAAATCTCGATGATTTACCATACTTTCGATAATCTAGTTCTAGTAGATAAAATGGTTCTTGTTAATGTGTTTTTCTTTTTTCATCGCGAACGATTGGTATTGGTATACGACTGATTTGTTTTATCATGGCATTGGTGTATATTTACTACTGAAACTAATAATGAAAACAAAATCAAACCAAACAAAAATGTCAAATAAAAACCTAAAAATTCTCCTACATAATATTGAAAAGATCTGTGTAACAAATCCAGTCATAAAAGGTAGTGAGATCTTAAACAATATACACAAAGTTCTAAATTTATCAAGGTTTTAATATTTTAACAAGATAAATATCGAATAATTTCAATTTATGAAAGAAACTTTTTTATTTAATTATTATGCCCAATAATTTCGATAGTCTTTCAGTGAGTTCTGAATCAGTCAGTTAGGGTGCTTACGATTTTTAAGTCTTAGATCTCTGAGACCACTTATGGTACGAAATTGAAATTTGGTGAGGATTTTGAACTTTAAGTTTAGCAAATATAGTGCAATTATATTGTGTTTTTATTATGTGGGGTAGTTTTGATTAATTCCCTCCTTAAGGTTTTCGGGGGTGCTGAATCCAAATCTGAGGTTTGCGACTAAAATTTCGTGACGCAACATTAAACATGCAACCCACTCGAGAACACTAATTTACTACTTTTCGTGACGAAATTTAAATTTTTGTCTTTAACATGAACCACGATAATTTTTTTGATGGTCTTTGATGTGCTGAGTTCGCATCTGGTCTTGAAATTGCTCTAGCATGTCACGTTTTTGAGATATTCGAATCAAAAAATTTAAAAAATGCGTTTTTGATGCAAATTTGAGGTTATAATATTTCTCTAGGTAGTTATTTTCGAATTAACATATGAAATCATTATGAAGTATGAACATTTTACTTCGAAATTCTTTTTAAATCTTCCAAATACCTTCATTTATCTTTGAGAAAATCATTGATTAGTTGTAAGCCTTCGTCTTAAGAGTGTTCCGGACTTAAATGGTGATTTCATAAATAAGGTTTTGAAGCGTGTACTTGTCCGATCAAAACGATTAAGGTGTCTATGGACAGAAAAACTTGTTCTCTAGGACATCATTGGAAAACAAATTTTATTTTGTGATCTATTATTTGGTAAAAGCCTTTAAGAAAACGAGAATATGGCGAAAATGGCTTCTTTTCAAAGCAAATGAAGCTTACACTATAGCATTTTTGCAAACAAATGTTTAGTAACACAAAATTCCAAATTTTTGTTAGGACACTATTGAAGAAAATTTTTAATTTTGTACCTAATACAAATTTTAATAATACAAAATAAAAACGCTTGTAAGTTTTGAAAAACGCATTTTTGAGTCAATTTTTTATACCTAACGATATTTTTTTGACAATTTTTTTTAGTGGATATAAACTCAATTTATTATTCAATTTTCGTTAATTATAAAATCATTATTGTATCATTTGATATCGAAATTTTTAACTCGCAAAAGGCACTTTTTAACAGAAAATTCATGTAAAAGAAGTTCAAATCAGTTTCTTTTACAAAATATTTTTTTTAGTCCGCCTACAAGTGACCAATTAGTAAAAAAAAAAAAGTGTTATAAACCGGTCTTATATATGCAAAAAAAAGTTAGCAAATGACTGGTTTTGTTCACTCCAGAACACTGTTAAGCTACAGAATTTGAAAATACGCTAAATTTATAAATGTCAAATAAGGATTTCTTAAAAATAAATAGGAATGGATTGTTGCAGAAAAAATTTTGAACGAAAGTTTGTTCGAAATTGTATATACTTTAAATTTGTTTTTATGTAATTTGTGAAAAACCAATAGTCTTAGTTATAAACAAAATGAGTTTTTGTACCACTGTTTGCAAATTTGCATGTTCCGTCACGAAATTTTTGAAGCAAATCTCAGATTCGGATTAAGCACCCTCAAAAACATAAACCAGAATAAAAATCAAAACTACCCTACAATTTGAAAGCTAATAAGGGCCCAAATCTCGCAAATTAATAATCCTGCTTTTCATGATCTGGCAATCAGAAAATCTCGCTTTTAAAAATAATAACTCTTTTACAATTTGCCCTGGCCAGCAAATTGTATTTTTTTTTAGACCTAGGGTCGCCCTGAACTCGCCCTGAAGTAAAACTAGATTTTTTTGCGAGTGAGTTGAGGTAAAGAATAAACTGCCAAAGTGGGATGAGCTCTGAAGCATTTTTTGTTGTAGATTCACATGCTGTAGATAATTCTATGGTTTTTGAAATGGAAATTCAAGGAATACATGATCTGGCAATCAGAAAATCTCGCTTTTAAAAATAATAACTCTTTTACAATTTGCCCTGGCCAGCAAATTGTATTTTTTTTAGACCTAGGGTCGCCCTGAACTCGCCCTGAAGTAAAACTAGGTTTTTTGCGAGTGAGTTGAGGTAAAGAATAAACTGCCAAAGTGGGATGAGCTCTGAAGCATTTTTTGTTGTAGATTCACATGCTGTAGATAATTCTATGGTTTTTGAAATGGAAATTCAAGGAATACACAAATTCACTTTAAAACTAACAAAAAGAAATAAAAAACGAAAACTGTGGTTTTTTATCCATTTTTAAAAGAAATTTTGTTTCTTTATTATCTCAACAACACGATTGAAGACCCTTTGGTGTTTTTTGAGAACCAAAAAACCCCGGTTTTTTGATAATTCTTGGGGTTGTCAAGAAAACCTGGGTCGACCCTGGGTAAACTTCACTCCGCAATGCCCTAAAGGCAATTTTTGTAGGCAACAGCTGTTTTATAATCAGCTGCGTTTTTAAAAGGGACTACAGCATCACAAAGCTATTAAGATAACTTGGGATACAAATCTGAACGCTGCCAATTACAAAAACATTAAATCAATTCATAAGCTACCCTTTTATACAAACCTTAATAGGGCCAATGTCATAAGCCAATGAAAAATTGCTTTCAAAATCGTCAAGTGAACCAAATCATCTATTATCTCTTTTTTTGGAGTTCTTATGATGAAAATGCTAGTTTCAATGAAGTGAATTGCGCCCGGCTGCACTTTTATTATTTATTTAGCTTTTGTTCTAAAACTAACATATTGTTAATCCAGATGATAGATTTGATCCGTTACTTTGTTCAAAGGAACTCAAAAACTGTAAAATTTTGAAAGGATGAAATTCTCGCAAAAATTTAGAAACCGAAATTACGGGAACGCAAATTTACCCAAATTATGATTGCCTTATAAGCTATGAATTTATGTCCACAGAAATTTGTTGGGCAGATAGGTGGAGTTGCTTACCTACTTTCTACTTTTGATAAATAATTTTTTTAATAAATAGAAAAGAAATCATAAAAACTAGTCAGCAGTCCTTAACTATTTTACAAGCCAAACTATGTAGCATTTCGTTGTTTTATTGCAGAATAACTAAAAAATCCGTTTCCCATCAGCAGTGCACTAAGAGCAGATTTTGGGAGTTCATGTATAACCAAAATCTGAGTATGAGGATTTATAGGTATGTATGCATAGTGATATCTAATATTAAAGTCTGGCAGTTTTGTTTCTCAACTTTCGAAAGCGGTGGGGTGTTTAAAGGAGCTTGGTGTTCTTTTTTACTGTAGAGGCTGAAACCATTAATTTTTCCTAAGCATAAACACCTTAAATCCTGTCGGTCTAATTAATAGAACTCAGGATATAACATTTTTTTGCGAACTTTATACCTATATATTTTTTTTTGATACATATTCTATAAAAACAAAAAATCAACAAAATAGTCTCCAAAAAAAAAGGCCGATAAGGTTTGCTAAAAATCAAGATAACAGGAAAAATTACAGAGTCCTTTCCTATTTAAGAAAAAAAAAAGTTAATAACACAAAAATAAAAAACCAAGCTTGTCTCAACCCTCCACCCCCACCAAAGGCTGAGAAAAAACCTTCCATTTTGGTTATACATCCACTCCCAAAATCTGCTATCGGCTTACTAGTATTTCAATGTTTTTAGGCAATATACCCTCTAGCAAATAATTAATTGCTTTTTTTTCAGCTATAAAAACTAAAGAATTATCTATCAGCTGATACAAAAACAAAACATCAAAATTTCCCAAACACAAGGTCAGTAGACTTTCTCTGAATAGCTCTTTTATGTTTTGCAAAATAAGATTTTTTTAGTAGAGACTTGAATTCATTAATTTTCTAGTGAAAATCTTAGCAGTTTCTGCCTTCGCATTGAATTTATATTTTGTTTCTTTATAAAATTAGATCTATTATTGTTTATCAACACAAACAAGATTTGCTTTGATGACTTCAATTGCTAAGTAAAGAACAGCTTGGGTCACATGCTAGTTAGGTCTAAAGTAAACAAGTTTTCAACCAACCTGACAACGAAAACCTAATTAAAACAAAAAATGAACACAAATTTTTAAAACTTTTATTTGAAAACATTAATATTTCTTCTTTCTCCAAGTCCTGCCCTTGGACTACAATATGCAATTGAATTAACTAAATTGATCAATAGTTTAGATACAAAACCAAGTGTCAATATAATTGTAGAAAATAATTTGAAAAAGTTGCGTCATCATCTAACGACGACGACACACTCTCGGGAATTATTCTAATCAACTTGAAATCAAGAGACAGAGCAAAAAAAAGAAGAAATAAAATATGACATTTTTGGGTACTTATTATTTTTCTTGTCGCGTTTTGCCTTTTTTAACAAAGAAATCAGCCTCATGCACCCGTCCCCCTTCTTGAATTGGGAAGCAAGTTAGAAATTAAGGTGAACAATATTTGACGATAGAAAACAATTAACTGCGATATATGAATACATTTGAACTTGACAATAAATATTTTTAATGTGTTGTAATAAATAGGCAGTAAGTATTTAAACTGACTTCATCTGTTTGGCACCGCTGGCTACAACCTCCCAAAGGCCCACCATGGATGAAACGACCCACTAATTGATTAAAATGATAATTTTCGTCTTCGAAAACTGGTTAATTAATGGTGACAAATCTCGTAGCCAACAGTCGAAACCAAATTTAGCGAAGGTGTTTTCAGTTATTGCATATAGGTTTTAACAATAAATATATATACTTTTTTGTTGTTTTTATTCTCACCGTGAAGGGAATTCCTTCGACAGATCCAACTGCATAACACCGATCTCCAGCATTACAGGCACCACTTAAGACTTGATGACGATTCATTTTAATTAAATCACTTTGTTCTTGAACATATATGTAATTTTGGTTTCTATTGAAACATTTTTCAAATGTATACACTAGCGAAGAAAATTCAGGATTTTATTTATTCGCGATACATTGCACTAATTTACTAAAAAATTCATTCTAAAAACTTTTTCTCCTTCGTAGTAAAATTTTTTTCTTTCTCCTCTGACATATCTTTTCGTAAAATTTTCTGCTGTCAAAAAATCAATACGTGCAATAACTTGTAATAGATTTTTATTTCATTCAAGAAAAAGTAATAAAGTTAATGGATGCGTTCAGTGCTTGATTCAGACCTTTTTAAAAAAATAAACGTTTTCATCGCGAAGCACATTCGGTAATTTTTATAAATTATCCCTGAGGCCACACGAGCGAGTAATCGCTAGCGAGTTACTAATACATCGAAACGTTTCCTACGCGCTAGCCAACTGGCTTGCCTTTTTCAAAGCCAGTCGAGAAGCGAGTAGAGTGGCGAGTGATTTGACAATTAATGTATGTACCCAACTCGCTAGCGAGTACTCGCTCGTGTGGCCTCCGGGTAATTCCAATACACAGGCAGACTTAGGGCCGGTTTGTTCACACCTTATCAACTTTAATCAATGATTATTCCAGTTGATTATCATTGAATGCGTTTGTTCAGAAAAATTCCAAACAGAGAATCCATGATTTTAGCACTTAATTGGAGAAATCACAGATTCGCCGATTTTAGTACGATTTATAGTACGTTTTCATTAAGGCCTGGTCAAACAGAACGCAATCCGGTGATCTTTGTGAGAAATTAAAAACAAAATTTGATCGCTGTGGTCTCTCTTACCCAGTGAAGTATTGATCGTAACGCCGGATCGCGTTCTGTTTGACCAGGCCTTTAGAGCTTAAATGAGGTAATATCGCAAATCAAAAAGTGTTTTCTTTTTAAATTTAATAATTTCGTTTGACAGCTCATTTCATGTTTGAATTTTAACTGGCTTTTTGTTGTTGTTGTTTTTTTCCTTCTGCTTCCATTGAGCTTTGACATTTTCATACAAAACCTTTTCAGAGCTCTTCAAACTGTGGTCAATCAGGTAAGTTCATTAGGTTGTTACTTAATTTCCAACCTAATTTTGTGCAAATTTCGAAAGGTGAATTTGTATTTGAAATAAGATGATTTGGAATCGAATTTGGAAATTTTCAACGAAATTACCTCATTTTGGTCTGGAATTCCTTTTGTTCATCATTCGTTATGTCACTATGAAAAAAAATCTATCCAATTTCTACGAACAAAAAATAAAAATAAAGAGAAACCAAACATCGTCCATCTTACAAAACAAAAACAATTTGTATAGATATAACTACTATTGTTGTTATTTATTTTATTTACTATCCAAGAATTGCCTTTTTTACAAGGCCTTATATAAAATTTAAAGAAAAACTACAACTGGGAATTCCATCAGTAGGTTTCACAAAATGCCAGCACTACCCACACTTCAACTGATGCCAGAGTTACACGATTGGAAAACTGGCAGGATAGTGACAAAAACAACAACAAAAGAATGGACCATATCATTCTTTTTTGTCAATATAGTGGCAGCATTCCAGTCGTGTAAGCCTGGCATAAACATTTATTTGGAAAGGTTGCAAAAGAAAATTCAATCAGCTGCATTAAAATAAAAAACAAATTTCACGTGGGTAGTTATTCTGTAGTAATTTAAAACAAAATAATTAAATTAAATACAAAATTAAATTCCGATTCCGAGACATGCTCTTTACACAAAAAATAGGTCTGTTCCTTTACTTTGAATTTCTGTGATTTTCTGTGCTTTTCTGCGCATTTTAGTCCAAACTTGTGTCAAAGTTCATATAAAAAAAAATTTTTGACACAAGTTTGGATTAAAAATCACAGAAACCCAAAGTAAAGGATCAGACCTAATGTTTCTTTCGAAATCCCACTCACAGTTAAAAAAGTAGATGACAGTTAACTTCTGACAATTGATTTGACAGATTGACTGGAAAATGGAAAGATTCTTGGGAAAACCATGATTTATTAATCAAACTGAAAATTGAGTGAGCAAACACTCTTTATTGATTATCATAGATTTATAACTATGGATTAAACAGAATCAGGGATAATCTGATTGCAGATTTAACGCACTGTGACATACTGGCCCTTATTTCTTAGATTTCTTAGACTGTTTACTAGTTAGAAACTTTCTTAAAAGTTTTTAATAGTTGGAAATATGATTTATTTATTTAAATAAAATGCAAAGTTAGTCAAACTTTGGCAAGCAATTCCGAAAGGAAATCATCTCATTTCCCATACAAATTCGCATTTTGAAATGAAATAATTTCAACCAAATTAATTAAATAAGTCAAAACCTTGCGAACACACCCAACTGAAGACCTCTGAAAAATATTTGTATGAAAATTGTTCAGTTTATATATCAGTGAGCGGACGAATCCAAAATTTCTTTTTACTTAGTATTTGACAGCAAAACTGGGGAAGTTCTTTGACAAACCCCTTCAAGCAAATTCACTGACCAAACTTTTTCGGTACTGCTTGGATCCTTAAAAAATGAGCTCTTACGGAGATTCTATATTTTTCCCACTTATTTTTTTTTAGTTTACTTTTGCAAGTCGTGCGGTGGAGATCATTTCTTGTTTTAATTCGTTTTGTTGTAAAAACTTAAACACATTTTCGGTCAACAATACAAACTAAATGCAATTTTGCTTTGCTAGTGCAAATAAGTGTGTTTTTGTAAATATTTATATAAATTCCAAATAAATGTGCTTTGGAAGGAAAAACATTCTTCTTGTTCTTTGTTTGTCCCTTGTCTGTGGTTGTCGGTTGTTGCTTGTAGGAAATTTAGAACTCCATAAGGGAATTTTTCTCTTCATACCTACTGGTTTCGGTACTTGCTAAGTATGGTGAATTTTGTTTCTCACAACGCATGCGCAAGTGGGTCCGCGGTGATTCTAATTTCCATACTAGTCTGAGCCGTAAAACGCAGTTTTGAGGATCCACATTTGGATCCGAAAACGTAGTCGTTCATACGTTATCCACTACGTTTTCGGATCCAAAACGGACTCCTTTGCTTGAAGGGACAGTTACTGGACAAACAAATGTCAAGGCCCAATGGAAGTAGAAAGAAAAAAAGCGATAAACAGCCAGTTGAAATGCAAAAATGAAATGAGCTGTCAAACAAAATTACAAATAACAAATGAGATGAAAACACATTTCGGATCTAATAAAAACTTAGTATTGGACAACTTTTGGACAACTGTGAACAAAGTTCATTAATATCATTTTGGAGTTGGATGGCTGTTTTAAGTTAAAAAATGTTACAAATAAGACTGTGGTACATTTTGTTTTGTTGGGTATCCAAGTCAAGGAATATTAATATAAATTTACCTATTTAAATCCGCCGTATGACTTCGTTTTTATTAAATTATTCGACGCGTTTCGAAAATAGTAGGCGTGTTTTTTTATCATCGAGATCTGGATCTGGATTAGCAAAACAAAAACAAAATAATGGGAATTATTTTTGTTACACGTGTTAAAAGTTAATCCAGATCCCGATCCAGATCCAGATCCCTATGATAAAATAACACGCCTAGTGTTGTCATCATCAGGAAAATGTTTGTTTCACATACAAAAACAATTAGATTGCACAAAGTATCACCACTGACGGTGCGTCAATAAGACGTTTTAGACAGTGTCTACCCTACCGTAAAGAGAAAAAAAAAGAAACCTACTCGTTAAAATCAAGAAAACTGTGTTTACATTCATTTCATTATATCCCTAAATCCATAACCTATCTCAAATTGTCAACAGCTATAATTTGCCAAACATAAATCATAACATTCATCCCTTACTATTCACACACTCACATTTTCCACACCTACTTTTATATCATTAAATAATTTGACCTCTACCAACAACCACAAAGCACAAAATCTCAATACTCAAACACAATACACACACTTTAGCTTCGCTATGCCTCTGCACTCTGCATCTGCTACGTGCTTCGGGAAACCCCGACTGAAAACGAAGACAAAGTCTTTCGTTCTACCTAAATTATATGAAAATAAAATCAGCGGGTTATGTTGCTCAGGTATAATTTCTATGTGGAGCAAGTAGACAGATTCGAATCTGTCTAATTGCTTATTTTGCTCTGAACTTTGAAGTAAATTCGAAACTTTTTCGTTGACTGGTTTGAGGAGAACAACTTCTTCATTTTTAATTTTGGAGTTGATTAAAGAGGAGGATTATTTTTTGTTTTTTTTTTTATTTATCTTTGGAATTATTATTTTTTTGTTTATCGTTCGTTCACCATCCAGTGGCCAGAAGGTCAACTGGTCAACCCAAAAAAATGCAATAGGTAGGAAGACTGGACTCTTTCGCAGAAGTACACTACTGACGAAAAACAAAATTAAGGGAATAATAATTTTATCCGTGTGTGTTTTGAAGAGCTGTATCTCTGTGATTAGTTGTCGTATTGAGTCGAAACAAGGAGCATTTTGAAACTGTATGTTTCTTCATGTTTTTAAATTGTTTTTAAAATACGTACATATTTATTTTAAGGTACCATTACTGCCTTATTGCGAAATTGTAAGAAATGGTACGAGAATCAAATGTTCTATTATTTTCTTTGTTTTAAGGGTTTCGTGGATTTTTTTTTAAATAAATCAATGCATTTTTTATTCAGCTTTAATTAAGGTCTACAAGTTTTGTTTCTTTGAGATACACCAATCCTATATCGCTTTTAATCAAACATATGCATACTTTTGTCTTTGATCACCATTATCTCAACAAAAATAATACGGATGAGGATGACACATTAAATGCAAGGACAGTTTTGAAGACTTAGTCGGCATTTACATTACCCGATTTTTCCAGTACGATTTTTCCCAAAATCGTGTGAAATGTTTACATGAAACGATTTTTCCAGTCCGATTTCTATTCCTTTCCTCTTCATACTTTATTGCTGTCTCTTTCATTTTGCATTCAGAGGTAGATGGCATATTAGGACCAGCGTTGCCTATTGTATTTTTTTTTTCGTAAAACACATCTACTGGCAATCAAATACTTTTTGATTTTACGAAAAAAAAAAATATAATTCAACAAAATTAAAACCACAAATAATTTCATTATCATTGTTGTTGTTTTTTCTCCTGAAACCCAACCTTTAAGTGCCTTGCATATGAGCCGTGTAGCAAACTATGTATGTATTTTCAATCACTTATATGTTATTATTAAATTCTTCTTCGAAAATATAAATACAAATTTGAAAATGCATATCTACTACGAAAAAAAAATAAATCTACTTACTGCATTTTGTTTTTGGATCAACTTCGGAAAATTCTCCGATTAGTGGCAACGCTGAACACACAAGACTCTGGGAAAAGTATAAAAGAGAACGCAAACATACTGGAAAAATCGTGTGAGTTTGGCAGGAACGGACGATTTGGTCCTTACCCCTCACTTTCTACTCCCTTCACCAATGAACAAAAGATCGTGTGTGGAAAAATCGGGTGGTGTAAATGCCGACTTAGTCGGCATTTGCACCACCCGATTTTTCCAGTAGGATTTTTCCCAAAATCGGGTGAAATGTTTACATGAAACGATATGAAACGATTTTTCCAGTCAGATTTGTGTCCCTGGTCCTCTTCATACTTTATTTCTGTCCCTTTCATTTTGCATTCAGAGGTAGATGGCATTTTAAGACCACCGTTGCATTTTACATTTTTTTTTTGTAAAACAAATCTACTGCCAATCAAATACTTTTTGGTTTTACAAAAAAAAATTAAAATTCAAAACAATAAAAACCACAAATAATATCGTCATCATTGTTATAGTTTTTTCTCCTGAAACCTACCCTTTTAGTACCTTGCATATGAGGCGTATAGCAAACCAAAAATGCAAATGGTTGTGAATTCTGACATTATTCTTTCAAATGTGTAATTTACTTGGTCGTCGAATGACGTGAATTTTCATAAAAATAAACCCATGTTTTCTTTTTGAAATTGTTGATATCATCGTTTATTTACTTTGTCGAAAAAAGTTAAGCCAAAATTAGTTGATATTTGCGTTTGGAATTGCCTTAACAAATTTATTCACAGTCTAAGATATTTGGTAATGTTTTAAGTATGTATTTTCAATCAAATATGTGTTATTTTTAATTTATTTTTCGAAAAAAAGGGAACGCAAACATATTGGAAAAATCGTGTGAGCTTGCCAGGAACGGACGATTTGGTCCTTACCCCTCACTTTCTACTCCCTTCACCCATAAAAAAAAGATCGTGTGAAAAAAATCGGGTGGTGTAAATGCCGACTAACTTGATAGCATAGTCGGCATTTACACCACCCGATTTTTCCTCAGACGATCTTTTGTTCATCGATGAAGGGAGTAGAAAGTGAGGGGTAAGGACCGAATCGTCCGTTCCTGGCAAACTCACACGATTTTTCCAGTATGTTTGCGTTCTCTTTTATACTTTTCCCAGAGTCTTGTGTGTTCAGCGCTGCCACTAATCGGAGAATTTTCCGAAGCTGATCCAAAAAGAAAATGCAGTAACTAGATTTTTTTTTTCGCAGTAGATATGCATTTCCAAATTTGTATTTGTATTTTCGAAGAAGAAATTAATAATACATATAAGTGATTAAAAATACATACATAGTTTGCTACAAAGGTCATATGCAAGGCACTTAAAGGTTGGGTTTCAGGAGAAAAACAACAACAATGATGATGAAATTATTTGTGGGTTTAATTTTGTTGAATTAAATTTTTTTTCGTAAAACCAAAAAGTATTTGATTGCCAGTAGATGTGTTTTACGAAAAAAAAAAGCAATAGGCAACGCTGGTCCTAATATGCCATCTACCTCTGAATGCAAAATGAAAGAGACAGCAATAAAGTATGAAGAGGACAGGAATAGAAATCGGACTGGAAAAATCGTTTCATATCGTTTCATGTAAACATTTCACACGATTTTGGGAAAAATCGTACTGGAAAAATCGGGTAATGTAAATGCCGACTTAGTCGGCATTTACACTACCCGATTTTTCCGCAGACGATCTTTTGTTCAATGGTGAAGGGAGTAGAAAGTGAGGGGTAAGGACCAGATCGTCCGTTCCTGGCAAACACACGATTTTTCCAGTATGTCGGCATTTACACTACCCGATTTTTCCAGTACGATTTTTCCCAAAATCGGGTGAAATGTTTACATGAAACGATCTTTCCAGTCCGATTTGTGTCCCTGTCTTCTTCATACTTTATTGCTGTCCGTTTCATTTTGCATTCAGAGGTAGGTGGCATATTAAAACCAGCGTTGCCTTTTACATTTTTTTGTAAAACAAATCTACTGCCAATGAAATAATTTTTGGCTTCACAAAAAAAATTAAAATTCGAAAAAATTAAAACCACAAGTAATTTCATCAACATTGTTATTGTTATTTCTCCTGAAATCCACCCTTTTAGTGTATTGCATATGAGCCGTGTAACAAACTGAAAATTGCAAATAGTCGTGAATTCTGAAATTATTCTTTCAAATGCGTAATTTGCTTGGTCGTCAAATGACGTGAATTTTCATAAAAATAAATCAGTAAATGGGTACTAAAAACGTTTAAATTTGAGTGAATTTTGCCATTATCTGCTTTATGAAATTCGTCCTGACGCTGGGGGCTGCGAATAATTAGCGTTTGATGGTTCTCAGAAAATAGCTTATTGGTCACGTAGAAAATATAAAATGCATAATTTTACAATTAAAACAAATTTAAAGCCATGTTTTGTTTTTAAAATTGTTGATAGCATCGTTTATTTACTTTGTCGAAAAATTTAAGCCAGAATTATTTGATATTTGCGTTTGGAATTGCCTAAACAAATTTATTCGCAGTCCAAGATCTCAGGCAATGTTTTAAGTATGTATTTTCAATCAATTATCTGTTATTATTAATTTCTTTTTCGGAAATACAAAAAGAAATTTGAAAATGCATATCTCCTGCGAAAAAAAAAATAAATCTACTTACTGCATTTTGTTTTTGGATCAACTTCGGAAAAATTTCCGATTAAAGGCAACGCTGGTCAGCACTAAACATACAAGACTCTGGAAAAAGTATAAAAGAGAACGCAGCCATACTGGAAAAATCGTGTGAGTTTGCCAGGAACGGAAGATTTGGTCCTTAAGCTAGAACTATAATGCTCGGAGGGGCACTTAAGTGGTCGGAAGAAAACAAGCGAATACACGGAAAGCATTTGACGCGACTATAATTGCGAAGTGGAGCGTTTTGTCAAGTTTCGTTCAACTTTGGTTACGGAAGTGAGGTGCACTCCCGAGCGCACCTCACTTAAGTAAAACTGACATTTGGTGAAATAGGAATGTCAAAAAGAGAAAGATGATAGTTACATTATGGGTGTGTTCCCCTTTTTTCGGTATGGAAAGCTACTTTTCGTTGGTTTTTGACATTAGCTTCAGTGCCCTTCCGACTATTATAGTTCTACCTTTACCCCTCACTTTCTACCCCCTTCACCTATGAACAAAATGCCGACTATGTTTGCGTTCTCTTTTATACTTTTTCCAGAGTCTTGTGTGCTCAGTGTTGACTAGCGTTGCCACTAATCGGAAAATTTTCCGAAGTTGATCCAAAAACAAAATGCAGTAAGTAGATTCATTTTTTTTCGCTGTAGATATGCTTTTCAAATTTGTATTTGTATTTTCGAAAAAGAAATTAATAATAGGCGTGTTCAGGAAAATGATATCTCCGACGGCTTAGTGTCAAAAACTGAGCAAGCGAATCCAATATTTTCCTTCCTTAGTTATTTGACAGCAAAATTGTTGAGGAATCCTGTTCACGAGACTGAGATTGCTGAGGGCTCTGAGATCTCATTTTCCTGAACATATAATTGATTGAAAATACATACATAGTTTGCTACACGGCTCATATGCAAGGCACTAAAAGGTTGGGTTTCAGGAGAAAAAACAACAACAATGATAATGAAATTATTTGTGGTTTTAATTTTGTTGAATTATATTTTTTTCTCGTAAAACCAAAAAGTACCTTTTTGATTGCCAGTAGATGTATTTTACGAAAAAAATGCAATAGGCATCGCTGGTCCTAATATGCTATCTACCTCTGAATGCAAAATGAAAGAGACAGCAATAAATACTGAAAAGGACAGGGATTAGAAATCTGACTGGAAAAATCGTTTCATGTAAACATTTCACACGATTTTGGGAAAAATCGTACTGGAAAAATCGGGTGATGTAAATGCCGACATAGTCGCTGGTCGATTTTTCCGAAAATCGGGTGAAATGTTTACATGAAACAAAAGCCGTTTTCCTTTGGAGGTGGCAAAGTACTTATGAGTAGATGAAAACCCTAATCTAGTACTACCAAGTGCACATATGCTCTCATGTGCGAGTATAGATACATTTTACATGGGAAAGCAGTTTGAGGTGTTCCATTGAAAAAAGCTAGCAAAGTACTTGCAAGTACTTCGCCACCTCCAAAGGAAAACGCCTAATATGAAACGATTTTTCCAGTCAGATTTCTATGCCTGTCCTTTTCATACTTTGTTGCTGTCGCTTTCATTTAGCATTCAGAGGTAGATGGCATATTAGGACCAGCGTTACCTATTGCATTTTTTGTCGTAAAACACATCTACTGGCAATCATATAGGTACTTTTTGGTTTTACGAAAAAAAATATAATTCAAAAAAATTAAAACCACAAATAATTTCAGCATCATTGTTGTTGTTTTTTCTCCTGAAACCCAACCTTTTAATGCCTTGCATATGAGCCGTGTAGCAAACTACGTATGTATTTTCAATCAATTATATGTTATTAATAATTTCTTTTTCAAAAATACAAATATAAATTTGAAAATGCATATCTGTTGCGAAAAAAAATAAATCTACTTACTGCATTTTGGTTTTGGATCAACTTCGGAAAATTTTCCGATTAGTGACAACGCTGGTCAACACTGAACACACAAGACTTTGGAAAAAGTATAAAAGAGAACGCAAACATACTGGACAATTCGTGTGAGTTTGCCGGGAACGGACGATCTGGTCCTTACCCCTCACTTTCTACTCCATTCACCCATGAACAAAAGATCGTGTGAGGAAAAATCGGATGGTGTAAATGCCGACTATGACAAATTAAAAATAGCTAAGACTTGTTAAGAAAAAGAACGCTCTATTAATGTTTTGTTCGTAACGGTTTGTGAAACTCCTTTAGTACTAACCTTTATAATAGTTTCTTCACAGTTTCATCATTGTATATCCAATCTATAGTATTCTCATGAAACACGATTTTTTTCTTCATGAGAATACTATAGAAAATTTATATACACAATGGTTTCATAAGGATCATTGTAGGCAAAGAAAAAGAGTGAGCAAGAAACAAAAAAAAAAAAATAGAGATTCATATCTGTCGTTTTGCCGTGCTAAAGAGAAGTGTATTGAGATCTAAAATTATTAATCAAGTGAAAAAAGCTTATTAAACTAAGTAAAAAAGTAAAATAAAGATTAGTATGGTGAATAATTGTAATACGTTATTAAACGAAACATAAAATATAATGTAGTGCATGTGCAATGTTAAGTCCTTAAAAAATGCCTCTGACACTGAGTGTATAAATATTTCATTTCACAAGCTAATTTACTCGGATATTTCCACATAAAGTAATGTGAAGTGATGTTTTTTAGATAAACAAACTACCGTGGAATACTTTTAAATTGATATTTTATGGTATTTTGATTTCAAAAAAGCAAATTTGGTGTTAACAAAAATATACTTTAGGCTAGGACCGCACTTGCGATTTTCAATCGCTACGATTAAAAAATCGCGATCGCAACAAATTATTGCCATGCACTCACTTGCGATTATCTGTCGCGCGATTATTTAATCGCAAGAAATAGAACAAAAAGCTTTTAATATGAATGCACGCACATGCGTCTATTTAATTTCGTGACAGAAAAAACGCTCAAAAAATAGATCTGGTTCCATTTTTTTAATCGCTGCGATTTTAAAGTCGCATATGTGTGCATTCACATTTAAAACCATGTGTCTCATTTCTTGCGGCTAAATAATCGTACGTTTGAAAATCGCAAGTGCGTGTATAATTTTTTCTAGTTGCGATTACGATTTTTTAGTCGCGCTATTTTAAATCGCAAGTGTGAGCACAACAATGTAAGTCCGTTTGTTTCATTTTACCTTTCGACAATCGCATCACCAGAAAAATGGAACAAATTTTCGACTTTTAATCGTCGCGATTTGTAGGTCGCATGTGCGTTCATTCTTATTCAAATTCATGTGTTCTATTTCTGGCGACTAAATAGACGCGCGATTGAAATCGCAAGTGCGGTCCTAGCCTTAATCGAGTGATTAGTTGAGATTCATCTGTCATGTCATGGGAAATTCTCGCCCAGGGACGAATTAGTTTTTGTTGGTGATGGCAAGGCGCTCAAACCCATTTAGCAACCATAATGCAAAGTTATTTTTCAACGTTTTAAATTAAATATTTTTAGATGTCTTTCTGCTGTTGCCTTTCTATCTTGTCGGTTTTGTATCTTCGCCAAAAAGTGTTCAATAGTTAAAAAGTATTTTACGACAGTGTATTTATCTAAAAAACATCACCTCGCATAAAATAAAAAATATGAGACAGAACTTACCTGTGAAATATAAATTTGTACACCGTATTATACGCGTGTTTACAGGATTTAATGTAGCATTGCATGTTCTTTTATATATATGTATTTTCAAAAAAAGCATTGCATCACAGATACTATAGTTCCATAGATATCGCACGCAGAGGAAAAAAAAATGACAATTTTTCAACCGACTGGGACGTACCTCTACGTCCCAGTTTGATCGAACTCGTGTGAATAATACTTAAACTTGATGTTACCCTAAATTGTGTTTGAGTATCAAGTTGCTTGTTGTGTTTTCTTTTTTTGTGTGTGTGTTTGTTCCTGTTTTAAGTTTATTTTGGTTGAGTATTTAAATGTAGGTACCTAAGTTCTTTTATGTGTATGTATGTATGTATATTTTGTATTGCATTGTGAAATGTGAACGCTGTATCGCTGTATGTATGAAATACTTCTTTATCAAGGTTGGCTACATTTTGTCTGCATAAGAGAAAGGCATTTGAGAAGAAAAATGAACAGAATACATTTTAGTGTAGGTAAACATTTTTGTTGGTAGAAAAACACTTACATACGAAGACGAGAGGGGTACAAAAAATAATTTTGAATAGTTGCCTTTTCTTATTCTCAAAAAATGACGACAAATTTTATTATTTGGAAATAATATGAAGATGATAATATGAAGGTAATTACCGAAACCCCTTCTTAATAATGTTATGGTTAATTTAATAGGAGAGGTGGTAGGAACAATTAATAGAATTTTAATACAAGAGCGTATACAAGGGCATGCAATTGAGTTGAAATATATTTTTTGTGAAAGTAACAAATTAAAAAAATATATTTTTTGAAATGCTTAAATTTTTTTTTGACCAGTGTTTTTCTTTAAAAAAAAAACCGAAATCCCACAGCAGATTTTGGGTGTGAGTGATAGCAAAAAAAGAAGTATAGGCGTCGAAAGCTTGATTAAAAGCTGTTCAAGAAATCAAAGTCTTGCATCCACAACTGGGGCCTTTGCGATTAAGCAATGTATTGAAAAAAATATGAATGCAACTTCGAGTGTAATCGTGTTAGCCAACATTGGGTTTCACCCCTCCCTAAATAAGCTCCTCCTTGAGTGTAGATATAGTTCGCTCTACCTGACCGTTTAAAAAATTCAATATTCTAAGTGAAAAATGTTTTTTTTTACACAGTCTGGCAGGGCGAACTAAACACTTAAATGATCTAAGATTCCGCGATATGGGATCCGCGGAGCTTATCTTACTTACTTACTTAAGGTGGCGCTACAGTCCGGGGTGGACCAGGGCCTCAGCCAACAAGCTTCTTCCAGCCGGCTCTAGAAACCGAGCTAGCTGTCTCCAGTTTCGCACGCCAAGTTGGTTGAGGTCCTCTTCCACTTGCGTGCGCCACCTTTTACGCTGTCCACCTCTACTGCGTTGTCCCACGGGGTTGGATTCAAAGACTTTCCGGGCCGGAGCATTGGTGTCCATTCGCTCTAGATGACCCAGCCATCTCAGTCGTTGGCTTTTCACTTTTGTGGCTAGGTCGGTGTCGCTGTACAGCCCATACAGTTCGTTGTTGTATCTTCTTCTCCATTCCCCATCTATGCAGATGGAACCAAAAATCACCCGGAGAATTTTCTTCTCAAAACAGCCTAACGCGTTCTCATCCACTGTTAGCAGTGTCCATGCCTCTGCACCATACATCAGGACCGGGATGATAAGCGTCTTATACAGGGACAGTTTAGTTGCTCGAGAGAGGGCTTTGCTTCTCAATTGCCTTCTTAGCCCAAAGAAACAGCGATTGGCAAGAGTAATTCTTCATTTGATCTCAGCGCTGGTGTCGTTCGCTGAGTTTATAGCGGATCCTAGGTAGACAAAGTCTCTGACTACCTCAAAATTATAGCTGTCTATAGTGACGTTCTGTCCGAGACGTCGGTGTTGGGTGTCCTTTCTTGTGGACAGCATATATTTTGTTTTGCTTTCATTCACCGTTAACCCCATCTTCTTGGCTTCCTTCTCAATGCTCACAAAAGCACCACTGACATCACGCTTTGTTCGTCCGATTATGTCAATGTCGTCAGCGTAAGCGAGTAATTGGACGGACTTTTGAAAGATTGTGCCTCTGGTGTTGACGTGAGAGTTTTGCACTATTCTTTCAAGAACGATGTTGAAGAAGTCGCATGACAGCGCGTCGGCTTGCCTAAAACCTTTTTTGACATCAAAGGTGTCGGTGAGGTCTTTGCCGACCTTGATGGAGCAGCGTGCATTCTCCATCGTCATCCTGCACAAACGGACGAGTTTGGCAGGGATGCCAAAACTAGACATTGCTCTATATAGCTCGTCTCTATAGATGCTGTCATACGCGGCCTTGAAATCGATAAAAAGGTGGTGGGTATCGATTTGGAACTCCTGGGTTTTCTCCAAGATCTGTCGTAGTGCGAATATTTGGTCGATGGTGGACTTCCCTGGCCTAAAGCCACACTGATATGGACCTATCAGGTTGTTGACGAATGGCTTCAGGCGTTCACAAAGTACGGCAGAGAAGATCTTGTAGGCGATATTAAGAAGACTGATGCCTCTGTAGTTGGTACAGTCCAGAGGATCGCCTTTCTTGAGGATCGGGCAAACAATACTGAGGTTCCATTCATGAGGTTCCATTCATGCTTTCTTCCGACCATATTTTACAGATGAGCTGGTGCATACTCCTAACCAATTCATCGCCAGCCGCTTTGAATAGCTCAGCCGCAAGGCCATCAGCTCCAGCAGCTTTATTGGACTTAAGTTTAGATATGGCTATCCTCACTTCGTCAAGATCGGGTGGACGGAATTGTTGGCCTACGTCGTCCAGGTTGAATGGTGCAATTTGCATGGTAGCGGAATTCGGTTCGTCATCGCCGTTATACAATTTGCAGAAATGATTTTTCCATATCCTCAGCACCGACTGCGTTTCCACCACGATGTTCCCCTGATCGTCCTTGCAGGCTTCGGTTCGGGGTTTGTAACCTTGGGAGGTTCTTTTTACTTTTTGGTAAGACTTCCGAACTTCATTCCTGCAGTGGCATCCCTCTAATTCCTCGATCGCGCGCTTCTCATGCTCTTTCTTTTTCTTTCTGAGAAGCTTGTGTTCCTCTTTCCTCTTCTGCTCGTAGAGCTCACGAGCAGCTCTGGTCCTTCTATGCAGCGCCGCTTTGTATGCCTGTTGTTTGGCTGCATGTACTTGCCGGCATTCCTCGTCGAACCAGGGGTTTCGCTGTGGTGGTCGTGCGAAGCCCAGCACGTCAGAGGCGGCATCTCTGATGGCTTCCTGGCAGTTTTTCCACTGGTCCTCGATGTTTGCAGTTGGCGGCAAAGGACTAGTTAAGAGGGCGCGAGAGACTCGATCGGAAAAGGACCTGGCGATTTCTTGCGACTGTAGCCGTCCGACGTTGAACTTCCTGACAGTATTTCCCTGTTTTGGCTTTGGTCTGGATATCCGTAGCATTACCTTTGCTACAACGAGGTAGTGGTCCGAGTCAACGTTGGCTCCTCGGAACGTTCGGACATCCTTGATACTGGAGGAGTGCCTTGCGTCGATCGCAATGTGGTCAATTTGGTTGGCGGTTGATTGACCAGGAATTCGCCATGTCCCCTTATGAATATCGAGATGCGGGAACTGCGTACTAGCTACCACAACGTTTCGCCCCGCAGCAAAGTCGATTAGCCTGAGTCCGTTATCGGAGGTGGTGTCGTGCAGGCTGTATCTTCCGATTGTGCCACCAAAGACGTCTTCTCTTCCTAGTTTGGCATTAAAATCACCCAAGACAATTTTAATGTCATAGCTAGGGCATTGCTCATATGTCTTGTCCAGGAGCTCGTAGAACTCGTCCTTGGTGTCGTCATCTTTCTCCTCTGTGGGGGCATGCGCGCATATCAGGCTGATGTTGGCGAATTTAGCCTTGATGCGAATTGTCGTGAGGCGCTCGTTCACATAATTGAAACTCAAGACCTCTTGCCTCAGTCTGCCTCTAACAACAAATCCACATCCAAAAAGACGCTGCCCTTGTGGTCGGTAACAGTCACCGTAGTATATATCGCAGTCTTTCAGTTTTCTTTTGCCCGGCCCATCCCATCGCACTTCTTGGATGGTAGTGATGTCTGCTTTGTAGCAGTCTAGGGCCTCCGCTAAATGTTCGGCTGCACGTGGTCTATAGAGAGACAGAACATTCCACGTGCAGATCCGAAGTTCGTTGTCCTTATTTCGTTTGCTAGGTTCGTCAACAGTAAATCCGTCCGTATCCGAGGCTTGTTGATGCTTCGCAACTAAAATAGCTTTACGTGGCCGGGAAGTCACCCCGACGGCACGACCCCCAACCTGGAGGACCAGACCCTATATATATAACTCCAAGGGCGGGGAGCCGGATTAACCGCTCCTTATAGGCCTGAGCTCCGAATATGTCGTAGTAGCCCGTATAAGGTGTTCACTAAGTAGTTCAGCCTAACTGGAACTGTAGACACCACCGTTGATTCCATCTTGAGAATTCTTCCGCTGCCACCTGGATGAAGGAGAAGTGCCTTAGTGGGAACACTCATCCCCCCCTCTCTCGTTTGCTGCCCCCTAAAACCGTCCACAGGGATTGGAACCCCATCTTCAGTTAAAGGTACTAGGCACCCGATGTTCACCACTTGGAGGTGAGAGTAGGAGTTGATAGACAGAGGTTCGCTTTGAAAAAAAGCTTATGGGCGCTTGTGTCCTCTTGAATGCACCGTGTCTACCCTTTGAACATCGCGGAGCTTATCTAGGGAGGGGTGAAAACCAATTTCGGCTAACACGATTATCCGCGAAGTTGCATTCCTATTTTTTTTTTTTTTTTTTTTTTTTGATGCACTGCCTAATCACAAAGGCCCCAGTTGCGGACTGCAAGACTTTGATTTTTTGAATAGCCTTTAATGAAGCTTTCGACGCCAATACTTCTTTTTTTGCTATCACTCACACCAAATTTGCTGTGCGCTCTTAGTCTTAAATGTTTAAATTCAAGTAGTTAAAGTTTAATTTAATTAAGGCTTTGATGAAATTTAAAGAATTAAAGCTAGTTAAAGTAAGTGAGGAACGAGAAGAAAATATTTGGTAATGCAAATTTTAAGTATTTATTAATATGTTAGACCAAGAGCCGACAGCAAATTTTGGGAGTGGAGGTATAACCAAAATCGGAGTATGAGGGATTTTAGGTACATGTATCGTGATCTGGAATATTAAAGTCTGGCAGGTTTTGTTTTCAGCCTTTGGTGGGGGTGGGGGTTTAAAAGCCGCGTAGTTTCCTATTTATATGGTAGGGTCATTAGAACTTCAATTCACTTTTAAAAAATAGGATATGATGCTCTGTCATTTTCCCTAAGTTTCAAGACTTATATTTTGGTGAGCTGATAAATAGGACCCATAATTTTACCTTTTTAAGCAAACCTTTTTAAGTGTTTTTGTGGAGACTTTATTTGCTGATTTTTTGTTTTGTTGAAAATCTCCAAAAAAGGGATGGTAAGGTTCACGTAAAATGGTTATATCTTGAGTTCTATTAATCGGACCGTCAATATTGTGGTGTTTATGCTTAGGAGAAATGACAGGGAATCATATCCAATTTTTAAAAAATAAATTAAAGAGGTTATAACCCTGAAAATAAATCAGAGGATCTAGCACTTTTTAACCCCCCACCCCTCCCAAAGGCTGAAAACAAAACCTGCCAGACTTTGGTATTTGATATCACGATACATGTACCTATAATTCCTCATACTCCGATTTTGGTTATACCTCCACTCCCAAAATTTGCTGTCGGCTCTTATACTATGTACATAGATAAAAATTATATAAAAAAAAAAAATTAACCCGATTTTGAAATAACATTCGAATTTTAAAAAAATATTTTAATTTTGGTTTTAAATTCATAAAATACATTTTGAAAGTGTTGATATGCAAGATTATTTTTACTTTTTGGAGGTTTTCGAATACAAAACTTAATTGAGGGCCCTATTACCGTTCGCGAATCGAACCAAAAAGCTGGCGAATGAATCAATTTGGTATTACGATCGGCGAACATTCGCCACATGACTCGCCCCAAACATCAAAATTAAGCGAATGGAAAATGTTAGTGACTGGCCGGCGAACAATAAATATAACACGAATTTCTTATTATTTTGTCATACAAATCAGTTTATTGGATATTTGCAATCGAAACAAATTTATAAAAATGATATTAACCACACAAAACCATTAAAAAACTAAGATTTAAAATTAAAGCGCCAGGCAAAACCTTCACCAAATTGAACAATTTTAATAAGCCGTTGTATGTAGTATAGTTCAGACTGGTTGGATTTTTTGTTTTCCGCAAAAAAAGGATATTTATTACGATAAAATCGCATAATGACCATTTAAATAATTTAATAAACAATCAAAAGGAAGAAAACTGCAAAAATTCCGCACTATAAGATGTATTATTTGATTTTATTTTGTTTATTTGACATTTGTCGCAAAAAAACTGATTGTAATGAATTTTTCCAGTGACAGCGATGAATTTTTAGCGAATGAATTCATTCGCCAACCCTAATATGAACTTTCACAACATTCGCCAAATGGTTCGACTTCAAGCGAACGTTCGATTCGCGAACCGTAATAAGGCCCTGAAATTCGTTTGGCCGATAATTATAATGAGAAAATAAAAATAAAGAAAAACGTTCTATGGGTGTCTTTGTTTCAAAAAAATGATAAAAAATGTTTTTGTATAAATACTGGTAGACCATTTAAGTTTGGATTGGCTACGAAATCTTGCAAATCAAAATCTCGCATAACGAAATCTCGCAATTACAAAATCTCGCTTTTCATAATCCCGCAATTATAAAATCTCGCTTTTAATAATCTCGCAATAACGAAATCCCGCAAACTTAAATGTCGCATATCAAAATCTCCCAAAGTTGAATTGCATTGCAACAAAAATATTTTTTAAATCAAAATCTCGCAAATTCAAATCTCGCGCCAGATTTAAATTTGCGAGATTTTGATTAAAAAAATGTTTTTGTTGCAATGCAATTCAATTTACGAGATATCCTACCTACCTACTGCAAAATATATAATCCAGTGTCTGAGTTCTTTTAGACCAAACTGTTATAGAGGTTATAATCTATAGATTCATTTCTAAAAGCCATGTGCGACTCATTGCTCTGAAATTTGAATTTTCGAGATTTCGATTTGTGAGATTTTAAATTGCGAGATTTTGGTTGAAATTCTCAAGATTTTTAGGTTCGAGATGTAAATGCGAGATTGTAAACAGCGAGATTTTGTAATTACGAGATTATGAAAAACAAGATTTTTAATTTGCGAGATTTCGTTATTCGAGATTTTTACAAAAATGCGAGATTTTGGTTTGCGGGATATCGTAGCGCTCCCTTTACGTTTTAAGCATGGAAACATTTATATCTTAATCGTAGGTAGGTAGGTAGGTAAAAATGGTGGCAAGAGCGTAACACTCGCTGTTGCCCAATTAGCACTGGATTGCGCCGTTTTGATACCATAGCTCGTTTGACCTGTGTATGAAAGTAGATAAAAGCGTTCCTTGCTTTGAAATAGGACGGCTGTGGAGCATGGTTAATGTATCTTGTGAGTTGGGGTCATAGGACACTCACTCGATCGGATCGCATCTCGCCCGAGCTTGCCACATTATGCCGAGCTCGGCAGGTTGTAGAGTAGCAACGAAGCGATCGATCAGATCATGTGGTCATCATTGCCATTGAGCATCATGAAGCTCCTCAGAAACCCGGGTTCCGATTACTCGCGGACTTTGGATCTGGGGGGGAACATGATGCAGAACGCAACAGATTTCTGTCTCAGAACCATTTCGTGGCGTTAAGAAAAGAGATCAAGTCTTTGATCTTCATTTCGGAAAGTTCGTTTAGGTCGTCAAAAAAAGCCATTCCAAACGATTGTGCTCTCATTCTGGCTAGAGCTGGACATTTACAGAGAAAATGTAGGACTGTTTCCTCGCCTCGCCGCATGTTCTCCAATTGGCCAGTGTCCAGTGCAGGTTGCTACGACCCTGGCTATGTCCCGCCTGGGTCTACATATGAGATCAATTGTTCGGGATTTATTTAAGGCGGGCCAGATCGTTCTGGATATTTTGCAGTTGGTCAAACTGCTCCACCTACGGTTAAATTCTCTAAGGAAAATTGACAATATATTGCCCTTCACAACTCCAAGGGGAATGTAGACTCTTTCCGCAAGTGAGATGTGAAGGGCTGATCCTTGCCTGGCTAGTTCATCTGCCCGTTCATTACCCTCAATGCCACTGTGACCAGGAACCCAGATAAGAGTGACCTTGAGGTTAATGTTTAGACTTGCGAGCTCATCTCGGCATTGTTGGACCAATTTAGAGGATGATGTAGCCGAATCAATGGCTTTAACAGCCGCCTGACTGTCTGTAAGGATGGCTGTATTACGATTTTGGTTTGGATCTGCTTTTAGCATCTTGCAAGCCTCCCTGATTGCCAGTATTTCAGCTTGAAATACACTAGCGAAATTCGGTAGCCGAAATGACTTGGAGATGTTGAGAGACTCAGAGAAGACTCCTGAGCCAACACCGCACTCCATCTTTGAGCCATCAGTATAGATAGTTGTGTCGAAGTCTCTCGTCACGGCGTCATCATCCCAGTCCCCTCTGGATGGGAATAAGACTTTAAAATCTTTACTGAGGCTCATTGTAGGAGCGCGGTAGTCAGTGGGAGTCGAAAGTATATCAGCGGGAATCAAATTTGTGATATTGCTGTGACCATAAGGTTTAGCAACCCAAGAATTTGATTCTTTAAGTCTTAGGGCACTGCAAGATACTAGATATTTTATGTGTAGATCAAGTGGTAGAAGGTGCAGAAAAACGCTTAAGGCATCCGTTGGGCAAGATCGAAGAGCCCCTGTGGTACCAACACTAGCTGTTCTTTGAACCTTTTTTAGTTTGTCGATGTTATATGTCTTATTTAGTGCGGGCCACCAGACAATCGAACCATATGTTAGAATCGGCCGTACCACTGCAGTATACGTCCATAGGATCATCTTTGATTGAAGGCCCCAGTTTTTACCGAAGGTTTTTCTACAGGCGTAGAAAGCTATGCAGGCCTTCCTGACCCGTTCTTCGATGTTTAATTTCCAGTTTAACTTAGGGTCTAGGATGACACCTAGATATTTTGCACTGGTTGATAGTGAGAGTGTTTGGCCGTTAAGTCGGGGTGGAGTGAAGGGTTGTATCTTAGTTTTGGTAGTAAAAAGCATCAGTTCAGTTTTGCTCTGGTTGACTCCTAGACCACAACTCGTAGCCCAGTTGCTAACTTTTCTCAAAGCCATCTCTGTGATTTCGCTTATCACAGGAGTAAACTTCCCTGACACTAATAATACCAAGTCGTCCGCATACGCAACCGCCTTCACACCACATCTCTCCAGTTTAAAGAGGATTTTGTTCATGACTAAAAGCCATAGAAGTGGTGACAGAACACCGCCCTGGGGTGTTCCTCTCCTGACGTGTTTTGTCGAGTTTGCATTACCTAACGTGCCATGAATCTTTCTATCTTTGAGCATGGATATTATCCATTCTCTGATGTAGTCCTCTACACCAAAGTCAACGAGTGCCTCAAGAATAGATTCGGTTAGCACATTGTTGAAAGCCCCTTCTACATCTAAGAATGTAGCGAGGGTATATTCTTTGAAGTTGATGGTTTTCTCAATTGTACGCACTACCTCATGAAGGGCCGTCTCCTTCGACTTACCTTTGAGATATGCATGTTGAGAGTTTACTAGAGGACATTCCACAAGTATGTCTCTAATATGTGTGTCTAGAATACGCTCTAGAGTTTTAAGTACAAAAGAGGTTAGGCTAATTGGACGAAAATCCTTCGCGGATTCGTGTCCTCGCTTGCCTACTTTTGGAATAAAAACCACTTTTACATGTCTCCAAGACTCTGGAACATGGTTGAGAAGGAGGCATCCTTTAAAAATCATCTCTAGCCGTGGGACTACCAAATCTTGTAGCTTTTGAAGCATGATTGGCAGAATTCCATCTCGGCCTGGAGATTTATACGGGGAGAAAGTATTAATAGCCCAGGCTATTCTTTCTTTAGTTATAACGGTATTGATATGCTCTACACGAGCTAAAGGTAAATTATAAGTTCTATGCGTTTCGGGGTTGCTATTCTCGCAGCCCGGAAAGTGTGTCGTCATCAGCAGTTCTAAGGACTCCGTCGGAGAAACTGTCCAAGATCCATCAGGCTTTTTCAAGAACGAAGGATTACAATGCTCCTTAGAAAGAACTTTGCTAAGCCTTGCGGAATCTTTTAAGCTCTCAATAGAAAGGCAGTATTCTCTCCAACCAAGTTTCTTCGCTGATGCGAGAGCACGCTTGTAGACTTTCAAACAGTCTTTATAAGGTTGGTAAAACTTGTGTCTGTGGCAGATATTGAAGATCTTCCTAGTCATTTTTCTCAGACTAGACAGGTCTTCATTCCACCATGGAGGAAGGGTTTTACGGCTATATTTAATTGGGCAAGAGACCTTAAAAGCAGTGTTCAAAAACACTTCAATGGTTTTCACCATTGATTCTAGATCTATAACTGATTCTGGACTCAGATTCGGTATATTGCGCAGTTTGGAATTTACGATTTGGCTGAACTTCTTCCAGTCAATTCTTTTCGGGTTTCTATAGGGAGCAGGGGTTTCAGACTCGAAATTAATATTGAAGAGAATCCATCTGTGATCCGAAAAGGAATTAAGAGGGGATACTCTCCAATTCTCCACTGATAGCTTAAAGTTATTATTAATCGTAGGGGCCATTTTTTTAACATTTGTTTTTTTTTACATAAAAGTAAAATTTTTGTTTATATGTATTCTTAAGTGTTAAAAAACCATGAAGTAATTAGTTTCAAAAAACCTTCCTAGTTGTTTTCTAAATATTAAGCTTTCAAAAAAAAATTAAAAGATAGTTTTTTGAAAATCCAAAAAATATTTATACATTACCTTAACTTTTTGTAAGCTTTTCCATGGAAAAATATGATTCAAATCAGCTAAACAGTTTTTAAGATAATCGAAAAAAGCGAAATGGTTTCTCATCCAATTGCGAGAAGCGAGACCGATGTTTTTTTATCTTCCCTATCATCGCAAGAGATGTTTGATCAAAATTTCGTATATTTTTCAAGTAAAAACATGCAGAACCTACTTAAATGTTTTTTAAACTAGAGTTTGAATTGCATGTATTGGTACTTATATTCGTATATTAATAGATACTAGAAACTGCCATACCTTACCTGCCTACCTACCAAACTTTCTTTTTTTATGCTTAGTAAACTTTATTAATAAAAAAAAACCTCTCCTACGAGTTAAAATTTTTGTTTGCATATACATATGCATGTATAATTGGGTAATTCCATGAAAAAGTGGACATGAAGATAGAAAAATGGAAAAATTATCTCGCTCCCTGTCTATTGTTCGCTAGTTTTGAAATTAGAAATACAAAATATCCTTCACGTAACAAACATACGGCTGAAAATAAAATGAAATTATAAAAGGCAAAGCCCTAAATTTTTAAGTTAAAAACTTGAAATAACGTGAGTTACCGACTTTTTGTAACGTGAGTTACCATGTATTTTATTAAATTTATATAAAATATTTTCAATAATTGAAAATTTATGTACGGATATACCTAAACAGGCTGATAAGTTCTTATATCTTATCCAACAAACCAGTTAAGTTTAATTGGTTTGTTTAATTTTTAGAAAATATGCATAGTACTGCTTCAAAACCCGTGTCCGAATATGGTTACGTGAGTTACCAACATGTTTTAGTACTTTTTACTAAGAAGTAATTTATTTTTCCCAAAAATTTTATTTTTTCCTAGCAGTCGAAATCATTACCATGTATGACGTTTAAATTTTGTTTAATTTATATGCATATAAGTATTGAAATTTAAATAAAAGAGAACGTAAAACCCTCCCAAATGTAACGTGAGTTACCATGGAATTGCCCAATTGTATTTATTCATTACTCATTATCATTACTTAAGATTACCGGAGTTCTTATTTTTGAGATCTAAGCAATTTTATGAGTTGCTTAAGCAATTAAATGAACGAGTTTAAATCTTCGTTGCATTTTTCTATAATAACTTGCACACCTATTTTCATAATGTAAATTCTCAAAATAATTTTCGATTCCTATTTCTCAAAGAGAAAAAAAGTCAAAACAATAATTGTTCATTTCTGAATTCTTAACATTTCTCGTCGAAGGCCAATAGTTTTGCAGTTTTCAAAAATCAGTTGTTCATGTTCCATCAAAGCAATAAATGTAAGTTTTCGATCTAAAAAAATATATATGTATGTAACCTTTAAGTAGGCTACACACTGTCATTTTTTCACATCATTTCAGCTGAAATGATGCAAAAAACGATAGTGTGTAGATGTAAATGATGAAGGAAATGATGAAGATCAAAATTTTTCGTGGGTATGACTGGAAATGACAGTTTTGGAATGTCATTTAAGAAATGACAGTGTGTAGCCTACTTTATTCCACCACGCTACCCCTTTACCGATCACGCAAGTCTTCTCTGCTGAACATTCCTTCATAAGCTTTTGTTCTACCGCCAAAGGCCAACAAAGATAAACAAAAAGAAATTTCTTAAAAAAGGAGCAAAAACTATAAAAAAAAAAAAACAATAGAGAAGCTACCACGCCGAACAAAAGATAGATACCTACATACATATACACACAAATACACAACGACGACATCACACCCCACAGATCGCAGGTACTCTCAACCGACTATGATTTTTATAGTAGATAGAAGATGAAGAAGGCTGTAGCTGTAGTAGGATTATGAAACCAAAATGTGTGCCTGTGTCTGTGTGTGGAACTGACAAGAATGATCGAACACGAATTATGCTCAAAAGGGTTGCATAGGTATCTGAAGTTAAATTGAAATTATGTGTATCTTGGAATCCAACTCACTGGTGGACGTCTTTTGGGGATGATCGTGTTCTGTGGGTTACATTCTGCTCTGTTTGATAAGGTTGCATGGTTTGCCTCCGACAAATCGCTTAAAATAGTCGATTGAAAAAGTTGTCATTTTTATTTGCACTGAATGCAATATCTACTTTGTATATGAAAACCAATATACAAAGATTCAGCATGAAAAACTACCCTTAATAGTACAGTAAAATTAGAATTGTAAATGGAAAAAAATAGCGGCAGTCTGAAATTTTGCAGGTCTTTTCGGGGGTAGGTACTCAACTTAAATCTAAGCTGGCGACCTCCTACCCCTTGCAAGGGTGGTGCCACGCCCACTTTTCTTAAATTCCGGTTTCTGAAGAAGCAGCTGCACCGGTACAGATGAAATTTTCATAATTTGTTTATATGGTCATAGAAAAAATTAAAAAAATTATTGAATCAAAATCCGCCCACTGCCACGCCCACTTTTCTTCTTTCTTTGTTTCTCGAAAATGGCTCCTACGATTTGCATGAAATTTTCAGAGTATATTTTTATAAACGAGAAAAAAAGTTAAAACAAAATTTAATTTAAGTCCGCCCACTACCACACCCACTTTTTTATTGATCTTGATTTCTCAGAAACTGATTTGGATAAAACTGAGAGTTTTTTCATACTTGTGAGTAGTGATTAAAAGATTTGCGAAGCACTTTTGTTTTTGCGAAACCCACAGGTGGTCACGCTCGTCTTTCATGTATATTAATTTCTAGGAACTGTCCTAGGGAGTAACGATTTAGTTTTCAAATAAAAAATAAAAGCCCATATCAGGCCTCGAAGTATTCAAATTGACGAAAATAATTTATTTGAGTTTTTTCATAGCGTAAGGATTTGTTTTTAATTTCGCTGCTAAATAGACAATCATTGTACATATTATATTTAAATTAAAAAAGCACTTTTAGTAGGATCCGCCCACTAGCACTCCAACTTTTGTTCAATATTTTCTCTAAAAGACGGCTATTTGGAGTGTGTAAAATTTCAAATCTTGTTTTTTCGAGCGAAACTTACGATTAGTATTATTCATCAGTGTTCATAGGGGGGTAAGAAATCCAATTGTGTTGATTAAGCACATCACTCGTTTCCAAACCACCCTGGAGGTAGAGCTAACAGCACAGTGGTGTCCACTGTAGGCCTAATCTACATAATATCTTATATATATTCTTATATCTTTTTCGTTCTTGAGAAGGACCTGGTAGTTCATTCTCAATCAAAAGCCCAGTGTCACGTTTTTCAATTGAAATTTCATCGCCAAAACAATCGTCGTTTTCGTTTAGTTTCTGACGACTATGGTCGCAGGCTTCCCAACTGCAAGTCTTGCAAATTGGTGTAGATTTCAGAGCAGCTTTTCGGTAACCACAAGCGTGTCTACAATTTTTTGTACATTTACATACTATTAGTCTAAGACGGGAATTTAAATAAAACAACTTTTTTTAATTTTTTTTTTCTCGTACATAAGAATTAACTCTCAGAATTTCATACAAATCGTAGAAGGCGTTTCCGAGAAATAAAGAAATGAGAAAAGTGGACGTGACAGTGGGCGGATTTTACTAAAACCAATTTGACAATTTTTTCTCATCCATTAGAACAAACTGTTAAAATTTCATGGAAATCCTTGGAGCAGTTTCTGAGAAACCAAGAGATAAGAAAAGTGGGCGTGGCAGTGGGCGGATTTTACTTTAACAATTTTCTTAATTTTTTCTTTGATCATATTAACAAATTATGAAAATTCCATTCGTATCAGTCGAGCCGTTTCTTCATAAACCAGAATTGCAGAAAAGTGGGCGTGGCACCGCCCCTGCAAGGGGTAGGAGGTCGCCAACTTAGATTTAAGTTGTATTCCTACCCCCGAAACGACGTGCAAAATTTCAGCCTGCCGCTATTTTTTTCCATTTGGTCAGTAGTAAAATTTCTCTATTTACTGGACTATAAAGCATATATCCTATGGTTAGGTTGTACCAAAAAAAATATTTTATTTTGATAGACCTTCAAGTTCTCCCCGTCTGCATCTCTTCAAATTATCCTACACAAAAAGCCAATGTGGGGATTTTGGGGGACTTTGGATATGTTATAGAGATTGCAATTCTGCTTCGATTCCAATTTTAATATTTTATGAATTAATTTTTTCAACCTTTGAACCTATTTTTCCTGTCCTATTCGGAGGAGTTTGGCGACAAACACCGTGACACGAGATTTTTATATTGTCCTCTAGCGGGCTTTGGGCCAATAATTGATTTTTTTGCTTTTTAGTGGTTACGTTATCACACGTTTGTTTTTTAGTGGTTACGTTATCACACAAAAAAAAAACACAAACACAAACACAAACAAACATGAATACCTAAGCCCATTTGTTTAAAAACGTTTTTTTTTTATCAAGGCTTTAAAACAGATAATAAGGAATCCAAGAATAAGAGTTATCTCTAACAATGTATTCTTACTTGATCAATTGTTTGATGAAGGATGTAACCACACCAGAAACGTTACAAATTAAAATTAATTGTTGACATAAATTTCGCTAGAAGACAATAATTTTGTATCAATAAAAAGGTCACAACATGTAAAGGAAACATTTGAATAATCTATTCAAAAATAAACATTTTGCAAATAAAAATAATCAAAATCCGTTCTTCAACTTGAAAATTCGAAATTTTAACGTTTTTTCTACTTTGTTCACTGTATCTATAAGATGCAAATTGAAATAATGATAACGCAGCTTAAATTAAATGCATGTTCAATATCGATGAAGATTCTACAAAATATGGAAATCCTGAAATTACCTTTTTAAATAACTTTCATTATTTTTACTCAAAATAAAAAAAACATGCACATTTAACAAAAATGTAAATATTTTCTATTCAACAAAAGTTTATACAAGTCTTACAAAATGAATACATACATACACAAAAGTAAAACTTAATAATAATAATAATTATATCAATCAATTATATAATAATTAACAATTTTTATTCCATTGGTATAATGTCCCATGCATTTGGGACATTTTTCGTGCATAGATCCAATTTGAGAGTAGCTCCTTCATTTGCTTCGGATGCTCTTATACAAGTTCCAGTTGCCATATTGTATATAGGGCTGCTCTCCTAAATAGTTATTAATTTAAATTTAATACCACATAGCATAGTTGATTCATTTAATAGATATTTAAGACTTACAGAGCTTGTGTGTTTCCATTGTTGGTCACCTAACATCTCATGGCATTTGCCAAGAACTGGATATGCATAATTTGAGCTTAAGGATGCTTCCAGGCACAATAATTTATCCAAGATGATTTCAGCCTTTTCTGTTTCATACCTTTGCAAACAATTAATTTATTTTAACAGAATTGAATTGTTAAGTTGATATAAAATTGGTCATATCATATAAATAAATATGTATAAATGTATTTCTAGTATGTGCTTTTCTCCTGGACAAAGCAACATGTCTCGTCCTGGTTACCAATATCTGTGTTTTTTAGTGCAGATTTATCTCCACTCCACAAAAAGTAGCATGTTAAATACAGCAATATTTAATTTGGTTCAATTCTGTATTGTTGTTGTATTTAACAAGATACTCTTTTTTAAGAGAAGAAGGCAATTCTCTAAGGCTCATGAACAACTCGACCATTAAATATTTTAAATTGAAAGTAAAATTACCATATTTGATTCTTTGCTTTCATACAGGTCTGCAATGTTATTGTACTCCCTTTTTTATAGAAACCGTTAACTTTAGGACCAACCACGGAAGCACATAAATTTGTACCAGATAGTCTCATTAAAAAGCTACCAGTGTACTTTCGTTTTCTAAAAATGTATTAATATTGAAAGTTTATGTCCAATAGATATTACGTAACATAATAAGTATAACATTTACCTTGAATGCCAAGGTTGAAAAACAGATTTAGAATTTTTAACTGATTTCTTATGTTCGCCGGGTAAATCTAACTCAGGATAAACATTATGCATGTACCAAGTAAAATTAGAACATTTCAATTTCTCTCTCAGTTGAATGCGGTCTTGAATGTCACCATAGTCAAAAAATCGACCAATATTTTCATGTTTTATGTAATAATCCTTTAGAGGAGACAATAAATTCAATTTATTCTTAACATTAACAACATTTAACATACCTTAAATTCGTCCATCCAAACATAAGCCAGTCGAAGTGAATTCTTAAGCATTGTATTGACACCTTCTGGTGAGCTATATGGTCGTCGCTTACGAAATATATGACCCACTCGAGAGCAGGGCATTATTTTGATAGCACCTCCACACTGCCAGACACGAAATGAGATTTCAAGGTTTTCCCCACCCCAAATGTCCATACCCATATCATATTCACCAATGTGGGTAAAATATCGTCTGTCGACGGCAAACAGTCCTCCAGCCATTGTGGGCGACTTAAATGGTCCCGAAAATGAATTTTCGTCCTTCAATGTGCCTTTGAACATAAAATGAGGCTACAGTGATGTTAACGTAATAATTTAAAGGACCATATTTACCATCTGGGAGATTTTCCCATTTAAAATGTAGTCCCCAATTGAAACCACCTCGCACAAGCGGACTAGATGTGTACTGGAATGTATCTGCATTGATAATATCTATAACGGGAACTGCAAGTGTTGAGTTTTCATGTTTGACTATATGTAAGAGAGGTTGTATCCAATCTTTGTTCACTTCAATATGACTGTCTAAGAAAACAAGTATATCGCCTGTGGAATTTCGAGCTCCAATTACACGCGCTCTAATCAGACCCTCTCTTTTTGTATTTCTTAATAATCTGACTTTGAGGTCTGTATCGAATTTGCGTATTTCTTCTACGAGTCCAGTTATTAAATCTGAAACATCACTAAAGTCATCGACTAGAATAATTTCTTTGAGATATTTCATAGGCGTTCTATCCAATATGGATTTTATGGAACGCAATAGAGTCATCTTGTGTTCGTTGTAATAGCACATAACAATTGAAGCACTTGGAAGTTCTTCATCATAGATTTGTTTATGGCATCTGAAAAGGTAGGTTTTAATAGTATTTATCACATACAAATTACATATATCATAAAGAATATAAGAGACAAATAAATCTATATAGGACAATAGCCCAGCCTACTTCTAACAGTATTATTTGACAATTTGGAAATAAACGCAGCAAATTTATCAAATTGATCACCAAAAGGTATTTAATGTAACAGTATTAAAGATTTTTACAGCGTTTGGTACAGTGGTATTACTTGGAATCATCAGTTGATTACTCAGACACATTTTCAAAAATAAAACAGATGTAAGAATTTGCAGAAATATCAGAAATATGAGATCTCAGCAACATGAACTTGGATTCTTCAGCAAAATTTCTTAATCTAAGGCTGAATCCCAGAGAAAGACGTGGCCACAGCTAAAGTACCTTGCAGCAGACCGTGAAGGATGGAGACGTTTTGTTGATGCCCTATGCCCCAGTCGGGGTTACAGGCCAATCAGACTTAGAGCTCAAAGCATTTTGGGTGTGAAGGATAGTTAAAAAAAGCAGTATAAGAGTTGAAGCTTAAGTAAAGCTTATTCAAGAAATCAAATTCTTGAAGTCCATAACCGAAGCTTTATTGATAAAACATTGCATCGAAATCAAAATATGAATGCAACTTCGAAAGTGATTGTGTTACCAAAATTGATTTTCACCGCTCCCAGGGCAATGCTCCTCAAATCATAGATCACGATGACTATTCTGCAGGCCTATTCCAGAAAACGCGGCGGATCGCTTTAAAAGGCAGATTTGTATTTTCTGTTCTCAAAAGCGAGTCCGCAAGTAAAAAAAGAAATACCTTGGTAGTATATGACATTAAAAAAAAACTTTAATCATTTTGGAAGGAATAATTCGAAGCCGGTCTAAATTGAGTGATATCGCATTCAATACGATCAGCCGAGCTTACTGGAATAGGTCTGCACTGCGGTTCACGATAGGTGGATTGACAAGGCAGAATCTAGTCCGGTTAGAATAGCAAAAAAACATAATGTACTACCAAATACTTAGTTGTTTGTTGTATGTTGCATAAAAATAAACAAAAATAATTCGAAATAATTCAACGCGTTCTTTCATTTAACTTCCACCCCTTTGAGTTAATCTGAGTTTTAGTCTGCTAAAAAATTACTTGTGGTTGTTTCAGAAATAACACATGAGTGTATAGAATGCCTACTTTACATAGGAAGGTATAACGATAAACTATTACTTTATTACTGACTACCTATATCCTAAATACAACAAGCAAGATTTAGCGCTCATATACAACCTGCCTACATAGTCTGTAAAAAGCTTAGAAATATCAAATCTAATGCTAAATAAAATTCAAACTACCTTACTAAAGAAATCTACCATACTTAAGATACAACTTTATAGGTCAATCTACTTACAATCTACTTACGTCGTTCTACTTACATTTTATGCCGAGTGTCTGGAATGTCACGTTTTAGTCCAATATTATTGCTAACCAACGCGTTAAATGCATGATTTTTGTAACCTAAATCGCGAATATGTTGGTCATCTAGATTGTTTATCACCCCATACCTGTTGACATTACCTGCAACCATAAATACATTGAAATTCAAATTTAAAAGAAAACTGGTTCAAGAGCAAATCCTCTAGCAACAACGAATAACTTATTGAAAGATTCTTACCTAATCTTTGAATAAATGCAAATTTGGATACTAATGGATTGACGGAATGCTTGGTAGAAGTATGTTCCAAAGTAATACTTTCTTGGTGTTTCTTCTGTTGATTGGCAATTGGAATGTATGTTTCAGTAGTTCCTTCAAATGCTTGTGCCCTATAATTGTGGTGTGGCATAGAACCTCTAAATGTGTCCTTTGTTAGATGAAAGTACAATAAAATTGTAATAATCCACGTGAATGAGGCCACCATAATGCCCCAGCAAAATGATTTACCCAACAGCCCCTTGACGAACATTAAAAGTCTGTTCATTTCATTTTATTTGCCTTCTTAGAATCAAAAGTGTGTTTTTGTTGAATTTTGTAGAACTTACACTATAAACAAAAGTTTAATTACAAATACATTGGCCACTTATCTGATAAAAAGTAATTATTTTGTACACTCTATTTCTTTTGCTATACTCTAGTTTGCGAGCCTCTCTGTATTTTTTGAAGTTTTGATCGAAATGACATCACAACATGACATTTTACATGACTACCAGGGTCCAGAGTCTGTATCTTTGGTCCAGTTGTACTTAGTGTAGGATTTAAAATTCTATGTATGATAAGTTTGTACCTACTACGTTTTCATTACCCGGGAAGACAGCCGAGTAAAACAAGTGGGACACATCGAATTTGAAACAATTTGTTAATCTCTGTCAAAAACAATTTTAATTTTGTAGAAAAAGGATTCTGATTTTGCCCGCCGAACAGTCTAGACGTGGATACCTTTCTCCTAAAAAATTAAAAAAATATAAATTTTCTCTTAAGTAAAGTTGCCAAATAATCAATCATTTGTCCTTAAGTGTAATTGAAAATGGAGGGTGATAAACCTCCTAAAGAACCTCCTAACACTGGAGGTAACAAAATAGACGACCCACCCGACAAAATAATGGGTATGGACATGCTGCTAAGCGCAGCGCAGATGCCATCTAATTTAATGGATGCCGATGATATTCCGCAAATTTACGAAAATCTTAACTGGTGGGCGCATGGTGACGATAATATTCCTGCATCCAGCTCCAGAATTCAATCGTCCTCGCTTCGGATTTCTCCGTCGCCTGAGAATTTGCACCAGCTAACGGGAAACCCAGCGTCCGTTAGCAAGAAAGAGAAGGCAAGCTTAGCCCACGCCAACAGTTTGGTGCAACACGCCACCAACCCCAACACAAATGCCGTTACTCCACCACATAACGGAGCAACAATAAATACCGCCAACCAACACAACCAACACCTAAGAGCGGGAAATGTGCACATTGGACTGGTCAACAACACCACGAACAACGGTAAAAACGTGGAAATGGCTCTTGGCGATAAACTTGGCCAGGATAACGATACGTTCAAGGCAATTATGAGCCGTCGCAAACGCCAACACAATTTCCAAACCACTTCCACGGCATCCAAAAAAATCGCAGTGGAACTTAACAACGAAAATCGCTTCAAGGATCTTCCTGTGGATGTCAATCCAGATGTTTTCCCATCAAAGCATCTAAATCTGATCGATGTTGATTCGAACCATCGACAAGTACTTGTTCAACAACAGCAGCCGCAGCCACAACCACAACAACAAGAAGAACAGCAACGTGATGAAGATGTTCCTGACAAACCAAACCCTTGGTGCCCCCCAATCTTCACGAAAGGCGTTTCATCAAAAACAATCCTGGATTTTGTTCGTGAGTCTAGCTTTAAGTTAAGTGATATTAAATTTTCTAGTAGAAGCTTTGGTAGATTAAAAATATTTGTAAGAGACGTAGAGTTGCACAGCTTTTTCATTAACATTTTTAAAGAACGCGGTATTGAGTCTTTTTCTTTCACACCTAAGCAAATTAAAAAATATAATATAGTTTTAAAAGGCATAACCAGTGATTTTTCCCCCGCGGAAATTCAAAGGGAATTGTTGAACATTGAGCCCTCGCTGAAGGTCTCAGTAAAAAACTTTCAGACCAAATGGTCAAAAGAAAACGATGTTCCTCTCGAACTGTTCTTATGTGTTTTGGAAGATAGAGAAAGTCTCTTTAAGATTAAACAAATTAAATTTATTTTAAATCATAAAGTTAAATGGGATACAATTAAAAACTCAGGTTTGAAGCAATGCTTCCGCTGTCAACGCCCTGGCCACATGGCCGGCTATTGTACTTTTGCGCCTAGATGTGTAAAGTGCCTGGAGTCCCACGAAATAGGACAATGTAAGGTGGGTCCTAAAACCCAAACTTCCTCTGCGGCTTGCGTCAACTGCAATAAAACCGATCATCCAGCCAACTTTCGCGGTTGTGAAAAATGGGTAGAGTATGTAAAAAAAAAAGAGTCAATGTTAGCCTCGGCCAACCAAAAAAGAATTCCTTTAAGGAAACCAGTATTTAATATCGTGAATGACTCAATAAATACTAGTCGGACGGTAATTCCCAACACGAATTCAATCAGTTTTGCTGATAAAGTGAGAGGATACACCCAGCCTAAAGGGCCTCTCCCTCCAAGCCCAAAAGTACAAAACAAAGCCAGTGACGAAATATCGGCTTTCATAGATGAGTCAATTAGACTCTTCGGAGTTCCAACTCACATTCTAATTGCGAAAATTCGAGCCTTTTGGCCATCATATTTAAAATTGGACGAAAGTCATAAACCAGGTGCCTACCTTTCTTTTATTGCGTCATTGACCATCTTCTCTACACCATGAATCTGAGTATTATCACAGCCAACGTCAATTTCTTTTCAAAAATGTCTATCAAAAGTAAGAAGACCATCTGGCAAATGGCATTGCAATAAAACCTTATACAATGAATCTAAAGTTGTACCCCTTTTAGACTATCTACCATCACTTGCCATCAAAAAAAGAAGGTACTCTCTCCAGGACCACATTAACCCTTTAATCAGGGAATTGTTCGGGGAAAACATCGTTTGGAACATTAACAACCGATACTATATCTCTCCCATCAGTATCTTCAGCGAGGGCTCGAGTTCCTCATTTCTAGTTCAGGAATACGACAACTCCTTCACCGCTCCATTCTACAATAAACAGCACTCTAACACCTACAGAGGCTGAGCAGCTCAAATCTCATTTCGGTTAAAATTAAACAAAACAAACTTATCATTCAAATATTCAGAATCATTTTAATATCCATTGACAAATTGTAATGTAGTAATGTAAGAATGTACACAAAATTCCAAAACTTTTAACTAAAAGGATCTCGAGTATTATTTAGAAATCACCTATGTCCAATTGCTCAATTCGTATCAAATCAAAAAAAAAAAATTATAATTTAATAAAATTCACAAGAATTTATCAGTAATCCATTTTACTACTCGATTAATAACTACCTAAAAAGAGAAAAACAAAATACATGTAAATATAAACAAACCTATCGAAATACATACATATACCTACAATGTGTTCATATACTTTAAAATCTTTAAGATATTTATGTAAATTCTGTGTTCATTCGAGAACCAATAATCATACCTGTAAAAAAGGCACAATGATTGCGTAAATGCCAAACTCAATTTCCACTCAAGTTTAAGATATAGCTTTAATATTCCCCCTTCAGGAGTAAAAAGGAAAAAAAAAAAAAAAAAAAAAAAACATCAACTTAATGTTAAAAATAGGGTTGTACCCATCTAATTGTACACTTTTATAGTGATTTAGATAGAGACGCAATCATTTTGCCTCTATATCATGTTATCTCTTGTTATTCGTTTTATTAGGTTAAGTTTCCATAGTAATGTTAACGTCGTGTTGAGTGGACGCTATGTCAAAATAATTTCAGAAAAAATCTTTAATTTAAAGTCTTTAGTTTGTTGAAATTAATACAAATTTAATAAATAAATATTTCATAACCGAGTAGCCAGACCACTTCTAAGTCGGCAGCATTAATTTAATTTTTAAGAACAATTATTGTACACTAGTGATAAGAAAGTGATATGTAAAAACAAAAAAAAAATCTCAATAAACATACATACATACATACATTTGTAGAAAAACTAAAAGACTGTTGAAATAGAAGATGACGAAATTATGAACTCGTTTGACGTTACTTACTCTGAGGCTAAACGCAAGCCAGAACGAGTAACTGCCTCGTCAACGATTTGCTTTTTTCGAACCCAGTGCCGAGATTCAGCTATTTCAGCGAGTGAGATGAGATGACTCGCCTTACTCGCCGACTCATCTCACTTCACTCGCAAAAGTGATTCAGCTATTTAAGTGAAATGAGTAAGTTCGAATCTAGTTTCGAACATGAGACAAAGAATAAATATAAAAGAGCTTAATTCTACCTCCTTGTCACACTCGTTACGCAAAACGAAATGAAACAAAAAATATAACAATGTAAACATTGGAATCTTTAATAATGGAGTTTGGAGTATCTTTTGTTTCAATTATTTTTTTTGTCATAATTAAAGTTTAATGTGAGTTTCACCCTTGAGAAATAAAAAGTTTAAAAGTGTTGAAAGTGATTAGAATATACATTTATTTACAGCAGTATTAATAAAAACCTGCTATCCGCTCCCTAACACACGTGTTAACTGGCATACGGATAGACAACTTGTCCGTTTGATAACTTTTCTTATTAAAAAAGATATGATATCTTTGCAGTATTTATCACTTCACCAAATTCACCATTTCTTCAAATTATGGTGATTTTCTAATATATGTGTCACATGCATGTACTGCCTTACGAAGTGTATACTGGTAGTAGTAAACGGTGTTATCATACGTGTGCGTGTATATGTAAAGAAGTTATCCGTTCACTATACGCGGAATTTGGCGAGTTAAAGTTATCCGTACGTAAACACACGTCACAGACTATTACACATTTGTTAATAAGAATTACAAGTTAACAGATGTATAAACGCTAGCACGTTGTTATCTTCCGTTTATTAATATGGGGGTTAATATATACACTCCTCGTCAACTGAATACGCACAAACATTTTTTAATATACTTTATCCATTTTTTCCAAACAGTGATGGTTATTATGCCATCTGTTGATGCTAACTATTCCCTTAAGATGTTAAGCAGATAATTCCGAAAGAATTATCCAAAAACAACCGTGAGTTTTTCTTCAACCACTTGCAAAGTGTTTTATATGCAAAGTAGTAGTTTTTTTTTTAGTCAACTGAATAGGTACAACGCCATTTTCTTCGTTGTTTATAAGTTTTTTGGAGTGCTTGACAGTTTATATTAACGATTTTAGTGTTTTCAGTAAAATTTAATTCTTGATTTCAAATTTTAAGAAAAATGGGTAGATCTACGTGTCTTAACAGTGTTGAAAATGCTAAAATCGATTTACTTAGAGACCAAGGCCTAACTGGACGTGCAATAGCTGATAAAGTTGGCCGAAGTTTTAATGTAGTTTATTCTTACTTGAAAAATAAAGATGCATACGGCAAAAACATGAAGGGAGGTAAGAAAACAGCAACAACAGCAGCTGAGAGACGAAGAATTTTAAGATATGCATCAAATTCTTCTGATTCTGTGGCAAAAATAAAACAAAAAGTCGGCGTAAACGCAAGTTGCTCAACAGTATTAAGAGTAATCAACAACTCAAGCCATCTTAAACGAATGAAACTTAAGAAAAAACCACCACTTGACGAGAGACGGAAAATGTTGCGATTAGATTTTTCAAGACTTCACATGAGTTGGAAAAAAGAATGGTATCACGTGGTTTTTTCAGATGAAAAAAAGTTTAATTTCGATGGCCCTGATGGGTTCAACTTCTATTTTCACGACTTAAGAAAAGAAAAAAGATTTTTAAAGCGCCATCATAGTCGTGAAGGAGGTGTCATGATATGGGGAGCAGTCAGTTATTATGGAACAGTTGAGCTCGAGGTTGTAACATCAAGAATGACAGCAGCTGGGTATAAAGTAATTTTGGAAAGAAATTTTCCTAAATTTTCTAACATCTTTGGACCCATAAACTGGACCTACCAACATGATAATGCGCCCTATTCACTCAGCGCGCATAATAAAAACATGGATAGAGGAGCAACAAGTGCAGTTGCTTCAATGGCCGCCGTACTCACCTGATCTAAACATCATAGAAAATGTCTGGGGATGGTTAGTACGCAAAGTTTATGAGAGTGGTCGTCAGTTCGAAGACAAAGAAAACTTAATTTCTGCTATCAAATTAGCGTGGAGCGAAATTTCGTTAAATTACATTAAAAAGCTATACGATTCCATGCCGGATCGAATTTACGAAGTAATTAAAGATAAAGGTGGAAGTACCCACTACTAAACTTAAACAAAAACTTGTTTCATTCCATTCCAATACCAATTTTAATTTTTGTACCTATTCAGTTGACTCAAAAAAAAACTTCTACTTTGCATAAGTTACACTTTGGAAGTGGTTGAAGGAAAAACTCACGGTTGTTTTTGGATAAAACTTTGAAATTCTGTTATTTATATGTTACGAAAATTTTTACCATCAACAGATGGCATAATAACCATCACTGTTTGGAAAAAATGGATAAAATATATTAAAAAATGTTTGTGCGTATTCAGTTGACGAGGAGTGTATATGTGCATATGATAATAAAATAAAATTAAAGAATCAATAAAAGGGTAGTTGTTTTTATCTACGTTGTTGTTTTTTATTTCGTTTCCTATCCATGAATAGGAATTCTTTTGAAAAGCACACATACCTATCCAAAACTGGAAATTTACCAACACATACACCAAGTCACTGCGGAAATATCTGGCGAGTAATCTGACATTTCATTTCACTCGCTCACTGACTCCCTTTTGCTAACTGAATCGATTTTCGACGAAAAGTGGCTCATCTCACTCACTCCCTGCGGCTTCGAATTAGCTGAATCTCGGCACAGGAGTCCAATTCCGCAAATGTCAATGATTTTCAGTGTACATATCCTTTTCATGTCCAAAATAAGTGTGATGTTTGAATAAATTCGACTGACGGTGCACACGTTCACCACGAATCAGACATTTTTACTATCACCCAAATGTCAAAATTGAGTATGGTTCCCTCTGCAGCTCAATCGTCGGATTTTGTAATGGAAGTTATGTTATGTGTCAAAACCTTTAAAGTCACACTCGTGCCAAATCACATAATTGATATTTCTTATGGAATTTTCTGAGTAAATGAAAGTGGTATTATGCTATGTTCCCACCAAAATGAAATCCGAGATTTCGGTTGAAAACTTTTGATATTTCAAGTTGATTGAACAAGATTTCATGGAAATTTCAACGAAATCTCAATGAAAACTCTAGATTTCAACGAAATCTTAATGAAATCCCGCTCCACCAAGTCGAGAACTCCAAATTTTTCAGCTGAAATCTCAGATTTCGTTTTGGTGGGAACATAGTATTACAAGACAACTTTAGAAACATGACTTTTTTCGAAATTAAATGTGTGAACAAGAAAAAATATCAGATGAAATCATTAAATTTCGATAAAAGTTATAGCTCAGAAGTTGTGGTGTACCTACCGCACAAACGAAATGAAATAATTTCGAATCGAATTTGTTAATTTTGAACGAAAGCAATTCTGATACAGTAAAAAAAAGTTAGTTAAAAAAAATCAGCTTATTGTGAATCAGGTCAGCTTATTGTGAATCATTTTTTGGTCATCATTAGAGTGAGAAAGCTATAGTATGGTTTTGTTTACTTCATGACAAATCACTTGTCAAAAAAATTAGTCGCTTTTGCTTGTCGTTCTTGTTGCTGTCTAGTACGGGAGTGTTTTTTTATTTGTATTTAGGAATAATAAATCAAAAATAAACAGAATATTGTAGATGCAATTCTCGAACAAAGTCTGAACAAAAATATTTATGCTATTTTTTTGGCCAAAACGGCAGTGTCTGCATAAATAAACCAAAATACAAATGCCTTTACAAGTAGAAACCCCAGAACCTACTAAAATACGATCAAAGCGACCTTCAGGTGAGTCATAACTTGGTTACTATCAACTATTTATATTTTTTTTTATCGATTTTTACATACATAAATGTATTATCGTTATCAATTCATTAATATCATTCAATTTACTGATATGCTTAACTACATTTTTATATAGATTCTGCGTTTAAACAGCAACGCCTTCCTGCTTGGCAGCCTGTTCTTACGGCTGGCACTGTTTTACCAACATTTTTCATAATCGGAATAGCTTTTATTCCTATTGGTATAGCTCTTACTTATTTTTCCGATAAAGTATGCGAACAAGTAATTGATTATACGTATTGTGTTATGAATGGCGAAACGGAAACCAACTTGACTTGTGCTGAATATTTGACTTCACATCCAAGTGGATCATGTAAATGTTCAATCGATTTCACCCTAAATAAAGACTTTCAGGTTTGGAATTTATTCAAGAACTAAGGAAATTATATTAATTTAATTTATCTTGCTAAAGGGAAATGTGTATATGTACTATGGACTTACCAATTACTACCAAAACCACCGGAGATATGTGAAATCCCGCGATGACGATCAGCTTCTAGGCCGACTATCACAAAAACCATCAACTGATTGTGCACCATTTAGTGACAACTTGGGTAAACCGATTGCTCCCTGTGGAGCTATCGCAAATTCATTGTTCAATGGTAAGAACTAAAAATACTAATTACAATAATTTTCTTTTTTATTTTTATATTCGATAAAATTGTTATAAATAAGTGCGACGCAGTGCAATTTTATGAATGTACGTCCAGCTCACTTATATCATACAAAATACAAGAAGTAGGATGAACGATAGGTAATATTTGTGGCTGTCATAGTTTTTTACATACTTACCTATTCGAGCGCCCAAACCATGAAAGGTCGCAACCTAAAATACGTTTCTCTCATAACCGATTTTACTGAAAATCCTTACTAAATTTATCTCTAAGTATGCTAGAGTAGAGCATGTAAGGTCTCTGTCTTCCAGACTTTTAGTGACACCGTTGATTCTTTTTGTTGAATTCATCCGCCGCACGCCATCCTTCTCAAAGGCTCGTTCAAGTATTCAGAAAAATTATACGTCTAGTTATTTCCGACAGAAGATTATAGTTTTGCTTTTATTTATCTTATCTTCAACACGCGGTTATTAGTCTCGCAAGTCAGACGCGACCAGTATCCGATGGTTACCAATTGGAGGTTAAATAAGCATAGTTGACGTGTAGTATTCGTTACATCACGGGATATCGCCATGTTGACGCCACGCAGTGACTACCCGCTTCTTAAAATGCCTACCCACATTTTTTTTTTGTTTATTTTTTTTTTTTTAAATTAATTCTTGGACTATTTAACCTTTGGCACTAAAGCTGAGTTGCTGAGGTCAAAACGTAATCCCCCACCAACGGCAATGTGAAACCTCATACACCTACAAATCAAAACACCAACTTTTGTTTTTGAAGTCACTAAAATATCTTGTAAAAAAAAGTGCCGTTTGAGAATCAAATCTCCAAAGGAAAGATATCCTTAACAATATTTTCCTATTCAAAGTACCGTGCAAGAATAAAACAACTTAACGAAGCTGTTTTTTTTTTGTACATTGATCGATGCGGGATTTTTTGTTTGTCATTTATGCATCAAAATACATTTTCCAAAAACGCTTCAGTTATCTCTATGTAGTTCTTGCACTGGACGTTTAAATTATTGTTGTTCTAGATGAGTATTTTGATACCTGTACTAAATTTGAAGCAAATCGGTTCACCCGTTAATGCTCTAGGCCGGCTAAACCATGACAAAACCCACTTTGTTAAGCTGACCATACACGACAGAACCAACGAGCCAAATGTCCCCTCCGTGCCGATCCAAAATCGTTCGTGTGTGGGGTGGATCGGCCACTGATCCATTTGTATTTTCAGCCAATCTGAAATCCACCCTCGGCAAATGGATCGCATGGATCGTATATGGCTAGCTTAAGACTTGTGCTTCATCGTTATGTTACGTTTAATTAAAACCTCGACACGAAACCAATACTTGCCATGTTGGCTATAATAGACCACGTAAAAATGTATATAGACGAAAATGAAAATATGTTTATACTCGGATTACATCTAAACCACTGCACAGTCATTCATTATAGTCCCACGAGTTACCTTGAATTAATAGATAGTAGATTTTAATTTTAGCTGCAGTTTTAGTTAAAAATAATTTATAAGAACAAAGGCTTAATTAAAAGTGACCGTAAGTTGCAATTACTGTTTCAGTAATAATTGAATATGAAGAAAATTTGAAAAGAAATTCTTCTGTTTAAGTGGAGTGACCGTGGGCGTTGGAGTTGAGCTCACTTGAACTTTTAACTTTGAATTATATTACTGTTTCAGTTTCAATTTAATCTGATAAAAATCTCATTTAATTTATTTTTGAAAAAGCGTAGCAGGATGCACAGAAGGCAGCTTTCCGCTATTTTTCTTTGTTCAAGAGAAAATCAGTCCGCCCAAACTTTCATCGTTTTAATCGATGACGATCAGATTTTTCAATTGAAATTGGCTTACAAAGTTGGTTGGTCCTTCCAGTTACGATTATAGTTGCAGCTGAAGCTTAAAATATAAAATACATTCGGAGAAAAGTTATTTCAATTTGTTTGAAAGAAATGATGAACCAAGGTTTGCAAAGTTTCCTGGCTATCCGCTATTTTTATTCTTGAGATGTAAAAAAGGATGTTGCCGTAAAAAGTAATTTGCCATAGCTGCATAATTATGTATACATATCAAGTAAAAAGAGACACTTTCATTCCGTGTTCATAACCGTGTTCAAAAAGTGGCATTTTTCAAAAGCCTTCGTTTTCTTTCGGACTAAAAATTTCATACACTTTTATAATTTAAAATTGTAAATTTATTAATATTTTGAATAAAATAAAATAACTATAAATTAAATTATGTTTATCTATCTCAAAGATACTCTTGAACTAAAATTTGGTGCGGAACCAGTAACACTTCTTAAAACTGGCATTGCTTGGCCATCAGATAAGCAGATCAAATTCCGAAATCCTGAAGGAAATCTTAAACATGCATTAGAAGGGTTTTCAAAGCCAATTGATTGGCAAAAAGAGCTTTGGCAGTTGGATCCACATAACGAAGATAACAATGGATTCCAGGTACTTAATGCAATAATATTAATACCATGCACATTAGGGTTTGTCACTTTGGTATGGCGAACAAAATACTGTTCAGATTTAAAATCTAATACCTCCCAAAAGTTGCATTAGAATCATAGGTAAAATAGTATGTAAAAAAGTTTGAAATTAAATGGTTCTTTTAGCGAGCTAAACAACTATTTTAAGTTTCGAAAACTGCGGTTTTAGTTCTTTTTTCATGCATTGCTCGGATATGGTTAGAGTCAATCTGTGCTGATTAAACTAATTAAAATAATTTTACACATAGTGTACACACAATTATAGAGAAACAAATTTAAGTCAATACAAATTTGAATACCAACAAATTAAATCACTGAAAATTGTATATTTACACATTTTCTTAAGTGCGACGAATATTAATAAAACTTTTAAATTAAATTTAACTCATCAAAGGTACTTAAAAAAACGATTATGGACTAATTTTATGTCACTGAAAAGAAAATGACACTCCCTTTTTTAGCAAAGAAGCCTTTTCGAAATGTCCATATCTAAATAACCATTAAAACCCATTTATCAGTTTTTTTTTTCAAAAATTATACAGAACACCTCACTCTGGTTTATAATTTCGCGAATATAGCAAACAAACTTTTATGTGTACTTTTCAAGCTCATTTAGCGAGCCAAAGCCAATGAAAGCTCCAAATAAAGAATGTAATTTTAATATATAATGCAACTTTTGGAAGGTATAAGATGCGAAAGTTCCAGAGTTGAAATATATGACACACCCTAATATACATATGTGTGTTGCGTATTTATTTAACAATAAAAGTTGGTAAGCATTTGTATTGATTTTTAAAATTACATTTAGTCAAGTATTCTTTAAAAGATGAACCAAATTGTTTCACAGACTTCTTTTTACTTTCCAATAGTTTTATCAAATACATACTATATGTAAATATTATTATATTAAAAATAACTTTTATTTTCAATAGAATGAAGATTTTATTGTTTGGATGCGAACTGCTGCTCTTCCTAGTTTTCGTAAACTGTATCGACGCGTTGATCATACTAAACCACACTTCATGAATGGCCTGAAGCGTGGCAACTACACCCTGATAGTTACTTATCGTAAGTGTACATTATTTGAATACATACACTTATTTATGTTTTTGTATTTGGAAAATATGTATATGTACAAAAAAAATCTGTTTTTTTTTTCATAGAATATCCTGTAACGGCTTTCAGTGGTACAAAAAAAATGATTTTATCAACAACATCTCTTATGGGCGGTAAAAATCCCTTCTTAGGAATCACATATATTGTAGTTGGTTCCTTATGCCTTATTGCTGGAGTTGTTTTACTCTTTATCCATATCAAATGCAGCAAAAGGTTTGTTATCAATTCTTTTGAAAAAAAAAAAATTATGTACAAGTTTAACGCATGTGACTTTTATTTTTATTTCAGTACCACGGAAATGATAAACGTCAACCCCAGAACACCATATTCTTAAGAGAAGTTGAAATCCATGTAAAAAGTCCAAAGAACAGTAGCTAGCATTTTGTTAGCGTCGACAGTTAGCTGTATTATGTATTATTATTTATCTACATTTTTTGCTCAGTCTTATAATTTTAAAGTTTATCTTATTATTTTTTTCTTTATTTTATCAACAAAAAGAATGCAATACATACGAGTACGTATTATGTGTTTTTTTTTTTTTTAATTTTTCATATCAAGCTTATGTGATGCTGCTTAAATTATGTACAGTGTGGTTCACTTGGTTGAACGCACTTGATTTTTTTTTTTGTATTCTCGTTCTTTGTTTCTCAAAGCATTAATGAAAGTATGTATAGTTTTAATAAAAAAAAGAAACATTAAACAAGAGAGTTCTAAATTCAATGATAGAAAGATATTTTGTGAGGAATCTGGCGTATATTGGAATTGGAATTGGTGCGTATTGGAATCATACCCGCCTGCTTTTTTTTTCAAATACGCGATCATTTTGCGTTCAATATTCAATTCCAGTTTTTTTTTACTGGTTTTGATCTTAGTGCTTAGTATCAGCGAAGTATTGTGATGAATCATTACTTAAAGCACCGTTAGAAGTTAGTACGCAGAAAATAGTTCAAATTTGATTTTCTTCGTAGCGAATGGTGTCTGAGCCCATTGGAAGGCTTTAATTGTCAAAATCGGTGTTTTGACAAATCTCTGTCTTTTTCTTCTTTTGACCCAAACTACATGCTCTACAGTTTTGAAGCATCTTATGCCAAGTGCACTGTATTTGTCACTATACTGTTAATTATACTTCTTGCTATAAATTTATTATTGATACATTTTGATAGGCTGTCTCTTGGAAACTCTTAGGTCTACAAAGACGCTTCTGGGATCAAATTGATCGGAATCTAGCTAATTTCAAATTGTAGAGCAATGTTTTCAACTAAAATTATTACTTTAGGTATAAAATCGAAAATTAATGTTGCTGGTCTCTTCAGATCCATATACGAGCGCAATTTATTATTCCTCCAAAATGAGGAAAATTAATCTGATATACATGGCTACATGAAATTTGACCCCAATGAAAAATGGCCCAAACAATAAATGAAAAATGGGGCCTTTTTTCATAATGAAATATGGCCCCATTTTCAAAAAAGAAAAATAGCCCTTAAATAAATGAAAAAAAGCCCCAAAAAGAAAACGAATACTCAAACAAAAAATGAAAAATCGCCCCAAAATTTTTTATGAAAAACAACAAAAACTTGAATTATTTTATTTTTACGGTTTGGGGTGATTTTTCATTTTTTTTTGGGGCGTTTTTTCATTTTTAGTTTAGTTTGATTATGAAAAATGGCCCCAAGCTTAAAGAGATTTTTTTTCCTAGCAAGCTCTAATTTAATTTAAATGCAGTCTCCGTCTAGCATTCGTTGCGATAACATCGTTCCTCTAGTCTGCGGCTTTTCATTTTCTAGTGCTTTAACTCCCTCTCTTAAACCGGTTAATTTGCTTTTTTTCGACTTATTTTTTTTATTCTTTTTCTTATTTTCTCCTCAATTTCTTACCCCATCCCTAGTGTTTCTATCCTTGTCAGTGGCGTAGCTAGGATATTTGCCGCCCGGGGCAAAACAATAATTTGCCGCCCCTTTGGTCTAACAATACTTAATAAAAAAATTTGTGATAGGTACCTTCATATCATCGGTCTTAAAGTTGAAGACAAAATTTTGATTAAAATATATTTTTTATAAATGCAAGGAATTACATTCTGCGAAATATTGATACTCGTCACTTTCCCGCAATATCTGCTAAAGTGCTGAATGAATTTTTTTTTATTTCTGAGCTAATGAGATTTAACTTTAAACCGACTGTATATAATATCTATAGGCACATGAGACTTGAAATTCATTTAATGTTTGCTTTCGTCCAAAAATAGTGAAGTTCATAATTTTTCATTAGGCGTGTCTCACCAAATAAAATCTCTGAGAGCTCAGAGATTTTTAAAGTGGGACAAAACAAAATCACCTGAGCACTGAGATTTTCTTCAGAGATTACTGAGACGAAAATTTTTTGGATTCATTTCTCAATGTTCTTTCTCCTCTAAAACTGTTCATTTGACAGCCAAATTGCAATTTTTCGGTGATGTGCAAATACGAAATTGATACAAAAATACAAAATAGAGGTTGAATGTTGATAAACAGGAAAAATAAATAGATCTTAGTATTTTTTTTCATTCATTTCATACATTTTTGTGCTTTAACATTTAAATATTTAAAGCAAAGTTAAAATTTTGTTTCCATTTAACAGAGAATCTTGTCCCACCAAAACATTTCGCCTACCAACTTGATATTGAGCGCTCGGTGAGATTTTACTTGGTGAGACACGCCTATTGTTTCATCAGTACTTGACAGCAAAACTTAAAAATTTCATACTGTTCATATTTCTCAGATCTAATGATCATGAACCATGAAAGGGTCAAAGCCACGGCTAAGTTACTACTGATTGTCTGACTACAGAGTTGTAACTTCACTGAAATTGCAGTAGATTGTTGATCTTATGCATTTTTCTCAAAATCATCTTTTTTTTTAATTCTGTGTGTTGAATGCAGCCATTATGTATAATTTAGAGCTTTTTTTGTTTGCTGGTTTTATGTTTAAAAAATACTAACCTTATGTCTTATTTATATTTATTCATTTATCAGCTTTGTTTAAATAATTTTTGAAAAAAACAAAAACAAATCATCTGCGAAAATATTCAATCTACAGCATTTTATTTTCAAATCTAACGCGAAAAGATTTCTGAGAAAGGTCAACCCCTCTGAACTCTAAATTGAGAGAATTAACAAACACATAATAATGTAATGCTACAAAAGAGAATGGTCATCATTATAAAAGCCATCATTTTGTTTAAAATTTTGAAAGAACTGTTAATTTAAAAAAAATTAACTTTTGTGTTTATTACCAACTTCTATAATGAGCAACAGCAGCTGTCATGATTCTGCCGCCCCTAGTGATTTGAACACAATGAACAACAAATTGTACACTCGTATATCTACAAATGTCATAGAATTTTTAACTTAAAACAATAATAGTTTTTTGTTTATTTCCAACTTCTGTAATAAACAACGATGATGATTTTGCGCCCCCATTTTGATTTCAATTTATTAAAAATTGATTGAATAATTTATTAAACAAAAATTAAACTTGTGTTTATTTCCAACTTCTCATGAACAACGAGAATGATTTTGCTGCCCCTACAAATTTAAATATGTACTATATAAAAATTGTATGTTTTATAATAAAAATTTTATAAAATTTTCACTAAAAAACACTTTTGTAATTAGTTTACAACATCCCATGAACAACGAAGATGATTTTCCCATTTGCCGCCCCTAACTCCTGGCGCCCGGGGCGACCGCCCCCTTCGCCCCCCCCCCCTAGCTACGCTACTGATCCTTGTGAATAGTGCTCGGTTTTTTTCCCACAAAGCCCATCCCGACGGGCTAATATGATAGGGAACCGATTTAAGGGGTTATCCCCGGATACACCCCTTCATTCACCGCCCCTCAAATCCCCGCCAACCAAACGAACAAAACATTTTACCAATTTCGAACAATTTCCCGAACTCCCTGCCCCCACCAATTTCAAAAACCCCAAGTTCATTGTCATCTCTTCAAGTGATGAAAACAAAACCCTATCAAATGTTAGTGTTTTCTTTTTGAAGAAAGCCATAGATGCTATTAGTAAAGAATATGAAAGTATTACCCAGCTTCGCGATGGGAATATACTTATCCTTGCAAAAAACAAAAAAGTTGCAGAAAAATTCCTAGTGCTCACTAACTTAGCTAATCAATGCCCAATCTCCGTGAAATATCACGACCGCCTGAACTCAAGTAAAGGAATCGTATTTGCGCCTTTCCTTATTAACGTTCCGGAAAGTGAAATCGTTTCTGAAATGTCCACGCAAGGTGTAATTGAAATCTTCAAGTTTACGAAAAATATTGAAGGAAAAACCAAAACATACAACCGCTCAAAGTTCTCTCTCTATCCCACAAACCTCCACTGCTTCTAATACCATTACATCCTCTCCTTCCCTCTCTAAAATATTGGATTCCCATCCAAAAGCTATACCAAGAAATATTCAAACTAAACTCCCTGCTAACAAACAAATTTCTCATAACCTAAAACAAACCTTAACCAAAAAACCTGCTACCCAAGATAAACATAACGAAGCAAACATAACCCCAAATTCAAAAACAAATCCACCAAAACCTATAAACAAACCCGAAAAAATGAACGTCTCTGATTCTGAAACAGATGACGTTACTATCCATTCACCCATTACAGCCTTTACCCAAACTCTTTTAGAACAAAACACATATTTTCTAATAACAATAATCATGAACATGAACCCAAGTAATAAACAACCACCTGAAATTACAAACCCCGCTGATCGTTTTTCGAGATGGTGGTCGGACCAAAGTAATGGTCCGAACACCTCGACAAGCGGACAGCGGGGTCATAATGTCAACATCACCATACAACCGCCAACCAAAATTTTGACACAACCTACCTCAACAGTCGACAACACTGTTACAAATAAAAATCTAATAAAAACTATTCAATGGAACAAAAATCATAATTCAACAACAACCAATCACACTCTTTCTTCTACAAGAAGAAAAAGTTCGTGTATTCAAGTTAACCAAAATTACAAGGTCTTAAATATTCTGCAATGGAATATAAAAGGTCTTTTGAATAACTTAGATGAACTAAGTATTTTAATAAAGGACCATAGACCGGATATAATATCGTTACAAGAAACGCACTGCCCATTTAACTTTAGTCCCATTATTCCTAAGAACTATGTTGGCTATTTCAAGAACCTGCCAAATAATACGACATGCAAACAAGGCATAGGTCTTTTGATAAAAAAAAATATTGCACACACATTCCGACCGATAAACTCTGATATATGTACTAACTATTGCTGTAGATATTGAGCTTCAAACCAAAATAACATACATCGGGTTATATATCCACCCTCACCAAGCTTTCACTAAAAACGACCTTGACAATATAATTAACCAAACCAATTCTCTCGTTATCCTTGGAGGAGATATAAATGCATGGAATACGCTTTGGGGATCACCTCAAACAAACCATAGAGGACAAACTTTCGAAGATTTTTTACTTAATGAAAATCTCACTCTTCTCAACGACGGTTCCCCAACACATCTATCTACACACAACACATTAACACATGTTGACATAACTTGTTGTTCACCTCAACTGTTTCCTAAAACCTCCTGGAAAACCTTAACCGATCTTCACAATAGTGACCACTTCCCTATCCTCTCATCCACAAACCTAGGCATTATATCAACAAACCCCCCACAAATCCCCAAATTCAAAACAGACTCTGCAAATTGGGAATCATTTAGAAAAATTATCGATGAATATTTATCAGACAATCCCTCAACATCCAACTCCAATAAAGAAGCTGCCTTAATTCAAAAGGCAATCAGAACTGCCGCTAACGCCTCAATACCTCAAACAACTTCATCAAACAACACCTCCTCAAAACCGAATGTTCCATGGTGGAACCCTAATCTTACTTCACTGCGTAAAGAAAAAATGAAAACACTGAAGGAATTTCAAAAATCCCCATCTCAAGCAAACCTTATTTCATATAAAAAAGCAAATGCTAAATTTAGACGGGAACTTAAAGCGAGCAAAACAAAAAGTTTTGCAAGCTTCACAGCTAGCATAAATCCCAGATCATCCATTACCAAACTTTGGCAAAACATCCGCTGTCTTACCGGTAACCCCAACCCCTTAACGATACCATGTATCCAATCAACGGATTCACTTATCACAGATTCGAAACAAATATCTGATCTCTTTTCACAAACCTGGTCCAATTATTCAAATGACAACAATTTTCATACTACTTTTAAAACAAAAAAGATGAATTTCTCAACCTTTCCCCTTATGTAACAACCGAAAATATTTTTGCACAACGCATTGAAGAACCTATATCACTAATTGAGTTTGAAGCTTCCTTAAACAAAACTAAAGGCAAAACTCCTGGTAGAGATAAAATTAATTATCCAATGCTGAAAAACTTACCATTTGATGTAAAATTGAGACTTATTAAACTATACAATAACATACTTAACACCGCTGTCATACCCCAAACTTGGAAAACTGCAACACTTCTTCCCATACCGAAACCTAATAAAGATAGGAAATTAATTGATGGATACCGTCCCATATCCCTTATTTCTTGCTCTTCCAAAATTATGGAAAAATCATAGCAAAACGACTAATGTGGTTCGCAGAAACAAGAAAACTTTTATCTACCAACCAAGTTGCTTTTAAAATTAACCGGGGTTGTGTCGACGCACATCTTCACTTAGATTACTACATATCACGAGCATTATCAGCAAAAAATCATGTTTCCGTGCTTTCGATCGATTTCGAAAAAGCCTTCGACAGAATCGGTTTGCATGTTGTACTAAAAAAATTAAAAATATGGGGTGTTGGCGAGAAGATGTTTGGTTACGTGAAGTCTTTTCTAACTAATAGACAATTCTTTACCAGAGCTAATAATATTTACTCATCTACTCACTCCTTGCAAAATGATATCCCTCAGGGATCCCCATTATCGGTAGTTCTATTTATTATCGCCTTCGACGATATTTCGACTATAATAAATAATTATAAACTTTTAGATAGTTGTATTTATGCAGATGATATTTATATATTAAGTAAAAGTAACGATTTAGAAAAATGTAAGAACCTTTTTGATAATGTTGTTAATGATATTCTTAATTGGTCGTTTGCTTCAGGAGCTAGACTTTCATTACAAAAATGTAAAATGCTACATATCTGTAGAAAAATCCATTGTCCTGAAATTATCTTAAGTATAAACAATGTACAAATTGAAAATGTAAATAGTCTTAATATCCTAGGATTAGTATTTAATAGTAAATATAGATGGAAAGAACATAGTTTAAATTTAAAAAAAAGCCTAGTTGCGAGACTCAACATAATTAATTATTTGTCTAGTAAGAAAAGCCATGTACACATTAACACTGTCTCATATATTACCAAAATGTTAATACTAAGTAAAATCGATTACGGAATTTATATTTATGGCAGTTCCCCAAAAACAACTCTAAGAATAATACAACCAAGCTACCACCAAGCAGTTAGAAGGAGCATCAACGCCTTTCCTACAACACCACTCAAAAATATTCTTGCGGAAGCAGGTCTTCCCTCTGTTGAGCAACGTTTCCAACAAATCATCTCGAGCCTAGTTGTAAAATTGGTCTTCTCCAGAAATTCAGTTATCGATAAAGACATTCATCAAGCCATGGACCTTAAGTGCAAGAAACGTATTCCATCTGCTCTAAAAACAATCCTCGACAAAGCTCGAGAAATGGAAATACCAACAAAAACTCCAAAAAAACCAACTTTATCATATCCTCCATGGAATATAAATGCTGATTCATTTGTATTGAGCCTTGCTCACTACAGTAAAACAAATACAAGCAATGCAGTATACCAATCACTGTTCTCAAGTATCTCATCAGAACTTAAAACTAAAGGCTGGAAATTTATATTCACTGATGGATCCAAATCAAAAGATAGTACATCGTTTGCCGTCACATTTGAAGATGGCCAAATCCTCAATATTGGCATCCTCCCGGAATATGCTTCTATTTTCATGGCAGAAGCTTTTGCTATTCTGCAAGCAACCAAATCGATAACGAACTCCAACGACAAGTTCGTAATATGCTCTGATAGCATATCAGTCCTGAAAGCAGTTAAAAATCCAAACAACGATTTAGATCTTATTTCCGCGATAAGGAACAAAATAATAATGAAGCCGAATAAAATAAAACTGATGTGGACTCCAGGCCATTCTAATATACGTGGAAACGAAGAATCTGATAAAGTAGCAACCTCTTCCAACAAATCACCAGTGTATAAATTCAATATATACACCAAAAAAGACCTGAAAACGCAAATACTGAACACCTTGAGAAGAAATCAAGAAATCGAATGGAGCCTTTACCACCACCATTACAAAAAAGTTAACGAACATAAATCCTACCCTCAATACCCTACAGACGTATCAAAACAAAAAATCACTAACTACATCCGCTTAAGACTCGGTCACACCTCACCAACTCACAAACACCTTCTAAACAAAAACAATCCACCGATATGCTCCACCTGCAATACAACCATGAGTTTAACTCACCTCCTCGAAAACTGTCAATCATCGAAACCTGCTCTTTCATCAATCTTCAAAAATATAAATGTAAATTTCTTACAACCCTTAACTTAAATGTATAAAATTTTTAATAACAAGCAGAGCCAATAGTCTTCGCAGCTAGGCTCTCTCCTTTTTTATGTATATTACCTTGTAATTTTAATTACTAGTTAATAAAATATAATAATAATAATAATTAATTTAAATGGAAAAATCTCCCTAAAAATTATGACAAGTCTTTTTTAAATCTAAAATCATGTGATTTTTGTACGATTATTTTAACAGGCTTTTGATGCCGATCGCGGAATTTATGTTCATAATATACATTATATCAATTATATCAATTTACATTAATCAAATTCTTAAAAGATCATTTTGGGACAATGATTAAACAAACGTACAGGAAAATCGCACGATTGGCAAAAATATATGCATGTATGTATGTAGAACTTATGCAGTATTTCATTTTACATACATAATTCCGAAACAAGTAGTAATGGTGACTCGGAATAAAAGGTTTAAGCAAATAAAACCTTTTAATTTGTTTTAATTTCAAGCTTTTAAATTATTTTTTCAAAAAGTATTTACAAAAACAACTTTCTTAGAAAAAGTAAATCAGAGAATGGATTTTCGAATTAAAAAAAGTGCTATAGCATGACATTTTAACTGTTGCCGTTGTTTTTTAATATAGTTTTTCTATATTAAATTGATTTTTTTAGGAATGCCCTTCACACCAAAACGGGGGAAATAGATTCATACAATTTTTTTCTAAGAATATCCTATCTAAGAATCATTTCTCAAATAATCCTGCACAATTTAGGGGACACTCTTTTTATCGAACGCCGATAGAATTTTTATTTTCTCACTCACCTTATCCTCAATTTTAATACCACCCTGGAAAAAATATTGAAAATGGCTGCAACGACCTCAAAACACTAAGAGCTAATCAAAATTAGGTCTTTTTCCCATAGCCCAAAAATACTTTTGGCGTGCTAGAATTGCTTCTCATCCCACTGTGCGACAGTGTTTAAGTAAATAAAGGTATAAATCTCAATATCTTAAAGCAAGTTTCTATTCAAGCATTCTTTAAATGTGTTGTTTCTTTATGCATGTTCATCATTAAACAAAAAAAAAATAAGAATCTGAGTGAATTATTTAGTTTTTCTCGAAAAATGAAGGACGTTACATTCGTTCACAAGAAGTTTTGACCTCCCCCCTCTCCCCATCTTTAAATGCGTCTGAATGTAAAGCAAATTTGGGGATTTTGGAAAAATGGAAATCGATATTGAGTTTCAAAATCGAAACAAAGATAAGAAAACATATCTTGCATTAGAAAGACTAAGTGGGCAAATCGAAAAGAACGAGAAAGTGTTGTCACTTCTTCAAATGACGATAAAAAAGATTGTTCATGCTTGGTAGAGTGGTGTAGCAGAAGTTGTGGAGGTGTTTTCACCGGTTTGATGTCAACAATGTAAGGGTTGGGCCAATGAAGATTTGTGTTACTCCTGTCCCGAGAGCGTGTTACTTCTAACCTGGACATGTATGACGAAAGTAACAAGGGAAGAGTCTAGGGAAAATTATCAGAGCTGTGAGAATTCGTCATTTTAAAGAAATTTTGCTTCATCAGTTTCTAGATAAATTACCCATCCATAAGATGACATTTACTTTTGTCCCCGGTTGCAATGTTTTAAACGTTACTTTTTTCTACATATAATTTTTTAAAATGTTCTAATTTGTTATTTCTTCTAAAGCAATACATAACTTATATTACATATTTTAATAACATTTAAATAAAAACAAATTAGTCACTAGAAATAAAAAAAATTGGGTCATGATTGTATGAGTACAAACTCTGGAATTTGTCAATACATTATGTGCATAACAACTTAATATTTGGTGACTTATGAAGGTGACTTACTACATACCTTCATATTTCACAACTCACTTAACATTTTATTCCAATGAAACCAACAATCGAATCTCGTCAGTTGTGGTCTTATATCATCGAATTTAAGATTGTACATAATGTACATAACTGGCATTCTTAATCTTCATCGCGTGTTTGGTATCGTTATTTTTTTTTAAGATATTAGGCTTTTATATTCGCAACTTATACGTTATGTGGGATTCTTGAGAAAATCCATCCAGACGAGATTAAAGAATGCCAATTTTATATACATACGTTAAAATAGTTGATCCCCATTTAATGTATGCGTGTATGTATATCAATATCAAAGCGCACTGCGCAACTTGGAAATTTTTGGGTGCCCGGGGTATGCCTAGGTTAAATCTGTTATAAGTTTTTCAAAGGCTCTAGTGAAATTGAGCTAATTAACCAATATTGGTTGATGAGCGATTTCGATAGTTTACAACTCAAATTATGGATTCATTGACTAAAATTGTGGTTAACAAGCACATTCGCGGATTATACCAGTCACAATAATAATTGATTAAAGATGATTAACTGTGTGTATATTTGTGTATATTTATCATTTAAAAGTTCCCCGCCTAAAACCATGTGTCATATCTATATGCTTGGATTAAAGCAATATAAATAATTTACATTGATAAACTTCGACCTCCCTCTTTAAAAAAAACAAAGGAGGATTTTCCTTCCTTAAAAAAGAGTTTAAGCTAAATTCGCCTACTGACATGCCCTCTTTTATATTTTTTTATTGTAGGCAAGGTTTTCATTTGAAAATTTCTGTTCAAAATTGAAAATAAAAATTACCAATCGTAGCTCAAAATCACTAAAGTAATACATTTAAGTCTGAAAACTTTTTTGCTATCGGTGAATAATAAATTCATCTCATTTGTATAGTACCTTATTTATTGCCATAGGCCCAAGCGAAAAAAATTTAAATTTTTTGTTTACTTTGTTAAATTTTGTCAAAATTGATTGAAAAAATTTGGTACAAATTTAGTCAGTTATATGGGTGTAAAATTGAGTAAATTTTCGGTTTCGATTTTAATGAGTTTAGTACCGAGCTTTAGATGTAGACTTCATTTGTACCAAAATTAATTTTTTTCTACCCATTATTCCGAAAGTTCATTGGCGTAGGAAGGAATTTTTTCTAAGGTGGGCAACCAGTCCACACCAAACCTAATCAATAAACAATTTTTCCGTGCAAATGATTCCTCAATAGATAACTATGTATTTATTTGGGCTTGAGCATTTAATTAATTCCCGAATTTGTTCAAAAGAGATCTAATGAACGAAGCCGACAACGACGTCAACAGTAAAACAAATTAACAATCATTAAAAGTGCTACCAAACTCAACTCTGCAACAATTTCTTACGATGCATCTATTAAAAATTAATGGTTTTGGGTAAAATTAGCTCTCAACCAAGTTTTTATCCACGGGCGCCGCACTATCGATAAACTTCTTTCACAATTGGCGCAATTAACCAGAAGCGGTAATGCGGCCTATTACAGTTTGTATATACATTTGAAAATATCCAATGTGTTTTTTTTTTAATTGTCAAGGTTTATTTCATAGTTCTTCAATTCGAACACATTTTTCATAATCTAGACTTCAGTGCTATTGAATTAATTTTAAAACATCTTTAAAGTCATTGATAAAATTTGTGTACAGTACTCATATATAATTTGAAGAAGGCGATTAATGAATGGGCCAGAAGAATATTTTAAAACCGCCTTTTGAAGTTGAGATACATGCTATTCATCACCTTAGCCGAAAAAGAGTTATACGGTCGCATTTATAAACTTTGATTGATGTTCTACTACAAACAGTCCTTTAAGAATTGTGTTAACCCTTGTCCTAAAGTTATCTTACTTGAAACAGCATCAGTATTTTAATAATTTGTCGAATTTTGCATTTTATTTAATTGAACAAAGCATAATCAATTTGTCCACTAAGACTATGATCGCATTTTAAAAAAAACTTCAAAATATGAATTTGAATATTAATTCCCCAACTATCTTCGGTATCGATATGGGATCCCAAATCAAGTGCATTGCTTTTGCCACAACTGTTGCTGGAAAATAAATTTGTTTTTCCTGACGTCTCCTTTTTGATGCTCGTATAGGTTTTAAGGAAATCTCATACTTTTGTGAAAATATGGACTGTACTGTATGTAGTGTATAGGTACTGGCACTGAAAAAGTGTATTTTGATCCAAATGTCACCCAATTTCCCTAAAATCATCTTTTTCTGGAACTGTAAATAAAAAATAAAAATTTCTTATTTTGTTGAGGTTTTTTAATTCATCCACATTGTATTGTTCCCCATAAAACGCAGGCGATTGGTAGAAGCAACTCGGTTTAGATTTTTATAAGGTTCCAATTAAATTATCCGGTTTGATTTGTTTGTTACAGAGCAAATAGTACGTTAAGCCTGAGTTGATACATGCCGAAAAAGAACCGAAAGCTTTAATTTAAAAAAAAAAACAAATAAAATTATGTACGTTTCGGTTCATGTTCCACATTTGTCAGATGTAGCGATTTATCGCCAAACAGACTATTTGAAATTATTTGGTGGCATGAAAATCGATTTGCCGACGTAGACAAAACAAGCAATATTTATAGCTTTTGGTGATTTTAATTTTTTGAATTCATATCTTTATATTTTTTTCCAAGTTTTTACTTAAATTTCACATTCGTTTTCTTATTTAATATTTTGCTAGATGAAGCCATTTTTGTACTAAATCTGAACGCACCCCAAAACTGAAAACGATAGATTTTTGAATTCGGTTATTTATAGAGTGGAAAATTTTGAAGTTTTGCAATTTTTTGGTGATTTACAGTGTTGGACAGAGAATTAGCACACATTAGTGAATCGGATTTTAATAAGGAAAATCTATATTTTTGCTATGTTCTTGGAACATAATTTATTGAAAACTCTTTAATTCAAAGTTGAAAAACTTAAAAATATACAAAATAAGAATTTAGCAAAATAACAACAACAAAAAATCATTAAATAAAATAACAACAACAAAAAATCATTAAATAAAATGTGTTGGTGTAATATGCCCTCTAAAAGTACTTGAGAGTGCTAGGAAGCCATATGGCCCTAGGCTCAATGATAGGAAAATCCCTATGCACACCTCCGCGTGGTAGAGGGCGGGTAACGCTAACGTGCAGGGGGACCGAATGGATGCCGGGATAAGCAGACAACCCAGCTATGCTGGTCAGGGCACAAACTTGTCCTCGGGATGGTTAAAAGCCCCCTTAAGGCGGATGAACTGCAGGTGGCGGTCAACGGCATGATAGTCTGGTGGCGGAGGAGCTTTTTTTGGTAAAAGGCCAACGGCAGCAGCAGGTAGCGTCTGTAACCCATATTGGGCGGCTACAAAAGGCGTCTGTTTTCCCACAGTGGGCGGCCTCGAGCAGTTATGTGTTTGACCATACAAAAGGCGGGTGTACCTGTCAAATCTGAGCTTATGTATGTTATTAATCATATCTCGGAAAACACCATGGTGGAAGGATATATGCAAATACATGAATTATGACAACAAATGGAAATGAGTTCCCATGAGATAATCTTAACCCTTAACGACAGAGCCTCGTCATTTAATGGAATCCAGAATTCAACAATTGATGAGATGTGGGGTGAAATTAAAAGTGTTTTTATGGAGGCTGGATCCGAAACTGTACCCAAGCGAACGAGACGTAGAGACTCTTGGATATCCCAAGACACTTGGGATAAGATCGAACTTCGCAAATCGTTGAAAATCCAAATAAATGCCGAAGCTGATGTTCAACGAAAGGCTGACTTGCGAAGAGAGTACCGCATTGCACATAAGATGGTCTACCGCTGTGTGAGACGTGACAAGAGGGTGAAGTTGGATGGACTCGCAGATAATGCGGAAAGCGCTGCCAGAAGAGGAGATATCCGGGAATTGTACCAAATAGCCAAAGATGTTATCGGGAAAAAAAGCAACACCAATCATCCTGTAATGGATGTGGATGGCACACTTTTGGTATCAATTGAGGATCAGCTTCGTAGATGGAAGGACCATTTTTGTGCCCTGCTAAATGAGAATTCAGTTGAGCAGAGTGCTGAAGTGCCCCAACTAAACGAGATGCGCAGGTCCTATAGGGGTATTGACATCGAACCCCCGTCAGAATCGGAAATTCGTACATCAATAAATCTCCTCAAAAACAACAAGGCAGCTGGACTGGACGGAATACCAGCTGAATTCCTGAAAGCCGATCCCGTAGCAGCGGCTAGTATTTTACATCCGCTGATACAAAACATTTGGGAAAACGAAAGCTATCCCAGGGACTGGAAGGATGGTGTGATTGTTAAGTTGCCAAAGAAAGGTGACTTAAAGAATTGCAACAATTGGCGTGGTATCACCGTTTTGTCCGTTTTCCCAAAACTAATGGCAACAATCATACTCGAGCGAATAAAGGATAGAATCGAGTCTACACTCAAGAGGCATCAAGCTGGCTTCCGCAGTGGTCGATCGTGTGTCGACCATATCAACACCCTGCGTATCGTCCTCGAGCAGTCGATGGAATATCAATCACCGCTTTACCTCATGTTCGTGGATTTTGAAAAGGCCTTTGATCGAGTTAACCGAGAATGTATATGGAGATCGTTGCTTGGTAGAGGAATTCCACCAAAAATTGTTGCCATTATTAAAGAGTCCTACAACAACGCGAGGTGTTTTGTTTTGCACAATGGGCAGCTATCCGACTCCTTCGTAGTGCAACAAGGTGTGAGACAAGGGGATGTTCTATCGCCAATTCTCTTCCTGCTGGCGATGGACGACGTATTGATGGCCAGTGTTGGTACAGCTGAGCGACAGGGCATTCAATGGAGACCGTTCGAAAGGCTCAGTCATTTAGACTATGCCGATGACATATGTCTACTGGCAAATAACATCAGTGGGCTGAACGGGATGTGCCAAGCACTGCAAGTGAAGGGAGAGTCGAGTGGTCTAAGAATTAACAGCAAAAAGACAAAAATAATGCTCACAGGCCGCTCCACACAGCAGCGTATTATCTTACAGGAGACGCCAGTTGAAGTAGTGGAACAATTTAACTACCTTGGCAGTATTGTTTCTGCAAACGGTGGTACGGATCTGGACGTTAAAAGTAGAATAAATAAAGCTCGTGCTGCCTTTGGTACTCTGTCCCCAATTTGGAAATCCAGTCAAATCTCCTTACGCACTAAGGACTAAGTTGAGATTCTTCGAATCCAATGTCAAATCCGTGCTGTTATATGCTTGTGAAACCTGGAAAGTCACGTCTACCATTTCGAAGAAATTGCAGGCTTTTGTGAATCGCTTAATTTAAGCCTTAAGAGTTATTTCTAAATGGTTATTTCAATAACTTCGAAGGGTAACTAGTAGCTTTGATATCGAATAAACTTGTTGACGTATTTAGAGTATTTTATTCAAAACTTGTCCCAAAAATTCTGAAATCACCTTATTCTGGAGTAAAAAAGGAAAATCTAAAAAAAATTTGTATATTAGAGGTTTTTTAAGCTGTCAACATCGTAGCCATCCTTCGATGGAATTTGACAGTTCATGGCTTGATAGATAGGTAACAAACTAAATTATGGCAAATGATATATCATATATGGCCCTGAAATCGCCCTTTTGCGGAGCACAAAATAAGATCTCAAAAATTTCGGAATTTTTAGAGGTTTTTTAATCCGTCAACATCGTAGCCATCCTGCGATGGAATTTGACAGTTCATGGCTTGACAGATAGGTAACAAACCAAATTATGGCAAATGATGAGTATTTTGTTGCACATATCAGTCAAAAGCCCTGAAATCACCCTTTTCCGGAGCACAAAATAAAATCCCAAATATTTCGGATTTTTTAGAGGTTTTTTAATCCGTCAACATCGTAGCCATCCTGCAATGGAATTTGACAATTCATGGCTTGACAGATAGGTAACAAACTAAATTATGGCGGATGATGAGTATTTCGTTGCACATATCAGCCGAAAGCCCTGAAATCGACCTTTTCCGGAGCGCAAAATAAAATTTCAAAAATTTCGGATTTTTTAGAGGTTTTTTAATCCGTCAACATCGTAGCCATCCTGCGATGGAATTTGACAGTTCACGGCTTGACAGATAGGTAACAAACTAGATTATGGCAAATGGTGAGTACTTCGTTGCACATATCAGCCGAAAGCCCTGAAATCGCTCTTTTTCGGAGCGCAAAATAAAATCTCAAAAATTTCGGATTTTTTAGAGGTTTTTTAATCCGTCAACATCGTAGCCAAAAATTTCGGATTTCTTAGAGGTTTCTTAATCCGTCAACATCGTAGCCATCCTTCGATGGAATTTGACAGTTCATGACTTGACAGATGCTCAACAAATTATATCTTGGCACATATTGAGTATTTCGTTGCACATATTAGTCGAAATCCCTGAAATCGTCCTTTTCCGGAGCACAAAATATGATCTCAAAAATTTCAATATTTTAGAAGTTTTTTAATCTGTCAACATCGAAAACATCTATCGATGACTTTGACAGTTCATGGCTTGAAAAATATGTAACAAACTTTATTATGGCTCATGATAAGTTTTTTAAACATGGATTAAATTTTAATTACTGAAAAAATAGAATTTCATTTGTCTTGATCTAACCAACTTAAAAAAGGTAGGCTATCCATGGGCTCTTTAATTCAAAATAACAGTTACTGAATAACTTCTAAGAATAACTGTTACTACAAAATAACGGTAACTGTTATAACAGTTACTCAAAAATAACCATTAAGGCCATCACTACACTAAGTTGAGATTCTTCGAATCCAATGTCAAATCCGTGCTGTTATATGCTTGTGAAACCTGGAAAGTCACGTCTACCATTTCGAAGAAATTGCAGGCTTTTGTGAATCGCTGGCTTCGCCACATCCTAAAGATTCGCTGGCCACAAATAATATCAAATGAGGAATTGTGGCGCAGGACAAGTCAAGAGCGGCTGGACGTCGACATAAGAAAGCGTAAATGGCGTTGGATTGGTCACACACTGAGGAAACCAAACGATGAAATTGCAAAGCAGTCCTTTGAATGGAATCCTCAGGGTGCACGGCGGGTTGGAAGACCAAGAACAACATGGAAATCAACTGTCTTAGCGGAAGCAGAATCCCAGAGAAAGACGTGGCCACAGCTTAAGTACCTTGCAGCAGACCGTGAAGGATGGAGACGTTTTGTTGACGCCCTATGCCCCAGCCGGGGATACAGGACACGATGATGATGATGAATATGTGGTGGACACAGAATTAGCACAAGTACGAAATAAAATAATTTATCACTAAAACAAGTATTTTTTTCTAATATTTTGTTGGGTACCCTGTCTGCTTTAACACAGCCTTAAACCGCCTAGGAATACTCGCCTCTAGGTGCTGGCATTGATGAACAGGAATGCTGTTCCAGCTAACTCTAACTGCCTCCCAAAATTCTATTAGATTCCTTGGCTTCCTTAGTCCAACCTAATATTTAACATCGTTCCATAGATTTTCTATGGGATTCAGGTCAGGACTCTGCGCAGGCCAAGGCTTCACCAGGCGGGAAGTGTATTAAGGATCATTATCATACATAAATGTCCATGATAATGGTAAATTATCGTCTGTAAAGAACCACATATGGTTTTTCAAAATGCTCTTGTACTGATTCTGGTCCATTTGCTGCTCTATTTTCACAATAGGCCCGACACCGTACCATGAAAACACACTACAAAACACTGGTGTCAAAAAAAAAATATAACAGCCAGGCTTAATTTCACCGGAGTACGGATCCAAATCCTTATCATTTTGGAAAAAGTGTTTTTTGGAGTGATGAGTCGCAGTTTCATCGATTTGGATCTGATAGAAAGCGTTATTGCCAAAGCAATATCTCAATCCACGTTACACAGTTAAAACTATGAAACACGGTGGTGTGTGTGTATGATGTGTGCTGCGTTTTCATGGTGCTGTGTAGGGGCTATTTCGAAAATAGAGCATCAAATGCGCCAGCATCAGTACAAGAACATTTTGTAAAACTTTATCGAGCCCTTTGCAGACGATAATTTACCATTATCATGACCATTCGTGCATGATTATGATCTTTAATACATTCCCGGCTGGTGAAGCAGTGGATTACTGATGAGCAAATCAATTTTTTGTTTTGGCCGGCGCAAAGTCCTGACCTGAATCCCTTAGAAAATCTATGGAACGATGTTTCAGGTTGGACTAAGGAAGAAGGAATCTAGCAGAACTTTGGGAGGCAATTATAGGGATAGCTGGAACAGCATTCCTATCCACCAATGCCAGCACCTAGAGGCGAGTATTCCTCGGCGGTTTAAGGCTGTGTTAAAGCAGAAAAGGTACCCAACAAAATATTATGCTTGACTCGGTTTAATAAACCGAGTTGAGGCTTCCCGGACAGTGATACAATGTGTCAATACAAACAAAATTATGGTGGGCAAAAACTGCTTTTATGTGACAACCAACTGTAACTGTAGGCAAAATTTAAATTTTGGTGTCTGAAATTTCATTCACAGTTGTTCAGTCTTGCTTCTTGACTGGGTTTTAGAACCAGAAAAGTTTGTAAATTTTTCTAAGGTGGGCAGTTCATATTTTAAGGTGGGCACCGCCCACCTCTGCACCCCCCTTCCTACGCCTATGCCAAAGTTATAAGAATTCAGAGTTTGATTGTACATTTTATATGGGTTTTCCCATATAAAACTTCTTTCGTCTTGGGGACCCGGTTAACGGTAAAATAAATGAGCTACAATTTTACAGGATTTTCTTTTTAATTATTTAAAAGAAATTAGGGGGCACATTAACTTAAATTAAGCAATGAACTTTTTAAGAACCACCCTAATACAAATATATACAAAATAATCATAAAAAAATTAAACCGAAAAAATGTAAGCTATTTTGACAAAAATATTAAAAATTAAACAATGTAAACCAAATATTTTGATTTTTTCGCTTGAGCCTAATAATATGGCTAGGTACTGTATTCATTTACACATTTTTAATTTTAATAAATAACAAAAATAAATAACTATACATAGATACAAAACTTCACAAACTTAAACTTAATAAATTGGCAATGTGAAAAGAATTGTTCCCATGAAATAAATTAAAATAAATAAACAAAAATAACGAAACAATAATTACTTAAAGGAGAAAGCCCAGCGTGCAGCGTCTATTAATAATAAAGCATATACATATATCGGTCGAAAGGGTATCTATTTAAGAAAGCAAATATGAAATAATTACTTTCTTAAAAAGTTATCGCCGAGACAGGCTATGAAGATTTAAAAAACAAAAGTATTTGATAGATCCCCATACAGAGTTGGTACATTATGTACACAGTACACTCTACTGTGTATTATGTACGAGTACATATGTATCAAATATGAAATAAGTTCTCGCGAATTTACTGTCACCGATTGCACAGAACAGAAAAATAATTTTCGTAGTTATAGCCTATTGAATAGACCTTTTAAAAAGGAAGAATTACGTGCAAGAGTTTTTATTATTGAATATGTTTGTTTGGCTCATAAGCATGCTTAAAACCGAAAATGCTACTAAATTCACCCTTGCGTTTCTGAGGGAATGGTCACACTGGCCACTTTTCAGTAGTTTTGATATAACTCGAAAACTAAGCCGAATTTGACAATTTTATATATAATACTTTGTTTTCAAAATTAAATTTTCTATCGAAATGGTGGTTTGGAAAATTTCTTAAAAAAATTTAAGCAGGAAAAGGAAACAAAAACCAACATAAAAAAAATCGAAAAATCAAAAATTTTTAAATGTTTTTCTAAATTGCGCATAACTTTTTTCGGAGCAAAGATACGCTCAAGACATGCATAAACAAAGTAAACTAGAGTCTTACGGCTTAAATATGACATGTTAAAAAGCCATATTATTAGAAAATTGACAGAGATGTAGTCATTCAAACTTTGCCATTTCTTATCATTTTTCTCAGTTTTTGCCCGAAAGCCTATTTTTTGGTACTTCATGACAAATTTAACGTTCCTAGCACCCAGTACCAAATCTTATGTTAATCGGACCAGCCGTTCGGTCTGTAGGTCTGAAAGCATTTAAAAACAGCCGAAAAACGAAATTGCGAACATACATCCTTTTTATAAATTTTTTATAGTTCTAATGTCATATTATAACAAAAATTTGATTTCGAACATTTTTACGAAAGTGAAATTTGCCATATTGTACCGAAAAAGGGACTTTTGGGCCAAAACTGCGAAAAATTATAAGAAATGATAAGGTTTATATGGGAATATCTCTGTCAATTTTGAACAAATATTAATTTTTGAATATGCCATATTAAGGCCTTTAGTCTCTACTTTATTTTGTCCATGCATATCTTGACCCTATCTTTGCTTCAAAAAAAATTATGCACAATTTATTAAAAAATTTAGATATCCTTGATTTTTTGATTTTTTTTAGGTTGGTTTTTGTTAACTTTTCCTGCTTAAATTTTGTCGTAAAATTTTTTGAACTATTCATTTCAATAGAAAATTTAATTTTGAACAAAAAGTATTATGAGTAAAATTGTCAAATTCGGCTTAGTTTTCAAGTTACACCAAAAATATTGAAAAGTGGCCAGTGTGACCATTCTCTCACAAACGCATGGGTGAATTTAGTAGCATTTTCGATTTTAAGCATGCTTATGGGCCAAACAAACATATTCAATGAGAAAAACCCTTGCACGTAATTGTTTCTTTATACCCCTCATTTTCCGGTCTATTCAGAGAGAAACAGATCTATCTATGTGTACATAACGGTAAATGGGTCAAGTAGCAAATACTCACATTACTCAGATCAAAGGTAATACTTTTAGCGTTTTAACTGTCCGGCAGTTTGAGAAAATAGGGGATCCAAAGGTCCTTTTGCATGTCAAATGTCAATATTTGTTTGTTGTATTAACGTGTTGTGTTGATGGGACTCTCGAATAGCCAATTTAAATAACTGCCGCTTTGAACTTTAAGAACCTGAGATTTGTGTACTGTGGCGAATACATACTTTTTATAAGCGACGGCGATTCTAATTTTTACAATAATGGTTTTTCATTGATTATAGCTTTATTAAAACTTAGGCCTTCTGCACACGAAACGTCGCGTCATAGTCGTGCACAAGATTCATCATGCAGCGACGAGTTCTCAACGCCCAATCTTCTGCACACGAAGCGTATTGTCATCGTCGAACAAAATATACAAAGTCGATTGGATTTTGAATTTAAGGAAAGTTTTATCAAAGATATCAATTAATGTGGACGTGTTTGTTGCAAATATGACAAGTTCAAGTGATGAAGAAGATTTGCGTCTATTATCTGTGTATCCGAAAAAAAGAAAGAATTAGGGGGCATCCGTACGCATCCGTACATCCAAAAAATTACAAACAGAAGGCTATTTGTTGCTGCCAAAAAGTTATCGGGAGACTATTCTAGGTTACAAACATTTTAGAAAGTCTAAACAAAAAATTTTAGAGATTTTTTGTATGGACAATTTGTTTAAAATTTCAGATTTATAGACAAATTTGTGTTATTGGTGGAGAGTGAGTGTTTGTATAATAATACATGGCAAGAATACTCCAGAAGAGACTTGAAAGAAAAAGCATGGGCAGCAATTGCAAAACAAATGCAATGGTCAGATGAATTTAATAAATAAAAAGATTGATATCTTTAATACAAATGACATGAAATGCAAAATCAAATAGATTTTTGCAAACAATATTTTTTGACGATGACGATACGCTTCGTGTGCAGAAGATTGGGCGTAGAGAAGTCGTCGCTGCATGAAGAATCTTGTACACGTCTATGACGCGACGTGTCGTGTGCAGAAGGCCTTAGTGTGGCAATATGGCGGATAACCACCAATGTGTTAATTGTGGTTGTTACGTGGAATAAAGACAGCATCATGACTGCATATTTGTAAGTGACCTAGAGGAGGATGATGTTTTTGTATTGGATAGAGGGTTTCGAGATGCCACGTCGGATTTTGAAAAATGCGGTTATGGTTAAGTTGCGCATATTCTATCATCCGAGCGACGCACAGTGTGGTGAATCGCAAATCTAGCTGGACAAAATTAAAAACTCATGTTTGTTTGTCTTCTAAGTTATAAATTGGTTACTAAACGGATTCAAATAAATAAATTGTCATAAAAAATTAATTTTTTTTTTGAGACTGAAATTTAAATAAAAAACAGACAAACAAATAAGCTGAGTAATTTTTCAGGATAATAGACATTATTAATTATTTATTTTTCCTTCAAGAATTATTTTAAGCTGTAAGTTGCGAGTATTTAGATAATGTATTCAGATTGAATATATTAAGGAATGCATAGTTAATCAATTTATGAAGAGATTTTTTTACGATAGAGTCCTAGAACATAATTATAATTATTGTAATGAGAGGCTGCTTTTCATCTGTATGGCCCTCCTCCGATGAAAATTTCTGTTTGTATTGCTTTTGCTGAGCACCATCTCATCCCCATTTTATGAAAATATTGAGAAAATCACTAGTTTTAAGCTCATCTAAGCCCAGAAACAATTCTTTTTGAGCCAAACAAAGTCTTTCAATGGCGTGATTAACCAAAGACTGGAGTTGGCTTTTTGCATGTTTTTCGGTGATTTCGATTTCCGTTGTATAGCAGTTCTTCTTCGCTTTTTTAACATAGTATATGATGGAAAAAGATCTTTGAACTTCGCATTGACTTTTTGTCGTATAACTTCATATTGGTGTTTTGACAAACTAGCATCTATCATTAATCATAATGCTTCGTCAGAAGAAAGACCTGCTAAAGGCACTGACTCAGAGCTGTATCTTTTGCAAAGTCTTTTCACTTCCGTACCTTGCTGCATGAAGCTTCCCATAAATCTTTAACAAGTTTGGCTGAATTTCGTTTTCCCGTTTAGCGAAACACCAACTCGTTAGCCTTTATTAATTCCTGGTGATCAGTTGAATCTACAAGATTTTGCACCTTTCTTTTTTTTTTACTTTTCACTGTAGTCTTCAAATTTTTTTGGTTTTCTTCTTGCTGTGTGTAGACTACTTTCGGTGTCTGTGATTTCAGGCAGCACATACTGTCCATCAAGCCAGGCTGTATTTGATTTTAAAAAGCGGTTACGGTACCTTCCAATTTTTTCCCATTTTTCGCTCATCTTGGAGCATATAATGTTGCAATTTATTTTAAGCTTTGTTCTAACATCTTCAGTTATATCTTGAAGACCATATCTGTCCACTATAAAATCCAAGACCACGTCTTTGTGATGTACTCTGTCCGTTTTTTCCCATATTTCAAAAGTTTCCATTCGTGACAGAGAGGGAGTCATTCTGGAAAACTGAAAAAAATTGTATGGCGGTCGCAAAAACGCGCAAGATATTTTTTATTTATCTTAAAGATAACACTCTATAGAATCAAATGAATGTAGATTCAAGCCGGAATTATGCGGAATAATTAACTTTCACCCTACTTGAAAAACAACAATATTTTATTTTTTGCACTCTTTGACCTTCCTACAACTTTTTTTTTTTTAAATAGTTGCAATGGAAATAATCAAATAAAAATTATTATTATTATAACCTTCAAACACAGCTAAGTAATAGTAAAAAAAAATTATTCAAATATAATCAATGTAGCGATTTAAATTTGTAGCCAAATTCACACAAAAATTCTCCATTCGGTGTTATCTCTTATGCACCTGTTGACAACAACCAACTTTCAAGCTTAGTTTTTCCTAGTCAGAGATAAAAAAAACAAAAAACAATCGATTACAGTTATTTATTGTATTGTCTAACTAAACACATGATTTAAAGTCCAGTCGCTGAACTTTTATTTTTTAATTTTGTCCAGCTAGATTGGCAATCCACCACACTGTGCGACGTATCAAAAGTTAGTTAAGCACAAGAAGTGCTAATTAATCACGGCTATGAACAAATCTACGTTTAAAATGAGATTTTAAAAATTTTAAAAATACTTATTTTAACAAAACAGCGATAAATGCCATGAGTGACTTTAAAATCGCAGCAGCCTTTAACAATTAACATTATTTATAAACCTTACTGGCTTGCAGACTATAGTGAGGAAAAAAAAATGAATCGGCAAAAGGCGTAGCATTTATTAGATAAAAAGCTAATCACCGTGATCTCAGAGACTTTCCAAGACTGACCTACAAAGAGTTGATACTGTTGGTGGTTGTACTCGCTGGGAATTTATCAGAAAAGATGGATCTTTTAATATAGAAATCTACAGATATTTTTGAAGTACATACATAACTATTACAGGCTTAGATTTCATCATTCAATCTGGCCAACAAAAAAAATCACTTTAAGCGTGATCACTTTCAGAATTAACTTGGACATTACAGTCACAAAAGTATATTGATTTGCTGAGAATTGGTAATCTAGCAATTCATGTATATATATTTCAAGTAAAAGTTCCATGCACCGGCACCGGCGGCGTACCAAATTCAACTAATAAAAGTCTTAGTAATCGTCTCCTATGTTGCCACGCGAAACTCTTTTTTTCATCCCTGAACCGTGGGAGTCCCGATATATTACTCTATGAAGATCTTTGTTTTCTTTTATTCCGTGGTGCATTTACAAATGAGCTTAGAAATTTATTTTTAAACTTTTTTTAAGTTATTAAAATTTGTATCATAATTTCGTAAGTGTAACTCTAGAGTTGTAAACAATTCCTATGTTGTTGTTGTATATAATTCCTATAGGTTTGAGTACCTATACCTCCCTATGTAAAATCAACTTATTATCGTTATTGAGCTTATAGAATATTTCCCCAGTAGCCAGTGCATTTCTGTTAATTTATTGTTTAATTTTTCGCATTTATTTTATGCGGCTTCCATTTTAGTTTCCCAATCTATTTACATATTTAAAATGTAGGTATAATAATAATAAACATTTTTTTTTTTGTAATGGCTATCAAAATCGAATATATGTATACTATCGCAACATGCACGCCTCACAGTAAAGTGTAGAAGAAAAGGGATCCTGTGCGCATTTTTAGGCTGTGGGTAAGAAACCCATATTTTCAAAAAATAGCAGGGCTCTGGACCTTTGGCACCTCATATGAGGGAAATTTGATAAAAAAAATATCCCATATAATTGGTCAGTAATTGGTCAGAAAAGGTCGTCAACTGGTCCCAGAAATTGGTCAGCCCTATATAACTTTTAATCAAGGCTTAAACTTTCTCAAGGTCGCTCAAGGTCACGCGCGATTTTTGGCACCTCATTTAAGGGAAATTTGCCAAAAATTTATACCATCCGAAAGATTTCTAGGTCGTGATAAAAGGTCAACTATTTTCAGTAATTGGTCAGCTATAGATTTTTTCCATTAATTTTTGAAGCTCGTTTCAAGGTCACAAATATTTTTATGAATATTTAATGAATTAAAAAAAAATTCAAAGTCAAAACGATTTTTGGCACCTCATTTTAGGGAAATTTGCCAAAAAAGTGTACCATCTGAAAGATCTCTAGATCTATATAAAAGGTCAGCTTGTTTCAGTAATTGGTCAGGTATAGATTTTTTTTAATGAATTTTTAAAATTTTGAAGGTCATAGCGATTTTTGGCACCTCATTTATGGGAAATTTGCAAAAATTTAATACCATCAGAAAGGTCCTTAGCACTTTATAAAAGGTCAGCTAGTTTTAGTAATTGGTCAGCCATAGTTTTTTTTTAGTGAATTTTTAAATTATTGTTCAAGGTCACGTGCGATTTTTGGCACCTCATTTATGGGAAATTTACAAAAATTTTATACCACCTGAAAGGCCCTATGATCTGTATAAAAGGTCAGCTAGTTTCAGTATTTGGTCAGTTATAGATTCTTTTATACGATTTTGTATAGTATTTTTTTTCCAAGGTCACGAACCGTTCATGACCTAGAAAAAAAAACTTAGCAAAAATCGTATTAAGGAATCTATAACTGACCAATTTCCCTATCTAGGGCTGACCAATTTGTGGGACCAGTTGACCTTTTCTGACTAATTAGATGCGATATTTTTATATCAAATTTCCCTCATATCAGGTGCCAAAGGTCCAGAGCCCAGATTGTGTCTCTTATATTTTATCTAAATGGTATAAATGTAGATGATGGAGAAAAATCAATATAGAAAAGAGGAGGCCAAGACCAAAAATCTGGAATGAACTCCTTAAGTTGTTTAGGCTATAAATTTCTACTTGGGAATTATAACCAATAATTCTTATCCTGCAGCTTAAACAGATACATATGAATAAACTCAGAATAATAACGGGACTCCGGACTCCTTACTGGTCACTTCAAGCTAAGAAGCCATGTCAACATCTTTGGAATAGAAAGCAAATGTCATGTGCTGATTCTGCAACGCTCATGAGGAAACACTGGACCATATACATACTAGGTAAATTCAAAGTCAAAACGATTTTTGGCACCTCATTTTAGGGAAATTTGCCAAAAAAGTGTACCATCTGAAAGATCTCTAGATCTATATAAAAGGTCAGCTTGTTTCAGTAATTGGTCAGGTATAGATTTTTTTTAATGAATTTTTAAAATTTTGAAGGTCATAGCGATTTTTGGCACCTCATTTATGGGAAATTTGCAAAAATTTAATACCATCAGAAAGGTCCTTAGCACTTTATAAAAGGTCAGCTAGTTTTAGTAATTGGTCAGCCATAGTTTTTTTTTAGTGAATTTTTAAATTATTGTTCAAGGTCACGTGCGATTTTTGGCACCTCATTTATGGGAAATTTACAAAAATTTTATACCACCTGAAAGGCCCTATGATCTGTATAAAAGGTCAGCTAGTTTCAGTATTTGGTCAGTTATAGATTCTTTTATACGATTTTGTATAGTATTTTTTTTCCAAGGTCACGAACCGTTCATGACCTAGAAAAAAAAACTTAGCAAAAATCGTATTAAGGAATCTATAACTGACCAATTTCCCTATCTAGGGCTGACCAATTTGTGGGACCAGTTGACCTTTTCTGACTAATTAGATGCGATATTTTTATATCAAATTTCCCTCATATCAGGTGCCAAAGGTCCAGAGCCCAGATTGTGTCTCTTATATTTTATCTAAATGGTATAAATGTAGATGATGGAGAAAAATCAATATAGAAAAGAGGAGGCCAAGACCAAAAATCTGGAATGAACTCCTTAAGTTGTTTAGGCTATAAATTTCTACTTGGGAATTATAACCAATAATTCTTATCCTGCAGCTTAAACAGATACATATGAATAAACTCAGAATAATAACGGGACTCCGGACTCCTTACTGGTCACTTCAAGCTAAGAAGCCATGTCAACATCTTTGGAATAGAAAGCAAATGTCATGTGCTGATTCTGCAACGCTCATGAGGAAACACTGGACCATATACATACTAGGTAAATGTGATGCACTTGTGCCCCAAAATCATAGGCATCTCCATCTCGGAAATCACTTAATAAAACAGAGCAAATTATTCTTTAAAAAAATATTCCAAATACTCATATTGCTTAAGCCCGTATGACACTACAATATTTCTTCATTTTTTTAATCATATTTTAGTGTCACAGTACACAAATCTACTAATGTCGTTTTCGATTGGAAGATCGGAGTACGCCTTTTCTACTCCATTTTCCATCTACTCCAAAAGCATTCGATTGGCTGTTCGGAGTACATATAAGAAGGTTTTATAATATAAATTCTATATACTACTGAAATAAATCAGCCAAGTAGAAGACTTAGCATTGAGGATTGGACTTGTTGAATTATTGATTTAAAATAGCTTTTTATGGCCTTTAGTACTACAAATTGGCGTTTGTTCGGCTTACTCACTTGAACTCATCAGTGACATAGTGAGGGCTTTGTCATACGCAATTTGTTTTAAGTTCAGTTCAACTTACATGAATTTTTCAACGAAAATCCACTGTAAACTATATCTAACAAGATTAGAATTCCTAATCACTAAGCTGGAAGTTGTTTTGCCCGGGGCAAAAGAAGGTTTTATAATACAAATTCTATATACTACTGAAATAAATCAGCCAAGTAGAAGACTTAGCACTTAGTTCGGAGTACTGTTTTCGGAGTATTTTTCTGTTCCCGATTTGAAGAAGGAGTAGATTTGGAACACACGCATACACATACAGTTTTTCGTCGCACTACTTGTCAAAAGTGATGAATGCTTGAAGAAGCCATTTGTATAATATGGCGTCATTCAGTAGTGTGTGTGTAAATTTGACAGCACGATGTTTTCATATTCTATTGGAATCAAAAAGGAGTAGAACAGTCAGAAAATCCAATCGAAAACGACATAAGATATTATACTGCGCAGGTTGTCAGTCGGAAATAAAAAATGGCTGTGAACGTGAGGAAGAAAATACACGTAAAAATAATAACAAATTAAAATTGTCAGAAATAAAAATGGCTGGGAACGTGATGACTTATGTAAATACAAGTAAAAACAACAACAAATATTGACATTTGACACAGATTTTGATATATTCGCAGAACTGAACAAAAATCAAAACTCTAAAGGCTCTCCCAAACCAACGCGAAACATTCGCCGACGATGCGAAATCGTTCACAATAATACAAAATATGAAAGATAAACAATGCTAAATAGCAACAAAAAACAGTCTTTGCGAATGATTCGCTATGATTTAACATTGGTTTGGGAGAGCCTTAAATATGTGTAGTGTTTTAGTGTCAGCAGGGAGAAAAAGAGACAAAAAGTGTTTTTAAGACAGGAATAGCACTTATCTGGAAAAATAACAATATTAAATGCCAAAATTATTTGAAATTTGCAGAAGTCAAAACTATTTTGAAACACAAGAGTTGATAGACAAAATGGCAAAATTGTATTGGGAAGATGAAATAGTTCTTCATTTGATTGAAAAAGTACACAAAAACGAATAGATATGGAATGCTGGACACATTTTCTACAAAAATAAGTAGAAGAAGCAACAATTTTGGCTTAAAATAGTCGACGAAATTAATAATGAATTCAATCCAGTGATACCTTTAAGGCTCTCCCAAACCAACGCGAATTCGTAGCGAATCATTCGCAAAGTCAGTTTTTTGTTGTTGTTTAGAATTGTGTATCTTTCATATTTTGTATTATTGTGAATGATTTCGCGTCGTCGGCGAATGTTTCGCGTTGGTTTGGGGGAGCCTTTAAGCTATATGGTAAATATATGTACATAAAAGATAATATGTAAATATGTAGTTGAATCAAAACTTTAACATTGTAAGAGAAATAGTTAAAAAGTGGAATAATTTGAAGTCATATTTTACAATAGAGAACCAAAAATTGTATAAGGCTCAAAAAAGTGGAGCTGGTGTTGAGGAAGTGGAAAATATTCAGAGCAGCTGGAAATCATGTCTTGACTTTTTGTCAGGCACAGCCATTGCTACTCCATCCGTGAACAACTTCATTAAACGAAGCTTGAAAGTAGTTGTGTTTTTTTGCATCTCCAATTGTGTGAAATAAACGACAACAAACCAAAACAATTTACATGTTAAATACAACAACAACTATGTCCATAGAGTTAGCTAAGTCCAGATAATTAACCGGAGTTAACTTTTGTCCCGATAAAATCGGTAATGTAAAACTACGATAATTTATATGGAAATGTCAAATGCTTGTTGGTGAGATAGTTCAAAACAAAATGGCAGACCAATGCAAAAGGAAAACAAATGTTGAAATGTTCCGATGTTGTTTTTTTCACCAAACTCCATATGGACATGCAAACACGCTAGAGCTCTTGAAACCCGGGTACCCGAAGACCCGCCCGGGTACCCGGGTACCCGAATACCCGGGTATTACCCGGGTAGTACCCGGGTACCCGGTTCCTCGAATTACCCGGGTACCCGAGTACCCGAAATACCCGAGTACCCGGGTACCCGGGTACCCGAGACCTCGAGTACTCGGGTACCCGGGTAATTCGAGTACCCGGATACGCGAAAATTAAAAAATACACACTTTATTACTGCACAAATTCACTTTATTTGGTCTAGGTTAATTTTATTTTTGTGCCACAGTCGAATTTATACATTTTAAATGCAGAAAATCAACTTTTATAGTCCATTGCTGCCGGTCCTCGGGTACCCGAGATACATAGGTACCCGGGTACTCGGGTACCCGAGACACACGGGTACCCGGGTACTCGGGTACCTGAGACACATGAGAACTCGGGTACCCGGGTACCCGAAGACTTGCCACTCGGGTACTCGGGTACCCGGGTACCCGGGTAATACCCGGGTATTTTTCTACCCGAGTACCCGGGTACTCGAGAAACCGGGTATTACCCGGGTTCAATCAAGAGCCCTAAAACACGCAGCTATTGATTTCTTAATATAGGTACATACATAAGTACTATTTATGCATATCCAACGTTTTATATTTATTAAGGTTTTGTTCAGTGAAGAAAACAATTTTTCCGATGCATCCGATAATATTTCCAAGAACAGTACTCCAACTGTTAAACAAAGTACTGGGAGAGCGAGTTTGAGATTTGAAGTATGTTCCCCTACTCCCACTCCCATTACCCCGAACTCGTTAAATAAAGAAAGATTTTTCGAAGGAGTGACTGGGACATCTCATGGGATATTTTCCATACCAGTAGCAAATATGACAGATTCAACCCAGTCAACCTATATAAATCATCCCATTCCGACTACCATCAACAAACTTTCAGATGAAACTCTAGTCCAAACCGTAATAACTCCCTCAAAATCGGGGCATGTTAAGAACAAGCAAAGAACAATGATTACGTTACCCGACCAACCACTTGCAACAACTCTTCTTGAGGCTTCAAAAGAATTAACGCAAGTAATAGCAAGACAAATTGAGCCCCATGCATTTTCTACAGAAAATACTGTGTTTGGAACCTGTATTTCAACTGAAATAGGCAATAGTTAGATCCTGACCTATACAAATAACTGCCAAAACACAGATTTTTTTCAATTATAATGGATCTTCAAACTGATCAACTTAAAAGAAATGAAAAATAAATCTTGTTGTGCAATATACCTTTATAATTATTTACATATGTACATACATATATATGGAGATACATATTTAGTTGTTTATTTAAAAATCAAATTATTGTTAATACAATTCAATAATTAAAATGTATGTCAGAGTTTCTGCGCTTTTCCTTGTTCTATTCCTGTCCGGCGCAATATTTATAAAGTTATCTGCTATAATTTGAGTAATTTTTTCTTGTGGGATTTTATCAAAACAGGTTTTGTTTGCAATATTATGTGTTCTTAAAAAGTTATGCAGGCAAACGTAAGGTAACACAACTTGAATTGCTTCTGCAGGAGCACGGTAAATGGGTGAAAACAATACCTGAAACTTGTTGGCCAAAGTCCCAAAAGTATTTTCTACAACGAGACGCACGGTTTCTCGAAAGCATAAATAATTATACCTTCTTTGATCAGAAGGAAGGAAGATTACTTGCAAAAGGTATACGGACTTGGTTTTTCTCAATTGCATATTTTAAGTCGGAACGAAGCCACACTCCAGCATCACCAACACGCCCATTTGTACCAACATCAACATAAATAAAGAGGTAATTGGGGTCAGCAATCGCCATTAAAATGAATGAGTGATTCCCCTTATAATTAAAATACATTGATCCAGCCTTATTCATAGCTCTAAGTTTGCAGTGCTTACCTGCAAATTGTCTATGTAACAGTCGTGTTTAATAAACCCATAATTTGAAATACTACCATCAATAGCCCTTATACAATTTGGAAATCCCCAAAGCTCAAAGAACTCTTTCGAAATTGTACGCCAATCATTTTCAGACTGAGGAAACTTCAAGTTATCTTTGTTCATTACCAAATATATTGCTGGTACAGTTTCTTTTAAAATCTTCGATATCGTTGATTGTTGAATTTGGAAGGGCAATTGAAGTGATGATTGATTTTCTCCTGGAATAGAATTTTATTTAAGTCTGATAAAACACCTACACTAACAATGATTTAGATTTAGATTTAGATTAAACGATTTTTATTAATCTGAATTTTGAAAAGTTCACAAATATTATTATTATTACATAAATCAATATGACATGGCTTTGCCGTCTGCCTGATTGACAAAGGTTATTTAAAACAACAGAATTATAGATAATATGGGTATTCATACAACAGCGTAAACTCGTCGTAATCGTTGTAAAGTTTAAAACTTCGTAATTCTGTCACAATTTGTATGGAAAATTTGACAGATTTACGAAGTTTAAAACTTTACAACGATTACGACGAGTTTACGCTGTTACATGAATACCCTTAATATTAATAAAAGTTTTTTTACAATTAGATCTTAATTTTTCGCAAAGATTTTTTTAATTTCAATTATTATTTTACTCGTTTTTGCTAAAAGTTTCCTGATAGTATTTGTTGTCTGTACGCAAGAGCAATTTTGCAAAATTGAAATATTTTTGGTACATCCACCGCATTCAAAAGCTCGATAATTTGTTCATTTGATAGGTAATCATTTCCTAGGATATTTCTTCTTGTCTCCCTCAGAACTGGACATCTTCCAACAAAATGGAAGGTGTCTTCCCGTTCCTTCAAATTGCATATGCCACATATTATTGGTAGATCTGGTCTATGTGGTATGTAGTACAGGCGAAGCAGTTCTCCTCTCAAACGGAATATGGTGGAAATTTCTTCAATACTACATGAATCTCGGAAATAGTTATTAAGCAGTAGATTGTGTTCAAGTTGGCTGTATATCTCCCTATGTAATGATCCCGATGCTTCTTCTAAGAACCTCATTCTGAACTGATCATCCATCCGTTCTATTAACTCATACATTATTGGTTTCCAGCTTCCAACCTCCTCTATATTCAGGTTCAGACTTATACCGCTTTCCCGAGCTAGATCCAACCATTCACTAAACCATCCCGTTTGGCTTCGGATTGCTTGCAGGGCTATTTTCTTCGGTACCCGATGATTGGGCATTTTTAAAATCCTTATTATATAGTCAATGTGCAGTTTCAATGTTTTGATGAAAAGAGGTGACAGACCAGTTTCTAACATTATCATATAGTTGGGTGAGTTCGGTGGTAGGCGAAAGCATCTTTTTACGTAGAACCTCAGAAGTTTTTCTACAGTGTCATATCTTCTGACTCCCCATACCTGCGCAGCATAGAATAAAATAGACTCTGATACAGCCTCGAAAACTCTAAACTTACTGCTATGAGCGATATATTTATTGTTAAAACAATTTCTCCAAGCCACATTGATTGCGATCTTAGATTTCTGCAGCTTTTCCTGGAGATGCTTTTCCATATTCAGATTCTTAGTTATATATACACCCAAATATTTGTATTCTTTAACAACTTCTACACTTTCTTGGTTGAAGTACCATTTTTCATTTGTGGATGGTCTACCTCCACCATTTTTGAACACCATTATTTTTGATTTGCTTATGTTGACAGTCAGATTCCATTGTGTACAGTATTTAAACAGTTTGTTCATCATAAGCTGTAAAGATTCAGGTGAGTAGGCCATAATAACTATGTCATTCGCAAACAAAAGAGCTTTAATTAAAATTCCTGCGTACTCGATGCCTCTGGGCAGAAAGTCGGTTAAGTCATCTATAAACAGCGCAAACAGACTAGGACTGAGAGCACACCCTTGTCTTACTCCTGTTTGAGTTTGGAACCATTCGGATATTGCTTCTCCGTTCCAAACCGATGCTCTTGTAGCGCCATACAGATTTTGAATCAAGCTTCCGAATTTGAGAGACATACCTTTTCCATATAACTTGTACCATAGTAATCCGCGGTCTACTGTATCAAAAGCAGCCTTCAGGTCTACAAAAAAAGCATAAAGTTTTTTTATTCCGCGCGAGAAATGAATCGGCAACGGACTTCAGCACGAAAATATGATCTATTGTATCCAATAATTTAGACATAGTGTTTTCGATCATTTTGTTTAATGCATTTGCGTTCATATTTCCTACTACCGTTTGCGAACTTCAAGTTCCAGGAGAACATGATTCGGGTGAAATTTCCATAAATCCTCTTTTTGGTGGTCGTTGTTCGTCACCGTTTTGGTTGTTGGTTTTTAGCGGGGTCCGTTGCATTTTTTTTTCTTTTGTTCCGTTGCAGTGGCTTTTACTATTTTTGTATTTTACTTTTTGCTTACAATAAGGAACTCACCTTCCTGTTTTTTTTTTTTTTTTTTAGATTTAACAAACAATGACACACCGAGGAAACTTTTGCAGTTTTTATTTCTATAATTTTGTACTTTTAAAATTAATAAAATATTATATTTTATCGAGCGTAAATAAAACTTCAAATTTATTCAACCAAACCAGAGTTGCCAATCAACTAACAATGCATATGTGCATTGAAGTAATGTTGCATCTACTGGTCGCCAGACATCTCAATTTCAGTTGTAACCATTCTGCCAGCCCAATACAATTCCTGAATGCAGTGTCACGTTTCGTTATAAAAGGCTTCACTTTTTCTAAAATTTCGTTGAACTATAGCAGGCGTCATTCTTAAAATATTCTTGTAAAGCTTGGTAGCTTCACAATGGATCTCTTTAAGTAATTTATGACTAAGACCTACATATATTGACATCGCAATTTAGTTGAATAAGAGTTATTGCTATATTTCAAATACTTCTTCTCTACGTTGTAGCCATAGTGCAGAATATTTCTTCTTCTTTTTTGAAGGTTCTTCTTTTGACATTTCTTGTACAGCTGCTATATTTAAAAAATGTATGTTGATGGCACACAAAATAAGGAGATCCGAATCCATTTCCTTTAAACGTTTGTTTAAAGATTTGCTTATGTGAAAATGGCACAAAAAATAATATTTAAAATTCATTTTTAATTGATTTTTTTGTGACATTTTCACATTAATGAAGTTAATGCCAACACACTCACACCTATAGGAAATTTCAGTACTGAGTTATTGTAACTGCTCTTGTTTCATTTTCAATGTATAAAAAATGAGAAAAAAATGTAGTCATACTGGCTTAAGGAAACTAACTTGGAGGACGAGCTACAAATGATCAACCTCATCAAGCTTTAGGTTTGACCAGTGGCGGATCCAGGGGGGAGGTCATGGGGGTCATGACCCCCCCAGAGCTCCAGGGAAAAGAAGAAATACGAGCAATTTTTACTTGTTATTCAACACATTAGAAGACAGAGATAAACTTTTTGGGTAATTCCATATATTTTAGTAAACTATACGAAAACCATGACATATTAATGTAATGGTTAGTTTCTATTATCCTTAGCAAATTCTTACTTCGTAAAGATATGGTGTAAAAAAAAAGTTAAGATCAAAAACATATGAATTTTTTCAATGTTTAAATTTTGATTATAACTTTTTACTTGCGATTATAGGTACTATAAGGCAAGTTTTGGATTCGTGCAAAAAAAAAAATTTGAGATAACAATCAAACATGATATTACGATGATAGAGAACACCAAAAAAGTGGGTGGTACAATTCTGTCTGTCTGTCTGTCTGTCTGTCTGTATGTCTGTTCGTTTACAGCCTAAACGGCTCGATCGATTTTCTTCAAACTTGGTACATAGTGGTTTTTGGTGATTCTGCCGACACGTTTTTTTAATTTTTTTTTTAGAACCAAAAATAACGGTACCTGCCATACATTTTTTTTTCGGCAAATTTACATAAATTTATTTTTCTCAAAAACGGCTCGACAACTTTTCTTAAAAAAAATTCAATAAATTTATTTTAGTGAAGGCTTTCTTTGGGTGGAAAACCATTTTTTAAAAATGGTTATTAATGGTACCTCCCAAGGAACCATTTTTTTAATTTTTGATTTTCTTCAAAATGGTATGACCGATTTCAATTATTTTTTTATACAGAAGCTTCCAAAAAATATTAATAGTTTTGTGTACCAACATTTTTGAAAAAATATTTTTTGGATTCTTAAAAAATATTTCAAAATTTTTTTTGGAAAATCAAATATTTCGAAAAAGACATCATAGATTTTTTTGAAACTCGATATTTAAGACTTTTTTAGTACTCTCTAAAATATTTTTAGAAAAAATTTTACATTTATGAAAAAATAACGGTACCTTCCATACAAAAGTGAAAAAACCGCAAAGGAAAATATTTTTTTGCTTGAAAACGACTCCTACGATTTTGATTTGCGAAAATGTTAAAAGCTGCTTTATAAGATGATTGACAAATTTTCTTGGTTATTTTGTTTATACACAAGCATGTGTTATACCATTTTGGAAAGTATTAAAAAAAAAACGCAAATATAGTTAAACTATACGCAAATAATTTAAGCTATTGACAAATCATGTTAACCAAAACGCAGATTGAATTAACCAAAGCTTGATTTATTGTTCCAGCTGTACTTTTTCGGTCTAATGGATTTTGGTATTATCCATAATTTGAATAGCTATGATAAAGGGATTGGCCTTTTATTTTTCGGTAAGTTCTTTGACAAATCCGCAGAACTAGTTGAATTGACAATTGAGGTTTTGTTAAAATCTTATGGTGAACTACTCCTACTGTTATAACCCTTTCATTTCTTCACCACACATGCTGGAACAACAAGTTGAGCCCGGGTTGATTCAATTTGCGTTTTGTTTAAAATGATTTGTTAATAGTTTAAATTATTTGCGTATAGTTTAACTATATTTGCGCTTTGTTTAATTCGAATTGCGATTGGGTTTATTCTATTTGTGTTTAGGTTAAATCTATTTGCGCTTGGGGGAAACTTATTTGTGTTTAGGTTAAACCTATTTGCAATTTGGTTAATTTAATTTGCGAATGCTATATTTAAATCATTATACTCTGTTTTACTAGAAACAATTATAACAGACTTCTTGTACAGTACCTGGATTTTTAAATGGAATTTTGAAAAAAGGCTTTGAAAAAATTCCATAATTAATAAAATTCCAATAATTATAGCAGATACCTGGATTTATAACGGAATGTTGGAAAAACGCATTGAAAAACTCCATACAAATTTAGAGCAGTACTCAAATTTGTAACGAAATTTTTTAAAAAGTTCCATGTAAGAAAATACCCTCCTCTTTGCACTGACAACAGTTTTTTCTTTTCGGCATCGGCATGGATTTCACCACATATTTGCAATTATTTCTAGCTTTGTGTTTCAATTTGACACTTGAATTATTCCTTATTCCTTTTTTTAGTTAGTGTCAACGTGTTTTTTAGATTGCAAATTTTGCTTCCAATCTTATATGTTCATCATACTCTCATAATTGTTTGAAAAGTATGAAATGGAGCTTAATCTTGTTGATAAATAGGTTTTCCAACAGCAAGAAATTTGTGCACTATTACTCTAAGCAGGAGTCCGATACAGTCTTAGGGCCTGGTCACGTAGTGAGCGGCAGAGCGGCAAAGATCTCTGATCATGCCTTCAACTGCTATGAAGTCATAATAAGATTGGACTTCTTCTAATCACCAGATATGTAGAAAATTCAAGGCTATATATTTCATATATTTTCATTTTTGCCCTCTAAAAGTACTTGAGAGTGCTAGGACGCCATATGGCCCTAGGCTCAATGATAGGAAAATCCCTATGCACACCTCCGCGTGGTAGAGGGCGGGTAACGCTAACGTGCAGGGGGACCGAATGGATGCCGGGATAAGCAGACAACCCAGCTATGCTGGTCAGGGCACAAACTTGTCCTCGGGATGGTTAAAAGCCCCCTTAAGGCGGATGAACTGCAGGTGGCGGTCAACGGCATGATAGTCTGGTGGCGGAAGAGCTTTTTTTGGTAAAAGGCCAACGGCAGCAGCAGGTAGCGTCTGTAACCCATATTGGGCGGCTACAAAAGGCGTCTGTTTTCCCACAGTGGGCGGCCTCGAGCAGTTATGTGTTTGACCATACAAAAGGCGGGTGTGCCTGTCAAATCTGAGCTTATGTATGTTATTAATCATATCTCGGAAAACACCATGGTGGAAGGATATATGCAAATACATGAATTATGACAACAAATGGAAATGAGTCCCCAAGAGGTAATCTTTTTATAGAAATTCCTTCTGTAGCTTCGGCTGCAGTAAACCGCACATCGGATTTGGGGGTGCGGCATCCTTCATGTACGAGCGTCAATCAAGACGCCATAATAATAAATGAATCGTTGACAAATAGAAGAAGTCTTTCAAGAAGCGCAAATGTTACTTTTGGCTACCGCATACGTACGAAAATCGGAGCATGGAACGTTCGATCCTTGTACAGCGATGGTAGATACGAGCAGGTTGAGCGTGAAATGCTTCGCCTAAAGATCAGTATCCTGGGCATAAGCGAAACTAAGTGGAGAGGAAGAGCTGAATACAGATCAGACACTGGACAGACGAGAATGCTGTATTCCGGCGAAGATGAAAGAGAGGGTGGCCAAAGACTGCATGGTGTCGGAATTATGTTGAACGAAGAAGCGAGGCGTAGTTTGATCTCATGGGCGCCCATTTCTGCGAGATTAATGACAGCAAGGTTTCGTTCAAAAATTCGTAACGTCACAATTATTTAGTGCTACGCCCCCACAAATGAAGCGACCGAGAAAGACAAAACCGCGTTCTACACTCATCTCAACTCGGTTTACAGTAGTGTTCCGAGAGCCGACATCATAGTCGTTATGGGAGACCTTAATGCCCAAGTCGGTTCAGACAATTACGGACTGAAACGCGTGATGGGAAGAAATGGCGTGGGGTCACGGAATGAAAATGGTGACTTGCTTGTCGACTTTTGTAACGCGAATCGTCTTGTGATAGGTGGGACTGTATTTAAGCATAAGACGTGCAACAAAATTACCTGGGTGCATCCGGATGGTCAAACCGAAAACCAAATTGATCATATCATGATTCAGCAGCGATGGAGGAAGTCTATGTGTGATGTCCAGAGTATAAGAAATGCCGATGTGGGAAGCGACCACCATTTGGTTCTGATGAGTCTCAAACTACGAACCGCTGCCGTACAAAAACCAGCGCAGGATGCAGCAAGGAGCACAAAATTCATTACTAATGCTTTAAATGACCCCAACATATGTCGAAACTATGTCACCACCCTTAACGACAGAGCCTCGTCATTTAATGGAATCCAGAATTCAACAATTGATGAGATGTGGGGTGAAATTAAAAGTGTTTTTATGGAGGCTGGATCCGAAACTGTACCCAAGCGAACGAGACGTAGAGACTCTTGGATATCCCAAGACACCTGGGATAAGATCGAACTTCGCAAATCGTTGAAAATCCAAATAAATGCCGAAGCTGATGTTCAACGAAAGGCTGACTTGCGAAGAGAGTACCGCATTGCACATAAGATGGTCTACCGCTGTGTGAGACGTGACAAGAGGGTGAAGTTGGATGGACTCGCAGATAATGCGGAAAGCGCTGCCAGAAGAGGAGATATCCGGGAATTGTACCAAATAGCCAAAGATGTTATCGGGAAAAAAAGCAACACCAATCATCCTGTAATGGATGTGGATGGCACACTTTTGGTATCAATTGAGGATCAGCTTCGTAGATGGAAGGACCATTTTTGTGCCCTGCTAAATGAGAATTCAGTTGAGCAGAGTGCAGAAGTGCCCCAACTAAACGAGATGCGCAGGTCCTATAGGGGTATTGACATCGAACCCCCGTCAGAATCGGAAATTCGTACATCAATAAATCTCCTCAAAAACAACAAGGCAGCTGGACTGGACGGAATACCAGCTGAATTCCTGAAAGCCGATCCCGTAGCAGCGGCTAGTATTTTACATCCGCTGATACAAAACATTTGGGAAAACGAAAGCTATCCCAGGGACTGGAAGGATGGTGTGATTGTTAAGTTGCCAAAGAAAGGTGACTTAAAGAATTGCAACAATTGGCGTGGTATCACCGTTTTGTCCGTTTTCCCCAAAACTAATGGCAACAATCATACTCGAGCGAATAAAGGATAGAATCGAGTCTACACTCAAGAGGCATCAAGCTGGCTTCCGCAGTGGTCGATCGTGTGTCGACCATATCAACACCCTGCGTATAGTCCTCGAGCAGTCGATGGAATATCAATCACCGCTTTACCTCATGTTCGTGGATTTTGAAAAGGCCTTTGATCGAGTTAACCGATAATGTATATGGAGATCGTTGCTTGGTAGAGGAATTCCACCAAAAATTGTTGCCATTATTAAAGAGTCCTACAACAACGCGAGGTGTTTTGTTTTGCACAATGGGCAGCTATCCGACTCCTTCATAGTGCAACATGGTGTGAGACAAGGGGATGTTCTATCGCCAATTCTCTTCCTGCTGGCGATGGACGACGTATTGACGGCCAGTGTTGGTACAGCTGAGTGACAGGGCATTCAATGGAGACCGTTCGAAAGGCTCAGTCATTTAGACTATGCCGATGACATATGTCTACTGGCAAATAACATCAGTGGGCTGAACGGGATGTGCCAAGCACTGCAAGTGAAGGGAGAGTCGAGTGGTCTAAGAATAAACAGCAAAAAGACAAAAATAATGCTCACAGGCCGCTCCACACAGCAGCGTATTATTTTACAGGAGGCGCCAGTTGAAGTAGTGGAACAATTTAACTACCTTGGCAGTATTGTTTCTGCAAACGGTGGTACGGATCTGGACGTTAAAAGTAGAATAAATAAAGCTCGTGCTGCCTTCGGTACTCTGTCCCCAATTTGGAAATCCAGTCAAATCTCCTTACACACTAAGTTGAGATTCTTCGAATCCAATGTCAAATCCGTGCTGTTATATGCTTGTGAAACCTGGAAAGTCACGTCTACCATTTCGAAGAAATTGCAGGCTTTTGTGAATCGCTGTCTTCGCCACATCCTAAAGATTCGCTGGCCACAAATAATATCAAATGAGGAATTGTGGCGCAGGACAAGTCAAGAGCGGCTGGACGTCGACATAAGACAGCGTAAATGGCGTTGGATTGGTCACACACTGAGGAAACCAAACGATGAAATTGCAAAGCAGTCCTTTGAATGGAATCCTCAGGGTGCACGGCGGGTTGGAAGACCAAGAACAACATGGAAATCAACTGTCTTAGCGGAAGCAGAATCCCAGAGAAAGACGTGGCCACAGCTAAAGTACCTTGCAGCAGACCGTGAAGGATGGAGACGTTTTGTTGACGCCCTATGCCCCAGCCGGGGATACAGGACACGATGATGATGATGATATTTCAAGAGGTTTCAGTTCAAATTAGGTGTGATGTTTCAATCTCATGACCCCCCCCCCCCCCCCAAGCTGAATTCCTTGATCCGCACCTGGGTTTGACACAATAGATCTTATAGGTCCCAGTACACCAATACCCAAAATATAATTCAATCATTCATAATATATATGTATACAAGATTTTAAATTCTATACTATGTATGTGGTATTAGATTTTTGAGTATCAACATTAACGGTTCAACAATTTTTATCATCAGCATTTTAAACATGTATATAATCCACAAACATGTACATACATAGTATATATGAATATACTTAATCCAAATCTGATCATTCAAAAAGTATGGTTACTACTCTTCTATTTTCCTAAATTTGCATGTTTCATAGTGTTGAGTAATATAGTACGTATACGCCACAGTGTACCATTATTTTGGTTGCAAAGAAGTCAGTCGTTCAAATATTTTTTGAAGTTGATAAATTAATAATAAAAATAGTGTAGACCTAAACAATTTTGGTTAATAGCTAGAATTAAAAATATTCCGCTCTCTATTGTCATTTTTTTAGCCTTAAACCTTAACACACAAATTATTTTTAGAGATAAGACCAGTTTTTTCTAAGATTAACAAAGGCACACAGTAACAAAGTAGTTACCCGCCCCTTTGCTGCCCTCTCCTGGTAAACTGGTAAATACCAAACTTCACAAAAATAATCTCTGACCAATACTGAAGGTTGCCTGAACTTTTAATTTTCTTGTGGTGGAAATAAGAAGACTCAAAAGAAAAATGTTCATGGTCTGCAACTGAGTCCAAGTGAACAAGCCGGATGAAACGCCAATTTGTAGGACTAAAGGCCATAAAAAGCTATTTGGAATCAATAATTCAACAAGTCCAATCCTTAATGCTATGTCTTCTACTTGACTGATTTATTTCAGTAGTAGGTATATAGAATTTGTATTATAAAACCTTCTTTTGCCCCGGGCAAAAAAACTTCCAGCTTAATGATTAGGAATTCTAATCTTGTTGGATATAGTTTACAGTGGATTTTCGTTGAAAAATTCATGTAAATTGAACTGAGCTTAATACAAATTGCGTATGAAAAAGCCCTCACTATGTCACTGATGAGACCAAGTGAGTAAGCCGGACGCAACGCCAATTTGTAGGACTAAAGGCCATAAAAAGCTATTTTGAATCTACAACTATGTAGTTTAATAAATTATCTACAACCATCTTGGATAGTACAAAATATCCTCTATCTATATCCAGTTAACTCTTTGGCAAACTATAAAACTGAATTTGACGAAACTTTACAGAAACACTGCCTGGCTTATACCAAAGATTACATGAAAAGAATCAACCAAACCAGTCAAGCCACTCTCGAGCCTTTGCAAGACTATAACGCAGTGTGTATATTGATTTTTAGTGCTATTCGAATCACCAACACACTAACAGACAAATCTAGACTAACATTTTATCACCTAATAATGTCATAATAGTAATTTAATACATAGTATAGTAGAAATAGTAATTAATACTTTTGAATTAAATGTAGGTACACTGTGGCGTATACGTACTATTACTCAAAATTAAACTTACGTACGTTAAACGTACATTTATGCTTTGGCATTTTATTTCTTAATTAGTTTTGTTTCACATTAAAAAAAAGCACTCACGATAAACAAAACAAACCATCGCGTTGTATTTAAATTTAAACATAAAAAAAAATAGGTATGGACTGAATTGTCAAATGAGTGGCTGTATTCAAACGATTGTTTGAAAAAAAAGATGGCGTTGTGTTCAGAAAAGAGTGAGTTCAAGGACAAAAATATTCTAGGTTGTGTTCACTGTTCACACTAGAAAGATGAAGAAAATTGTTTATTTAGTGTTTGAATAAAGTTTTTTTGTAGTTTTGTGATGTTGAAAAATTTAGTTTTCTGTTAACATCAAAAAACAAAGTACATGTCTTTTCAAAAAATACCGGACCCCTCTTTTAAGCAAAAAGAGAACATGCCCTCTTAAAAGAGCACGTCTGGTCAGCCAAGTATAGTGTGTGCCCCATTCACAAGAAAGGAGATGCTCTGACTTGTGCCAACTACAGATGGATAAGTCTCCTCAACGTCGCATACAAAATCCTGTCATCTGTACTGTGTGATCGCTTAAAACCGTTTGTCAACGATCTGATCGGCCTCTATCAGTGTGGTTTTAGGCCCGGCTAGTCAACGGTCGATCGAATGTTCACACTACGACAGATTTTGGAAAAAACCCAGGAGTATATCACATCGATACACACCACCTCTTTATTGATTTCAAAGTCGCATATGATAGCCTAGATAGAGAAGAACTATACAGAGCCATGTCCCATCTCCGCATCCCTGCCAAACTCGTCCGCTTGTGCAGGATGACAATGGAGAAGTCTCGCTGTTCCGTCAAAGTTGGTAAGAACACCACCGAACCCTTTGATGTCGATAAAAGCTTGAGGCAATGCGACGACGCGTTATCATCGTACTTGAAGCAGTTGTACGCAACTTGCAAGTCAACAACAGAAGTACAATTTTTCAAAAGTCTGTTCAACTATTTGCTTATGCAGATGATACTGACATCATTGGGAAAACGAAGCGAGCAGTTACCGGCGCGTTTGCAAGTATTGAATCGAAGGCGGTGAAAATCGGATTGGCTGTTAATGAGGACAAGACGAAGTATATGCTTTCATAGAGAAAGGAATACAATATCGTCAACTCGGGCAAAACATCACGATGGATAGGTACAATTTCGAAGTCATCAAGGGCTCCTCTATATTACATCGCAAAATGACAGTGCAGAGATGAAACGAAGAATTACTTTTGCCAATCGCTGTTTCTTCGGACTAAGAAGCCATTTAAGTAGTAAAGCCCTCTCTCAAAGAACCGAGGAAACCTTATATAAGACCCTAATCATCGCAGTACTCCTGTATGGGGAAGTAGCATGGACTCTGTCAAAAACATATGAGAATCTGCTTGGGTGCTTTGAAAGGAAAATTCTTTGGGTGATCCTCGGTCCAGTCTGTATCGATGGAGTATGGAGGAGAAGATTTACTTTATGGGCTGAAAATACATCGGCTTAGATGGCTGGGACACGTGGAGCGTATGGACACTGACAAACCAGTCCGACGAGTCTTCGAATCTACCCCTGATGGTCTGAGCAGCAGAGGAAGATCCCACCTCAGGTGGCGCACACAAGTGGAGAACGACCTCAACCAACTTGGAGTGCGTAACTGGAGGCAGCTAGCTAGGGGCGGAGGGGCTCGTGCATTGAGGCCGTAGTCCACCCTGGACTGTAAGCACTTCTAAAGAAAAGTAAGTAAGTAAAGACATTTATTTACATATGTCTATTTATGTATGTTGATATGTATGTATTGTAAACAATACATATGTTTTACGGAAAGTGCTAGCAGTTTTTAAGCAATGTTTGCAGGGTGTATGTGCCACTATTTTTCTTTTTTCTTACAAAAACGGACGCATACATCACTGTTGAGTTGGAAGAAAAAATCCAAATGACAAATTCCATTATTGTATTTACTTCGGTATTTGTAAGCCAAATATCTCTCAAGCCCCATGGCTTAGAGAGCTTAAGAATCATATGTGCCCTCACTATGAAAAGCGAATCGAACTTAAAACCTTGCAAATTCAATAATTTTGTTTTAAATGTCAAAATTTTAACGAAAACAAACCACTCAATTAACCCTTCAAAGCGTCAATTCCCTATCGAATTAAATAATTAGCTATAACGCTACAAAATTGAAAGCTAAAGTGCCCATATTCTATTAAAAGAAAACCTGAGCCTCATGAAACTATTTTAAAAACAACCCTGTCTTACCTTTCTTTACATATAATTCATCAAACTAATCCGATAGTGTCGGATCTCAACAGTCTCATTTAACTATAAATAAATTGTGTGGCGCAACAGCTCGTGGTTGGTGGAGAACCAGGGCCTAGTGACTTACAACTCTCAACCATTCTAGAGTACGTGTTGTTGGCAGGAATGGAGGGGACCTACAGGCTATGTACAGTTTTTTGCCGAGTCCGAACGGCTAGATGAGAAGCACTTACTAATGAGAATTATACTCTTGGATGATTTGTCAGTTCTTCGCAAGAGGCAGTACCTCGAATATAACATTTATGTTTTTAGGTAGCACGGCTGGAAATCGAACATACACCTTCGGCATGACAATCCAACGCACTAACCATTACCCATGCCACGAATGTTCGAATACGCAAACATGATCTGGACCTGGTTTCGGGTGTACAGATATATTTCATTATCTGTCTCATTTAACTATCAGGATATCTGATACTTTCAGGATAATTTGAATACTCGATCCTGGACCCGCATGTTCTGTAACTATCGTATCGATAAAATTTGTCGAGAAACGCTGAAAAATGAAAAAAATCTCATACGATTTGTTTCAATTTCCGTTTCTCGACTAACTTTAGCGACGCGATAGTTACTTATTTATTCGACTTTGAACGTCCAGATCAGTACCACCATTTGCTGAAACAATGCTTCCAAGGTAATTAAATTGATCAATTGGATTGCTGCCCATTGTGTAAGCGATTTTAATAAGTTTTGAAAAGTTTTTTTTTTTTGTGAACTTGAATCACTCTTAAATAAAAATAATAAAATAACTTATTGCTGCCCAATTACAGAAATTAACAGACTTTTGAAAACAAATTACTCATGTTTTAGGTGGAATACTATTTTTGTTTCAAACAGCCCACAGATGGGGTGCTAAAGATCTAGGAGCCCTTAATACCTATCCCTAAACTCAAAATAGGAAATTAATCGAGTCCTTATAAAAAACAATCTGCATATACAGGGTGTCCCGTAATGAGTGGATGATACTGCAACTGGTGATAGCAGGCCTTCTGACTGTTAGAAAAAAAATATAAAAAAATATTTTTCTTGTGGTCTCCATGGTATAATTTATTTTCGAAAAATGTTAAAAAATGCAGGGTCTCCTAAAATACCTAATAACAACGGCCACTTATATTTTAGTATTTTTATAATATTCTTAAATAACCATTCTAAATGATGAGTAGTAAATTTTAACACCAGCTGATGCATTTTTTGTGTTATAATTTTTTTAAATTATTTTTTTATCCAAAAATAATTCGATATTTTTGTTCACCAAAGTTTGAAAAATAATAAAGGGAAAAAAATGTATGAGAACATAATTGGCAAATTTGATAAAAATTGGCCTGTTTAATGTACTTTCCAAAATGGTATAACACATGTTTGTGTCTACAACCATAACCAATAAAATTGGCATTTAATCTACCAAAGTAGTTTTTTAACATTTTATCAGATGAAATTAAGTTACTAAATTAAGTAAACACTACAACGACGAATGAATGACTCATATTGTTTTTTTTATTTTTATTGCATTTAAAAATCACCGTTAATTTTAAAAAATTATAACACAAAAAATGCATCAGCTGATGTTAAAATTTACTACCTATCATTTAGAACGGTTATTTAAGAATATTATAAAAATACAAAAATAATAAGAATTCTTTATGGGTGGCCGTTGTAATTAGGTATTTTAGGAAACCCTGAATTTTTTAACAAAATAAAAAAATAAATTGAGTGGCGTAACAGCTCGTGGAGAACCAGGGCATAGTAACTTACAACTCACAACCATTCCTGTGAGCGTGTTTTGGCAGGAATGGAGGGGACCTACAGTTTTTTGCCGAGTCCGAACGGCTAAATGAGAAGCACTTTTTCATGACAAGTATACTCTTGGAGGATTTATCAGTTCCTCGCAAGAGGCAGTACCTCGAATAAAACATTTTTTAACATTTTTCGAAAATAAATTATACCATGGAGACCACAAGAAAAATATTTTTTTTATATTTTTTTTCTGAGCAGTCATAAGGCCTGCTATCACCAGCTGCAGTATTATCCACTCATTACGGGACACCCTGTATAGTACGAGAGCTAGCAACGTCAAAAAGAAGTCATTTTAGTATGGCTGGTTTTTTATGTATGTTTGCTCTAACTCCTTAGATTTTCGTAAGGGCAGTCTGGCTGGTAGGTGATGTTGCGTTGTCCGCCATTTTGAAAAAGTGTTTTGAAAAACACAAATGAAATTTTCTCAGCTCCTATTGGACTGAGACTAATGAGAGTAAAATTTTTTTTTTTGATTTTGTAGGTTAAAGTACCTTTTATAATTCTTGCTCACAATTATTTTTGACATCTCTTTCCCACAAAAAGTTGTCGTCGAAAAACTGTCAAATTTTGTTTGTAAAAAATGGTTTTAAGCTATAAAACATTTTTGTAAGCTTTACCTTTGTTTATTAACAATTTTGTTTGCATCTTAAGTGCTTTTTTTTAAGTGCCAATCCCCTCTAAACGGTAAGAAATTGACCACCCTTTGTAATAGTTTTGAGATGAAGTGAATTATAAAATTCGAGCGTAATTATTTTGAATGTCGTGGACTGGCATGCTGGCTGTGTGCTCGGCTCGAGCTCGCCGGAAATGGGTGGGAACTTGTCCACTCGACTCAAAAACTCACCTACCACAAAAACATTAATCATGCCAAGGAAATTCAAATAGTCCGAACGGACGGACATTACCACCCGAGGGCGCTGAAGTTGTTATTCAGCATGGCCTACCCACCCTACCTTGGAAGTTATGTGGCCTTAATTATAACTTCCCCATTACTTTCGCTTACCTTCTTTTCCGGCTCAGTTCATTTCTCCTCCGTTTATACAGCTACCTTCTGCATCCCCTGAAAATTAAACGCCTAGCAAGCCATCAAGCAATATGCTTGAATAAAACACCACTTTTCAACCATGTTGATGGCGCGATTTACAATTGGAATTTTTATTGATCTTGGGTTTCATATAAATAATAATCAAAATAAAATATATCAAACAACTATAATTTATCAAAAAGGAGTAAGATTGGTAACCCTACTCAAAAAGGGCATTCGCAATAACAAAATAATTAATAAACAAAAAAAAACTATTTAAGTATCGCTATAATACAAAAGTAATTACAAAAAACAAAAAAAACAAAAAGAAAAAATGAAAAGAAAGTATTTAGGAATTTTTTTAGCGAATAAAAAAAATTAACGCGGTATTTGTCTAGCTTCCTCCTTGATTGAAACAAAAAAAAATGGAACTCCAAAAACTTCTCCAAAAAAGAACAAAAAAAAAGCAAGGTAAATTGCACTCATGTACACCCTCAGATTTCCTACCTGAATCGAGCTCAATTTGGGGGGTAGAATTCCTGATTGGGTAAAAGCTTAATCTCAGAACTTCTTTTTTTTTTTTTGACTATGAGATGTAACAATTAATCAAAGGGGGAACTAAATTAAACCACAATTCAAATAAATAAATATACAAAACAAAAAATTCCTGTGTATACTTTTACAAGAAAAATATCGAAAAGTAAGTACAAAAAAAAATATAAAGAAACCCAGAAAACAAAGGATTACTAAAAAAAGAATATCGCACCAACAAACAAAAAAAAATCACGAACAAAAAGTTTATAATTCTTCCGTAGCACTTTCTCCACAGGTACAGCGTTGCGGGAATCATATATGAATGGTGCGATATATTTATATATTATATGGATACTAAAAGGAATATCAATATATATATATATATAACATAAAACGCACTTCGTAGTTTTAAATATTGAATTTGTTGGCTTGCGGGTTGCAAATTCCCTTATTTTTTTTTGTAAACTTTAAACTTGACTTTTGAAATTTTAGTACAAAATATGAAAGAAGGTTAAAATTCATCTAACAAGGTTTTCAGGATCCGGATTCAAAACAGCGTTTAAATTTTTTGCACCTCCTTTAATCGATCGAATGTATCTCGGGTTATAAAAAAGGGGTGGGCGATCACGCGACTCCTGTGTGTAATAGTCTGTGATCGCCTAACTGCATTAAATCCTATCGAAAGATAATAACTAATCACTTTTTGAATTCGACTTAAACTAATTTAATATTTTTTTTTTGTCTCTTTTTTTTTTGTATATAATTTATAACTAATAATATAAAATAACGATTTTTTATTCATTTCCATTTCTTTTTTTAACAGAACACTCACCCAAAATTCAATATAATTGAGGCTTATTATAATTTTCGCCGTACTATGAATGTAGGTAGTTGTAGTAATATTTGAACTTCGCTATACGGGTAGTAGAGATATAGGTATATCTGAAAAATATCCATTTTTCCTTTAGTTTTAACACTATCACCTTATTCAAACAAACTTACTTATTTAAACTTTTTGGTAATATATGTAGATTTTAAATTTGTGAATTGTATTTATTCGTTTCTTTATTGATTAATTAATTTAATGTTCTCAAATTTTTTTGAATTTTTTCTTTTTTTGTAGTTATAAGTATGTATAGTTCTTAGTTCAAAATTTAGGTATTACTTGCACTGTGTTGTAGCCGTCTAAGTCGTGCGACGGTTTCTACAACTATGCGTAGGAAAGGTAGCCAGAATTTCGGATTCTATTCCTTCCATAAATCCGCTCAACGGCTTAATCATTTGATCCCAACCGCCAATCAAATTTATCCACATAAATCATCTTATATTTGCAAACGGTGCACCTGATTAAAATCGATAACGTGTAAATCGAATTTGCATGTCTTCGATTTTATTCGTAACTACCACGACATCTATCTCTGAATCCCTCTAATAAACATTTCTTGCGGCGGCCATCATTCTTTTTATTAAAGTTTTTGGCCTCTTCATGTTGGTAGCCATGACCTCAAAACCAAAACAACAAAAAAAAAGAAAGTGGCGAACTGATTTGATTGCTGATGGACGGCTGTTCTTTTCTCAAAAAAAAAGTGCCCCTTCCAATCTATGGGATTAACAAATCCAATTTCAACCACAAAACCTAACAAACCCCAACTGCAATAAGCGGATTTAAGTTCAAACTCCAACATTTTGGCATAAATCCAAACAAAATCCTACGTGACGATCGCCAAACAACATCCAAAAAAAAACCTTACTGGCCGAATACGGCTTTCGAGCTCTCGCAATTTATTTTGTTTTCCTGGCTCTCACATTACATTGGCCCACTTCACAATCCCGAACAAAACCTAAGAAATAATTGAAGGAATAAAACGATTTTTACCCCCAAGTGATTGAATTAAATGTGATTATTGATTGTTTAAAAATCTCGGGCAGAGAGACGTAATTTGGGTTTATTTTCGTTCGTGGTTGTGTCTCAACTCCGCGGTTGCCTCCCTAATTTGCGACTAGTTTATTTTTTTATTAAAGAAAATAATGTATTCTAAAAGAATATCAAAAGAAAACCTTGTTTCGCTTGTGTGTCGCTGCAGTTGCACTGCAACAGCCCTTAGCTGCTTTTGGCTATCCCAAACCCACAACAACAACAACAGTAGTAGCCATCACCACCGAAGTACCCACTCCTCTACCCGAGTTAGTGCTATCAGCAGCAACAGCAACAAGGATTTCAATACCTGCAGTGGTTACAAAAATAAATCGTCAGCAACAACAACGACAACAATAATCCCTGTCACAAATTTGGCTTTTCCAACAAAATCCAGTAGAGTCCGCGAGAGATCTGCTGCAATATTAACTGCATCAGTGCTAACAGCAACACAGATATCAAGATACACGGCCGATAGCAGCAATGGCAGTGAACAACCTTTTCAAACGCTGCCAATGCTCTCCAGCTATGGCAAAAAAAAGATAGAATCTTAAAATGCCACTCCGACATCGGTAATGAGAGCAACAATATCTGTGAAACTGAGCTCTGTTTCACATCTTTTGAGCTTAGCAAAGAGACAGTCACGTCTAGTTGCAGGTACACGTATAGTTATATAGGTAAACATATATAGTAATTATAACAATGCGATGTGATATGTAATGTATCAAATTTCCTTTTTATTTCAGTTAATTGGTGTCCACAACACCTTCTAAAGTAATAAAATACTTTTCTTGTGACCCTCTACAAGTATCCGTTAGTTTTTTGCAGCACCGTACGAGTCGTAAGCTCCCCTAAGGAATTATTGGCTGTATGTTGGCAATTTTGTTACACTGTATCTAAGAAATTTTTTATTTCACAGAAAATCTGAATATACAAAAATGAAGGAGATTAGGTACTCTTCAAAAACTATTTAATCATTTTTTCGTTCAGACGAACAAGAGGCGAGATAAACGCTAAAAAACATTTTTTATAAATAAAATTTGACAATTTTTCGATGTCAAAAATAATTGCGAGCAAGAACTTTAAAAGATACTGTAACCTACAAAATCAAGCAAAATTTTTTACTCTAAGTTCAATAGGAGCTGAGAAAATTGCATTTATGTTTTTCAAAACACTTTTTCAAAATGGCGGACAACGCAACATCACCTACCAGCCAGACTGCCCTTACGCAAGTCTTAAGAGTTTGAGCAAGCATATGTATATAAAAAAGCTAGACATACTTATTTATTTATTTATTACTTTCATCAAACTGAGCATACAAATCTCTTATAGACTACTAAATCAATATAACAATCATCCAGATACATAATATTATACAAACATAGATTTTATCCACCAATGTTCAATAAAGATAACAGTTTTCTTTTAAAACAATCTCTGCTTAAGAGCATATTGAACTCAAGAACACTACACACAGAGTTTGCCTGCCTTAAACAGCGCGTTAATGGCTCATTATTTCCATAATTAACCCTGTGGAAAGGTACATAAAAAAGACAATGCGATCGGAATTGTCGCGTTGGTGCGTAATAACTTACCAGTGAAAGCAAAAATGGACAGTTGATTTTATAGTTAACGATATCTCTTATAAACAATATCTCAAAATATGTCCTCCGCATCTCCAGATATTGGATCCCCAGTAACAAACATCTCGATTTATAAGAGGACATTTCGATGTTCCAACGCAAAGTTCTAATAGCTATTCTAGTGAATCGTTTCTGGACCCTTTCAATCCTTAAAGAATGAATGCAGTAATGTGGGTTCCATACGATACAGCAGTATTCCAAAATGGATCGTACATAGCTAAAATATAGTGATTTCAGTGTGAAAGGATCGGTAAAATCTTTTGAGATTCGGTAGATAAAACCAAGCATTGAGCTGGCCTTAGCTACGATGTAGTCGATGTGACTATTTAAAGTAAGCCTTGTGTCAAATACTACTCCAAGATCCTTTTTTTCCGTTACTCTTGTCAAAAAAAGTACCATTTATGTATGTTGTAATCATAAGTGATCGGGTAGGTTTTTCAGAAAAATGATGTACTTTGACATTTTGAGACATTAATGCTACATTTCCACCTAACGCTAATCTGAGATTTAATAAGATTTACCTCAAATCTTCTCTAAATCTTGAAGATTTACCATACAAATATATTTCGTTAATCTTGGAGATTAGAAATTAATCTTATTAAATCTTCCTAGGACAAATAGTTTTACAAATCGAACTAACCTATTTTAACATGGTGCTGAACGATTCATTCGAGACTCGATTCAGTTCTTCATTGTTTGACACGAATAAAACTGTCTCTTTCGCACTTCATAAAAAAAATTGAAGCGCCATTTGCATTTTTGAAAGTTTCGTCAGATTTAATCTTTTTTAAATATTTTTGTGCGATGGAAACACCAAAAAGATTTATTTAATCTAAACTGATATAAACCTTAGGTGGAAAAATAGCATAAGATGAGGATTGTTTTTGCTACACCAATAGCGTTGCCAGACGTCCCGGTTTATCCGGGACGTCCCGGATTTCAAACATAAATTCAACTGTCCCGCCGGGACAACTTTTTTCCCGGGTTTTGACCTAAATTCACAAAAAATACCAAAAGGTATCTTTTAAACGGAGTTTGTGTGTAAATGGAAATCCACACAAGTGCAGTGCATGCTGCGAATTATACATCAATTTATATTGAATTTATTTTATGAGTTTGCAAACAATTGCTGCATTAAAATTTAAATCAAACTTACCAAACTTAACGTAGAATGGCAATGAAAAATAAAAACGTAAGTAATAGAAAATTTGTTATTTTTGTTTTTGTAGACTGTTGAATTTGATGCAGTTTAAACTCTTAAAATTCTTGTGACCTTTAGTCCAAATGACATTTTGGCAACCTGACAGCTGATGTCACTATAGTTTAAATTGGCAAAATAATTTTATAATAAAAACATTTTCCAATTTGTTTCTGGATCCTGAAAGAATGTTAGTTCTATTTTTTGTCAGTGTTTAATTAAAAATGATAAGAGCATTGAATAATGAATTCTTAAAAAACTGTACTATCGTCAACGTGGGACTTTGCCTATACGATTTTCTTCTTGTCTCGGTTAAATTTATTTTGTCCCGGGCAAAATTTATCAATCCCGGGATTTTTCTTAATTGTGGCCATATGTCCCGTCGAGCTTCGAGAACAATCTGGCAACCCTATACACCAAGCAGATAAGTTTGATAAATCTTTCTGAAGATTAATGCAGTCTAAAAAAGATCCAACGCTTAGGTAAAGTTTGAGATCATCTGCATACATTAAACACATAAGATATTTGAAATTATTTGGAATGTCGTTTATAAAAATCAAAAGTAGTAGGGGTCCTAAATAACTTCCTTGGGGGACACCGGAAGTAACTGCTACGGGATCCGATAGAAAGTTGTTGATTCGAACATGCTGTGTTCTACCAGTAAGGTACGAACCAAACCATTTTAATAAATTTGAGTGAAAACCCAAGTATTTAAGCTTAGTTAGTAGAATGGCAGATTCACCCTATCAAATGCCTTCGAGAAATCAGTGTAAACCACGTAACACAGAAGACCTTTTTCGATGGCATCTACTACATAGTAACAGAAAAATAGTAAGGTTTGTAGTAGTAGATCTAGCACCGATAAAACCGTGTTGCAGTGGAGAAATAATTTCTTTTAAGAAAAGGACTAATTTATTATACACTATTTTTTCAAACAGTTTGGGAATTACCGATATTTTGCAAATTGGTCTATAATTGGTGGCCTTACTTTTGGACCCTGACTTAAAAACTGGAGTTAAGAAAGAATTCTTCCAAGCTTCTAAGAAAACACCTTCCTGAAGAGAACGATTAAAAATATATTCTAGTGAAACTACCAAGGCACTAGCACACCTTTTTAAAACAATGGAGGCAAGGCCATCAAATCCTGGCTGCTTATCTTCATTTAAGCCTAGTACGCTGCTGATGCGAAACGAAAAATCCCATACAAAAATGACACAACGAAATCATAAACTAAAAATTTAGTTCTACTTTTCGTTCTGCAGTACGCTGTTCGATGAGCGAAATTGAAAATTGTAGCAGATTATTTGGAGAAGTCTACACTCTTTTTTCGCACACAATTAATTACCCAGACCATTTATTGTGTGCGAAAAAATGACATTTGTGTTTTTTCGTGTTTATTTTTGTTGTTTCTTTCATTACAGCATGGCTGCTTGTGATTTGTTTGCATTTGCATTTGTTTTAATTTTTTGAATTTGTGCAACTGTCAATGAATATTTTTCCGCTTCGTTTTCGTAAGCATTTCGTTGTCTTGTTGGAGACCAACTAAAAATTTCGTTTCGCATCAGCAGCGTACTAGGCTTTAATTTGTTCAATTCAATTTCGACTTCAGTTTTACTCACCTGCAAGTCTCCAATGTTTATAAGTTCAGGAGAAACGTCAACGTTAGACGCATATTCTAAACGATGGCTTGTAAACTGAGCGAAAAAAACAAGCAAAAAGATTGCAAATTTTTAAAGGATCGCTTGATGTTTCACCTAAATAATTAATGGAATTAAGAATACCAGTATACCGTTTTTTGTCATTAATAAATTTCCAGAAACATTTGCTATTTTTTTTTTTTTTTTTTTGATTAAATACCAAGAATATATTGCTTGTAAAGAAATTTGTTTAGAGAATTTCCTTTGCAATCGAGAATATTTCTCATGGAGAGCAACATCGTTGTTGGAGTTCCGGAACTACTTGAAAGCTTTATTTTTTCTATTATTGATATTGTAAAAATTTTCCATATTTGAACTATAACGACTCCGAAATGCAAGCAAACGGACACAATAAAGCTTACGGTCGCAGTGCAAACATACCCTTATTATCAATAATTATAGCAACTCTCAAACGAAGGAAGCGCCATCTGCCGGATTATAGCAGATTTGCCAGCTGTCAAATGAAAGCTTTTGGAAGGGAAATTATTGGGAAATTTCCCCTATGGAAAGCTCTGGAAGCAGAGACTAGAACGTTCTCCTTATTTCCAGAGTTTGGAAAACAAGTATAAAAGGCACATGTTTGAACGGCAGCGATACAGTTTGTTTTTAATCGTGAATGAATAAAGTTGGTTGTAATAAAAGTGAAAAGTAAAGTTTGTGAACTAATTCAGTGGTGAATAATAAATTGTTTTGTTTGTAGTAAGAAAAGTAAAGTGTTTTATTTTGCGAAATAAATAAGTGGACGTTTTGAATAAAGTAAATAAGTTTTATTAACGAACCTGAGAAAATATTACATTGGTGTTAGAAGTGGAATAAAACTTAATTTATCTGTGCACTCAGTAAATTTATTGTGTGAAAAGTAAAAAAACAAAAAAAAAAAAAGACAATGGGTAAATCTTTGAATGATTTAAATGTAGTGGAACTCAAGGCAGAACTGAATAAGCGAGATCTTCCTACTGCTGGAACAAAGAATGATCTTATAATTCGTCTGCAAGAAGATTTAAGAAGATGTGGAAAAAACCCGGACACGTTTATATTCGATATTGAAATGGAAGAACAGCAAGAACAAGTAAGTACATCGGGCATGACCAATATGCTGTCTCAGCTGCTCGCAAAATTTGAAGAACAAAAGAATCTTCTAGAACAGCAAAGCCAAGAACAACGTAATGAACAAAAGAATCTTCTCGAACGTTTCGAACAACAAAGTCAAGAGCAGAAGAATCTTCTAGAACAACAAAGCCAAGAACAAAAGTGTCTACTGGAAAAACAGACAAATATGCTAGAATGTAAGTTAGATGCCTTTGACAATAGAATTATTGCCCTTGACGAGCGTGTCGATAAACAATTTTCTTCTATCGATAAACAATTGTTAACTGTCGATCAACAATTGTCTAATGTCGATAAGCAATTGTCGACAGTAGAATCAAAGTTCGAAAAAGTGGAAGATAAAATCGAATCCATTACTAAGGAATTGGACAAAGTAAGAAAAATGAAGGTTCGAGAAAGTTCTGGTGACTGTCCTAGGAGAAAGGAGATGCATCCCCCAACCTTCGATGGACAAACTTCTTGGTCAATCTACAAGAAGCAGTTTAAAGCAGCCGCAGCAAAAAATGGCTGGGATGAGGAGGACAAATACATAGCTCTGACGCTTGCCCTCAGAGGAACTGCTGCTGAACTGCTGCAAACCATACCAGCAGATAAGAGTGGCAACTTCAGTGCTCTTGTTCAGGCCATTGACAAACGCTTTGGAGATGGCCATATGCAAGAAGTCTTCCGTGTTCAACTCAATACTAGAATCCAAAAGAGGGGAGAAACTCTGCAACAGCTTCAAGCAGACATCGAACGATTGGCACATCTGGCATATCCAGCTGCAGGAGATGAAATCATCAACCAATTCGCAACAGAAGCCTTTGTCCGTGCTGTATCTGACATCAACCTTCAGCGAGCAATTCGAACGGCTGGAAAACGCACACTCCCTGAAGCATTGGCGTTCGCCCTGACTATGGAAGCAGCAGAACAGGCTTCTCAAGGAGTTCATCGGGTAAGAGAACTAGAAATTGAGGAGTGTTCTTGCCAGAGAACTGCATTCCAAAGGAACCAGCGAGATGGACCTGCTCGATGCTGGAATTGTAACAAGACCGGACATCTTCAACGCCAGTGCAGATTGCCACCTAGAAGACCTACATGTCAACATTGTGGAAGCAGAAACTTTAACAACAACAATGTCAATACTCCTACTCGCCCCGTTTCTCAACCGGGGAAACGAGTAAGAACCAATTTCGAGGGGCAGAAGCTGGTTTCTGGTATCGATGGCCCCAGAACCACCATCCAGGTCTCACAGACGAAACGAAACAACAAAAGTCTGACTGTGGAGGCAACACTAAACGGCAAGAAGCAAGTGGCTACGATCGACACCGGTGCCACTGCCTCCATTGTTCGAAAGGACTTGGTGAAGATGACGTGGCTGCATAACACCAACGCCTACCGTCTGAAAACAGCAACAGGAGAGGCAGCCAGAGTGTACGGGGAGGTTCGTCTAACGATCCGTTTGGCAGAACTAGAGTTTTCACATCTGTTTCTGGTAGCAGATATATGTGACGAGTGCATCGTTGGAATCGACTTCATGAAAGAGCATGGAGTAATTCTTGATATCGGGAAGCAAGTTCTTAAGTACCAAAATGTGGAAATTCCTATGGTTTATGGCAACGAAAACTCATCAACACTAAGGACCGTCATTAAGGAAGATATTTGCCTGCCACCTTCTTCAGAAGTGTTCGTTTGGACGAAAATAAAGGGTGATTTGGGTAGCCATCGATATCTAATGGTGGAACCAGACTCTGAGCAGTCTTCCCAAAACATCATCCTTGGGAAGACACTTGTGGAACCAAAGAACAACATGGTGCCTGTACGCATACTCAACATCAAACCTTACGAAGTCAAGCTTAGAAAAGGAGAAGTTGTTGGAAGGTGTGAATCCGTATCCGCAATAACTAAAATTATAGAAGCTGACACACACAAATCTGTGGACCCTGGGAAAGTGAACTCTATGAAGGCAAAAATTCTGAAGTCATCCAAATTAAATGAACGTCAGCTTAGTGTTGCTGGAAGCCTCCTTCACGAGTACGCTGATATACTATCGTCACCCAGTGGGCAGTATGGTCGAACAAAACTGGTGCAGCATCGAATCGACACAGGAGACGCGAGACCTATTCGACAACCAGCAAGACGTCTCCCATTAGCCAAACAAACCGAAGTTGCAGAGATGATATCGACAATGAAGAGAGATGGGCTAATCGAAAACTCTAAAAGTCCTTGGGCATCCCCAGTTGTTCTTGTCAAAAAGAAGGACGGAAGTACTCGATTTTGTGTGGACTATCGGAGGCTGAACGATGTGACAAAGAAAGACAGCTACCCTCTGCCAAGAATTAGCGATACTCTGGATGCGATGTAAGGAGCTGAATGGTTCTCAACATTGGACTTAAAGAGTGGCTACTGGCAGGTAGAAATCCATCCAGAAGATCGAGAAAAGACGGCTTTCTCCACAGGAAATGGTCTGTGGCAATTTAAAGTGATGCCTTTCGGACTATGCAACGCTCCGGCAACATTTGAGCGTTTGATGGAGTGCGTTTTACAAGGACTTACTTGGAAATCTTGCCTAGTCTATTTGGACGATGTCATCGTTTATGGTAAGACATTTGATGAGCATTGTGGAAACCTTAAGGCCGTCTTCCAGAGGCTTCGAGAAGCAAACTTGAAATTGAATCCAGACAAGTGCGAATTTTTTAAGTCTGAGGTAAAATACTTGGGACATATCATCTCTTCCCAAGGAGTGAAGACTGATCCTGAAAAAGTTGACACTGTAAAGAATTGGCCAACACCACAGGATAAACATCAACTCCGAAGCTTTCTTGGTCTAGCCACGTACTATCGACGATTTGTGAAGGATTTTGCTGGAATCGCGAAAAGTTTGCACCAGCTAACAGAGAAAGGCAAACCATTCAAATGGTCAAGCGAGTGCGAAAAAAGCTTCCGGGAACTTAAGCAGCGCCTATGCAATACGCCAGTTTTAGCCTATCCGACACCAGGGAAACCTTTCATCATTGACGCTGACGCGAGTAACGTGGGAATTGGAGCCGTACTCTCACAAGTTCACGAAGGAGAAGAGAAGGTTGTCGCCTACTACAGCAAGGTACTCTCAAAGCCAGAAAGAAACTACTGTGTGACCAGAAGAGAACTTCTAGCTCTAATATTGGCTACAAAACACTTCCATAAGTACATCTATGGACAGAAGTTCCTTCTTCGAAAAGACCATGGCGCACTCAATTGGCTTTTGAACTTCAAAAATCCAGAAGGTCAAGTAGCGAGGTGGATCGAGAGATTGCAGACATACGACTACCAGATCCAACATCGAAGAGGAAGGTTGCACTCAAATGCAGATGCCTTATCTCGGAGACCATGCAAACCGGACTGCAAGCACTGCACACGTCAGGAAGAAAAGGAAGCTGCTGCTATCCAGCGATTAAGAGCTGATCCCATTTACGGTTGGAGTAACGAAGAACTGAGGACTGCCCAACAAGAAGACTCGGATATCGAGCCTATTCTTGCGTGGAAGGAACACCAAGAGAAACCAGAATGGGGTGACATCTCCGATAGAAGTCCAACTCTTAAAGCGTATTGGGCACAATGGGACTCACTTCATGTACAAGAAGGAGTACTAAGACGAAAGTGGGAATCCACAGACGGCAAATCTTATGTGATGCAGCTAGTCGTACCTCGTTCCAAGGTTAATGATGTTCTTCAAGAGATGCATGAAGGAGCTTCCGGAGGACATTTGGGGGTGAATAAGACACTGGAAAAGGTAAGGCAGCGATTCTACTGGCTACATGCAAGGGAAGACGTCGAAAAATGGTGCCGAAAATGTGATACTTGTGCTGCAAGTAGGGGACCAGGCAGAAAAGTCCAGAGTAGAATGCAGTAGTATAATGTGGGAACGCCTTTTGAGAGGATTGCAATAGACGTTGCAGGCCCTTTTCCAGAAACCGAAAACGGAAACCGATACATCCTGGTAGTAATGGACTACTTCAGCAAGTGGCCTGAGGCATTTGCCATCCCAAACCAGGAAACCAAAACAGTTGCGGATCAGATTGTTTTCAACTGGGTAAGCAGGTTTGGTGTACCTATGGAACTCCATTCAGATCAAGGGAGGAACTTCGAGTCCAAGATCTTTCAGGAGGTTTGTACACTCCTTGGCATTAAGAAGACGAGGACAACACCGCTTCACCCACAATCTGATGGGATGGTTGAAAAATTCAACCGAACCCTTAAAGAACACCTTTCCAAAGTTGTAAGCGACAACCAACGAGACTGGGATCGGCATATTCCATTATTCTTGATGGCCTATCGAAGTGCGGTACATAGCTCAACAGGACATACACCATCAGAAATCCTGCTCGGGAGCTCAATACGACTACCAAGCGAAATCAAATTTGGATGTTATACAAGAGAGCCACAAGGAATAGATGACTACGTGGACAACCTCAAAGAAAAGCTAGTTGACATTCACGAAAGGACGAGGGCAAATATAAAGCTGTCGAGTGATCGGATGAAAACAAGATACGACGCAAAAGCCACAACGACAGGATTCCAAGTGGGAGACCTTGTGTGGTTTTATAATCCCCACCGTCGGAAGGGACTCTCACCGAAGCTTCAACAAAATTGGGAAGGCCCTTATACTGTCGTAACACGAATAAACGATGTCGTCTACCGCATTCAGAGAGGATTAAGAGGCAAACTAAAAGTAGTTTACAGCGACCGTTTGCATCATTATAATGGTGATGGAAGTGATGGATTTGCTCGGGACGATCAATCCTAAGAGGGGGGCAGTGTAATAACTTTCCATATTTGAATTATAACGACTCCGAAATGCAAGCAAACGGACACAATAAAGCTTACGGTCGCAGTGCAAACATACCCTTATTATCAATAATTATAGCAACTCTCAAACGAAGGAAGCGCCATCTGCCGGATTATAGCAGATTTGCCAGCTGTCAAATGAAAGCTTTTGGAAGGGAAATTATTGGGAAATTTCCCCTATGGAAAGCTCTGGAAGCAGAGACTAGAACGTTCTCCTTATTTCCAGAGTTTGGAAAACAAGTATAAAAGGCACATGTTTGAACGGCAGCGATACAGTTTGTTTTTAATCGTGAATGAATAAAGTTGGTTGTAATAAAAGTGAAAAGTAAAGTTTGTGAACTAATTCAGTGGTGAATAATAAATCGTTTTGTTTGTAGTAAGAAAAGTAAAGTGTTTTATTTTGCGAAATAAATAAGTGGACGTTTTGAATAAAGTAAATAAGTTTTATTAACGAACCTGAGAAAATATTACAATATTAATTAGCTTTTTATTAAACCAGTTAGGTTTAGATGATGTCTTACGTAAAAACTTTGGAGTGAATAAATCAACTGCCACTTTTAATGAGCTATTCAAGGTATCAAATGCATTTTCTAAATTTATGCTGTTTAAAACAGACACCCATCTGGTTAAATTCAAAAAATTGATATTTCACTGAAATTACATTTTTCAAAAAAATATATACACTCCTCGTCAACTGAATACGCACAAACATTTTTAATATACTTTATCCATTTTTTCCAAACAGTGATGGTTATTATGCCATCTGTTGATGCTAACTATTCCCTTAAGATGTTAAGCAGATAATTCCGAAAGAATTATCCAAAAACAACCGTGAGTTTTTCTTCAACCACTTGCAAAGTGTTTTATATGCAAAGTAGGAGTTTTTTTTTAGTCAACTGAATAGGTACAACGCCATTTTCTTCGTTGTTTATAAGTTTTTTGGAGTGCTTGACAGTTTAAATTAACGATTTTAGTGTTTTCAGTAAAATTTAATTCTTGATTTCAAATTTTAAGAAAAATGGGTAGATCTACGTGTCTTAACAGTGTTGAAAAAGCTAAAATCGATTTACTTAGAGACCAAGGCCTAACTGGACGTGCAATAGCTGATAAAGTTGGCCGAAGTTTTAATGTAGTTTATTCTTACTTGAAAAATAAAGATGCATACGGCAAAAACATGAAGGGAGGTAAGAAAACAGCAACAACAGCAGCTGAGAGACGAAGAATTTTAAGATATGCATCAAATTCTTCTGATTCTGTGGCAAAAATAAAACAAAAAGTCGGCGTAAACGCAAGTTGCTCAACAGTATTAAGAGTAATCAACAACTCAAGCCATCTTAAACGAATGAAACTTAAGAAAAAACCACCACTTGAAGAGAGACGGAAAATGTTGCGATAGATTTTTCAAGACTTCACATGAGTTGGAAAAAAGAATGGTATCACGTGGTTTTTTCAGATGAAAAAAAGTTTAATTTCGATGGCCCTGATGGGTTCAACTTCTATTTTCACGACTTAAGAAAAGAAAAAAGATTTTTAAAGCGCCATCATAGTCGTGAAGGAGGTGTCATGATATGGGGAGCAGTCAGTTATTATGGAACAGTTGAGCTCGAGGTTGTAACATCAAGAATGACAGCAGCTGGGTATAAAGTAATTTTGGAAAGAAATTTTCCTAAATTTTCTAACATCTTTGGACCCATAAACTGGACCTACCAACATGATAATGCGCCTATTCACTCAGCGCGCATAATAAAAACATGGATAGAGGAGCAACAAGTGCAGTTGCTTCAATGGCCGCCGTACTCACCTGATCTAAACATCATAGAAAATGTCTGGGGATGGTTAGTACACAAAGTTTATGAGGGTGGTCGTCAGTTCGAAGACAAAGAAACCTTAATTTCTGCAATCAAATTAGCGTGGAGCGAAATTTCGTTAAATTACATTAAAAAGCTATACGATTCCATGCCGGATCGAATTTACGAAGTAATTAAAAATAAAGGTGGAAGTACCCACTACTAAACTTAAACAAAAACTTGTTTCATTCCATTCCAATACCAATTTTAATTTTTGTACCTATTCAGTTGACTCAAAAAAAAACTTCTACTTTGCATAAGTTACACTTTGGAAGTGGTTGAAGGAAAAACTCACGGTTGTTTTAGGATAAAACTTTGAAATTCTGTTATTTATATGTTACGAAAATTTTTACGATCAACAGATGGCATAATAACCATCACTGTTTGGAAAAAATGGATAAAATATATTCAAAAATGTTTGTGCGTATTCAGTTGACGAGGAGTGTACATACCTACTAAAATGACTTCTCGAAAACGTTGCTAGCTCTTATCTTAGACTAATAAATTAATTTCGGAGCCCAAAAAGGCAATTACCCATGTTTACCTTGTAATGTACACCTACCTACAATCCGGCTCTGGGGATATGCGCACTATTTCTTACGAGTCGATGTCCTCGTGCGCTGCAATTACTACGAGCTCGTGGTGTTTATTCTCTATTATTATTATTATTATTTTGGTCGTAGCAGTACAGCGGCTTTTCGGCACCTATCCGTATAATATAAATATCAAAACAAAAATACACATAGTGAGATTGAGTTGAGTAATAATTTATTGATTGCACAATATTGCCAATTATAACAAGCGTTTAATAATCTGAATGAAACCACTTCAAGTCAAGATGTCTGAAAGTTTTCATTTAATTGTTTACACCTAAAAGTTTATGAATTTGTGTTTTACTACGCTAAATTTACATGTATTTCAAGTGTTGTGTCAATGTGAAGAACGTTTAAAGCTAAGTATGAAGAGGAAAATCAATTTTTGTTTTTGATGTTGATTAAACTAACTTTTTTTCAAAAAAGAAAAAAAATTATTAAAATATATTGTGTATTTTGCTCCCAGATCGGGTGTCGGCTATCTTATGACGATGATTTATATACAAAAAAAAGATAGGTCAATTTTGTTTGTATTTTTACATGTTTGTGTGTACTGTGTTGTTATTTTATTTTATGAAGGACTATCAGTATCTAAATACACACAAAATTTGTCCCTATAGCATTATGCACGTGCAAACGTAGAAAAAGTGTGTGTTATGTTAGCTGATATAGGAAGGCTGTTTTGTATTTTTCCTACTCTATACCTAATGCCAGAAATTAAGGTTTAGTGTAAAAAATTACTTGTAGGATTTTAATTGAACCTTACATACTACTCGTGTATTATAGAGAAGTCCAAGAATGTGGTTTTCGTCATTACGACCGTGGCGTCGCGTCGAAAACGAATAAATTTGTTTCAATTTTGGTATTGAGCATTTTAGGTTCTCTTATAAGAGAAATTCTATAGGAATAGATGTATCTCCCAAAACAACGAACATGAGCCCGAAAAAGGCTCTAAAGTTTTTGGTTATTTTATATATTTATTATATACATAAGTACATATGTAAATGTACATACAATGTATATAAAGTGCTTAGGTTAGGTTGAAGTGGCTGTCAGTCATGAAAACTGACACACTTAGACCATAAGTTGGCCCATTGTGATACCACAAGAATCTGGGAAGCCTTTTTCCCTACTCGATGAACCATTTGGAGCTTCTTATGAAGCGTAACAGACTACCTATGTCAACATTTACTAAATCACTAGGATCATTGAAGTAGAAATCTCCAAGATGGAGTCTTCGCCTATGAGATAGAGCAGGACAAGTGCATAGAAGATGAGGAATCGATTCTACCTCTTCCTCGTCCATACAGCTTCTGCAAAAATCGTTAGAGAATACGCCAAGACGCGTTGCGTGCTTGCCTATAAGACAGTGTCCGGTTATGACACCTATCATGGAGCTAATGTGCAATCTGCTTAGAGATATCAAACATTTAGACCGCTTAAAATCCATTACTGGCCAGATTTGTTTTGTTGCCCAGCAAGTGGTGATATTGTTCCACCTAACGTTTGTTTTCTCTAAAGCATCTTGCTTCAGCATAAGTTTACATGTAGCGATGGGAATACCAATATCTGCCTTACTAGGTAGAAGAGGTAGAGTTGTTCCATATTTAGCGAGTTCGTCGGCCTTACAATTACCTGGAATGTCTCTATGCCCCGGCACTTATAGGTGCTTATAGAAAAGTAAACTGCGTTTCGGTTTTTGGTCAAAAATGGTCAAACAGAAATGTTATGTTTGGAATTTTTGTTTCAAAAATGGATAGTACAATCGCCGCTTGTGATAACCTGAACAATTAAAAAAAAATACTTCACGATATGGTGAGATTGTTCACATTTGTAATTGTTAAATTTTAAAATTATAAAGAAAAAACTCATGGAAGATAACGGTTTTGGAACTTTTCACTAAAAAAAATCGTTAATATATCTAAAATACATTATATCGGCGAACAAAGAACATATGAAAATATTGTTCATAAAATTTCTAAGCCATGAACAGTATGTATTTTTCATGCGCTTATCAGAGTAGTCAATGAGTAGGGTTCCCAACCGTTCTCCTTTTGGGAGGACAGTCCTCCTTTTTGATAATTTGTCCTCCCGTCCTCCCTTCACTAACAAATGTCCTCCTTTTAAAAAATAAGGAATATTTATAACTGCACGCATAAACTCTCAATAATTACTGAACGCACTCATTTCTGAAGTCATTAAATTTCAACGTTCAGCGTAAAACAATGGTAAAAAATTATCATAATACATTATAATAAATTAAGGGTACTCCGCTTTTCCAGTTTTTTTTTTTCAAAAATGAGTTAAGTTTGAAAAAGTGTTCTTTAGAAGGCCCATTATCTACGTTTTTACCTAAAATTTATACTTAAGCCTAGTGCGAAGTGAAATCAAATTTGAAATGAAACATCAATAATTAATGAACCGAAAGGTTTTCAAGAAAATATTTTTCGTCATAATATTTGGTTACAAAAAGCCCATTGAGTTGCATTTGTTTTGAGACAAATTTGTTCCTCCAGTTTTTCACGCCTAGGAAAAAAAGTATTTTTTTTTATGAAAACTACACTTCGCATGGATGTATAAACCCGGCTTAACAAATCAAAGGGCACGGTAGTGCCCAGCCAAGTTCGCGGCACTACACCCTTTTTACAGGAACAAACTCAGGCGATTTTCAACCCCCCTCTAACTTCAGTACCAATAAAGTCAGAAACTTCAAATTCAGAGTATTTGCTGAACTGGTCAAACACAGGTGGCTCACCAAATTTCAACTTTTTAGCCCCATTCAGGGGGCGTGGCATCCACCCACTTTCTTAAATATTCAATAAATTATATGGAGCCTTTCCGATTGTTGTAGAACAATGAAAATTGGTAAGTCGGTGGAATTTGAGGTACTTAGAAAGAAAAAAAATTGAAAAAAGGGAATTTTCCATACAGGGGGCGTGGCATCCACCCACATTCTTAAAAATTCTTTTAAATTATATGGAGCACTTCCGATTGTTGTAGAACGATGAAAATTGGTAGGTCGGTATGGCTTAAGGTACTTAGGAAGAAAAAAATTGAAAAATTGAAATTTTGCATTCAGGGGGCGTGGTATCCACCCACATTCTTAAAAATTCTTATAAATTATATGGAGCACTTCCGATTGTTGTAGAACGATGAAAATTGGTACGTCGGTAGGGCTTAAAGTATTAAGAAAGAAAACATTGAAAAATTGGAATTTTGCATTCAGGGGGCGTGGCATCCACCCACATTCTTAAAAATTGTTATAAATTATATGGAGCACTTCCGATTGTTGTAGAACGATGAAAATTGGTAGGTCGGTAGGCCTCGAAGTACTTAGAAGAAAAAAATCGAAAAATTGGAAGTTTCAGTTCCGGGGGCGTGGCATCCACCCACATTCTCAAAAATTCTTATAAACCATATGAAGCACTTCCGATTGTTGTAGAACGATGAAAATTGGTAGGTCGGTAGGGCTTAAAGTACTTAGAAAGAAAAAATTGAAAAATTGGAATTTTGCATTCAGGGGGTGTGGCATCTACCCACATTCTTAAAAATTGTTATAAATTATATGGAGCACTTCCGATTGTTGTAGAACGATGAAAATTGGTAGGTCGGTAGGGCTTGAAGTACTTAGAAAGGAAAAAAATTGAAAATTTGGAATTTTCCATTCAGGGGGGGGTCAGAATTGCTTTTATTTTTATGGAGCACTTTTAGTTGTCATAGAATTATGAAACTTTTGTAGAGCGGTAGGGCTTGACTCTCACCTGGCAAAATAAATCTTTGCAAAAAGGAGTGAAATCACAACAAAAACATAAATGTTAAAAAAGGAGCCAAGTTCTTATATGTACAAGAAACCTGTGCGTAAAAAGTCAGCCCAAAAAAGTAATGAGATCTAAAATATATGCCAAGTTTTAAGTTCATGAAGTTTAATATCAAATATCTTAAATAGAGTAATATCGAAACAATTCCAAATCATGACAGAAATTTGATATTTAATGATTACTGCTAAAAATTTGGTGGATTTACTTGGCAAGTTTTCTCTTAAATACTTACTTAATCACAAATTTAAAATGTATGAAAACTTGACCAGTGAACCCACCAAAATTTTATCAGTAATCATTAAATATCAAATTTCTGTCATGATTTGGAATTGTTTCGATATTACTCTATTTAAGATATTTGATATTAAACTTCATGAACTTAAAACTTGGCATATATTTTAGATCTCATTACTTTTTTGGGCTGACTTTTTACGCACAGGTTTCTTGTACATATGTATAAGAACTTGGCTCCTTTTTTAACATTTATGTTTTTGTTGTGATAATTACTTCCTATACTTCTCGGCACCTGAATATTTATTTATTATTTTTTAAAACTACAGTATTCCTTTCGGCACTTAATTCAAAACTTCTTATAATGTTCCATTATTGACAGGTTGAAATTAAAAGTCGGGTATTCCAATCGTAATTTTTAAAACAATCCTGGATAAAAGTCGTTCCAAACTTTTATTTTAACTAACTAATCGTTGATATCAATTAAGCCAGCTATTAACTATTTCTTCGTTTTACTCCCAGTTCTTAAAAATGGAAAAGAAAAGTTTTTTAAATTATACCCTTCGAATGCCAATACATGTTAATGCCCAACAAAATTTAAAAGTGGCAAAAACCATATTTTTACAACAAAAATGCGTGTTTCTTAAGCATAGTTTACAGTTCCGATGCGAAAAAAAATCAAAATTTTCAAAACGATTTTCCACCTATTCTGCGCACCAAGTTGAATAATATTCAAGGCGAAAAACGTTTGCTTTGGCCTAAACCACCCATTGAGTCATTAATTTACCCTTAATTGACAAACTATAGGCCTAAAAATGGAAAATAATTATTTTTGGATGCGAAAACCATTTGCATGCAAAAAATGCTTGAGGTGAATATATTTTTTTTTCGGAATATAAACCGACCATCAAAAAAAAAAATATTTTATTCACCACACTTTTTTTCGCATGCAAATCAATTGCCGGTCCATTGTTTTGCATGACATTCCATGACAGCATAGTTTTTTTTCGCATGAAACTGTAAACCAATCATGCAAACAATTAATTTTAGATTTCACCTCAATTATTTTTGACATGCGAGAATATTTGCATAGATTTTTTTTTGCACACGGGAACTGTAAACTAGGCTTTATGCAAGACATGCAACTAACGATGTAAAAATTTTCATCACTGGTGATGGTTAGCCAGTTCAGAGCACTCAGTAGTTTTCCTACGTCATTAATATGATAGGGAAGTGTCAAAGCCAATTGATAAAGTGAATCCCAAAAAATGTTTGTCTCAGTTTTTGGCAGTAAAAGCCTAGTTTACAGTTCCCGTGCGCAAAAAAAACCTATGCAAATATTCTCGCATGTCAAAAATAATTGAGGTGAAATTCAAAATTAATTGTTTGCATGATTGGTTTACAGTTTCATGCAAAAAAACAACATTAATGACATGGAACGTAATGCAAAACAATGGACCGGCAATTGTTTTGCATGCGAAAAGAACTTTGGTGAATAAAATTTTTTTTTTGGATGGTCGGTATACACTTCAAAAAAAAAATATATTCACCTCAAGGCATTATTTACATGCAAATGGTTTTTGCCTCCAAAAATAATTATTTCCCATTTTTAGGCCTATAGTTTATTAATGACTCAATGGATGGCTTAGGCCAAGGCTAACATTTTTCGCCTCGAATATTATTCAATTTGGTGCGCAGAATTTGTTAATTTATTTATTTGAATAAAAGTAATTTAAAACTAACTAACTGGTGCGTAGAATAGGTGGAAAATTGTTTTGAAAATTTTGATTTTTTTTCGCTTGGGAACTGTCAACTAGGCTAAAAGTTAAAAATCGTGTTTATATTTTTAGAACGAAATTTTGATTAATTAATTGGAATAGGTTTTTTTTAGTTATGAAATGCCATGTTTTATTTATTACTTATTTTAATGAACTGTTAAAATTATTATACTTCTTTTTTTTCTTAAAGTGTCCTCCTTTGGTTTCAATGAAAGTTGGGAACCCTATCAATGAGTGTGCTTCTTTTATTCATTCTAAATATTATTTGGAATTGGCATTTTGAGTTTTTATTTAACTGAATATTCCGGATAAACATTTTGTTGTTTTTGTACTCATTCTGGAATATTTGGAATGCATTCTTTTTATCGACCATTTCTAAAAATTCGAAACCAAGCAACTCAAATTGGAATAAAGAAAAAAATATATTTAAGTGAACCAATATTTAGAACATTTATATGAGCTAATGAAACACTGTAAAAACGAATTTCTACTTGTTGTTGTAAAATAGGGAAGTGATCAAAAAAATCATACGTTATCTTCCATATAATTGCACATGAAATTGTGATGCATATCGCGATGTACAGTGAGATTTTTATAAGTACTTTCAACACACTACATAATTCCGGGACTTTTTTCTTGGTAGAAATGCTCTAGAAATAGATATAAGCGTCGAAAATACTGAGCATTTCATGTCTTCTCTGTTACCGGATATCACCCTCTTTATTGATAGCCAAGCAGCAATAAAAGAAATTTCTGCCACCGAGATACATTCGAAACTTGTGACTTGCTGTCGCAAAGAGCTTAGGGTTCTTGGCACGCAGCATAACATTAGACTCTGCTGGGTTCCCGGTCACTGCAGTGATGTACAGGCTAACGAGAGAGCTGATGAGCTGGCGAGAACGGGTTCGTCGCTTGATTCAAGTCAAGCCGAACAAAATATCAAAGTACCAACCTGTAGCATCAAACAGGAAATTGGTAACAAAATATTAGAAAAAACCAATGAAAGATGCAATCTGCTTGAAACATGCGCCACAAATAGAAAGTTATGGCCAAATTTCAATAAGCAGAGAACAGACAAAATTATGCAAATGAACAAGAAACATCTCCGTTCCCTTGTCAGCATAATCACCAGACACAGCCTACTGAGATACCATAAAAAGAAAATGAGACTCAGTACTGACGACCTTTGCAGAGGGCGCAGCGACGAAGAAGCACATGAGGATACCTTACACTTCCTTTGCCACTGCCTAGCACTCTGTCATTTAAGAAAGAAACATCTAGGAAATCATTTCTATGACGACCTAGAGGAACTTTCTGGAACTTCGGCTTATAGCCTTCTGAGTTTCATCAACGCCTCTAAATGGCTTGATTGCTAACAAAACACATAGGTTTTTACATTAAGTGGAATACAATTTCCTAGGGTATCACAACGGATCTACATAAATCTAAGTGTGACGGTTACGAGATCAACTGTCAGCCCTTCTACCTAACCTAACCTACCGGAGAAATTGAAATTTTTCATATAAAATACGTGGTGTTTTCACAGGCTTTTACTCTAAGTGTCGGTAAAAGCGTTACCGTTGATGGAAAATCTTTAAAATTGGCACATATAGTTACTTATAGTCTAAGAGCTAAGAGCAAATTTTTTGGGTGAATGTATAAGCAAAATTCACAAACGTTTATGTTGAGGTTATAGGGTCTTGATTTTAAATACAGTCGTCTGGCAGGATTCTCTTGTCGCCAGGACTGGAGAAGGGGGTTGAAAACGGTGATTTTTGGGATTTTCTGGGTAGGGGATATAACCACTTTTATAAAAGCTTAAACTATAGAGAACTACGCTTGCGTTATGAATTTTGGGGTCCGAGACGTTTAAAGTATCGCTAAACCCAGCCAGACGCCCACAAAAATAAATTTTTGCGGGGTATAACCGAATAAATGAAAAATATGCATGCCAGACGTTTTAAGTGTCGCCACAATCAGCCAATGTTACAAGGCCCGAACCGAAGCCTGCAAAGACGATCAGGGGAACATCGTGGTGGAATCGCAGTCGGTGCTGAGGATATGGAAAAATCACTTCTGCAAATTGTATAACGGCGATGACGAACCGAATTCCGCTAACATGCAAATTGCACCATTCAACTTGGACGACGTAGGCCAACAATTCCGTCCACCCGATCTTGACGAAGTGAGGATAGCCATATCTAAACTTAAGTCCAATAAAGCTGCTGGAGCTGATGACCTTGCGGCTGAACTATTCAAAGCGGCTGGCGATGAATTGGTAAGGAGTATGCACCAGCTCATCTGTAAAATATGGTCGGAGGAAAGCATGCCCGATGAATGGAACCTCAGCATTGTTTGCCCGATCCTCAAGAAAGGCGATCCTCTGGACTGTACCAACTACAGAGGCATCAGCCTTCTTAATATTGCCTACAAGATCTTCTCTGCCGTACTTTGTGAACGCCTGAAGCCATTCGTCAACAACCTGATAGGTCCATATCAGTGTGGCTTTAGGCCAGGGAAGTCCACCATCAACCAAATATTCGCACTACAGCAGATCTTGGAGAAAACCCAGGAGTTTCAAATCGATACCCACCCACCTTTTTATCGATTTCAAGCCGCGTATGACAGCATCTATAGAGACGAGCTATATAGAGCAATGTCTAGTTTTGGCATCCCTGCCAAACTCGTCCGTTTGTGCAGGATGACGATGGAGAACGCACGCTGCTCCATCAAGGTCGGCAAAGACCTCACCGACACCTTTGATGTCAAAAAAGGTTTTAGGCAAGCTGACGCGCTGTCATGCGACTTCTTCAACATCGTTCTTTAAAGAATAGTGCAAAACTCTCACGTCAACACTAGAGGCACAATCTTTCAAAAGTCCGTCCAATTACTCGCTTACGCTGATGACATTGACATAATAGGACGAACAAAGCGTGATGTCAGTGGTGCTTTTGTGAGCATTGAGAAGGAAGCCAAGAAGATGGGTTTAACGGTGAATGAAAGCAAAACGAAGTATATGCTGTCAACAAGAAAGGACACCCAACACCGACGTCTAGGACAGAACGTCACTATAGACAGCTATAATTTTGAGGTGGTCAGAGACTTTGTCTACCTAGGATCCGCTATAAACTCAGCGAACGATACCAGTGCTGAGATCAAACGAAGAATTACTCTTGCCAATCGCTGTTTCTTCAGGCTAAGAAGGCAATTGAGAAGCAAAGCCCTCTCTCGAGCAACTAAACTGTCCCTGTATAAGACGCTTATCATCCCGGTCCTGATGTATGGTGCAGAGGCATGGACACTGCTAACGGTGGATGAGAACGCGTTAGGCTGTTTCGAGAGGAAAATTCTCCGGGTGATTTTTGGTCCCGTCTGCATAGATGGGGAATGGAGGAGAAGATACAACCACGAACTGTATGGGCTGTACAGCGACACCGACCTGGCCACAAAAGTGAAAAGCCAACGACTAAGATGGCTGGGTCACCTAGAGCGAATGGACACCAATGCTCCGGCCCGGAAAGTCTTTGAATCCAACCCCGTGGGACAACGCAGTAGAGGTGGACAGCGTAAAAGGTGGCGCACGCAAGTGGAAGAGGACCTCAACCAACTTGGCGTGCGAAACTGGAGACAGCTAGCTAGAAACCGAGCTGGCTGGAAGAAGCTTGTTGGTTGAGGCCCTGGTCCACCCCGGACTGTAGCGCCACCTTAAGTAAGTAAGTAAGTATTTATGAATTCCTTTACCAAAATTCCACCAATAATAATTAATTGAAATGAGTAATTGTGGAAATCAGTCAGGGGTTTATTTACGTTTTTGATAACCAGAGTTTTAGATTGGTCATTTTTTTGACATAAGAAGGGTGTAGCTAAAACGGCTTAGAAAATATTTTGTAAATAACGATTTGTTTGACGTGGCGTAAAGATGGAGTAGTGCTTTGACTTGGTTTAACTATTCCGAGTTTGTACCGAGTATTGGTGGAATCTAATAAATAAGGCTGTAAGGGTATTCATGCAACAGCGTAAACTCGTCATAAACATCGTAAAGTTGTAAACTTCGTAAATCTGTCAAATTTTCCATACAAATTGTGACAGAATTACGAAGTTTAAAAGTTTACAACGATTACGACGGCTTTACGATGTTGTATGAATACCCTTATTTTTTTTAATTACCTTGATCACTTTTATCATTGATGAGAATAATTTAAAAATACAAATTACAATATAATTGAACAACAAAGAATCTTTAAAAGTACGTGTCTTCTCCGTTACCATTAGGCCTGGTTCACACGAGATTGTACCGCACGATTTTTTGCAGTATAAATCCGTGCGAATGAGCAGTGGCGTATATATTTTGCATAGAGCCTTTCACACGACAATTGTACGGCAAGAAAACGTACTCAGCTAAGTACGTTTATCGAATACTCAACGGACTTATAAAAAAAAGAAAGAATTGCAACGTATCGTCTTCCAGTGGCGTATAGTTTTATATAGTCTCGTTCACACGGTTAAAATTCACGTTGGGTATTTGTTCGTTGGCATAGAATGAGCTTCAGTGGAGAGAAAAGCCGATGTACACAAAAAAAAATAATTGACCGAAATGGTTGGTTTAAAAAAATTATAACTCCGGTCATACTCATTGGATCTTGGAGGTTAAGGTTTTAAAATAAAGAAGAGAAATGAGGCAATAAATATATGTTTTTAGTTTTTCAAAATTATAAAAATTTTCATCAACATTTGAATTTAGAATAAAATAAATGGAATTGAATTGGGCTTTATTCACCCTTTTAGTATGAAAATGTTTGCCCCTCCTCAATGATTTTCTTACACAATATAGCCCGTTATGTCAGCTTTCTTTAAAGACCTTAACCTTGAAGATCCAATCAGTAGAACGGGAGCTATAATTTTTTAAAGCCATCCATATCAAATTTTAATAAAAAAATTCCATGTAGATAACGGGATCTTCTCGCTGGTGGATGGTCGTGGACAATGGTCCAAGCAGGTAATTTCAATGCAATTGTTTTGATTTTTCGATCAATTTAAAATCAAGATTGTGTCGCTTATATACCACGTACGATAATGAATGGGGTATCAAAATAACCGTAATTTTATTTATATGTTATATTTAAAATAACAAGAAAATTCATCAATGTACTAAAGAGATATGAGTTCATAGGTGAAAGCGCTCAAATAATGCCGTTATCTCCGTCCAACGGAATTCTAGGACTCTTATTTTTTTAATTCATATTAAAATCAATATTTTCTATCATCCGTCCAAATTTCAGCTTTCTAGCCCTTTCCCTTAAAAAGATAAAAATAAAATACTTCACAAATTCAAACTTTTCCATTCATTTTCATTATACTGCAGCTATTCGAGTTTTAAACGAATAAATATAAATATCGTGTGAACACCCGATTTTTGTTCGGTAAAAACCGAATGCGATAAAAAACGTGCGGTACAATCTCGTGTGAACCAGGCCTTAGCTGTCTTCTCCGTGACCATCTCTCATACTTTTTTCTGATAGTAAAATGAAACTTGGCATTAAACTAACGATGGTTTTTGGTAAATGTTGGCTTTATGAAAGTGTGCAAAAAAAAATCCACTTCATGCCTTGATGGATCACGAAGATTTTTAAACTTTAAGACAAAGGCCTGAAATCTCTAAATCATACGTGTCTTCGTTATGTGGCGTGTTACTTTTTGTTGAGTTGACAAAAATTGTTCAAAATTGAAAGCTAGATATTTCATCTATGCACAGTTTTTCCCTCCGGCCAATAGGCAGTGAAATAAATCGATGTTAAAAATGTACGTCAAATTTTACACCTGTTCGTCACGTGTTTAGGTAGCAGACAAACGGCTAATGGCTCAACACATTAAAGGCTATAACTGATATGACTTACAAGTTTACGCAAATGACTTGACTTTTTATGTCGTTTCATAAAAAATATTAATTTCTCAACAAGAAAAACCTCACCACAAGCGTCCGATTGTCTGTCTTCTCCGTTAGTTTAGAATGGCCGTGTTTCATGGGTGAGGTAAAGTGCGCTCAGTGAAGTTTGCATTTCTATTCTCATTTAGAAGAGACTCGCATTGGTGTTATAGTCCAGTCAAAATAGATATAAAAATATGCAAACCTACAGCCATAATTCCGATAAGGCTGAAAATTGGTATAGACCAATAGACCTTCCTTTTGACATAGCAAATCAGCTGCAAAAAGTCCTTGTCAATCCCACACGAGCAGCAAAATTTATTGAAGTTCAAGTATCAAAAAAAAAAATGGTTTTTCACCTATAACTTTCAAACGATAAAAGCTATTGAAAAGTAGTATGATTAAATTTTGTAGATCAGGTAATTTTCTACAAAAAATATTAACACTCATTTTTTAGTAAGATGGTTTAGGAAATGGAGCTGTTTTAAAAATGGTAAATTGACGAAAATATCGGTTTTTCGGGTATAACTCCTTAACGGAAAATAATTTCGGAAAGTGTTTCAAGTAACGTTTGTAGACCATTTGACTTCTTACAAGAAAATATAAGAACGAAAATCCAAAAATGTACCGTTAAAAAGATATAATTATTTTAAGAATTTGGTTATAGGCCAAAAATAACGGTTTTCTGATTATTACTCGTAAATGACGAAGTTGTTCAAAATTAATGTATACTCAATTTGTAGACGTTAAAATAATCTGCTTAAAATGTTGTTACACTTTTTCCTTACGAGTGGTCGGTTACAAAATATTGCGATTTCAAAATGGCCAAATGTCGAAAATATAGAATTTTCACGTATGGGATAACTCTTAAACGGTAAACGCTATCATAAGGTACTTTATGTTGAGTTTGTACATAGTGTGGTGCTCTACAAAATGATTTTTATTTTATTTTTTCTTAAATGTATTAATCAAAAGATATAGTTATTTTAAGAATTTTGGTAAAAATTAAAAAAAAAACGGTTTTTTAATTTTTACTTTTAAACGGCTAAGTCATTCAAAAAATTTAAGTTGGGTTTGGAAAGATTGAAATGAACGACCTAATAAAAAGCAAAATTTTGTCTCATACGTGTGATTAGTAAAATAATATTGCGATTTAAAAAGGGCCAAATGTCGAAAATATAGGATTTTCATCTACAACTCCTAAACGGTGATTGTTATCGAAAAGTAATTTGAGCTAGATTTGTAGATAATGCGATACTTTTAATTTTTAATTTAATAATGCGATAGATAATTTTTTAATTTATTTTTTCTAAAACTTACAATTTAAACGATATAATTATTTTAAGTTTTTATAAAAAGTTAATAACACTGATTTCTTCCCATTTACTCGAAAATGACGAAGTTGTCTAAAATCAATATACATGCGTGTTTTCCCATAATAATTTTCTTTCGTCTTGGGGGCCGGGTTTACTGTAAAATAATGAGTTAAATGCTAACCACAGATCGCATGATTTTTGATTTATGTTCATACGTTATGTATATTAGGGTGGTCCTTAAATTGGACATTGTCTTGGATAGCCCTCATTCGATTCAAAACATTGAAAAACAATTTCCCTGGTTTTTTCAGATTTTTATTTCACCCCCCTGGTCTCCCTTTTTTCGCTTCAAGGTACAAATAATGGAGTTAGGGTGATTCTTATAACACGCAAAAAAAAAATCATAACTTATAGATTAGATTCAGATCGGATCGATGGGGAGGGGTCATTTTCTAAAAATTTGACCCAAAATAGAAAAAAATTATTAAAAAACAACGGGACCACTTACAATGGCATGCTATAGCTTTCTTTAAAGCCATGAATCCAGTCTCTAATATATTTTTTTTTAAATCAAATTTTATTGTAAATAGTTTCTGAAAAAAAAAATAATTTTCAAACGTAAAAATCTATTATTTTTGTTTTTATTTTTAATTTTGAAAATTATTTTTTCAAAACCTATTTACAATAAAAACTTGAATTAAAAAACATATTACAGAGTGGACTTATGGTTTTAAAAAAAGTTATAGCATTGCCCTGTAAGTGGTCCCGTTGCATTTTAATATTTTTTTCTATTTTGGGTCATTATATGTAGTTTTATATCATGAAAGTTTTTAAAAATTATGATAGTTTTCTATAACTATAGTTTTCTGTCTTGATAGGGTCCTATCATGATAGTTTAATGGCGTGATAGTTTTCTTTCATGATAGTTTTCTATATATCATGATCTATTCTACAATGATAGTTTTATATCATGAAAGTTTCTTAGCATGATAGTTTTATATCACGATAGCTTTCTATCATGAAAGTTTTCTAAAATTTAAATATTCTGTCATGATAAAAGCTTTTATGATATAATCATGAAAGTTTTTCATCATGATAGTTTTCTATTACTCTGTCTTATTTATATTTGCACTACAGGCCTTATGCGAAAGCTTTTTCAAAAACACTGGTGTCTGTTGCTGCTTGCACGGCACCTAACTTAAGAAATTGCCACTGAAATAAGAAACAGAGTTACTGAGTTACATTGAAATTTGTGTGTAATCTTCATTGAACCCACCTGCGACCTATCTGCTCCCCAGCTGAAAGGAGACTGAGCTGGCCGCCAATTTGCCATCAACCCTTATTGACATTGGGCCCTCGCCCTACGTGTGTGAAGTTGGCATAACAATTTTGAGCTAGACCAATGGGAACATGGCAGGAATTTGCAGTTTTTTTTGCATTTTTCAATCATTTCTATTCCGGATTTTGCAGTTTACCAAATGGTGGGTGTAACCGACTGTACTGCTTACTTCACTGTGAAGTTAAGTTAGCCGTTCATGTCCTTTTCTAAGCTACCAGGCTAGCTAGGAATTTGAAATGAGGCTCTGAATTTTCAGTTTAATTTGCATCTCAAGAAAACAATCACCCAAAAGTTTGAAGTCCTTGCATAAAAAAAAAATTCATACTGTACTGCTAACTTCACTGTAAAGTTAGCATAAAAGTTCTTTTCTCAGCAACGGTGATAGCTAGAAATTTGCAGTTAGGCTCCAAATTTGCAGTTTAATTAGCATTTTAAGAAAAATTAAGGTCCACATTTTGAAGTCCTTTTTGAATGAAAAATTCACTTTGCACTGCTAACTTCACAGTGAAATTAGCAGTGCAAAGTGATTTTTTTTTTGTCAAATTTGGAATTAAAAATTTTCTTGAAGTGCATACAAAAGTGCAAATTGGAGCTTTTAGCTAGCTACTGCGAAAAGGATTATGTACTGCTAACTTCACAGTGAAGTTAAAATTGAAAAATTAGTTTATTCGATTTTTATTTTTTTTTTTTCAAATAAGTACCTCAAAATTTGGACCTTAATTTTTCTTGAAATGCAGAATAAACTGCAAATTTGGATCCTTGCTGCAAATTTCTAGCTTTCACCGTTGCTGAGAAAAGGACTTTTATGCTAACTTTACAGTGAAGTTAGTAGTATTTGATTATTGGTTAGGCCCAGGCGCGGATACAGGGGGGGGGCAATGGGTGCAATTGCCCCCCCCTGGGCAAGAACGAACGAAGCATAAAATATGAATTTAATAAAATGTTACCAAAGAAAAGGTTATTTCGTTACACGTTTATAAATTTTTTTCTTGGCAGCGCAGTGTTGCAGCAATGAGTGGTTGTTCGTTGGCCGCTGGCTGACGAGGTTCAGTTAAGAAAAGTTCCGCTATGTACAAATAGCGCCTTCGAATAGACTGAGTGGAAAGCTTATAACTTCGGTTTTAGATCTCGATATTCAAAGTTAAGGTCAGTCTTTAATTAAAAGATGAATATCAGGCTACATTATCTACTGTATAACATTTGGTGAGAAAAGCAGATTGAATCCCAAATAAATAATAAATAAAGAATACAAAATTTCACAGTTTGAAAAATGATGTTTTAAAAAGTTATTTCTTCACCTCCAACGCTATTCTACAAACTTGTTAGTGGTTTTTTATACATACTTAAATGTAACGGGAGAGGCAACAGGGGCACTTATCTAAATTTTCAAACTTGAAGTTGATTTTAATTAAAAAAAATTTAATCTTAAAAATACGTCGAATTACGAGTAATAAGCCTCAAATGCTCGGATCTGCGATGCGTGCAGACGTGCTGCACATATGTTTCAGTCATAAGATACGTTTTTGATGTGAGGATTTTGTCGTTTTTATGGATGTGTTTTAGGAACTTCCGTGTTCCATATTATAAAACTGGCAGAGAGTGCGAATCAAACGAAGAAGATTGGAGAGAAACCAGGAAACGACGACAGCAGTCACTGCCGAAGAGAAGTTGGATGGAACTTTTATACCTAAGAAAAGGATAGTTGTTTTGGCTTGGATTGTCAAATGATTGACATTTTTCGCCGCGAATATTGCTATTGTATGCTATTGCTATTGTATCGAACTGCATGAGTCTAGCAACCCTGTAGTCGATGTTTTGAGCTTATATGTATGAAACATTTATATCAAAACTTAACGAAGGCTAAGTATATTGTTAATAAAATGTATAACGAAAGTATAACAAATTCACAATCGAGAAGGTCGGACGGAGAGATTTAATAAAGAGTGGTGTTTTCTTTGTATTTTCCACTATAGGTAATCTGTGTTATATTTTAATGTCGGAAAGTTTGGTTATGTATCGATGGACGAAGGCAACTGAAGTCTGAACAAACGATACGGTTCATCTCGGTTTTGATCTATAATTTTAGTTTAGCTAAAATACAACTATATTCAAATTAATGCAATGGTTTTGTTTGCGCAAAATCTTTTTAATCAACGTCCTTCAATTTCCTTGCAAACGCAATTGACGTTTATGAACACGTTCTCCGGTTTCTCAATATTTTTGCTGCCAACTCGATTTTTCTTCTGCAGAATTGCACCACACATGATGTTTTCGAACATATGACTTTAGCAAACTGCATTATCGAACACAATGCTTATACAGTAAAGCTTGAATTTGCCTTTCCTAACACAAGACTTCGGAGTTTGCGTTTGAGAACATTCTGCAATTTTTGACGCTGATGACATTCTCGAAAACGGCCTTTTACTAGCAAGGTTAGGTTAGGTTGCCAGCTAAAGAAGAGGCTTGAATTTTCACTCGAACTCGGATGTCATGTGTCTGAATAGGAACATACCACTGTACCATTATGTTTTTCGAGCATAATTGTAGAGTTGTGTAGATCCAGAGGGAACTAAAAAACGCTGTACAGACACCATCCTATAGTTACAAACTGCAAAACTTCAATTCACAAAGTTCAAAGTACACGCTGTTGAGAACTACTTTGGCAGTTTATTGCTTTCTTCAAATTTCAAACTTATCAACTCACATTGCTTTGTGTGACCAGGCGTGTAGAGCGGTATGGTGCACTCAAATTTTCTCTAGACCTCAACTAGATTTTGGAAACTCACGAAAATTGCCCCCCCCTGGACGAAATCCTGGATCCGCGCCTGGTTAGGCCTACTGTGTTATTACAAAAAAAAAACGCTTTCAATCAGAGTCCCCATTGCCCAGTTGATGTGAATTCTTAAGACGCTAAGGAGCTTTCAGGATTCAATCTTTTCAAGAGTTTTTGATAGAAAATAATTCAACTTTATAGGAATAGAAGTTGACACTTGTGTTTTTTTCTGTTTTCATGTTTTCTTTTTATTTTTATATGAAAATCAAAAATTAAGTGCAATTTTGATTTCGAAGTGTTTACAGTTTTTTTGGTTAGTGAAAATAAAAAATAATATGAAAATTCCATAAAAGAATATTAACGTGTGTAATATGTTTAAAAATTGCAGTGTAATAAACATTTACTTTTATGATTTGAGGAAGTATTATTTTTGTGTTGAGTAAAGTTACATCAAAAAAATGGCTTAAAGTTCTTCGAAGGACGCAGGTGCAGGAGGTCGTTGAAAAAATTTTATGACCTTTATAAAAATAACACAAAATCTGACCAAAAACAGTGAATTTTTTTTTCTGTATGAAAATGAACAAATCTGGTAGGAGAATAGTTACTTTAAAAAAGAGAAAGCCTACTGAGAATATCCTTAGCAAAATCCTTAGATTCAATTTATTGCGGTCATCATTGTTTTGACTATTAGTATTAATATACAGTTGGTGACCCTATTGATATTTTTGTAAGATTTTCGACGACATATAATGCTCACTACGTCAACCCTATAATAGCTTTAAAATGAAGATAGCTTATTTGAATCCATTATGGTAAGAGTGAAAGGAAAATATTCTACCTTCCCTGTACTGCAAAAAAGTAATTGGGCAGAGTATAGTATGCTACTTGTAATCTATTATGATAGTTTTCTATCATTATAGTTCTCCTTCATGATAGCTTTCTACCGTGATATATTTCTATCATGATAAATTTCTATCTGCTAGTTTTCTATCATGATAATTTTCTATCATGATAGTATTCTTTCATGATAGTTTTCTACCAAGATATATTTCTATCATGATAGTTTTCTTCCATGGTAGTTTTCTCACATGACAGTTTTCTGGTGTGATAGTTTTCTTTCATGAAAGTTTTCTATCTATCTATCCATGTATCTATCTATCATGGTAGTATTCTCTGAAGATAGTTCGCAAGTATGTTACTTGTTTTTAAAGACTTTTTAGGTCTATATCATGAAGAAGTTTTTAATAAGAATGTAAAATAATTTTTAGTTTTTCAGTAAACAAAACATACAATGAGTAGGTATTAAACAATATTATACAAAGTAAATTAGATATATATGAACTAAGTTAAATTACATATTCCAATACCGCCTCTTAATTTAAATTAACATCAATAAATTAACTGCATCAAATTAGAATACTTAAAAAAAACAAAATTGTACAAACTATATTTTCAAATTTAAGTTATTGCGATGTTTCTCGAATGAAATTCGATTGATTCATTTCGTCATCACATCAGCTAATTGATCGCCACTGGGTTTGTATTGCAATTCGATTTCATGATTTGCAATTGATTCACGAATAAACTTATATTTTACGTCTATGTGTTTCATACTTTTGTGCTCACGAGGCTCTTCTGCCACCTTAATACATGACTGGTTATCCTCGTAAATAATTGTTGGTTTGTTGTAATTAAAACCCATTTCACGAAGCAAACTTCTCAGCCATTTTGCCTCACAGACTCCCTGTCCAAGCGAAATGTATTCCGCTTCTGTAGATGATAAGCTTACAGTAGCTTGTTTTCTAGAGGCCCAACTAACGGTGTTGTTGAACACTTTAAAAACGTATCCAGAAATCGATTTTCGGTCGTTTTTGTCGCCAGCCCAGTCTGCATCAGTGAAACCAATCAACAAATCTGCTTCTTTATCTCGCCTGAAAACCATTTTTAGATCCAGAGTAGATTTAATGTAACGTAAAATCCTCTTCGCATGAACAAAGTGTTCAGTGGTGAAACAACTTTGAAAACGACTGAAGTAGTTCGTTGCTGCACAAAGGATCTGGCCCTGTAGTAAGTGTTGCGTACGTCAAACATCCAATTAATTCCCGATAAGGTAGATCAGGCAATTTATTTGGATTTCCTTTTTCCAGATTCAGTCCAAATTCCATTGGAGTCGCTACGCCTTTGCAATCACTCATGCCAAACTTTTTGAGAACATTTTTTAAATATTGTGTTTGACTAAGGATTATCGTTCCTTCTTCAATGTTCTGTTCGATGTGCATTCGGAAATGTTGAGAAATTATTAAACGCGAATTTAAATTTTATGACGGCGGAACTTCAATCCGCAAACTCTATGGATTTGTATAAATCCAAATAAACGAAATAATTAAGTTAACTAAATATAAAAAAAAGAAAACGATTGCACGAAGTTTGCGTGCGCCGCGACAAAACAATGAAACGAGATAAGTAAAACGAACTGTCAAACGATGGGTGCGTTTAATAGATAATTTCCACAACTGACAACACATAAAGTGCTGCCACCCAGTAGCTCAGCAAAGGGGTGGGTTCAGTGATGAAAATTATTTTATTAATCGAATTCGATTAATAAAATTGATAAAAAGGAAATAAAATGTGAAGTATAAGTACAGGGTGTACTTATACGTAAAGTGGGCGCCAGGAATTTTTTTCTACAAGAAAATTAGGAAATTCCAAAACTAATTTTTTTATTGAATCACGAGCAAAGAAAAGAAACGAAAACAAGCAAAAGAACCAAAAGTAAAACACAAGTTTTTTTATACCCAGATGGGGATTTTAACAGATTTTATTTGGGAAACCTTTGAGCCGAAACCCAGGGATTAAAACCCAAAATTTTTTCGATATATAGGTAGGTATGGCGTACAAAATTTAAAGGGCTTACGGTGAAAACGTAAAGCCGAAATCAAAGAAAGAAAATGAAAATGAAAATTGGGCCGTTAACAATAAAATACCGCGTCCCACAAAATCGGGATAAAATCCGAATCACATAAACAAAATCAAAAGCTATCGAAATTGACACAAAAGAAATTATAAAAATCAAACACTCTACTTATCTTTTTTTTTGATGTCTGCGGACCTCCTATCCGCCCTTTTCCTCTATCCCCTCGATACTTTAGCCTCCTGCTAATTCCTTCTCCGCCTCGAATCACTAAATTTCTTTTTTTTTAAATTTCTCGACAACTTTTTCCGAAACAAATACTTTTTCTCAGTTTTAAATTCCTCAAAACTTCTTCGAATTTTTCTTTTCTAAAATCACAACTTTTCGCTTGAATAGTTCTCCCAAGAGTGAACTTTCCATGCTAATCCTATTGTCTACCTCGGCCATTCCAGTCTCTCACACATTCATCCAACCAGCCAATCGTTTTCGAGATCTTCAGTCACGGGATCACGGCTTCCTGGAAAGCTACGTGCTCTCCTCGAAAACCTCCGTTCCTCCGTTGTCGAATCTCATCGAAACTTTACTCCCACACACACATTCAATGATTCAGCAAGTTGTTGGATGTCTTTCCAAAACTTGCCGAATCCAAATGGCCGAGTTCAGAACCTTTCCAACTAACTTTTTCGAGAAAATTTAAAAGAATTAAAATCGAGAAAAAGTTTCTTCTAGGCATTCTCCTAGTTACTCTAAAATAATCGCGAGTGATTCGAAGCGCGAAACAATCTCTCCAAAACTAATATCCCGAGGTGAGAGAGGAACACATTTCTTTTAATCCTAAGATCTACTCATTTCTTTTCTTTCGCGTGTCAATTCCGATATATCTATCTCATTACAATTTAAAAAAAAGTTAAGTTACAAGATTTATAAATCAAGTTAACAACCCATTTTCTAACAAAATAATAAGTTACGTTAAATTACATTACGTTAATTGAAATTAAGTTGAGGATGTTTTGATGATAGTTTGTTTAGGAATAAGTAAGAGTCCGCCTGACTCGCTTACTTCTTCAGCTCATCCGCTGGCTAATTCGACAAGAGACCGCCCGTCTTCTTGGATATAGTTTGTGGATTGGGAACCAACTGTTCCATTCAATTGACATATCATTCGAAACCTGTTTTTGTTACTTTTCCAAAATACTTTAAGAGTAGGTCTCTGGCTGATGGACGCCAGGTATCTACTAGCTCTATAAGCATTTTGGAGCCGCAACGGAAAAAGAAAGGCTAAAAAGGGTAAGTGATATAGAATAGGCAGATGAAACTTGTTGTGGTAAATTTTACCGCAACAAATCCCACCCTTACCTCCTAGGAAATGTGCTTACATTTCTGTAACACATCTTCCAAAGGTATGCCAAGGTAATGAAAATGAAAAAGGATTTTCCATCAAAAGAAAACTCAAAACAAGACTTAAAGATGCAAATCATCAATTGTTATCAAAATCAAAATAATAAAAAAAATAAAAAAAACAAACTACGTTACTTTACTTTAATCCTCGGATGCATCGGTATACGGTTTCAAATCTTTAACGTGCCAAGTTCCGCGCTCTTTACCACTACTATCTTGTAAGACATATGTCCAAGGTGACACACGCTTCTTAATTTCAAACGGACCGACAAACTTCGGTGCTAATTTGGCTGCATAATAATTCGCGGCATCCGACAACGAAAAGTTTCTACGCCATACAATATCGCCCGGCTGATATTGAACATCACGCCGTCGAAGATTGTAGGCTTGAGCAGATCTTTTTGATGCTGCTTGTAATTTGTTGCCTATATCTTCCCTGAGTTCCTTGAAACGTTCAGCGATCTCATTCCGATCCTGAAGGCTTCCTGAACTATCCCCTACAGATGGTGCTTCTCGACCTGAAGTCACCATGTCTCTTCCGAAGTTCGCATAATAAGGCGAAACTCCCAGAACCTCATGTTGTGACGTACGAATAGCGCACGCCACCTTGCTCAACTGTGAATCCCACACTCGGTGGTTTTCAGCGACGTAAGCCCTCAACGTCGTCTTCAGAATCTGATTAATACGCTCCGCAGGATTCGCCTGCGGGTGGTAATGGGCTGTGAATTTTAATTGTGACCCGTACGCCTGGCAAAGCGTTTTCAGTTCCTTGGATCGAAACTGGGGACCGTTGTCACAGACGATCACCTTTGGTATGCCAAATAATAATAACACGTTGTCTTCTAATTCCCTAACAATTGCCTTAGCCGTGGCCGACCTCAACGCAAACAGTAGTGGAAACTTCGTAAAGTAATCCACCACCGTCAAAATGTAAATAAAACCCCTACTCGACTTAGGAAGCGGACCTACCAAATCAATACAAATCATTTCCCACGGTGCCTTGATTCCTACTCTCTCAGTCATTAACCCAGCTGGCTTATCATTCACCGGTTTTACTTGTTGGCAAACTTTACAACTCCTAACATACTTTGTTATATCGGCCCTCATTTTTGGCCAGTAAAACTTTGCCCCAATTCTGGCAAAAGTTTTCCTAACTCCCATGTGTCCTGCTAATGGTCCATCATGGTATTCCTGTAAAATCCCTAACCTTTCATTTTTCCCTAACACTCTCTTCCATTCTTGATTAGTTTCATGAACTACTATATGATTAGCCTTCACGAGTTTGAACAACAAACCTTGCTCAACTCTCCAGGCTGGGTACCTAAGTGGATTGGAATTCACATCCGAAATCATTTTCTTCACCCAAGGGTCTAAATCCTCGTCTGAGATACCACCCAGCTGTGGCACTCCTCGAGAGAGCATATCCGGAACTACATGCTCTTTGCCCTTGCGGTGAATGATTTCAAAATGGAATTGTTGGAGCCTAATTGCCCAACGCGCTAACCTACCCTGTGGATCCTTAAGATTACTTAGCCATACCAGGGAATAGTGATCTGTCACAACCGTAAACCGAACACCTTCGATATACGGTCGCAACTTCTCAATAGCCCAAAGTACAGCTAAGCATTCTTTCTCAGTTGTGGAGTAATTTCTCTCATTCCTATTCAAAGACCTACTAAGGTAACAGACAACCTTTTCTCCCTCATCAAAGTTCTGTGAAAGAACTGCACCGATACCAAAATCTGACGCGTCTGTTTGTACGACAAAAGGTCGCTTAAAATCTGGGCAAGTGAGTATAGGTGCTGTCACCAGACACTCTTTTGCCCTCCTAAAACTATCCTCGCATTCTTGAGTCCAAATGAACTTCTTATTCTTTTTCAATAAATCTGACAAAGGCCTAAGTAATTCTGCAAAATTTGGTACAAAACGTCGGTACCACGAAACAGTCCCTATAAAACTCCTAATCTCTTTTACATTCCTCGGTGCTGGAATCCTAACCATGCTTTCCACTTTCTCTGGATCTACATGTAAACCATTTCGATCCACTATATACCCTAAAAACTTCAGCGCTGGCATGCAAAAATTGCACTTTTCCCTACTGACTTTTAATCCTGCTTCACTCAACCTTTTCATCACCTCATTAAGAATTTCTAGATGTTTGTCGAAATTGTCTGTATGATGATGATGTCGTCTAAATAGACGAACACGAATGGCTCGAGGTCGGCACCCAAAACTGTGTCGATAAACCTCTGCCAAGTCGCAGGTGAGTTGTGAAGCCCGAAAGGCATTCTCCTAAACTGAAAAAGCCCTCTCCCAGGAACCGTAAAGGCAGTATATAGTCCAGTCATTAGGTCATTTGACCTTGCGCGCAGAGGCACTGTCTGATTTTTTTTCATGGATCGATAGAAGCTCATTTAAAAAGCTTAAATCCAAATTTGCACCACCTGACAACTTTTTTTACCAAAGTTATTGATAAAAATGTGTTTTTTGCCATTTTTGCGTCTTTTGTGAATATCTCGGCTGCAGTATGTCGCACAGAAAAAAATAAAATATGATTTTATTTATAATAAGATTAGCTATTATATTATAAAAAAATTAATTTGTTTAAACAAATAAAAAAAAAGTTATGGTTAGTTAAAGTAAGTTTTTATTGTTTGAAAATCACTCTTTCGTGATTATTAAGAAAAAAGCTCATTTAACGATGAAGTTTTTATTTTTTACTTTTAAAGTCTTTGTAATTACCTACAATTTAAAAAAAAATTCAGTCCTTAACTACTAACACAAGCCGAGAAATAAATTTATGAACATAGGTAAGTCAGCGCACCCACGCAATTTTATGTTTTTAGGTTTTTTTTATATCTCAGCCCCAGTATGTCGCAAAGTTAAAATTAAAAAGTTTTATTGTTTATAATAATTCTTTCTACCAACTTGCGCTAATATCAATCTGTTTAAACAAATATAAAAAAAGTTACAGTTCATTAAAAGGTTTTTTTGTCTTGATTTTATACCTTTTTTCATAACTATTGAGCAAAAAGCTGTATTTAGCGGTACTTTTTTTTCAGGTTTACTTTTTTTTTTGTAGTCATATAAATTTTCTATAAACTAAAAAAATTTGTCCATTACGACAAACAGGAGCCAAGTTATTCATGAATTAAAAATGACGCGTCAGTTTATAGTCCAGTAACCTTGTAGTTTCATAGTACTGAGACCTTGCGTCAGGTCCGGTAGTTCTGATTTTTTGCTGAGTTGTTTATGATGTTGGCCTAGTATTAAATCTGATTTTTCGACCTCGAGCGCCGAACGCAACATTGGTAAAAATCCAAAAAACCGCGAATTCTTCGCGGTTTTTTCACTTATTGGCTATTTTAACCATTACGCCTTAACTTCCGAATAAAACATTGCTCTACGATTTCAACCTTACTAAGTTTGCTTCAATTTGAGTCCAAAGCCGGTTCTGTAGACATAACGGTTTCCAAGGGACGGCATTTCAAAATATAACAATAAAAAATTAAAAACAACAAGTAGTACATAAAACAGTATAATAACAAAAACATGGTCTTTGACATATGCTGCATCAAAGCAATAGAGCGTGTAGATTGAGCCAAAAGAAGAAAACAATAGTACCGGATGGGGGGTATATATCCCCCCGTTTAGGCGGGAGGGGCAATTTAAAGAAAAGTTGACTTCAAATAGAAAAATAACCATAAAAATACAATGGTAATATCTGGACGAAAATCCATTCCTCATCTCAAAGCCAGAAATCCATTCTTTAATTTTTTTTGTAAATAAAGTTTTTTTAGCTGATAGTTTTTGAAAAATTTACTTTCAAATTCAAAATTTTGAGAAAAAGACGATTTTTTTTTGTTAATCTATTTTTTTTTTTATTTAATGGTATTAAGTATTATTTTTGATTTTGATTTTCAATGCCCTTATTAATTCTTAGTTAAAAACTGAAAACCAAATGCTAAAATGACTTCTAGTTTTTTAGAAAACTGAAATTAACATGTTTCAGTCTAGTATCCTTTTTCTTCGGGGTGGGAGGGCTCTGCCTCAGATGCGGTAGTTCTGATTTTTAGATGAGTTATTTACGATGTTGGCCTTAGCAATAATCCAAGTTTTCGACCTCGAGCGCCGAACGCAACATTGTGAAATACGCAAAAAAACCGAGAAATTTTCGCGGTTTTTTCAGTTATTGGCTATTTTAACCTTTAAGGCCTGGTTTTCGATTATAACTTTGCTCTACCATTTCAAAATAATTAAACGGGCTTCAATTTGAGCTAAAAATCAATTCAAATTGTGAATTTTTTCATCAACTTTTGAATTTAGAATGCTGCAAATCGAATTGAAGGGGGCTTATTCACCCCTGTGTGAAATAATTTGCCCCTTTTCAATGATTTTTTTATACTGTGTAGCGTGTCATGTTGGCTTTATTTTAAGATCTTAATCATGAACTTCGGATGAGTAGAAACGGAGTTATGATTTTTTAAAGTCAACCATATAAAACTCGAACTAAAACATTCGCTTCAGATAACTTACTGGTCGGCAATCAAATAAATTTTAGTTTTAGTTCGAGTTTTATATGGTTGACTTTAAAAAATCATAATTCCGTTTCTACTCATCCGATGTTCATGATTAAGATCTTAAAATAAAGCCAACATGACACGCTACACAGTATAAAAAAATCATTGAAAAGGGGCAAATTATTTCACACAGGGGTGAATAAGCCCCCTTCAATTCGATTTGCAGCATTCTAAATTCAAAAGTTGATGAAAAAATTCACAATTTGAATTGATTTTTAGCTCAAATTGAAGCCCGTTTAATTATTTTGAAATGGTAGAGCAAAGTTATAATCGAAAACCAGGCCTTAAAGGTTAAAATAGCCAATAACTGAAAAAACCGCGAAAATTTCTCGGTTTTTTTGCGTATTTCACAATGTTGCGTTCGGCGCTCGAGGTCGAAAACTTGGATTATTGCTAAGGCCAACATCGTAAATAACTCATCTAAAAATCAGAACTACCGCATCTGAGGCAGAGCCCTCCCACCCCGAAGAAAAAGGATACTAGACTGAAACATGTTAATTTCAGTTTTCTAAAAAACTAGAAGTCATTTTAGCATTTGGTTTTCAGTTTTTAACTAAGAATTAATAAGGGCATTGAAAATCAAAATCAAAAATAATACTTAATACCATTAAATAAAAAAAAAAATAGATTAACAAAAAAAAATCGTCTTTTTCTCAAAATTTTGAATTTGAAAGTAAATTTTTCAAAAACTATCAGCTAAAAAAACTTTATTTACAAAAAAAATTAAAGAATGGATTTCTGGCTTTGAGATGAGGAATGGATTTTCGTCCAGATATTACCATTGTATTTTTATGGTTATTTTTCTATTTGAAGTCAACTTTTCTTTAAATTGCCCCTCCCGCCTAAACGGGGGGATATATACCCCCCATCCGGTACTATTGTTTTCTTCTTTTGGCTCAATCTACACGCTCTATTGCTTTGATGCAGCATATGTCAAAGACCATGTTTTTGTTATTATACTGTTTTATGTACTACTTGTTGTTTTTAATTTTTTATTGTTATATTTTGAAATGCCGTCCCTTGGAAACCGTTATGTCTACAGAACCGGCTTTGGACTCAAATTGAAGCAAACTTAGTAAGGTTGAAATCGTAGAGCAATGTTTTATTCGGAAGTTAAGGCGTAATGGTTAAAATAGCCAATAAGTGAAAAAACCGCGAAAAATTCGCGGTTTTTTGGATTTTTACCAATGTTGCGTTCGGCGCTCGAGGTCGAAAAATCAGATTTAATACTAGGCCAATATCATAAACAACTCAGCAAAAAATCAGAACTACCGGACCTGACGCAAGGTCTAATGTATATAGTTACTGGACTATTACTAACACATAACAATATTCTTTCTTTTTTTTGTGAATATCTCGACCTCTGTGTGGAATGAAACTGTATTATTTTTAATAATATTCATTATGGACTTAAAGGAATTTTTTTCTCTAAGCAGATATCTACATACCTACAAAAGTTAAAGTAAGTAGTAACTAAGTTAATTTTTTCTTATTCCGCCCACGCTATCTCTTTTCGCACCACCCAAGGGGTAGAGTATGAGGCGCGTTTTTTTTAATCTTGTGGTGTCCCCTGTAGGCCTAATCCAGTGCAAAGATCAATTAAATTGGTCTTATTCTCAACCATTTTGGGTGTGTAGGTATTTCGTTTTTACTCTCTTCATTAGCGTTATGACAGTCAAGGTTTGGTCTCTGCTCTGTTTCATTTTCGTTAGAAAAAGCTGTTGTCGTGAGCTCAAGGTCGTAGTTTTCCTCGTCTTCGGAGCCATTAGCAATATCAACTACGTTGTAGCAGCTTTTTCCGCAGCAGATCTTGCAGACGGCTGAACACTTCAGTCCGGCTTTTCGACACCCGCAGGCTGCACTGAATTGTTTCGTACACGTGCAGGAAATCATGTCGATGGGTGTGGGTGGGATCGTCAGCCCTGAAGCCAACACCGGCTCCAGTCCTCTTGAATTTCGTTTCCAGCCCCACCCCTCTGGGTCTAAAGTATTTCCCAGCCAAGTTTTTACTTGATGGAATGTCTGGAGTGAGTGTTGTTCTGCTGCTGATTCTGTAGGTGGGAAAGAAGCAAGATCGGATTTGATTTTAACACTCGCGCGTGAGAAAAGATTGAATCTCAAGTGGTCCAGCGATGTTTCCTTACTGCCTCCTCCATATAGACGCGATATCACTTTGACTGGCTTCTTCGGATTTAAAAATCTTCACGGTTTTCAAAAGGTTTGGAGCTTCTTCAGCGAAGAGATTAGCTTAATTTTTCCAGATTTGAAAATGGCAGAGGTTGTGTCACAGCCTGCGTGAAGGAATGGAGAAAAAGAATATGTTTGGAAAGAGTTTTGTTTAGGAAACTTTTTGACGAATACAGGACTGTTTTCGTAGATCCTCGACCAGGTTTTTCGAAGAAAAAGTTTGTAACATTTTCCCCGTATCCCGACAAAATCACCATCAGTAAATCAATATCTTCTCCCACAATAAATACCGAGTTAAATTCAAAACACATAGAAATGGCTGTTTGTACTATAAGGATGTCTGCATCTTCTGAGGCCTTGGAAACTGAAAAACCAAGATTTTCAAGATATTTCTTAAACAGAACGATAAATTGTTTTTTATTTTTTTCGTTGGCCAAAAACGTCTCTTTCTTCAATGCTCGAAAAATTGTATTTTCATCAAAGATGAAATCAGCTGCTTGTTGAACTGCAGATCGTCGGCTTCTTTCAGCTAATTTTGTTCCAGTTTTAGATGGATCATCTGGGTAGCCATCAAAAGACACTTTTATACAAGGTTTAAAATGGTTCCGCAAATACGCCACATAATTTTCACAAAAAATATCTCCAAAACTGACGTCTCGTTGCCAAATAACTCTGTGTAAGAGTTTTATGGATTGCTCGACTCTCATGAATCATACAAAGCTCAATTTTTTTGTAGATAGAAGGTAGAGTACTCCCCGCTTAATTGCACCGATCATTTTGTCTAATTTTTCGATCAATTAACCGGGCAGTTCAATTGAACAAAACATTAACATGTTTTTAGTTTCTTAGCTATGGTTTTTTTAGGATCAATTAAGCGGGAAAATCAAATAAGCGAGGTGCAATTAAAAGAGGAATATGTATACCTTTTTAGTTCTTCTTTAAAAAAATATCTTCAAAATCGTGGCTTTTCAGTCTCCCAGGCCTTAGAAGATGCAGACATCCTTATAATACAACATTCCCTCACGCCCAAAACGGTTGAGAATAAGACCAATTTTGATCTTTGCAGTGGATTAGGCCTACAGGGGATACCACAAGATTTAAAAAAACGCGCCTCATACTCTACCCCTTGGTAGGTGCGAAAAGAGTTAGCGTGGGCGGAATAAGAAAAAATTAACTTAGTTACTACTTACTCTAACTTTTGTAGGTATGTAGATATCTGCTTAGAGAAAAAAATTCCTTTAAGTCCATAATGAATATTATTAAAAATAATACAGTTTCATTCAGAAAGAATATTGTTATCGTTAGTAAACTGACGCGTCATTTTTAATTCATGAATAACTTGGCTCCTGTTTGTCGTAATGGACTAATTTTTTTTTTAGTTTATAGAAAATTTATATGACTACAAAAAAAAAGTAAACCTGAAAATAAAAGTACCATTAAATACAGCTTTTTGCTCAATAGTTATGAAAAAAGGTATAAAATCAAGACAAAAAAACTTTTTAATGAACTGTAACTTTTTTTATATTTGTTTAAACAGATTGATATTAGCGCAAGTTGGTAGAAAAAATTATTATAAACAATAAAACTTTTTAATTTTAACTTTGCGACATACTGGGGCTGAGATATAAAAAAAACCTAAAAACATAAAATTGCGTGGGTGCGCTGACTTACCTATGTTCATAAATTTATTTCTCGGCTTGTGTTAGTAGTTAAGGACTGATTTTTTTTTTGAATTGTAGGTAATTACAAAGACTTTAAAAGTAAAAAATAAAAACTTCATCGTTAAATGAGCTTTTTTCTTAATAATCACGAAAGAGTGATTTTCAAACAATAAAAACTTACTTTGACTAACCATAACTTTTTTTTTATTTGTTTAAACAAATTAATTTTTTTATAATATAATAGCTAATCTTATTATAAATAAAATCATATTTTATTTTTTTCTGTGCGACATACTGCAGCCGAGATATTCACAAAAGACGCAAAAATGGCAAAAAACACATTTTTACCAATAACTTTGGTAAAAAAAGTTGTCAGGTGGTGCAAATTTGGATTTAAGCTTTTTAAATGAGCCTCTATCGATCCATGAAAAAAAACCAGACAGTGCCTCTGCGCGCAAGGTCAGGCCCTTTTTCACGACGTGATGACTGGACTAATAGGGTTTAGATTCCTCCTCCATAGGAATCTGCCAATACGCTGACTTGATGTCTAGCGAAGACAAGAACCTCGCACCTCGAAGCCTGTCCAAAATCGAATTTATATATGGCAGTGGATAAGCATCCCTATCTGTATTTTTATTTAGCTTCCTATAGTCCACACAGAACCTATAGGAGCCATCTTTCTTCTTCACTAATAGTATTGGAGATGACCACGCACTTGTCGATCTCTCAATAACTCCTGCTTCTAGCATTTCATTCAATTCCCTATCAATATGCTCCTCCATTGCCGGAGAAACCGGATAATACCGTTGCTTAATCGGTTCCGCCGACGTCCTAATTTTGTGCTCAACCATAGTTGTGCACCCTAAGCCTTCAGGCATCTTCCTAAATGATTCTTGAATCAGATCTTCTAACAATTTAATTTCCCTATCAGTCAATTCCGACCGTTCTGTAATCGAACAGATCGAAACCTCACTATCCTGCTCTGAAAAATTCCACATACGTGATCTAAGATCCGGGACAATCCCCGATAGTGCCCAAAAATCTGCACCAAGAATCACTGTATGTGGCAGAGATGGTATGACCAAACAGTCAATCAGTACTGCCCTATCCTCTACTATTATTGGAAGAGAGAGAATCCCTAAAACTTCGACACCTGTTCCATCTGCTAGACGAACGCAGTGAACAGTGTCTGTCTTCAAAGGAAGACCTAAATTTTGGAGTATTCTCCAAGCATCCCTACCTATTATGGTCCTAGAAGCTCCTGAATCTAATAAACCTAAAAATCTAGTACCATAAATACTAACACCTAAAAATGGTCTCCTATCACTACCGTTTGCCTCCAACGTAAAACCTAAGTGAATCTGATTCACCAACTGGTTACCAGCAGGTAACCTCCTCAACGTCTTCGGACATCCCGCCCTGCTGGCGCAAGTGTCCGTTGTCCGTTTCCCGAACAGCGACGGCAATTTTGTCTATTGACACCTAAATCCCCACAACCAAAACAACGCCTAGGAGCGGAACACCTATTTGCAAAATGGCCTGATCCATTGCAATTGTAACACCTAACCGAAGATCTTGAAGGGTTCGATGATTGGGCCTGACGATCAGTTCCGTTGTTCTCAGCAACAACCGAAACTTTTGGAGTTTCAACACCTACATAAGCTAGATCCGGTTCTAGCAGATTCCTATTATCCCTAACACTAGGTGGTGGAATATACGATTCCACATTCGCCCTAACTGCTTCTAAATTCCTACCTAAAGCCACCAAATCGGATACACAACTTGGTTTCGCCAAACCAAGCTGAGTTTGATAGAAAGGTGTCAAGTTCCTTTGAATCATTGACAACTTCCTACCTTCCGAAATTGGATCGGTTAACCTACCAAATAAATTCTGCATTGTCGCCACATAGACTCCGATGGATTCATCTTTGCCCTGTGTACGACGCCTAATCTCATCTAAAAGCTGATCGTCGTAATTCGGTGGCAAGAACTCCAGCTTCAATTCTCTGATAAGTTCTGGCCACGAATTGACTGTAACCCTAATTGCCCTAAACCAAATTAAAGCTTTTCCTATGAAAAGCTCTACTGCTGCTTTAAAAAGTTGGGGTTCCGAAACCCCCCTAGCCTGACGCATCTCCTCAACTCGTTCTAAGAATGCGTTCACGGAGGCACCACAGCGCTCACCAGTGAACTTAACATCCCATTTAGATATGTTCTGAAATTTTTCTGAATTGCTTATAACCCGTTCTATAAATGAGTTATTCCCTTGACTATTTACCCCTACACTACTAACTGCCACTCCTAAGCCCGTCGATGTACTGGCAGAAGTAACCATCGACCTACTATTCAGAGGTTCAGCTGAACGCTGCTTTTCAACCTCGCTCTTTTTCTTAAGTCCCTGCTCCTGTTTCTCTTTATTAATATTTTCCTCTTCATTCCTATCCTCTTCTTTTTCTTCATCTTCATCCTCATCCTCGCCTTCTAATTCGGCCATAGCCATCACTATTTTATTCTTTAGAGCCTGCTTGCTCTTCTCCTGAGTCTCATTCTCTGGTATGCTCCTATCCATCCTACGTAACCCCCACTCTACCTTCGTGATAATTTTTAAGTACTCCTTCGAAGTTTCCGACTTCGGAGGATTTTCTAAAAGTTTCCCTATTTCTCTTAGTTTCTTCTCCACCGCCATAAGATCCTGTTCAAAGGTGAACGGATAGGCGGGAGGTGTATAAGAATTCCTACGTTCTAATTTTAATGCGACCCTAAGCGCCTTGCGCATCTCCTCTACTGTACCTAAAGCTAAACCCCTCCATTCTACTTCGTACGTAATCTCGTCTTGCGAGAGTCTATTAACCTGACTAACATCCATTTCAAAATGAAAAAAAAAAACAAAATAAACAAGAAAACTATCCAAAAAGTTAAAAGTAAAAAAAACAAAGCCGACAAAATAAACCTCAATCGAAATCCCAAAATACACTGGTAAGTATGAATTTGTTTTATTCAATGAAAGAAAGTTTTGTCGGAATCGATTCAACCTATCGCGTACGGTGGCGACTCCTCACAAGTTCCACAAAGTTAAAAAAAAAAACTAAAAAAAACTTTTCAAATAAATCCCCGAAACCGCATAAAATCACTTTAATATTTGTTTTCCTTTTCTAAACTAACCTGTAAAATCAATTTACTAATAATAAAAACGATAGTTGATTTAAAAGTAAAAATTTAAAACAAATAAATTATTTAAAAAAACAAGATTAAAAAAAAATCAATCAAAAAAAATTCACAAAAGTGGTAGCCCAAAAAAAAGTACTATTTTAAAGTGGCAGCTTCGGTAGTGTTTACTCCGAAACTCCGAAACGTCAAAATAATATTTTTAGCTAATACCAAAATGGTTGGTCTGAAAGAGACCACACTATTCACTCAATGGAAACAAAATTGAAATACAAAATGACGAATTAATATTGTAAACAGTAAAAAAAATCACTCAATTAAAATGAAATCTCTAATCAAAAAATAAAATAAAGAAAATGAAATGAAAACCTTACTCGATTTTTCCACTCTTTATATCTTTCTCAACCGCAAATTTCCTTTGATATTCTGTATGAAAAGTAGGTATTCATTCGGCTATCCAATTTTTCCGAAAAGATTTTATTGCGATGATACTCCTCGCTTCTCAACACAATTTAACACTTTTTAGGTACCTAGGAATAAAAGAAAATAACACCAAGTAAATCTCTTTGAATGAAAATATATAAAAACACTTCCCTAAACAAAAACAGCACAAAAAAAAAACAATCAAGTGCACTTTGAACACTTTTTTTCACCCAAGCAACACAAAGGGAGCCCCACGTTGGGCGCCAAATGTTGAGAAATTATTAAACGCGAATTTAAATTTTATGACGGCGGAACTTCAATCCGCAAACTCTATGGATTTGTATAAATCCAAATAAACGAAATAATTAAGTTAACTAAATATAAAAAAAAGAAAACGATTGCACGAAGTTTGCGTGCGCCGCGACAAAACAATGAAACGAGATAAGTAAAACGAACTGTCAAACGATGGGTGCGTTTAATAGATAATTTCCACAACTGACAACACATAAAGTGCTGCCACCCAGTAGCTCAGCAAAGGGGTGGGTTCAGTGATGATAAAAAGGAAATAAAATGTGAAGTATAAGTACAGGGTGTACTTATACGTAAAGTGGGCGCCAGGAATTTTTTTCTACAAGAAAATTAGGAAATTCCAAAACTAATTTTTTTATTGAATCACGAGCAAAGAAAAGAAACGAAAACAAGCAAAAGAACCAAAAGTAAAACACAAGTTTTTTTATACCCAGATGGGGATTTTAACAGATTTTATTTGGGAAACCTTTGAGCCGAAACCCAGGGATTAAAACCCAAAATTTTTTCGATATATAGGTAGGTATGGCGTACAAAATTTAAAGGGCTTACGGTGAAAACGTAAAGCCGAAATCAAAGAAAGAAAATGAAAATGAAAATTGGGCCGTTAACAATAAAATACCGCGTCCCACAAAATCGGGATAAAATCCGAATCACACAAACAAAATCAAAAGCTATCGAAATTGACACAAAAGAAATTATAAAAATCAAACACTCTACTTATCTTTTTTTTTGATGTCTGCGGACCTCCTATCCGCCCTTTTCCTCTATCCCCTCGATACTTTAGCCTCCTGCTAATTCCTTCTCCGCCTCGAATCACTAAATTTCTTTTTTTTTAAATTTCTCGACAACTTTTTCCGAAACAAATACTTTTTCTCAGTTTTAAATTCCTCAAAACTTCTTCGAATTTTTCTTTTCTAAAATCACAACTTTTCGCTTGAATAGTTCTCCCTAGAGTGAACTTTCCATGCTAATCCTATTGTCTACCTCGGCCATTCCAGTCTCTCACACATTCATCCAACCAGCCAATCGTTTTCGAGATCTTCAGTCACGGGATCACGGCTTCCTGGAAAGCTACGTGCTCTCCTCGAAAACCTCCGTTCCTCCGTTGTCGAATCTCATCGAAACTTTACTCCCACACACACATTCAATGATTCAGCAAGTTGTTGGATGTCTTTCCAAAACTTGCCGAATCCAAATGGCCGAGTTCAGAACCTTTCCAACTAACTTTTTCGAGAAAATTTAAAAGAATTAAAATCGAGAAAAAGTTTCTTCTAGGCATTCTCCTAGTTACTCTAAAATAATCGCGAGTGATTCGAAGCGCGAAACAATCTCTCCAAAACTAATATCCCGAGGTGAGAGAGGAACACATTTCTTTTAATCCTAAGATCTACTCATTTCTTTTCTTTCGCGTGTCAATTCCGATATATCTATCTCATTACAATTTAAAAAAAAGTTAAGTTACAAGATTTATAAATCAAGTTAACAACCCATTTTCTAACAAAATAATAAGTTACGTTAAATTACATTACGTTAATTGAAATTAAGTTGAGGATGTTTTGATGATAGTTTGTTTAGGAATAAGTAAGAGTCCGCCTGACTCGCTTACTTCTTCAGCTCATCCGCTGGCTAATTCGACAAGAGACCGCCCGTCTTCTTGGATATAGTTTGTGGATTGGGAACCAACTGTTCCATTCAATTGACATATCATTCGAAACCTGTTTTTGTTACTTTTCCAAAATACTTTAAGAGTAGGTCTCTGGCTGATGGACGCCAGGTATCTACTAGCTCTATAAGCATTTTGGAGCCGCAACGGAAAAAGAAAGGCTAAAAAGGGTAAGTGATATAGAATAGGCAGATGAAACTTGTTGTGGTAAATTTTACCGCAACAAACGTATTCACTTTTCCGATGTCTTCAACGAATCTTTGATAACATCTATTTTTCGCTGATCAATGCAAACAATCATTAAGTCGTCCACATACAACAAAATGAAGCTTTTAACATTAGTTTCGTCCTTTACGTACAAACATTGATCGGATGCACAACGTTTGAAGCCAATTTTCAGCATGAACTTATTGAATTTTTCATTCCAAGTTCGTGAAGCCTGCTTAAGTCCATAGAGAGCCTTGTTGAGTTTACATACTTTGCTTCCATTTTTGTATCCCTCAGGTAATTCCATGTAAATATTTTCCGAAAGTTCACCGTTTAAAAATGCACTCTTTACGTCCATTTGGTGTATATGCATGTTGTTGTTTGTTGCAATAGATAATAGTGTTCGCATTGTTGTCAGTTTTGCTACTGGAGCATAAGTTTCACTATAATCGAAACCAATGGTTTGTGAAAATCCTCTTGCAACTAGACGTGCCTTATATTTGTCGATTTTGCCATTTGCCTTCCGCTTCAATTTGAATACCCATTTACATGATACTGGTTTTCTGCTTTTTGGTAAATCACATACGGTCCAAGTTTGATTTTTAACTAGTGATGAATATTCCTCATTAATGGCCTTCTCCTTTGCTTCAGTGATTGTAAGAGGATCATTATCGACAAATTGCTGAGCTGATAATGCAAAGTGTGCATCAATCTCACATTCTCCATATCGCTCAGGTGGTTGTCTGTTTCTTGTGCTGTGTCTTAAATCGATTTGTTCGATGTCATTGATGTCATCCGTATCATCTTGGTTATTGTTAGAGCTGTCACCGATGCCATTCGTATTGATATCGTAGTTATTGTTATCACCGTTACCATCTTAATCGGCATCGTGGTTGAATGATGATTCTATAATTTTATTTTCCGTTTTGTTTTTTACCAATTTATTGTCTCCCGCCTCTGAAACTGATGAGTCGATAGCCCTCTGTCGATTCAAAATAGAGCCTTCGTTGAATATCACGTTTCTGCCCACAATCAATGTATTACTCTCCAAATTCCACAACCTCTAACCATTCGGCGCATATCCCAACATGATACATTTCACAGATTTTTCATCCAGTTTCGAACGCTTTTCTGCTGGAATGTGGTTGTACCAATTTGCACCAAATATTCGAAGATTCGATAAATTTGGTTTATTCCCAAACCAAATTTCTGCTGGAGTCTTGTTGAAGAATTATTTTCCAAAAGCACTAGTTGGACAGCGGTTTTTGACGTAGTTTGCTGTTAAAACTGCTTCTGACCAAAACTTCTTGTCGAGACCACTTGCATTCAACATCGTTCTTGCTTTTTCGACAAGAGTTCTGTTAAGCCACTCAGCCACTGAGTTCAATTCAAGATTATAAGGTACTGTGTAAATCAACTGAATGCCACTTGCCTTGCAGAAATTCTTGAAGTCATTTGAGATAAATTCTCCACCATTATCTGTCTTTAGCTTTGCAACCTTATAACCGTGTAAGGCTTCTGCACTTGCAACAAAATCCTTAAATCTTTCGAAAACTTCGCTTTTTCGTTCAATGCAATACACTGTTGTTGCTCTTGAAAAATCATCGGTAAATGTGACAAAGTATCTGGATCCTTCGTGTGAAGGGACAGGCATGGGGCCACAAACATCGCTATGAATCAACTCAAGAATGCGTTTTGAACGCGCTTCTTTCTTCTGTGGAAATGGAAGTCTTGCCTGCTTTCCAAGAACACATGATTCGCAAAATTGATCATCAACGTTGATAGTTAAATGTTCCAGACCATTAGCCATTTTTCGACTGACCATCTTCTTCATGTCGCCAATATTCAAATGACCCAATCGAAAGTGCCAAAAACTTTGGGATGAAATCTGTACATCTTTTTCACAAGTGAATCCAGCAAATCCGTTTCTATCAACTTGAAATTCCACCTCATAAAGTCTTCCTGAACTACGTGCAATGAAAATTGTTTGGCCTTTCAAAGACACGTATGCGAAATCGCCGTCAAAAAGTACGTGAAAGCCACGCTTGGTCAAACTGCGGATTGACAACAAATTACATTTTAACCCTTTAACATGTAATACGTCTTTTATTGCCTTTGTTTCACAATTGCCATTATGAAGTGTTTTCACCAGAATGTCTCCGCGTTGCTTGGCCACAAGATTAGCATTTTTCTTAGCAACGGAAATCTCTATTTCGTCAATGTCAAATAATTTATGGAAGAACGATTTGCTACTTGCCATGAGCTCTGTAGCACCTGAATCCAGAATGAATTTTATAGATGCACTTCCTTGATTTGAATTTCGCTTGACTGCTGCATTCATTATTGATTCTGGTTCATTCATAACGTCTGCTTTGATTTCATATTCGCATTCAGTGATCGCGCTCAGCGAAATAACAGCTTCATTTGATGACATTGCATTTGCACTACCCTTACTAGATCTGTTCTTCTTGAAGAAATTCTTTTTGCCCGGTTTTCTTATCTTCTTGTTGCATTGAGACTTAATATGACCCGGCTGGCCACAACCATAACATGTAATATTTGCGTTCATTGCAACCGATGTAGATCCACGACTTGAAGAACCAGACTTCCGTTTGTTATACTCGTCCAACAATCGGCACTTGACAAAATCCAATGTTAGGCTTGTCTGTTCTATCGTCTCGATAGCAATCACTAAGGTGTCGTAAGATTTTGGCAATGTGAGCATCAAAGAAATGGCGATATCGATGTCCTCCATCTCCTTTCCAGATCCCTTCAAGTCACGAATCAGTCTATCGAAACACAAAATATGATCCTTCATATCTTCGCCTTCACGATAGGCCATTGAATGCAGTTGACGTTCCAACAAGATTCTACCTGCAATTGTTTTACGTTCAAAAATACTTGCCAGTCCATCAACCATCTGCTTCGCTGTAGATTTTCCTTTGATGTTTTCTAACTGGCTATCATGCACGCTTTGAACAATAATATTTTTGCATCTCTTTTCTTCATTTATTAAGGTCATCTTCTCTTTAGCATCTTTCGCAGCATCAATTAGCTTCTCAACATCTTCTTCGATATATATCCCCAAGTCTTTCTCATTGAGTGCAATTTCGATGCGAAAACGCCAATTATTGAAATTGCTTCCGTCGAACAGCGGAATGCCAGTTTTGGTGTTTACAGATGACGTTTCAAACATTTTCAAATATATTTATTTTCACCAAACTTAATTGCACAAAACGTTTTCTGGGCCAATAACCTAAAGACTTTTTAGGTCTATATCATGAAGAAGTTTTTAATAAGAATTAAAAATAATTTTTAGTTTTTCAGTAAACAAAACATACAATGAGTAGGTATTAAACAATATTATACAAAGTAAATTAGATATATATGAACTAAGTTAAATTACATATTCCAATAGTTTTCTATCATGATAGTTTTCTATCATAATAGTTTTCTTTCATGATAGCTTTCTAGTGTGATATATTTCTATGCATTTGGTTGAATTTTGGTTTCATATTGTTTTTGAAATGTTGATAGTAATAAATTGGACAAGTGTAAAACAGTGATCTAATCGAAAATAACGGTTTGCGCAAATAGAAGTTCCTATATTTATAACGGTTTACGCATATCTCTTTTTTAATTTAGGATAGGATTTTTGCAGATCTCGTTAACTTTTTCCTATAATGGTTGTACGTTGGGAAATGAAAATATGGATAATAAATCGTTCATCATATCTCGCTCACACATTTTGGTACTAACCTCATTCATTGCGAATTCCATCGCAGTTAATTATTAACTGAGTACCTACAAGGTTTTATTAACAAAATTCGAAATTGCGGATACGTTAAATATTACACGGTGAAACTAATCCACGAATTTATCAAATATTAATTATAAATTAAAGGTTTTCAAGAACTCTCATCTTCAGTTTGCTATAAGTCTGCAGATAAGAATTAGTATTCTCGAAAACGTTTTCTTATAAAAATTAAATTTCTATGACATACAATAAGAAGATTTTAATTTTTAATTATCAAAATTCAATATAATAAATCATTTTCTAAATAAATTTATAGAAATATTCATAATAATTGAGAAAAGGATAAAACATTATGTACATGCACATAATTACGTCATCATATAAGAATTTTATGACAATGTTTTCACTTATCTCATGTATGGATAAAAAAGAAAAAAAAAATCGTGCATACATTATGTGTCGTTATTTTTCAAAAATAGAAAATTCAAGTTGATAACAAAAGAATGAAACCTCCACCGCAATAAGAGAAAAAGTCATATGCACGATAAAATTTATAAGAAATTTATGTTTCTTCGAACAATGTATGTATGTATGTACATAAATAATATACATTTTTTTCATTTTTGTACATATATGTTTGTTATCATAAAACAACTCAGAATACATTTTTTATTTAAAGAGTAATTCGCAACAACTATTAAAGGACTTGTTAAAATATGAATTTTCATCAGTCATAAGAAGTTTGTTGTTTAGTGCGCTTGCCTTTGTGAAATAAAAAAAAAAAGTGAATCGTATTATAGTGAATAATTTAATTTTAATAGCCTACGAGCCGGTCCATCATTTGGCAATCTAACTGAATTTGAAATTGTTAGCTGCCTAGTGAAGGGCTTCCTTGTATGTGTAGCACATCAATTACCTCTAAATATGTGTATTAAAACATTATTTTTTTTAGAAAATACAATCCTTCGAAATATTTTTCGTGGTTATTTTGCTTTTTTGCCATTTTTTTGTTGAGTCTTTCAAGGTATAAAACCTGTGTTTTTAAATACTTACTTTAGAAGAGTTAGAAAGTATTAAAATATGTGTTCCTTTTAAAAAATCGTGATTATTTGAAGTCCTTCATAGTCTTGTACAGCTCCATTGAACGTAAAAGGAATACAACATTTTCGCTTCTTTTTTGTTGCTCAAAAAGCCTTCGATTGGCTGTTCCGAGCGATATTTTTGGAGTAGTTTTATACTGAACGGATTTAATGAAGGATAAGGCACGAAAAAAGGTATTATGTTCATCGTCGTTGGTCCGGGAGAAAACCGAAACAACTTAACTGATTTTCTTGATGGAATTTGTTCATGGATGTCATTTGAATGTAAATCCAAGTTGGCGGGAGCGTCAGCCGCCATCTTGGAAAACGCTTTTTATCAAATATATTGTGACCCGTGCATCGTACGACAAAAACAAAAGATTTTTTTGAAAGCTATTATCCCAATCTTTTATTTTTTTAATCGAGTTGTTTTCGTGAAAAGATTTTGAGAAATTAAATTTTAAATTCAATATTTTTGAAAAAAAAAATCAAAATTTTTTCAAAAATATTTTTTGGTTGTTTTCAAATATGTATATATTTACTTTAAAATTTAACTTCTAAAAAACTTTTAACTAAAACAATTTGATTTAAAAAAGAAGAAGACAAAATTTACTTTTTTTGTCGTACGATGCACGGATCTCGAGATATTTGATAAAACGTGTTTTATAAGATGGATTAAAGTTTAGGGGACACCCCTGAGCCCTGACATATTCTATCAAGAAAATCGGTTCAGTAATTATTTGCAAACAAAAAGTACCCGGCTCTTGGCCTAATAAGAAATTTCTAGTTGAAGTTACATAACTCTAGAGCTTGAAAAAAAAACAATAGTTTTATTTTAATGCACAAAATGGCGTGTTTCGAGTTTTGTTCTAGACTGAGATACATATACATATGTACCTAACTAAAAATTTGTATAAAATTTTTCGTTGGATTACTTTTCGAAAGTTATTTATGCTTTAAGAAGCTATTTTGCAAAATGATGAGATTTGATTTTTTCATACTTGATTGGAATGAAAATAAGAAAGATAATGAGCAGAATTATTTACATATATTTGAATTTTGGAATAGTTCCATTCCTATTGAACATGGAATATTCGGAGTAGCGAAGGAATGAAAAAGGAGTAACCCCGAACACCCACTCGAAAACGACATAAGGAACACATGATGAAACTATTTTGTTTTGACAATTCCTGCGCCTTATCAAATGCAGAAGAAAGTTATGTAATTTGTGAGATTTTCTGGATTGTTCCAATATTTTTCTATTCCAATCGAATATGAAAACATCAACCATGTTTTGTTGAAATACAGCTTAGTACATGTCAAAATCCTTTAAACAAAACGGTAGGTACGAAACAAATTGGTTTATAAATTATAAAGCTCTTTTTGTATTAGAATTCCATAATTCCAAACTGTTCCAAATTCTTATATCATTTTCCTTTGGTTTTGCGTTCTGTTCTATTGCTATGGAATATGGAAAATTTTTAGTAGTTGGAGTGCAAAAATGAGTGGAAAAGGAGTACTCCAAACATTTAAGCGAAAATGACATTAGCTAGTCACATTTGACTGCAGAAGAAAAGTAAAGTAATTAGCAACAAGTTGTGTACAATTTCAAATGGCTGGGTTGCGACTTCTCAACATATTACCGGCTTACCAAGTTTAAACTCAAACACTTCCGATAAATACGTGGCTAACATATTACAAAATGTCATCTTCAAGCATTTATCGCTTTGATAAGTAATCCGACAAAAAAAACTTTAGGGTATTCATACAACAGCGTCTTTCCAAATTTACATACATACCTACATACATACCACCGAATGTGGCCATTTAACAAAATGGCCTCTCCCAGCGCTCAATTTTGAACAAAGTACTCTGAAGAAATACTTTATACATACATATGTATTTGTGTTCCATGTCTTCTTCACCTTCAAATCGAGAACAGAAGTAGGTTAGGTTAGGTTAAGCGTGGTACACATTATCAAACCTGAGTGTCACGCGTGTTGGATATCAAACCTGCGTGAAAAGTTTCGCGTACACACTTATCAGTTATGTTGGACGTCAGGCAAAGAAATTCCACTACTCTCAGAAAATTGTTTCTTTTTATTTTGAGGCTATTTCCGCCACGAATCGTGATGATTCCTTTTTTACATGACACACACGAGCTTTTTCTTATTTTGTTTGCACTTTTTCCACTGATTCGCTATAAAAATTCTTGTTTTGTTCCGTGAATGACGGCTCATGAATGAAATTGTGTACACATCATCGAGCAACCACCCAACAAACCGAGGGTTGTCACGCAGTATCAAAAAATTTTGTGAGCAGGCAGTTCTGAGTGTCAAACCATCATTCAGCGTGTACACATTCTCAGTTCGGTTTGATATCCAACATGGCTGACACTCAGGTTTGATAATGTGTACCACGCTTTAGGTTTAGGTTGATGGGCTGATGGTGGATCTTGTTCCCGTCACACTTAGATCAATGTTGATCCATTGTGGTACCCTGATGGATTGGACCATCCCTTTAAAAATATAACCTATGAAATCTTATGGAGCATCGAACCATTTAGAGGCATTGATGAAGTTCATTAAACTTCAGATGTTATTGCCTGTTGACTTCGAGATTTCTGCTAGATCATTGAAGAAATAGCTACCCAAACATTTGTTCCTTATATTGCAGAGTGCCGGACATTGACCTAGGAAGTGAAGGGTGTCCTCCTCTACTTCTACGTCACCGCAACCTCTGCATAGGTCTCATTAGTCTCATCTTCTTCTTGTGGTACAATAAGAGAGTATGTCCCGTGATAATTCCTATTTAAAGATTCAGGGATCTCTTTTTCAGGTTTATGATATGGTGCGTTTTTTTCTTATTGTAGCTAGGCCACAAATTCTTTGTAGTGGTACAAGTTGCGAGTGAGTTCCATCTGTCATTGGTAAGTTCCACTATCTTCTTACCAATTGTCTATTTAATGACACAGGATGGAATTTTAACACCGGAGTCCGTTAGGATTTGATCTAACGATGAACCAGTCCTTGCCAGTTCACCTGCTTTTTCATTTCCTAGAATTCCACAGTGCCCAGGAACCCAGCAGAGTCTGATGTTGTGCTGTGTGGCAAGAACCTTTAGTTCTTCGCGACAGCATGAAACCAGCTTGGATTTTATTTCTGTTGCAGAGATAGCTTTAATCGCTGCCTGGCTGTCAATGTAAAAGGTGATATCAGCCCGTGGTATCGCCAACATTGAGATCTGTTCGGCAGCCTTAATTACTGCGAGAACCTCCGCTTGGAAGACACTGCTATAATCAGGGAGTCTATAAGAGTTCGCTAAATTGAGGGATTCTGAAAAGAAACCCGCACCTACTCCCGTATCCATCTTAGATCCGTCGGTGTAAATTTCTACCATCGGTGTATCTCATTGTTGTAAACCAGCTTTCCATTCTTCTCTTGTGGGGATGGAGACAGAAAACGGTATTTCAAAATTTGTACGGGGTGTTGTGTAGTCTGTGCATACATACCCCTCCGTAAATTTGTTCATAATTTGTGAATGACCTACAGAGTTCTTTTTCCAGCTATCGATCTGGCTTAGTCTTAGAGCACCGTAGGCCGCAGTTTCTTATACGAATGGATCTAGGGGTCTTAGATTGAGTATTGTTTCCATTCCCGCAGTGGGAGTGGACCTCATTGATGGTAGGACAAATTCTGGTATTTTCCTTTTGCTAGTAAAAATAACCAGTTCGGTTTTTTGTGGGTTTACCCAAAGTCCACATTTCCTCGCCCAGGTACAGACTTTTGACAAAACGTAATTAATCTGTTCGCTGGTTGTGGAAATAAATTCTCCGGTCGCTAGCAGCACCAGGTCGTCTGCGTAGGCTTCTACTTTGACACCGCTACTATTATTAATCAGTTCAATCAGGATTTCGTTCATAACTAGTATCCACAATAGTTGTGAAAGAACTCCTCCTTGTGGAGCCCCCCTAGATGTGGATACTTTGATCCGTGCGTCCCCTAGTTCTGAGTTAATCCGTCTGTGTTTTAACATACAGATAATCCAGTTTACGAAGGAATTATCCACTTCAAGAGAACAGAAGTAGCCAGTTGCTTTCTCCCCCTGAAACAATTTCTAGTGCACAATCGTCAAGACAGGAATGTAAATCAATTTACATTTGAGCTCCAATTCGGACGCACAGTAAAATGAAGAGATTCGTTCTTTAGCCGCACCATGCGTATGTGATATACTCTTCCAAACTCGATGCTTTTAATTTTTATTATTATTCCAATTCAAAAAAACCTTTGGAAAGTTATAGGTTGGTTACAATTCAAAGATATCCTTTCCGCCAAATCAAACGATCGTAATGCAATTTTGGAAGAAATTGAAGAAAGTTTTTCGAAGATTTTTTGAATTTTTCACCTTCTTTTCAAATGAGGTAAATATTTTTCCCAAAACTAACTGTAAAATGAAAATAATTCAAAAACTATTTTTTTCAATTTTAATAGATTCAAAACTGAAGAGGAACGAGAGTTATCGTTTTGACCAAAGGTTTGTAACTGCCAATTCCATTTGGATTTGATGTTTGAAATTATCCTTTTGCAAACCAAACCAAAGGTTTGTAACTGCCAATTCCATTTGGATGTTTAAAATTATCCTTTTGTAACCATTTCACTTTTACTTATCCAAAAGAGTTTCATAGAAAATGATTAGAAAAACACATATTGAGGACAGAAAGATTTGGGTTTCCGCAATGCAAGTGCTACTTATAGAAAGAGGTTGAGGCAGTGGGGTAGGTTTCGTTTTAGCGACAGAAGGCACATTGGGTTTTGGAAACATTTTATTCTACACAGAATGCTTCCATATTGAACAATGCTGTTAAGATCAGTATTTAATGAACTCATACGCTGACGTTGAATTTATACAACTAAATAATATAGGGAGGAAAGTCTAGGAACGAGTACGAGAAATAAATACCGTTTTCGATTGGATGTTTCGAGTACTCCTTTTCTACTCCTTTTTCACTCCTACTACTCCTAATTTTCTTTTTTCCATAGGAATGAAACAGAACGCAATTGAAAACCACATAAGATTACTATCGTGCAAATCAATGGAGTGGATTAGAAGTTTCAGCTTATCTAGTTTTCGATAGGATTTTGGAATTATTACATTCCTATCGAAAATGAAAAAGTTTCTACTCCAAATTTCCCATACTCGATAGGAATGGAACAATTCAAATTTACAGACAAAAACGCCATTAGAGATCATTATTGTCGTTTTTGTTTGGTTTTGTGCTCTGTTTCATTTTTATGGAATAATTATGGAAAACTTGGAGTAGTAGCAGTGAAAAAGGAGTGGAAAAGGAGTACCCCAAGCATCCAATCGAAAACGACAAATAAAAATGAGAAAAAGCGTCGGTTATAAGCAGAGCCCGTCCGAGCTAAATTTACGCCCTGCGCAAGATTCATCATTAGCGCCCCTCGATTGCGGGTATTGGTGGAAGAAGAAGTCATTTCCTTATTACTCAAGGGCTAGACTTTGCAATGCGATTTATAAAGAAGGTATCCCCAAGAGGCGAACCTGGTTTCCCCAAGAGGCGAACAAAATCGTGCAATTTGCAAAGATTATTAAAAAGAAATGAAAATTAAAAAGTAGGTAGGTAGTGGTTACGAGGTTATGGATATTTTAATGCTCGCTCAAGGCGCCCATTGGGTTCTTGCACCGCTTGCACGTATAGCTTGTCTGGCTCTGGTTATAAGAACTGTGTGTAAACCATTCTAATAACTCTGGTATTGAACGGTTCGAAATGTAATTGCACATTGCTTGATGCCAAACTCTTTAAAATACTATGGGAATATAAAGCGCAAAAATTTTCATTTCACCAAAACGATGCAAAGATTGATTGTTTCCATCTTTCGGTAAGATAGGCCTTCAGATCACCAGTGGACCTTTTGCTACGAAAACTGTCATTTAGAAGTTTTTGATCTTCACGATATTTCATAATTTAGCGATTTAACAATGTTTCCATGACTTTAGAGATGTCCGGTAGGCAACAATAAAAAATTATACCAAATAGTTGTCGTATCTAACATGCTACTTTTTTTTTAGCGGACATACAAATGCACTAAAAAGCACGGCTTATATACGAAATACTTTCTTTCCAAAACCTCCCTACCTAACTCTCCCTTTCAAAATTATTTTTAACCTTAACAATCCTTTCTTTTTTCGAGCAATTGTTATTAAGTTAGTCTCCTTACGCCATTTTTAACTAACTAAATACTTAAAATTCCACAATACAATTAAATGTAAATGTACTAAATAGCCGATTTGTTCCATGCTAGTTTTTCATTTAGGCTAAGTTGACTCATCGAATCTGAAAACAGAGATATTTCAAGTAAAATTTAGTTTCATCCAAATAATCGAATTCCCATTAAACATTTTTTGATAACTTGAACCAACCGACAAAAAAACTTTACGCGGAAGAAAATTATAAAGAAATGACCGATACATTTGTGGTCGGACTGAATTCCGAGTAAAATTTTCGACAAATTCTATGGACAAATTACAAATATTGGTTTCGTGTCAACAAAATTGGGGTTTTGATCAAATCTACATAACATTACGATACGGGAGAACTCCAACAAAGTGGCTTTCGAAATACCATCCATGGCACCAATCTGTAAGTCTGTCCGACCACTGATCATCAATCCATTAACAGTATTGTAATATTTTCTCAAGTTCGATAGTAAAACTTATATATTTAAAACGTCCACTTATTTATTTCACAAAATAAAACAGTGGTTTGACAAACTCTGGAAATTGGTGGAATGTTCTGGTATCTGCTTCTAGAGCTTTCCGTAAGGGAAATCTCTCATAAAACTTTAAGTTTGACATATCGCACCAAAGTTCTACAGCTTAAGAAAGCTCTCCATAGGTTGGTTTGTATCAGGTGTACTCCGAAAGATAGCGCTTCTTCATTCGGGAGTCGTTATATTTAATTCAAATGTGGAAATCGTTACAATATACTTGTGTTAAAAAAAAAAGAAATACATAATTTATAACTTCAATGCTTACCCATGTTAGGAGTCTATGTCTGACAGTGGAGTCCAATTCATCATCACCATTATACAGTTTGGAAAATGATTTTTCCGTATCCTCGGGACAAACTGGGATTCTTCTACTACGGTGTTCCACTGATTGTCCTAGCAGGCTGTAGTTCGGGCCTGGTTACCGTAAGAGGTTCTTCCTAGCTTTTTGTAATTGTTGGGAACTTCATTCTTGTTTTGATTTCCATTTTTTTTTCCTCGATCACGCACTTCGAATGCTCCTTTTTACTTCTCAGAAGCCAGTGTTCATCTCTACTCTTCTGTTCGAAAATCTCGCGAGCAGCTCTGCTCATTCTATACAGCAAAGCTTTGATGCTTCATCGTCAACCAAGGGATTTCGTTGTGGTAGTCACGCATGTTAAGTCCAGCAATTCACATCCGACTACTTCGCCTTTTATAAACTGACACTCATATTTTGTCTGTTCGCGTACTTCCCAAAACTACGAATTTCCACGAATTAAGCCCAAAGTCAAAGTTCCATATAAAAATAAAATTGTACCAAAATTAGTAGTTTTGAGAAGTACACGAACAGACATTAATTGTGCCTATTTTCTAGAGAATTTATGGTTTCAATCCCAAATTTGATTAATTTCCATTGTTCACTTCAGAGTTTGCTTTCAGGCTCATTTTATTTTTGTGTTGTCCGGAATATTATCATCTTCAAAAATGGATTGATGATAGCTTATGTGTTGTGGTCTCTCATTTCATAGCCCTATTATTTTTTTTTCCTTCACTTCTGTTAATAAAATCGGCCAAGTTTTCAAAAGCACATTGAAATTGCATTGGATCAGCTGTCAAATTAGTGTCTTTCATTGGGCACGTTCCGCTCGTTATTCTCAGTTATCCGGATAGCTTTGTGTTGTTGTAATCCCTTGTTAAAAAACAGCTGACGCAACAACAACTCAAGTTATCTCAAAATTTTTGGGATAGCTAGATAGCATAGCGAATAATCATTGGAACGCGAGGATTGACAAAGAATTAAAACTCGTTGCAAAAAAAATTCTTTGCCCATTAAAGACAAACTAGTCTCTCAAATTATGTTGTCTTTCAGTAGCCCTGTTTTTTAGTGCATTTTTATCTTCGCTTAGAAAAAAGTAGCATGTTAAATACAACAACAATACGGAATTATACCAGTTTGTTGTTGTGATTAACATGCTACTTTTTTCTAAGCGAAGAAAAAAATGCACTAAAAAACAGGGCTAGTGACAAACAGTAGCCCTGTTTTTTAGTGCACTTTTTTATCTTCGCTTAGGAAAAAATAGCATGTTAAATACAACAACAATACGGAATTATACCAGTTTGTTGTTGTAATTTACATGCTACTTTTTTCTAAGCGAAGATAAAAATGCACTAAAAAACAGGGCTAGTGTTTGTCAGAGTTCAAAGACAACCAATTTTGGAGTATGAGCCTGATTACATGATTCGTTTCCTTTACTGATTTTTCACATCGAGGTCTTCTTGTGGCAAAAGCACCTTAAAAGAAATTTTTTATGGTGCTAATCTACATTAGCCCTGTTTTTTAGTGCATTTTTATCTTCGCTTAGAAAAAAGTAGCATGTTAATTACAACAACAAACTGGTATAATTCCGTATTGTTGTTGTATTTATGCTACTTTTTTCTAAGCGAAGATAAAAATGCACTAAAAAACAGGGCTATTATTGCATATGTTATTATACTTTTGTTTGCCGTCAACCTAAGTGTCGTGCAAAACAGCAAGCATTTTACAAAAAGATGTTTTTAACTTATAATAACTCTGTTTTATTTATGCATTATGCCCAGTACAATAGACAATAATTTGGATGATATTTTCCATCAAATAATAATTACCTCATTTAAATTAATTCGTTTAAAATATAACGACACTATTTATTTTAAGTATCACATGGTTTGATTAATAAATTTCTTTATTTGCTTTATGTTTACCTACTTACTTATAAATTTAACAAAATAGACAATTGATTTTATTTATATTGTGCATTCACTTTTTATTAGATCCGGATTTAGGCACATGCATTTAAGATATTTAACAGTCCCGGTTGCCCAACACACGTGTATGTTTGTGTAATGTGAGAAATCTCTTTGCATCGTAGTATAAAACATGATTAGTAGTTAAAATTTAGGAAACTTGAATATAAACTCGGCTTATAAAGAAATATTGCATTAAAAGGATGCGAAATATTTGATAATGTATGTATGATGATGTAATAAAAAAAGCATTTATAAGGACAAGTCTCAGAATGTCTTGACGTATTAATTGCGTAGATAATTTAGCAGCATCTGATAATCCTGTTTCGTAAAAGTTTTTCAATATATTCTCCTTCTCGTAAAATAGTTGATATAGCCATTCTGTGAGTGAGCCTTCTTCACTAGGTACCTGAATTGAAAGACAAACAAAATATTATACTAGGTTAAGCAAATGTTTTAGAACCTTCTCTATGCCAAATAGCCTATCGAAGCAGCATCAAAACTTGTACATATAATTATTTTTGTGTATTTATTTTTTTTTTCAAAATTCTCTATTTGGTCATGGCAAAACTTTATGTGTTTGATAAAAAAGATAATACAGGCCGCATTTTATTATCCACATGATCTGATCCATGTAATATTTTAAGACGTAATTGCAAAAACAACATGAGATCCTGCTTTTATCTGGATCTATTTCAATGATCCAAAAATTATATTTACTAATCTGAATAGTCTCAGTAGTGCAAAGAAAAAAGGGGCAATAAACATGAAACATAAATAAATCTAAAGGTGGAACTAGAATAGGCGGCAGTTGTCGGAAGCTTATGTCAAAACCGACCGAAAAGTAGCTTTCCGAAACTTTAGTTTCACTATTTGTCCAATGTTAATTTTCTTACGGCTAGTTGTTCAAAAGTGGTTCAAATTTGGATCCGTAGTTCAGCGATTTTAAAAGACCGTTATTCGCGAGTCTAATAAAGTTCAACGGTGCACAGTGCGGTATTTTGAACTGAAACGTGGCCATAAATAAATTTTCTCAATTTTCCATCAGTTGCAACTAGCACTAGTTGAGTAAGCACGATATTTTTTGCGATTTTTTAAAAATGAGATGCCACACACAGTGAAAAGAATCCTCCTTTTTACTATCAGAAAGAGCTTTTCTCTCGATTATTCTTTGTTTCATTCTTTTTATTATTATTTCGAAAAGAGCTTTCGCAATCGGATTTTATTCAATACTTCTTGGTAACTTTATATTATTTGATGTTACCCACCAAAAAGCGTCAGTGAGACAGTTGCCGAAGTCAAGCTCCAAGATTTAGTGGATCACACAACATCGCGATTATGGAAATATTTGGAACCAGAACTTTCACAGTGCCTTGAGAACAGGGATACAAAATTAGAGCTTATATTAAATAAGTGGGGATGCGATGGATCTACTCAAAGCCAATAAAAGCAGAAATTTGAAGATGACGACAATAGTGCTGCAAATATATTTTTGAGATCCCTTGTGCCTCTTCGTTTCAAGTCTGGGAGTCAAATTATATGGCAAAAAATCCACTCTTCATCATCAAGATGGTGCAGACCAATACGGATTTGTTATGTTTAAGAAAATAAGGACATAACCAATGAAAAAACCGAATACATTGACAACCAGGCCCAATATCCTCTGGTTATGAGATAGATCTTACAAAAGTCGAAAAACTCACGATGGATATTGCTAAATATTGTGTAAACTTGTATCCATGGTAGCTTATGTCTCCAACAGTGCATAAGATTTTAATTCATTCTGCTAGTATCATATCCCATGCATTGTTGCCAATCTGCCAGTTGTCCGAAGAAGCCACGGAAGCTAGAAATAAGCACTTCCGCCAATACAGGGAACACTTTTCACGAAAATTCTCCAGGACGGCATGCAACGAGGATGTGACTAACCGACTTCTATTGACGTCAGACGCTTATTTCAGTAGTTTGAGCACAAAAAGTAAGAAAAAAACAGTCGTTTTCAAAGGAGGCTCTCGAATTTTTGACTGTAAATAACAATGATGATGGTGATGATGATGATGATGATGATGATGATGATGATGATGATGATGATGATGATGATGATGATGATGATGATGATGATGATGATGATGATGATGATGATGATGTTTTTGAAGATGTTTATGATGATGTTAATGATGAAATATGAAGAATAAATAATAAAATAAACACTAGAAAATTAAATTAATCCATGTCGTTTTTTGTATTACCTACTTGCCTATAAGACAAAAGTTGAGGATGGAAAAACTAAAAAGGTTAAAGCCTAGTACGCAGCTGATGCGAAACGAAATATTTAGTTGGTCTCCTGGTCTCCAACAAGACAACGAAATGCTTACGAAAAAATATTCATTGACAGTTACACCAATTCAAAAATTCAAAACAAATCCAACTGAAAAAAAGAACACACACAGCCACGCTGGAAGCAAAGAAACAACAAAAATACACACGAAAAAACACAAATGTCATTTTTCCGCACACAATAAATGGACTGGGTAATTAATTGTGTGTGAGACTTCTCCAAAAAATATGCAACAATTTTCAATTTCGTTCATCGAACAGCGTACTGCAGAACGAAAAGTAAAACTAAATTTTTCGTTTATGATTTCGTTGTGTCATTTTTGTATAGGATTTTTCGTTTCGCATCAGCAGCGTACTAGGCTTAACTGTTTATTGAGTAATTGACCTGTAATCATAAAATATACAACTAATACACATCTCAAATTTTGGATTTAAAGGGGCGCAGGTGCTTTAAATTGGTTACCTGCATTAAGAAAATTTCCGGTTGTAAATCCACTCATAAAAAAAAAACGAAAAAAGGGGATTTCAGGGAAAAAAGTATCTTTCAGTATTTTTCTAATTTCTTATAAACTATAACATTTATTGGAATAAGGTTTTGATTAAAAATGTATTAGGCCATTGAATATTGAAAAAACAATGTTCTATTGCAAAATTTTATAAAAAATCAATTAAAAAACGAAAAAAAACATGTATTTCTAAATTTCATCTTTAAAACTTAATTTCTCAAAAACTATTTAATGAAACAACTTGAATCAAAAAACAAAAAAAAGAATGAAATATTAGCTTTAAAAAAAGTTATAGCACAGCATTTTTCGTGCTTTTTTTATTTTTAATATTTTTTTCTCCCGGCTAATCGGGAGGTAAGTGGGTTTTACTGTACCCAAAAAATTAAAATTTATCCTTCCAAATAACTTTTTAGTCATTTGGTACCTATTTGATGTGAAAAATGTGCCCAAATATTTTGGCCAGGTTTTAGACCGAAATATCGCACTGTGCGAGGTGCAAGCTGGTAATTGGCTATTATAACATACTTGAACTTTGAACCATCGTTGAACATCAGTTAACTAGCCGAAATCGGTGATTTACTGGCCGAACAGAATGGTGTAGCTGTAGTTGTGGCGTGTAGCACTGTCAAAGTAGAAAGATACAAAAATTGTATACAGTGCCACAATGAGAAGCTGTAAATGTAGCAAGAAATGTATGGCATAGCAAAAATTACAACAAAATTCAACTGTTGCTACAAGCTGCAGCTACATTAATTCTGTTAAAGGGGTAAGGGCCAGTTGTACAAATAATTAACTCGTGGTATAGCTGTTTTAACTCACTGCCTTCGGCGAATGGATTGAGGTTCAACGATGGTTCAGACATTAAATTGGCTACCATAACTCCGCCAAAATCAGCCAGTAAAAATTGTTGAAACACGGATCAAAATTTGAACCACGTTTGTACAACTTGTCCTTAAAATTGCTGAGCCACGGATCAAAATTCGAACCACTGGTCCTTATACTTATTCACAGTATATACAGAGTGATATGCTTTTAATTATTTATTTTGCGAAACCATTAAAATTCGATGTGACAGATATCATTTAATTAAAAGAAAATTTAAAATTTTACTTCCCTCATTCCTCAAACAGAAAAAAAGTTGAAAATATGCACCAAGCGCCAAGTTCTTTTTAGTTTGTTTCCACCATTTTGATTTTGCGTCCGTCCACTTATGGGGTTTTCCATTGATAAAATAAATCAATTTATTTTTGATTTTGATATGTCAAAAAGCTGTTTTGACAATTTTTGCGTTCCATTGGTCGAAAAAAATAGATTTATTTTTTGTTTTAAAATCAATTTTGCATTTCTAAACTTTTCGGCAGATTGTACTAATACCAAAACAATTTTGAGCTGCCAGTTTGCAACTGCTTTTTGATTTGCTTATTTTATTTCGGTTGTGAAAATTATGCTCAAAACAAGCAGACATAATTTTGAATAGATAATAGACCGAGAGCCCTCGGACCACATATCACGGAATCTAAGACCATCTAAGTGCGTATAGTTCGCTCTACTTAACCGTTTAAAAATTCAAAATTCAAAGTGAAAAACGGTTCTTTTTTTTGAAGCCTAGTACTCACCTCTTATGAAATGAAAAATTAAAACCGCTTCAAAATCAACGTGAATAATCATAAAGAAAAAATAATTGATTCTCCACGTGAATTTTTGGTACTCAGTTTAAAGGAAGCTGTTTTAAATGAATCGGTAAATTCATGAAGCTAATATTAGCTAATATTGCTATACGAAAAGTGCACCGAAGGATGCAAATTGTTAGGAATAATGAGATACAGATGAAATTACACAAATACATTGGCAAAAAAAAACAATTTGAAATCGCGTTCCATTGGCATAGAAAAAATCAATTTTTGGATTGAAATCTGAATTAACCAATGGTAAACCTCATTGCAAAAGAGCGGTCGGTGAGCGCTCTGAACTATTTTTGAAAAAAAACTGGACCCTAGCTGCCAAATGCTCATGTTCAGCATTTAACTCTGTCTTCTCAGTTATTTTATTCTGAGCTCATAGAGCGCACGCTGAACAAGCTCAGAACCAGCGGTCGAACCTTACTCCTATCGGAGTAAATTTACTCCAATTTTGAGGAAGAAAGCAAATCTACTCCTGCACTCCGCTTTATTAAGATCTACTTTTTCTTTCCACACTAAAAATTAAATGACAAGTGAACGGAATCATTTCTTTTTCTTTTTTTTTCTTTTAAATACCTTTTTTGATTTTTTTAAATACATTTTTGTTAAAAGTACAGATTTTGAAAACTTGAGTTCTTTCAAGGAAGAGAAACAAAACAAAGATGCAAATTTTAAAATGGAGTTATAAGTGTTTCTATAAAACACCACAAATATCTTTCGTTTAACTGGACGTCCAGTGTCATCATCATCAAGTCCTGTAACCCCGGTTGGGGCATAGGGCGTCCAGTGTACGGCCTTATTATTTAAGAATAAATAACGGCAGACGTCAACAAATTATAGGTGTTTTTTTCTGTGCACTTATCTTAACATTAAAAATAAGCTAAAAATAGGGCTATTTGCCCTGTTTTTTAGTGCATTTTTATCTTCGCTAACAAAAAAGCAGCATGTTAAATGCAACAACAATACTGAGTTATACCAAATTGTTGTTGTATTTAACGCTCCTTTTTTTAAGCGAAGATAAAAATGTACTTAAAAACAGGGCTAATGTCCATGTTAAATACATCAACAAGTCCCCTTACTTAGCAAAGATAAACATCTCCGCTTATGAACAAAGCGAATATAAAACAGAATTATATCTACCATAACATACATAGGGCAAAAGATGAGGTTTTTTTTTTGTTTTCATTTTATGTTAAGCGAAGAAGTGGGCAAAAAAACAGCTTATGTTGACATAGAAGAGAAATGCAAATGACAGATTTCCCTGTTCGCTAAAAACAACCATCAAGAGAAAAAATTCAACCCATCAGGAAAAGTTGAAACAGTATCAAATACTATTCTGGTCCCTTATTTATCATGATCATATATCAGATCATGGGGATAATTAAATGCGCCTATTACAATTAGTACAATTTCGGATAAGTTGGTCAAAAATTCCTTCATGATAAATAAATTAAATTGAAATCTGAAGTTGATAACACGTTTTCTTTTAACCAAGATAAAACTTCTTTAATCACTAAAAGTTCTGCCTCGAACTCGCGCTAAAGTGATCGAAAAAACTAATCCATTAATTTTCCCAAAGCACGTTTCGTTTGGTATCCCTAACAATTCGTTAAAATTTCCCACGTCTTGTATAGAGATTTATAGGCCCAACAAAAAATGATAAATGGTCAGTTGGTTCCAAATAGTGTAAATAACAATAATACAAAACCATACTTTTGAAAAAGCATCGGTGTAAGAATCTATTATACTTATTACGAGTATGAATGTGTATAACTATATAATTATATTATTCCACTGAAATCTCGTTTCAGTTTTTTGTATTAATGAAAATAAGAAATAAATAACATAATAAAAGAAATAAATGAAAAAATTATACTGAACAACATTTTACCTCTGTAATTTTGTACAATTTATAATGCATGTAAGTGTGACAAGGTCCTTTAAATCCATTTAAAATATCAAGCAGACCTAGTGGAATTCCTTCCGGATATGCAATTGTTATGTCTAGAATATAATCAAGAAAATTGGGTTCATCTGAAACGAAATAAAAATAACACATACAAAATTAAATAAAAATTAATATTTAAAAGTAACTGCAATATAAACCTTTTTGATTGTGGTCGTTATGTAAAACATCTATAACTGCTTTCATTGCTCCAATTCTGGGTAGAGTAACATGTTCTAAATGAGGGAGACCACGTTGTTGGGCGTATTTTTGACTGATATGTTTACGTTTCCTTAGAAATCCACCTTCAGGAAATAATATAATCCATTTTCGATCTTTTTTCTTGTAGGAATGCTCAAGATGATCTCTCAGGTCTTGTATGGATGCCTCCCGATTTTCTTTACCCTGAGAAGTAAAATTTTTAATCAGATTTTTTGGGGGAATTTCATCGCTAAAAAAAATAATTTGTAGTACAAATTTATTAGCTCTTCTTGCATTTGTCACTGCTGACTTTATTTATAGCAGCCAGGACGGGCCAAAGAAAATTTATTTAAATTGTGTTCTTTATTTAGAATACCAACAAAATTAATTTAATTGATTTTGTTCTTCAGAAATCAGTGGAATCTTATTTTATCTTTTGATTTATTAATAAATATTGTGTTTAAAACATAAATTAATGTTTTGCTTTGAGAATTTATTAAAATGAATGAAATCTGATTAACATCCTTTATAATAGTTTTGAACTTACCGATGAAATAAAAAAATCCTCGTGTATAACGCTGACTATTCCAAAATTTGTAAATTTAAACAGCCGATCCATTATCCACATAACGTTTGGTAAAATTTTTGGCTTAGAATTGAAATTTGCCATCAAAAACGGAACATCTGCCGTACTTTGATGATTAGCTAATACTAAAGTGTGTTTATCCAAACAAGGAGTTATGTCGTCTCCCATTTCTATGACTAGAACATAAAAATAAAAGTTACATATACATAGCAGGAGTAACAAAATATTCTTAAAATAAATCTTTTAAATTTCAACTTTCAATTTTCACAAAACATAATACCGTCGTTGTTCAATGAAAACTCCATAAGTCCTTTTTTAATCTTGATACATTTGCAATTGTTATGGATTTGTTTCACTGATATGAAATTGAAAATAATTAAAACTGGGGTAATTTGTTTTTTTTTTTTTTACTACCCAGCTCAGTCTCCTTCGAGTATATATTTTTGTTAACAAATCTTGTTTGATATTCAAAAATTAAAAATATCAACAACTAACGCGAACATAACAAAACTAGAGCACTAAATGGAGAAAAAATCTCCAGTCTCAAAAAAAAAATCGATATAATAATGAAATTGTCATAAAATTCTTTTATTTACTTACTGTCATATCCTGCTGAATAAGACCACATTGCCACAACTGCTAGGAGCCATGAAAATAAAATTCCTTCGACTTTGTTGTAAAACCCTGGATATACAATTTTAAATGGCCACAAAAATGTCATCCATATTACATAAGTTGGAATGCAATAAATATTATTGATTATTATAATTGCTGATCGTATTAAGGCAACAGGATATTTAACAAATCTGAAAGAAGAAAACAACTCAGCTTTATAGTCTAATCAACGAAAACTCAAAATGATAAAACAAATAAATAATGCTCTAAGAGATTTCATTTTTCTCAAAAAGTAAAAAGTCTAGAACAAGCTGGTTTTCAGCGTTCGACTAAACATTCATAACAACATTAAACAGTAAAAGAAGATTTACTACTTCATAACGTAAAATAAAAAAAAAAAAAAACAAAAAAAAAAACGGTTAACCTGATTTGGCTATAAATAAAAGAATTCCCTATAGGCTTTCAAAAAAGCTATAGCAGATTGTAAGTATTTCCGTTGCTTTTAAATAACTGTTTAGCCATTTTATGTCAATGTTTAAGGAGAATGTGCCTTCCGTATAGAGTATAGTATAGAGGGGAAGGGGAAATTCACTCCCCCTTTTATGTGATTTTTTTCTTAGAACATATCTTAATAGTATTGGCCAATAACTTTGAAAAATCCTGCGTAGTTCTTACCTTTGAAGAAACCCGGTTTCTGATATGAAAAAAAAAACACTGTATCAAATAAAATAAATAAAGACATTTTAAACCCAACTACATTCCTCGCTGGAATGACCATGAAGCAATATATGCTCACTTTAACGTTATTTCAAACAAACATTAATTATGTAAAGCAATTACATTGTTTTTTCAAATTTTTGAAATTTCTACTCATCGTATCTTTCTTAATCTTGCACCTACCGAAAATATGAATTAACAATTTTTATATGAAATTTATTTTTGCTCATTTTTTAGTGTATACTTTTCCACTAAAATGATCAGTTTTCAAAATATTCACGAAAAACTACAAAAGGGGTCCTTTAATCCCCCCTCTCCTGCTTGGGGTCACTCCTACTACATAAAACAATAACACAGTGAGCATGATTTATTGCATTTATTTTTCCTTCGTTGGCTGGACTATTATTAAGTTATATTGCAAAGTAATAATAACTTAAAACAATACCCGTGTTTTGTTGGAAAATCTATCAATAGTATAGTAGGATTTTACACGAATAACAAAAACAATATCCGCAGTGTGAATACTACCGATAAAAGTTAAAGTAGAATCTTACTACGGATGGCTTTTTGACATTTATACGAGTCTCGAATGGATCTTTTGTGATTTCGTTCTCAAATGTTGGTACGATTGATATTGCATTTGTTTCTCGATGGCTGTGTTCGTTGAGTAGTTGTGCATTTGGAATCATGTGTTTTCCATTGGGGAAAAAAATCAATCTGTTACTGTTGATATTATTCAGTTTTGTTAATGAAAATGGACTTACTGGGCTTATTTTGCAAGAGAAAACAATAGAAAAGATAATTAAGTTTTGCTATGTGTCCACCAAAGGTTTATCTCAGTTTAGATTAAATAAATCTTTTTGGTGTTTCCACCGCACAAGAAGATTTAAAAATGATTAAGTTTGACAGCACTTTCTAAAATGCAAATGGTGTTTCTATGTTTCTTATGAAGTGCAAGTGAGATAGTTTGATTCGTGTTAAACAATGAAGAACTGAATAGTTCAGCACCATATAAGAATATGCTACCTACTCCATGTGCAATTTTTTGTTTTTTAATTTGATTACAACAAAACTATATTTTTTGTACACAAACATACAAATAAACAGACCATAATGCATTATCTGTAAAACCAACTCCTCCACACAGGTTTTTCTTCACAAATTTTGACTCGACTCCGATCCCCGACCGGAATCGAGTCGAATCAAGCTCATTTCAACTCGATTCAGGTATACAAGGAATTGAGGCGAGCTTCAAGCTCGCTTCAACACCACATGTTAATGTAGTAGTCTACGAACAAACCCCCTTCTTGAAGTTTTTATTTTATGCCAAATTGTTTGGTTAAAACTTTGAAATCGACCGCCAGATTTCCAGATGTTTTCTTACCATATCTTCTTGAAAATTGTCCATTTTATTATTTTTTTTTTTGCTGAAGTTAATTTTAACTTTTAATTTTCACAAAACTTTCTTCTAATTGTGCTTTTTTTTATTATTATTCTGACAGGTCTTCTTTCAGTTGTACCAATTTTTAAATACAAAAATCTGGCTACTGCCGATGCGTTTTCTTGGAAATTTTCTACTATACTATTTATAGAATGCCAAAAAAACACGGGTAATATCAAATAAATTTAAATTAAATAGAAAGAAACCACAACAGGGTCAGACGTACTTCCAGATAGATTTTCGATGGTTGTTTTGTGAATGAAAATAATGGTAAATTCCATACAAATCTAATTTGTATTTTCTAATAAACTTAAAATTAAAAAAAACATAACAGCTCGTATGTTTTATTAGACAGTTACAAAGTTCGTTTTGTGTTTTTCAGTTATCTTTACACTATGAACAGTGACAAAATGTTGTTATAAAAAATAAAAACGTCTCTTACCTTTTAACGCAACTCATATTCTTATGTGTCCCAAAAATTGTCTATACAAGTAATCCCATTTTCTTTTGCTGAAAATAATTTTAAAACATATTAATTTTATCGTTTTGTAACAATTGGAACTTAAAGTAATTAATTAAAAATGTATACTTAAAACACAGTACAAGAAAAAACAAAAGGTACTTTTACCAAATAAGCCCAAAAAAAATTAATTTATTCATGAATTATCCATAAGTTAACCCTTTTTTCGGGCTTTTTTGGTAAAAGTACTATTTGTTTTTTATTAATTTCTCAAAAACTAAGAAAGATTTTTACATTAGGTTTTCGGTAATGGACTAAAAAATAACTAGGGCATTGAATATTGATCACAAAAAAAGCACTTAATTACGTCAAATTTTGATAAATATCGACTCAAGAAAAAAATCACAATTTTTTTTTTATTTTGACTTTGAAATTTAATTCCCCAAAAACTATTAGCTATAACAACTTGATTTAAAAACCAAATGCAAGAATGAAGTATTAGCTTTCAAAAAAACTAAAGCACATTATTAGATGTGTTTTCGTTGATTTTTAATGTTTTTTTTTTGCATTTAAAGTCAATGTTTCAGAAACTGCCCCCCCATACAATTTTTTTCTTAGAATAACCCCAAGAGTCACATTCTAAAATACTTCCACTTAGGTACGGGACACCCTGTTGATCAAGAGATCTTTCAGATGGTACACATTTTTTGCAAATTTTCGTAAATCGTTTTCACCTTGATTTTTTTTTTTAATTCATTAAATATTCATAAAAAAAATCTATGGCTGACCAATTACTGAAAATAGCTGACTTTTTACAAACGTGAAGAGGTCTTTCAAATTGCATACTTTTTTTTTAAATGACCCAAATGAGGTGCTAAAAGTTTTTTTTATTACCTTGAAACGAATTTCAAAAATTCATGGAAAAAAATCTATGGCTGACCAATTACTGAAAATAGTTGACCTTTTATCACGATCTAGAAATCTTTCGGATGGAGCGACCTTGAGATGGAGCGACGCACAGTGCGTCGAGTGTATGAGGTATGTGGACAAAAATCAGAATATTAGGGAACTTTTGTTTTTGCATAGATTGAGCCTGGGAACAACAAATAAGGATTTAATATCATTAAAATTTAGAAGTAATAAATACTAAAAACCCTAAAATTCAGACATATAAACAGAAAATCTTACAACTTAAAAAAAAGTCCATGTATTTTCAATTTCTATTTTAAGATTTAATAAAGAACATTTTTCTTTGATAAACTTTCCTTGTTACAAAATGAAAATGGATACATAAAATTAAAAAAATATATTTTCCATAAAAAGACAGTTGTTATTTCATCTAATTAGTCTCATTGCTTTCTTCAATGACATTTTCTTGAAAATCTAGTTCTAAATTTTCTGACTCCGAAAAATAAAGTTTGAGTTCATCATCAATTTCTGCTATTTGTTTTGAAGCTGTGGATGGAATGCAAAAAGCTTTAGCCTTATCTCAAATCTCATTATTCTGAGCTTATTCTAGGTTTGGTATTTAAAATAATTTCGTTTTGCATTAACAACTCTAGCATAAGCTCAGAAAAGTCAGATTTCAGACTTATTTAAAGTATTTTGCAGACTTACTTGTGTCTTATTTGCGAAAATTTAGGATCAGACTTAAGTAACAAAACCGTCATCAAATCTAAGTTGGTATATATGCGAGAGGATTTTCTGGTGTGGCTTAGACGATGTCTCCTAAATTCCTTGTGGCTCGCTTCTAAGGCTTCCTCTGATAGTTGCCCAATCGGAATTTCAAAGAAAGAAATTATATCTGGTCCATGAACCAAAAGCTTGTGGACACTACTTGGCATGTAATACCAACTATAAAGTTGGAGGTAAAGCTCACTCGTTTCGTTTAATAATTTGGAAAATGTAGTTAAATTTATATATTTGCCAGAAGCGATCACTCGTAAAATAACAGAAAATTTTTGAATAAGGTTTTCAGAGACCCCCGTTATTTCTGCAGCTTCTTTTGGATTTGCGAAGAACCGCCTTGCAGTGTTGCCATCATTAGATGAACCAAATCCTGGTTTTGGTTTATCAACTGTGAGGCCCATTCTAGTTTTAAAAGAATTTTGTATTTCTTTATTTCTATTGGCGAAGATAATTTTGTTCTGCGGGTCGCGTACTTGCCAAGATTTAAACGGAAGCCTATATGAAATGTGTAATAAACACTCGAAGCACCTTATCCAGCAATGCAGGGTGGATAGTCCGAAGCGGTAATTTTCCATATTTGATGGCTTTTCATAAACAGATTTACTATTCATCTCTTTTGGAGTTGCACCACATATGTAACATTTTGCTGCAGCATTTGTGTTCGATAAAATGTTACAAATACTTCCATCGATCATTGTAAATAACATTTTAAAAGAAATTTCTATGTTAAACCCATTCTTTTGAAAACAATGCTTAGAGAGCTGACCTATCAGTTCATTCAATTTGGCTTCTTCTTCTTGAACAAGGGTTGAATTTTCTTTCAAAAATGCAAATTTTATTGGCCTGCAATACATTGTTGAAGAAGAACGGGGAGTTTTCCATAGCTCTGTGCCAGTACTGTCTTCAACCAACTTTAAGGGGCAAAACGCAATCAAAAATAAAAATTCATCAGTGTTTTCTGAATCAGTAAAACATTGCTTATACTGACTATGGCCGGGGCTTCCGTCGAAGCCCCATTTACACACTAATGAAGCAGATTTATTTTGATCTACGTTCGAAATTTCAACTATGTTTTCACCAGTCTTATTAAGAAGCTCTTGGAGATCGACAGATGCTGTCGTTTCTGTTGCCTCTCGATTAACGGGAAGCATTTTTTTCAGCTTCTTCAGTTTATATAAACTGGGAAAAAATCGTTGTGTAGACCAGCGGTTCCCAAAGTGTGTTCCGCGGAACCCTGGGGTTCCGCGGGATAGTTTTCAGGGTTCCACAAATTTCTTGAAGTATAAACAGTAAAATACAAACAATAAAAGAAAAATAATTACAACTTTCCCCATAAAAAACAAAAAAAAATTGAACTAATTTTTTTTGAAGCTTATATTTTTTAAGCGAAGTGTGAACTTCAAGGTCATAAACTGTTTCATGAGTAAACACATCATTAATGGGGAAAATGTATTGATATATGCAGCGGCGGAGCCGCAGCAATGGTGGGAAAGGTTAAAGGGGTTGTTTCAAATATTAAAAACTTTGCTTCTAGAAGTACCAGCAGTCATTGTATTTTCCATCGTTATGCACTTGAAAAGAATGCCAAATGATTTAAAAAAAAGTTCTCGGTGAAGCTGTGAAAATAGTAAATTTTGTTAAGAGTCGTCCTCTCCAATCGAGATTGTTTAAAGATATGGGCAGTCAGTACGAATCGCTTCTTCTTCATATTGAAATCCGATGGCTTTCCAGAGGGAAAGCTTTATCCAGGTTATTTCAACTTCGTGATGAGTTGAATGTGTTCAAACTGGAAAAAAATTTGTCCTCAACTGCAAACCTCTTTGATGTATTGCATGATGATGAGCAATGGATTACAAAATTAGCTTATCTTGCAGACATTTTCGAGAAGATCAACGAAACTGCTACAGCTCTGCAGGAAAAATCAATTACAGTATTTTTGGAAGAGACAAACTGGCAGCTTTGAAAAGAAAAATTAATTTCTGGCTCTTAGCCCCCAGTTAATTTGTTCTCAAAAAGGCTCTTTGCGAGCAAATTGTGGGGTAGTTTTGATATTTGCCTTCCTTTATGTTTTCGGGGGTGCTGAATCCGAATCTGAGGTTTGCCAACAAAATTTCGTGACGCAACATGGAAAAAAACGCAAAAATTATGCAAAAATGCATTTTTTGGGAGTTTTTCACGAATGACTCGAAAGCTGCCAACTATTCGAAAACTACATCAAAGTACCATTGAAAGTATACACAATTTCCAATATATCTCTATTCAAAGTTTTTTCTGCGACAACCCATTTGGACTCAAGTGCTAATCGAAAATTGACGTATTTTTACTGTTTTCGAAAATCCACTCCAAAGCGCTAAGAAATAACTTTGTGAAAAATCCCACAATTTGCCCTTTTGAGTACAAATTGACTGGATTTTTCGAATTAGGTAGTAAGACGAAAACCATAGATTTCTCGAAGACGAATGGAGGTAATTGCAAGTTTCAAATATAATTTTGAAGCTAAATGTTCTCGCTTCAGAATGACCATAAACATTTTTTCAAAAAAATTACCTCGAGTGGATTTTCAAAAACAGTAAAAATACATCAATTTTCGACTAGCGCTTAAGAACAAATGGGTGGTCGCAGAAGAAAACCTTGAATAGGGTTAATTGGAAGTTGTATATGCTTTCAATGGTAGCTTGATGTAATTTTTGAATAGTTGGCAGTTTTCGAGCCATTATTGAAAAACTCCAAAAAATTCGATTTTGCATCATTTTTTCCATTTTGTCCATGTTGCGTTATGAAATTTTGTTGGCAAACCTCAGATTCGTATTCAGGACCCTCGAAAACATAAATGTGCATATGATGAAAAAGAAATATTATGAACGTATCATGATTATAATATACCGCATAAAGGTGCGAACAAATCAAAATTACCCCACAATTTGAATGGTGGAAATACAATATGACTGGACTATTTCATGTGTGCAAAAGAAAAATTTTAAGTGTCTTCCAGTTTTACATGAATTCTTGCAAGAAAACATGCTTGAACTCAGAGCAGATATTAGCAATGTTATTGCTCTCCATTTGGTTAGTCTTGAAAGATCCATATGCTGGATTACTTTCCAGATACAAATACTGACATCGAGTGGGTACAAAATCCATTTCTAATGAAAACCATCAAGCCTATGACCCTGAGTATACAGGAATACGATTCCCTGATAGATCTGCAGAGCTCCTCTTCATCGAAATTTGTATTTGATTCTGTATCATTTAACGAATTTTGGATTGGTATTAAAGGTAGAACTGTAATAGTCGGAAGGGCACTGAAGCTTGTGTCAAAAACCAACAAAAAGTAGCTTTCCGTACCGTCAGAAGGGGAACGCACCAAAAATGTTATTATCATTTCTTTTTGGCATTCCTATTTCACCAAATGTCAGTTTTACTTAAGTAACCAAAGTTGAACGAAACTTGACGAAACCTTCCACTCCGCAATTATAGCCGCGTCATATGCTTTCTGTGCACTCGCTTGTTTGCTTCCGACCACTTAAGTTCCCCTCCGAGCATTATAGTTCTAGCTTAAGAATGAATTCCCTGAGCTTGCCAAGAAAGCTCTATTAAATTTGCTACCTTGTGTTAAAACGTACCACTGCGCTGTGAAGTAGGCTTTTCAGCGTATACTTACACAAAAACTGAATACAAATCGAGACTGGACGCTGCCAGTTATGCGAATACAACTTTCGGACGTAGAAGTTAGTTTAAGAACAATTATAAATGAAACAATGAAACAGATTCTTTCCTCACACTAAATAAAAATTGATTTTGAAATGTGTTGTTTTTCATTTTTTGCTATTGTCAGGATGGGGTTCCGAAATATATTTGGGCATTTTTTAGGGTTCCATAGCTTGAAAAGTTTGGGAACCGCTGGTGTAGACCATTAACAACTGTTCTTAATAATTTATACTTTCTTTCAGATAGATCTAAATCTAAATACAAAGCCAGAGCCTTTTCAGGAGTTAAAGTTGATATTGGATTAGAGCTTGGACCCTCTCCACCTCCATCAGATACACGCTTTGAAAGCTCTGCTGCATACTGGAGCTCTTCGCTACTTTTTGAGGCCAACAGATCTTCAACTCTTCGTTTTTTTGTTTTAATGGATGATTCCTCAAATAACTTTTTAGGTCGTCCACGACTATTTTCCTCAGTGTTGGTTTTGTTTAAATATTTCAAGCTTTGAGGAAGTAAAAATTCACAGTTTAACCAATCATTGTGACGCTTGACAAACAAAGCGCGGTTTCGGGAGCATTGTTTCCATCGCCTAGCCACATTACAATCAAAATCCCTAATTTTTTGGGTCAAATCATTTCTAACTAAATTTGAGCAGCAATCGATTTTTACTATATCTGCTAAAACATAGTCAATTAGTTCCTCAATCTTTGGACCTTTTCCAATTGAAGCCCATTTTTCGAAAATTTGGTTGTTTTTTAGTAAGGGACTTGGTTCTACAAAAAGTTAAATATTTGAAAGGTTAGCAAGTATTAGCAAAAAAACTGAACACTTTTGTAAAGAAGAAAAATGAAGAAATTCAATTGTATAACAAATTTTGCTACAGCTTGCTACAGTCTAATTTAAACAACACCAACAGTGAGTTTTACATCTCAAAAAGGTAAACACTTAAATTTAATTTTTTGAACACTTTTTTCACATACAAATAAAAAAAAAACATACGCACCAGATCTAGATGTATCCATTTTTATAATTCACAAAAAAATACGATAAATAATATAACTTTTATTCACACGCTAAATGATTCATCAGCTTAATCTGATTAGAACAAGAATTAAAACTTAAATGACCTTACTATCTGGACAAAAATCGCTAATCCATTACAAACTGGAATGTAAACAATGCAAAAATAGGTCATTACATAATGTATAACATAAGCCCTTTAAGATAAGCAGCATTTTTCCTTCATATAACGGACTTTATTTGTTTGTTTTTGTCCACTGGTCAACGCACTGTGCGACGTTGAGAAATTTTAAGCCTTTATTACAAGTTATCTAGGGCTGACCAATTTCTGGGACCACTTGACCTTTTCTGACCAATTTTATGGCATCTTTTTTATCAAATTTCCCGCACATGAGGTGCCAAAGGTTCAGAGCCATAAACAAGTTAGTGTTTAAAATAAAATACGTCTTTTCTGCACGTAATGAAACTATCTATAAAATGAAATTTATCCGAAGTCGATATCTTTATACGTTCTTGAGATATGGTGAACGAAAAAAAGCAAAGGAACATACGAACGTACAAAGTACGAACATACGAACGCACGTACAAACAAAGACATCTCTCTAAAATTGATGGATTCCGATTCTAGGGAGCTCGAAACTTGAATATATGTCAAAATTTTCGATTCGACAAATCGGACCAATTACAATAACTTTCAATAGGAAGTTAATAAACATTTTAAAGATGCTTTGCATAAACATAATTGATTGAAATCGGTAGACCTTTAAATTAGAAATTAAAAAACCCGTTACAGTTAGTAATAGTTCATGGTATTTTTTGTACCAAAAAGTACCACCATGGCTACAATATTTGACTGCTTTTGTATCAAAATAAATTAACTTTATCTTAACGGTTGTATGACAAGTACTGTTATATGTATTTGGAACTGCCACAAAACTTAAGTTCAAAATGTGAAGAAAATTTGCTGCAGTGGCTTAGGGTGTAGGTCGAGGTACAGACAGATAGAATTGTGGTACCCACTTTTTTCGTGTTCTCTGTCATCGAAATGACATGTTTGATTACTGTCTCAATTTTTGTTTTGCACCGAACCAAAACTTCCCTATAGCGTGTACAAGTGTACATGTACATACTATGTACGTATACTAGGGTGGTAGTTAAAAAAAAGGTCATCGTGGATGGGCCTAAATCGGATCTAAATGAAAATTCCCTTTTTTTTCATAAGCGAATCACCTATTCGCGTAAAATCTGCCAAAAGTTCAGAGCATGTAGCAGTGGCGGACTAAGCTTGTTAGAGGCCCGAGGCGGCTGTGCTAAATGGGGCCCCTTAGCCCTTATGTGATCAGATAAGAGAACGATTATTTTGATGTTTATAAAATACAAAATATTTGTTCTTATTTTAAAATTTTAGGCAAACTAGCAGCAGAACAGGGATGAAAAATTGTGTTTTCACAATGTATCGAAAGTAAAAAATAAAGTTTATCAAATTGTACTTTTTGCTTCAAAAAAATAATATTTTATCCACATTTGTTGATGTATGTTTGTATTAGGGTGACACTTATTGTAAACAAATTTGGATTTCCCCACCACCTAAGAGCGAAAATGTGTACAATTTTTTTCTAGCTCGATTAACGTTAACACGGTGCCGGCAAGCACTTGAAATTTCTCATACAAGATACATAGAAATTTCTCATTCAAAATTATGGAAAAAGTGTGAAAGTGGATGGAAAATCTTAAAACTTGGCACATATATTAAGAACCATGAGGAGTAGGTATACAAAACAAATTATTTTAATTTTTTTTTTCAAAAATATTTACCCCGTTAAAAATAACAATTAATATTGTTGTTTTAGTGAATTTATTGTTATTTTATTTTATTTATTTTATGTTTTAAAAAATGGCTTGAAAAAGAGGAGATAAACTATATTTTGAAAAAAAGTATATTTTGATCTAAATGTCACCCAATTGTCCTAAAATCACCTTTTTCTGGAATAGTACAAATTATTGACATCGTAGCCATCTGTCAATGTAATTTGACAGTTGATGTCTTTATTATTTTCATATATTTTATTTTTATACCAAAATAATTTTATAAATCAATTATTTATAAATAATAATTATATTTCTATAATAATTTTATCAGCTTTACTAATAAAAAGAGGAACAGCTCCTTTTCATTTTTGATTTCCTAATGTAATAGAAGGATTAAATTGAATAAACTCATTAATTTTAATAACATGACAAAAAATTGCCCCATTAATATTAATTTCTTATTTAATTATTAAATCATTACTATTATTTTGTATTTTATTATCCATTATAATTGGATCTTTAGGAGGATTAAATCAAACCTCTTTACGAAAATTAATGACTTTTTCATCTATTAATCATTTAGGATGAATATTAATAAGAATGTATTCTAATGAATCATTATGAATTACATACTTTATATTTTATGCTTTTTTAAGTTTTAATTTAATTTTTTTATTTAATATATTTAAATTATTTCATATTAATCAATTATTTTCTATATTTATTTTAAATAAATATCTAAAATTTTCTTCATATTTTTTCGGATTTATCAATCTATCCAAATCGTATTTGGATTTTAAATTTGGATCGAATTGAATTCGATCAAAATCGATACAGTATTGAATTGAATTCGTTAAAATCGGAGATTCAGTTCCATCGAAATCGAAATGAAAAATGAATCGGAAATGAATTCAGTGAAATGAAAATGATCGAAAGATCGATTAATTGAAATGATAGAATCATTTTGGCTATCGATTCCTAAACGATTAAATCATTTGAAATGAACGATTTACACAGCTCTAATTTAAAATTGAATTGAGCACTGAATATTGAAAACAAAACTAGTTGATAGGTACTTATTGACGTACAGTTTTGAGAAAAGGTAGTTTGAACAAAATAATTAATTTTTCAAAATTTTGAGTTCGAGGATGAATTTTTAAAAAAATATTTACTATACAAATTTGTTTTAAACAGAAAATTAACGTAAATTCGAACTCAATATTTTTCTTTTTATCTAAATTCTTTAAAAACCTAACAAGTAACATCATCTCTTTATAGACGCTGCCATTGTTTTTGAAATATATACTTATGTACGTATATTTTCGTTGAATTCATTTTTTGAAAATATCGGTTTTGGGGGCATTATATAATTTTGTTTCTTGCGTCATGTACATTATGACAAACATTATTATGAGTACCCTTTTTTTTTTGCAAAATAGATACTTTTGTCTGGTATTTTAACATTTATGTAGCAAAATACATTAAAGCCAAACATTAAAGACAAACATTATTATGAGTACCCATTTTTTTTTTTGCAAAATAGATACTTCTGTCTGGTATTTTAACATTTATGTAGCAAAATACATTAAAGCCAAAATTCTTAATTCTAAAATATCTAAACTTTAAAAAAAAAAATGTGGCATTTTCTGCTTGAATCCCAAATTAAATAGTATTTAATGATTAAAAAAAGTGGGTTACATAACTTTTGCACTCACTGCCTCATATATGTATTTCTTAAAATATACATACATCCAATCTAAACATATCGTGTTTGAATTGGATTTGGGGGCCCCCGGACAACGGGGGCCCGGGGCGGTTTTTTGCCAAAACTGTCCATCAAACAAAAACTTAACTTGAAAATAAACCATAAGAATGGACTTGTGGCTTTCCAAAAAGCTACAAAACAATGCTGTATGTGTTCAATTCTTTTAAAATTTGAGCTATTTATATTGATATTTAGAGGTGGCGCATCACAATTTCTGTTTTTTTTTTTGTTTTTCATACAAAATGTATGGACAAAAGCATGGTGTTGCGTTCTCATGATTATATCACAAAAAATTCTAGTCCATGGAAAAGTTACTATATTAGATCGATAGAAAATTTTACGCTCTACAAAGAAGCACTTGAAGTAAAATGTTCCTATATCGCACTGATTTGATGATATTCCACCCCCTGTCCCTTAAGCCATACTTTTCCCATACAAATTTGTTTGCGAATTTAACTTTTTTTACGTTAAATTTTCTTCACCTTGAACTACAATTGTTCCCCAGGCGAAGGATACACACAGCAACCTGGCGATCTCCAGATGATCGAACCGCCAACCAAATCGACCACGTGCTAATTGGCGCAAGGTATGCATCGAACATCTTGGACGTGCGAACTTTCCGAGGCGCAAACGTGGACTCTGACCACCTTCTTGTTGTGACAAAGTTCAGAGCCCGACTGTCCAACGAAAAGAAAACGAAGACCGCCCAAAAGAAAAAATTCAACATTGCATGCCTTAGCACATCTGAGAAAGCCAGAGACTACAGTGAGCAAATGACCGGGAAACTCTCTGCCGAAAACCCAGCTACAAGCGTCAACAACCAGTGGAACCAATATCGCGAAACCATTAAGGAGACAGCCGAGACCGCCATAGGCTATCAACAACCCAGAAAAAAGAACCCGTAGTATGACTATGAATGCGCGGTATTGAAGCAGGAGACGGAAAATGCACGAATGCAAATGCTGCAGCAAGAGAGGAGTACCGTGAAAAGAAAAGGAAAGAGAAAAAACCCTGCGTAGAAAGATAAGAGCATCCGCAGCCTCTCAGCTCAAGTATCTCGAAGAGTCTAGCACCGCCACCAACACCCGCCGGTTCTACAAAACAGCCAAGCAACTGGCATCTGGTTATAGGACTGGCACGCAAGCTCTTCGAAACAGCGAAGGTAACCTAGTCACCGAAGCACAGGGAATTGTAGACGTGTTTAAGCAGCATTTCCAGCAGCTGCTTAATGGGCATTATGTAGAGGAGGCAACAGAGGAACAAAGAAGCATAAGATCAGTCAATGAAGATCCAGTCCCAGCGCCCAGTACTGAAGAGGTTAAGAAAGCCATCCACAAGCTTCATCATCATCATCAAGTCCTGTAACCCCGGTTGGGGCATAGGGCGCCAACAAATCGTTTCCATCCTTCACGGTCTGCAGATAGATATTTTAACTGTGACCACGTCTTTCTCTGGGAGTCTGCTTCTGCTAGAACTGTTGATTTCCATGTTGTTCTTGGTCTTCCAACCCGCCGTGCACCCTGAGGATTCCATTCAAATGACTGCTTTGCAATTTCATCGTTTGGTTTCCTCAGTGTGTGACCAATCCATTGCCATTTACGCTTTCTTATGTCAACGTCCAGCCGCTCTTGACTTGTCCTGCGCCACAATTCCTCGTTTGATATAATCTGTGGCCAGCGAATTTTTAGAATATGGCGTAGACAACGGTTCACAAAAGCCTGCAATTTCTTTGAGATGGTAGTCGTGAGTTTCCAGGTTTCGCAAGCATATAACAGCACGGATTTGACATTGGATTCGAAGAATCTCAACTTTATGCGCAAGGAGATTTGACATGATTTCCAAATTTGGGCGCAGTCAAACCATTTGATGTCTTGTTATCATTTTGATAATATGCCGCTATGTTTTTACAAAGCTTTATTTTTATTCAGTTTTTTTTTTTTTTTAGATGAATAATTATTTATTTTTATGTTAGTAAACAAAACTTTATTAAAAAAAACGTGTTTCTTAAATCACACGTGTTTTTTAAATCACTTAAAAATATTGCAAAATTTCAAGGTGTGCCACTTTTTTGTAACTCAGTATATATCATCGGCATAGTCTAAGTGGCTAAGCCTTTCAAACGGTCTCCATTGAATGCCCTGCCTCTCTGCTGTTCCAACGCTGGCCGTCAAAACATCGTCAATCGCCAGTAGAAAGAGAATTGGCGATAGAACATCTCCCTGTCTCACACCCTGCCGCACTTCGAAAGAGTCGGATAGCTGCCCATTGTGTAAAACAAAGCATCTTGCGTTGTTATAAGACTCTCTTATAATGGCAACAATTTTTGGGGGAATTCCTCTACCAAGAAGTGATCTCCATATACATTCGCGGTTGACTCGGTCAAAGGCCTTCTCAAAATCCACGAACATGAGGTAAAGCGGTGATTGAAACTCCGCAGACTGCTCAAGAACGATACGCAGTGTTGATATGGTCGACACAAGACCGCCCACTGCGGAAACCAGCTATCCACAAGCTTAAGAACAACAAATTCGCCGGCTCGGATGGCCTACCTGCAGAACTCTTTAAGTATGGAGGAGATGTCCTGGTAGGGTGCATGCACCAGCTCAACAACCAAGTGTGGGAGGAGGAAAGTATGCCCGGCGACTGGTCAAATAGCTCCATATGCCCAATCTACAAAAAAGAAGAACTACAGAGGCATATCCCTGCTTAATGTTGCCTACAAGATCCTATCCAACGTACTATGTGAGCGTCTAAAACCTTTCTGCAACACTATGATCGGCACGTACCAGTGTGGCTCCAGGCCAGGCAGATCAACGATAGACCAAATCTTCACATTGAGCCAAATCCTGGAAAAGACCAACGAATTTCAAGTCGGACCCACCACCTATTCATCGACTTTAAAGCCGCATATGATAGCATAAGTCGCCAAGAGCTTCTATTGGCGATGTCGGAACTCGAGATCCCGAAAAAACTGATCCAGCTACGCCGCATGACGTTACAAAATACGCGGTGCAACGTGCAAATGGGTAACAGCTCATCCGAGTTATTCCAGACGTGTACAGGATTCAGACAAGGAGATGCGCTATCATGTGATTTCTTCAACTTAGTCCTGGAGCAGATAGTGCGCAAGAGTGGTGTTAACATGGAAGGCACTATCTTCAACAGGTCTTCTCAACTGCTTGGCTATGCGGACGACATCGACATCATCAGCCGCTCCAAGAGAGCTGTACTTGAAGCATTCACAGCTATTGATGAACAGGCGAAACGCGTTGATCTTGAAGTGAATGAGGACAAAACAAAGTATATGCTATCAACAAACAAAGCCTCATCTGTCCATCGCCTAGGACAAAACGTCACTGTTGGTAGCAGTAATTTCGAGGTAGTCAAGGATTTCACCTACCTCGGTACAAACATCAATTCCACGAACGACACCTTAGTGGAAATCCGACGAAGAATTACCCTAGCGAACCGCTGCTACTTCGGTTTGGTCAAACAAATGGGTTCAAAACTCCTTTCTCGAAAGACGAAGTGCACGCTTAACAAAACGCTTATTTTACCAGTTCTACTCTACGGCGCCGAGTGCTGGACGATAAGTAAAAAAGGAGAATTGATACTGGGCACTTTCGAGAGAAAAATTCTTCGGCGGATATTTGGTCCTATATGGGAAGAGGGCGATTGGAGGAGAAGATTCAATCGTGAACTGTACGAGCTGTACCAAGATGTGGATGTAGTCCAAAGAGCCAAAACACGTCGACTACACTGTCTCGGCCACATCGAGCGAATGGACAACAACGCTCCAGCCAAGAAAATCTTCGAATCCCAGCCCCTAGGTTCGAGACGACCAGGAAGACCGAACCTCCGCTATAGGGACCAGGCGGTCACAGACGAAAGAGCGCTTGGTCTCGACTACTGGAGGGAGCGTGCGAGGGACCGCAACCGATGGGTGACCGCAATATCACAGGCAGAGACCCTTCATGGATCGGGAGCCGGATAAGTAAGTAAGTACATATTACATACATATCGCAAATAAGAATGAAGATGAAGCCCACTTAAAGCAGCAGCTAAGATGGAATTCCTAAATAACAGTAAAGTAAGGTAATATCAAAATGGAACTCAAACTATCCCTATAACAACAATCGTTCAAAATATTTCTTTTAGGTATGCAAACTTTTTCCCTCCGACCAATAGGCATTGAAATAAATCGATAAAAATGTACGTCAAATTCTACACCTGTTCGACACTTGTTTTAGTAGACAGACAAACGGCTAATGGTTCAACACCTCAAAGGCTATTATTGATATGACTTACAACTTTAAGCAAATAACTTGACTTTTTATGTCGTTGGCTCTTAGAATAACATGAAAATAACTGTATGACAAAAATGATGATTATGAAGATCATTTAGTCTAAGAGCCGACAGCAAATTTTGGGAGTGGATGTATACCCAAAATCGGAGTTTGAAGGATTATAGGTACTTGTATCGTGATATCGAATACGAAAGTCTGGCCGGTTTTCTTTTTAGCCTTTGGAAGGGGTTAGGGGTTTAAAAGTGCTAATTCCCTTTATTTATTGGCAGAATTATAACCTCTTCAATTCATTTAAAAAAAAATTGGATATGATACTGGGGGTCGATTAATAGAACCTAAGATATAACCATTTTACCTGAACCTTATCATCTCTTTTTTGGAGATTTTCAGCAAAAATCAACAAATAAAGTCTCCACAAAAACGCCGATAAGGTTTGCTTAAAAAGCCTAATTCATGAGTCTTATCTATCGGATCGCCAAGATAAAAGTCTTGAGACCTAGAGACAATAACAGAGCATCATTTCCTATTTTTTAAAATTGAATTGAAGTGTTAATGACCCTACCATATAAACAGAAAACCAAGCTGGTTTTAGCCCCCCCACCCAGACTTTTGTATTTGATATCACGATACATGCACCTATAATCCCTCATACTCCGATTTTGGTTATTCATCCACTGCCAAAATCTGCTGTTGGCTCTTGGTCTAATTCATTTGTAAGCATTTTTAGTAGCTGTTGTCTCGTAAGGTTACTCTGCTTCAAGATTCGTACCATCTAATTGTTCTTACCAAGCAAAAGTTAAGAACATCTTGGCCTTGATGAAATTATGTGACGCATATTCGTCTGGCGGCTGGATAAACATGTAGGTACACATAAATGTTATGTTTTTTCAACAGTGTCAATTGGATTACTTTTATGCTTCATTTTGGATTGTTTCACAAATCAATAATTATAATAAATACATACAATGCCTTCATACAGTTCATAAACGCAGTTGTTTCCAAACTCAGTAGATATCATATCTCCTGAATATAAGAATACGTCTGTGATCATCAGTAAGTAACCAATATCAGACACAGTTAAAGCTGACAAATTTTTGATCACTTAGTCTATTTGAATTTGTTTTATTAGGCTATTAGCTGCTATGACGTCATTTATTATAATGCAATAGATTAAGATTTAATATGTAAGTAAATACACCCGTGTGGGTACATTTACATTCTTATCATGGCACAAATTTCAACATTTGCTTGGACTTTTAATTTTTTTTGCGAATCATATCATGTCATGAGTTGAATAAGGCAATACTATTGCCTACTCCAGCGGACTTTGAGTTTAAGTTAAGTACAATTATATGGAAATATTAATACCTACCTATTAGATTAACTTAATTTAAAAAAAATCCCAATTGCGACCGTACAAATGTTCATCATACTTGACTAAATATAGATTCTTTGCGAAGACATACTCACTTACTTCGGCGGAACACAAATTTTCCATTAATAACTGACGATTTCTCGATTTGTTTTAAATTTTAGGACACCCACAGAGACAATTACTCACTTTTTATGTTTAAATTAAAAAATTAAATAAAAAATCAATTTGCTATTACCTACTCAAGAAAAAAACTTACTAATAGCATTCTGTTCCTATTATTCTCAAGTAATCAATGACCCCTATTGAAAAGATTATCAAATTGTCTTGATTACATCGATTTGAAGATTTCAACTTGTTCGATCTTAATTGAATTTCTATCTTTATAAATATTTGTACACAAATAGCTACTCCTACTAGGTCGAATAGAAAAATGTTAAATTAAATGCCCAACTTGGAAAAAATGACACTACACTGCTCAAGTTGCATTTAGCGAAGCAAAAAAAAAAAATAAACACCGTTCTTGACATGCGGTGCAATGTTTAAACAACCACTTTTTCTGCACATTTCGCTCGTCAATAATTGATATTTCAATCAAATGTTTTCCAATAACTTTCTCCACTTTACTTTTCAATTTAATTTAAGCTAAGAGAAGTATTTTTACTTACCAATTAATCTTAATTACAATTAAAATAATAACCTACAATAGTTATTTTTTAGGTAACTTCAATCACAACAATCACAGACCACAGGGTATTCACAAATCAATTAATTCGATTTCAAGTCGGTCGTCAAATTCGATGTTATATTAGGAGTGTTCATCTTTCCGACAAACTAAGTCCCCTTTCACACGAGGAAACTGAGCTGCCAGCAATTCAGTTCTATGGTGAGAAGAGGGGTGAACAAAATCTCCCTGGTCGAGGATTTTTTTGACATTTCCTTTTAAATATAGGTTAATACCTTGGTATTGGCGAATGGAGTCACGGCACCTAGCAGTCACCGCGTGAACCCTATGAGGGGGATACATTTTTTTTCATTTTGACATTCAATGTATTTCTCATAAGAGAAACGCAAAAAAAGGTCTGAAAAACATTGTTTTTGCTAGTTAATTTTCTATGAACATGTATTTATTTTATAGTATCAATATAATAAGAATTTATGTGAGTTAAATAATCAAGAAGATATGTATCAAAACTTATGTATAACTTCCTACATTTTGCAGATGAAAAATGTAAACAAACCTGTATTGTTGTTGTTGCTTTCCAAAATGGATTCATGTCACAAGCAAAATTGGTGTCAGGTACGTAGGGGCCAGTTATAGCGATCAGTAAAATGCATCAGTAAAAATTTTCTTTTGCAATATTTAATATGTTTAAATGCTTTTTGAAACAAAAACTATACGCAAATTGATGACGAATGTAATAAAATAATTTTTTTTTAAAGAAAAACTTGATTCGGAATTGTATTTTTTGAGAAAAACCATTTATTTAATTTTACTGACTAAAACTCATTTTACGTATCAGCTGATTGTCATGTCACTCAAAATGAAACAATTCGTTCCGCCTGTTTGCGTTCCAATTTTTTACTGTTTCAGTACATACGAAAAAAAATTACTGATGCATTGACATCCAGTAAAAATAGAAAGAAGAAGAAGACAATAGTTTTACTGACACAATTTTACTGTTCGCTATAAGCACCTATCAGGAAAAAAATCCGAATTCCTTTCGTTTCAACTTTTTACTGATGTGTTTTACTGATCGCTATAACCGGCCCCGTAGTCAGTATTATATATTTTATTATTGTTTTCTTATAAGTAAGTAAAAGCTTACGTCATCGGATCTTTGCAGTAATGTTTTTTTGATGATGTAGGTATAAAGTATTTCTATCTATTTATGTATTGCGTTTGTGAATTTGTATTCTTGAGAAAAAAGGAGTACAAATATTTGTATACCTACTGTTTTTGACGATCCATAAAATATATTTTGTGTTTAGAAACCAGCGAAGCTCATGGGATCATAATAACACCCTTTATTGAATAAATAAATGTTTGCTTCTAAAGGCTCTCCCAAACCAACGCGAAATCATAGCGAATTATTCGCAAAGAGAGTTTTTTGTTGTTGTTTTTGTGCATTGTGTATCTTTCATTTTTTGTGTTATTGTGAATGATTTCGCGTCGTCGGCGAATGTTTCACGTTGGTTTGGGAGAGCCTTAATTGTTTACAATTTTTATTTTCAAAATATTTACCTTCCAAAAATATCAGGAGATAATAACTCTTCAATCGTGCCTGCGCCTTTTGTTAATGCCGCATTTATACGATTGGAGAACTGGTAATATAATTACCAAATCAATAAAAGAAGAATGGACAAATTCATTATTTTTGTCATTATACTGACAGCTTTTCACCAGTCGTGTAAATTCGGTGTAACGAAAAAGCATTTAAAATATTTACATATGTACTTCCAAACCAAAAAATTCGGTACGTAGGTAAAAATACTTGAAAAAGTTTTTTTCTTGTAAATAAATTTGTAAATATCTATGCAAGAAATTTTCATTCCAAACAAAAATTTTGACATGTATTTGAAAAACTTCATTTTCAATACAAACATAATTAACAAAAAAAAAAAAACTGTTCATGTTTTAAATAATCTTAGCTACGTCCTGTGTTGCTTTTTTCTCAAACGAGTATTGGTGTTGTTGTTTCTCGTTGTAGAGGTAGTTTGTTTACATTTTTCATCTTAAATTCAAATCATTTGAGGCGTCAGTTTTGATTTAGTCTTTTTTAGATTTGTAAATTCACATGTTTTGTTAGACGGTGTCCACATTGGGTATGAAAAAGTGGATTTTTAATGACTTTTCAGTATTCATATCTCGCTCCCACTCCTTCATTGAAGTGAGATGTGAATACTGAAAAATCATTAAAAATCCACTTTTTCATACCCAATGTGGACACCGTCTTACTCTATTGCAATCATAAAAGTTGTATCCGTTTATATAAAAGTAATTAGAAAAAGTAACATGAATATGACTCACTTTTGCCTTTCTCTTATGGGAATTACATTGAACGTCAAACTGGAAAAAATTTTATCCCCCAGATAGGGTTCATGTGCTGAAATGCAGGTGGTGTGGAAAGCAACTTACCAGGTGTCAATAATGTCGTTTTTGATTGGACGTTCGGAGTACACCTTTTCTACTCTATTTTCACTCCATCTTCTCCAAAGGCCTTCGATTGGCTGTTCGGAATACTGTTTTCGGAGTATTTTTCTGTTCCCGATTTGAAGAAGGAGTAGATTTGGAACCCACGCATACATATACAGTTTTTCGTCGCACTACTTGTCAAAAGTGATGAATGCTTGAAGAAGCCATTTTATAATATGGCGTCATTCAGTAGTGTGTGTGTAAATTTGACAATAAGATATTTTCATTTTCTATTGGAATCAAAAAGGAGTAGAACAGTCAGAAAATCCAATCGAAAACGACATAAGAATTCAATTCAATTCAATTTTATTGAGTCTTTTCTTTTCTTTTACATGATACATTTGTCTCTTATACTCTAATTTATATACTGAGAACTATTAAGTATGGCCCTCTTGTTTTAACGACATATGCTTCTATCGCTGAACCACTTACACGTATGAAGAGCTCTTGCTCATGGAGCTGTTTCACAATTTCATTTGACGTTTTAGTCATGAAAACATTGAATATAAATTCTATAGTATTCTCATGAAGAAAAAAAGCTCGTGGCCATCTATGCGTCCAAATGTAATACTAATTTTTGTTAAGGGATCTCGGTAAGGTTTCAATTTGCTTTATAAAATAAATAAATTTTACTTCGGTTATTTTGTTTAGTTATTTACATATTCCTATAAATATTCAGTTTTTTTTATTAAATATACTAAGGGTATTCATGCAATAGCGTAAACTCGTCGTAAACATCGTAAAGTTGTAAACTTCGTAAATCTGTCAAATTTTCCATACGAATTGTGACAGAATAACGAAGTTTAAAAGTTTACAACGATTACGACGACTTTACGATGTTGTATGAATACCCTTACTATCTAAATATTTCTATCAATTTTTTTCTTTTTCAGCTAATTCAAAGATTTTGTAAAAAGGAAATAAAGTTACACAGATTTTATATTTAAAAGAATGACAGCCAAATTAAAAAACGTGGAATAGCAAAGGGTTAGCCTTATTCCATGTATTAAGTGCAAAATGTTACTAATAAAACAAAATTTCTACTATTTGACGTTTACTATGCTAAACCACCGAAGCAGATGGTTTAGCGAAGGAATAAGCAGCAGACTCTTTTTTTATTGGTGTTGGTATCAGAAGATTTACCTTTTCAATAACATTTTTTTTTCTATGCACAATGATTTCACTATGTTCTGAAGAATATAAAGCAAAAGGTTATTTATAAATGGTTTGGTTTATTTTTATGAGCTTACTTTGTCTTTGGTGCTCCAACTCTCGCTTCTTTTTCTTTTTTTGATTAAATTTACCATAATACCTACTGATAAATTAGATAGACATAAACAAGAAAATTCTTAGGTGTGTTTGGTTAGTTGAAATCTTAAGATGTCAAAACCCATACGAAAAAAACCCAAGCTTCCGAAACTTGGTACAAATTTCAAGATACTTAACAGGCCTCGTACGGTAAACGTCACTTTACTATTCCACGAATATAAATTTTTTTTAATGAGAAATTTTAACCCGTGGCTTAACTCTTATTCCGTGGTTTAGTAAAATCGTGGAATTAAGGTAGAATAAGCGTTTTTTATTAATAGCGCTGTGAGAATCTTACAATGGTTTAATTTCTGAAGTGGTTCAGTTTGTTATTATATATTTATAAAATTGTTTTACAAAGTTAACTCAGTGTTTTTGTTTAATTTATAGTTCGGAATTTCTTAATGGGGTCTGTGATTTATGCTCCACATCCTAACCACCCCTCGAGATCAAATCCTTTCCATATTACACTAGTGCACTATGGGAGGCTAGACCAGCTGAGCACGTCAGGATACGGAGCAGTCCACAAATTTGTTTTAAATCATTTTTAACCACGATTTTGTCCTTGGACAGTTCGTCGATAGAATGATGGAAGGGCACACTCCAAATCTAAAGAAGGGTTCTCCAACTCAATACCTATTGGTGATAAATACAATCAGCAGTATTAATAAAAAACTGGTATCCGCTCCCTAACACACGTGTTAACTGGCACACGGATAGACAACTTGTCCGCTTGATAACTTTTCTTATTAAAAAAGATATGTAGGCCTATTCGGCATGATCTTTTATTCTGCTATTCTGTTATTCTGCTATGAATTTCCATACAAAAGTTTAAGCTGTCAAAATATCTTTTATGAATTATAATCTTGGTATTCGGCATGCTAAATCTGTTATTAAATCTGCTAAGAAATCTGTTATGAACTGCCAAACTTTCGAACTCATAACAGAATCTTTTACAAATCGCATTTTTGGTATTCAGCATGTCAAAATCTGTTATCAAATCTGCTATAAATCATAAAAGAATAAAAGACAAACTTCTTTGACTTTTATCATAAAAGATTTCAATGAGAACACAGTTGTATCAAGTAAAAATGGATATTTCGTCAACGAAATGTTCTTAAAAGGAGACTAATGTAGGAAAATATATTAAAAAATAGTTTTATAAACAAATTAGCAAATTAAAATAAAACTATCTTTGTAGAAGAAGGCGCAGGACACAGGAAAGCTCGCTGCATTAGATCAACAAGCTCCATCGACTAAGAGGAGTCTGTTGAATGCCCCTAACAGCCCCAGTATGTTTAGCTATTACACGGAAACGCCGTTCAAATCACCTTACAGAAAGAATAGAATGCTTGCGACTATTCGCAGAAGATCAGTATGACAAAGTGGAAGCGCCAAGAAACGACGATCGATCAAAAACAACTTAATAAAATATATTTCTTTTTTATTTATTTGAGCTACAACAAAGCACTGAATAAAACACTATACAAAGCACTGAAATAAACAACTATACACTATAAAACTCAGAATTATTCTTGTAAGATCACTTCTGGGAGTTGTATTCCATTAACGAACATCAACAACATCATCCAACCTTATCTCCTGGCCTGTTAGTGGTTTCTCCTAATCTTGAGATTTCTACGGTGTTAAGGATAAGACTCTTTTTAGCTGCAACACAGAAAAAATAAATAAAAATACAATTTGCCCATTTTCTTTTTCAACGAAATTCATAACAGAACAGCTGATTATGACAACAGATTTTAGGTCTGTTCGTTAACTGATTTCGTTTTCGAAGTTTCATAACAGAGTTTTATAAAAGTTTGAACACCTGAATAGGAATCATAAAAGATCTTTTATGCGGAAAATCTTTTATGATTCATAACAGAAAATTCATAGCAGAATAACAGATGTGGCAGAATAGGCCTAATGATATCTTTCCAGTATTTATCACTTCACCAAATTCACCACTTCATCAAATTATGGTGATTTTCTAATACATGTGTCACATGCATGCACTGCCTTACGAAGTGTATACTGGTAGTAGTAAACGGTGCTATCATACGCGTGCGTGTATGTGTTAAGAATTTATCCGTTCATTATACGTGGAATCTGGCTAGTTAAAGTTATCCGTACGTTAACACACGTCACAGACTATTACGCATTTGTTAATAAGAATTCCTAGTTAACAGATGTATAAACGCTAGCACGTTGTTATCCGCTGTTTATTAATATGGGGGAATGAGTTTTGCCAGGATGTATTTTTTTGTTGATTGTTAATTTCATTAATTAGAATATTTTCAGCCCAGCTCATTCTGTTAGTGAATCTTTTCATTAATTGGAAAGCTTAAGTCATCAGAGGGATAACCTTTGCTTCATTATAAACAAATGTGTTTGAATATTCCTTAATTCTTGTTTTAAAGTTCCGGTTAATACAGAGAGTGCCTTAAGATTTTTCTTTCCAGAATTTCTAGCTCTTTAGCTACGGTTGGTGAAATTGAGAACCAGCATGGAAAGGCGTAGAGCATAACGGGCCTAATAATCGTTTTATAGAAAAGGAGTTTGGTATTTTTCCTCAAACTGTGATGCCTTAAGTAAGGCGTTAGTATATTAGAGATTTTGATTGCCTTTTCTTTTACATTTCTTGCGTGTGGATTGAATTTAAGTAAGTTGGAGAACTAAATTCCTAAATATTTTATTTTGTTTTTGAATGGAATTTCAATTCCATTTATTTTGAGTACCAGTACCTACGTTCTGTAACTCTCGCATCGATAAAATCAGTCGAGAAACGTTGAAAAATGGAACAAAACTCATACATTTTGTTTCAGTTTTCATCGTTTCTCGACCAGTTTTTTCGATGCGAGAGTTACAGAACGTAGGCACAGGTTCCTGCTTTCTGCCACCACTCTTAAATTGCCTTTACTATAGGAGTTCCTAAAACAAATAGATTCTGATTTTGGTTTGTTTAGTTTTATACCCCATTTACTATAGTAGTTTTGTTAATTTTTCAATGTGTTTTTAAAGGTTTCGAAGAGCATCATGTGGATAATCAGCATGAGCAAGAACTATGGTATCATCAGCAAATAAAATACCTTTTGTTTCTGAAGCGTCAGGATATGTTATCAAGCGGAAAGTCATACATGAATATGTTATATAATCTCGGGCCCAGAACAGATCCTTGTGGGACGCCGCGAGATATTTTTATTAAATTTGATTTTAAAGTCTGAAGCATTATGAAGAAAGTCCTGTCTGAGAGAAAACTTAAAAGCATTTTGAAAATTTCAGGTGGAAAACCTATTTCTAGAATTTTAAATAGAAGTCCTTCTATTGAGACACTATCGAATGCCTTTTCTACATCTAAGCAACAAGCTACCGTGCATTTCTTTTCTCTTAAATTCACTGTGATGTCATTATGTATTTTTATCAAGGCATGAGTTGTTGAAAGAGTTATCAACATGATTGTCCATTTTGTTGCAAATAATTCGTTCTAATATTTTACCAACATTAGAAAGCAAAGATTTTTTGTACAGGGAACAATCTGGCGACTTTCCAATCTAATGGAAAGTACCCATTGTTAAGGCAGTTATTTATTACTATTGTTAGAAATTCTATTGCAGTTTCGGAGATTTTTTTAGAATGAAATTTGAGATATTATCACGGCCTGCTGGAAGTTATTTCTGAAGTAGAGGTGAACATATGTGGAGCTATAGGGGATTGGGCAGAATTATCGTTATCAAAAATGAATATTCTATCTGGCAAAAGAGCTTGTTCTATTTTAGTTTTAATCTGTTCCGAAAATTCGTTATTCTGATTTGGGAGATGGATGCTATACGTTTCTTTAAAGTAGTCTGCAAAAACTTTAACTTTATCCTCTTCTTCAGTTAAGGATACATTATTTATAACCATTTTAGTGCAACTGAATTTTTTAGTTCTACGTATGAGTCCATTTATGTCTTTATAAGCTTGAGGCCCCGGCTTGATGTTTGTAAGTCTTTTTTTTAGCTGTTCGTTTATCCAGATTGCAACTTTTTCTTTTATTATTTGTCTGAGTAGGGAAATTCTGCTAGATAGTTCTTTATAATCGTTAGATAATCTATTGTAGTTATTATGATATATTTTTTTAAGACGTTTTTGCCATTTGTGTTTATGGTCAAAGAGGGTTTTAATGCGTTGTCAGGTAGTAATGCGTATTTTTTTATTGAAGGTGAAATTTTTGTTGAATTTGATTCTATAGCCGAAAAGAGAGCAGTGTTGAAATTTTTAATAGTTAGGTATATTTCAAAATTGGACAATGTAACAGTTGGGGAGGGTTTCACAAAATTTAATTCATTATCTAGTGTATTTTTGAACTTGTTCCAATCGGTTTTTTAAATGATCTGGTTATTGGAGATTGACTTAATGGAATTTCCACATCAGTTAATTTTATATTCAGGTGGATTGGTAAATGGTCAGAAAAGGTTGGTAATGCTTTTATGCTAAAATTTGGATTGATAGAATCAAAAAAGTTGTTTGAAATTAAAAATTGATCCAGGTAAGAGAAAGTTCTTGGATAAGTTGGGCAGCTGGAAGTTACGTTAGTGAAATTGCAGAGAGGGTTTGAGAGCCATTTCTCCAAACCATTACCATTAGTATTTGTGACACTATCTCCCCATAAGGGACTTCTTCCATTAAGATCTCCTCCCAACACACAGCCATTATATGAATCTGCTAGTTGATTAATTTTACTAAGCTCATCCATTTAGAATGAAGAGGCCATACCTGAAGGGATATATATAGAACCCAATAATAGCCCTGTTTTTTAGTGCACTTTTATCTTCGCTTAGAAAAAAGTAGCATGTTAAATACAACAACAATACGGAATTATACCAGTTTGTTGTTGTAATTAACATGCTACTTTTTTCTTAGCGAAGATAAAAATGCACTAAAAAACAGGGCTAATATATGCTTGCGGATACCATTACACAGATATTCTACAGAAATTAGTTTACTTAATATATTTATGTTTTTAATTTCAACAATTTTGTAGGGAATGTTATTTTTAATGGCTATTGCTACACCCTGTTTGTATTAATTTCTAATAAAGACATACGAATCAAGAAAGATTGTATTTCTTGCATTTAGATGGGTTTCTTGTAAGGAAGCTACTGCTACGCACTGATCTCTATAATACACTGGATAGCGTATTCATACAAAAAAGTTGCTTCCAATTGAAGAACTGTTATAAGGTGCGCCGGTACACTTTTTTGTATAACAGTATAAAAGTATAACATGTTTTTTTATTAAAGTGACAGCTGGCAATCAAGGAAGTGAAATTATTTTATTTTGTTTATGGTATCAATCGCTTGTCAAAGCAGAAAAAAAAGCAAGAAAATATTATTTTGCATCATCGAGAGGAAAATAAATTAGAAATTTGTATTCTTAATTGCAATGTGTCTCATTTGAAGGTCGTTCTATAGTTTTGTGTTTTTATTTTAATTAAATCTTCCATTGCAATTAAATTTGTTATTTTTGTTTGAAATATGTATGACTAATGAGTCCACGGAGAAGCCCAGCAATACAAATGATAAAAGAAACTGGTTCCATTCACTGTCCCGTCGAAGAAAATCAGCAACATCCACCACAACATCGACATCACAAAAATAGCAGAGTCGAAATGAAGATGCTGCTGGTGCCTCTGCTTCGACTCCGAAAGCCTCAGCAGCAACCTCAACACTAACATCAGGTCAAGAATCTTCCGTCGAGGATAGCATCAACAATTGGACTAGTTTTGGAAACGATCGCATCAAACGCAAAGATGAACGTAAGAATGTTTTCCAGAGATTCAAGAAACGCATGGGAATTAACTTTTCGATGCGCCAAAAAAATCCCAACCCGACACATCAATATCTTCCAATTCGAATGTCCACGACGTGGTTTTTATAATCATTCAAAGAAATAAATAAAATAACTTTACTAAACAGCGCTATCCCGATCAAGCTGGAAAAACTGAGGCACAACAAAATGAAAACCAAAAATTGTACTTCCATCGTATTGGTGAGCCACAAGGGAAAGACGTTCTAGTTGTTGAATTTCCAGATCAGCCATCATGGAGAATGTGAGTGACCATAACTTTGAAATCGATTAATGTTTTTTCATATCTCTTAATATTTCAAGAGGATCTGAAGTATCGGATTGTAGATAATATGTTCTTTTCATGATTGTGAAATATTGCCGCGATAATATTGTTTACTATGCTGATTTGGAGAAAGCCGGGAGATAAAATCAAAACTAGAGATTCATGCAATCGTTACAAAATTCTAATCAGATTATGATGTATGGTTGAGAAATTTTGTAAAATTAAATCAAAACTTTTTGAATTTTTTTAGTTCATCACAAACACGGGTTCGAGGGTCTACCTCTGCGGACAAACAAAAATGCACCCAACTATCGAGTTATTTCAATCGATTTGGAAAACCCAGCTGAGGAAAATTGGATAACATTGATACCGGTAATTTAAAAAGGGTTAAAATTATTAATTAAGCATGTTGAAATCTAGATTTTTTGCTTGTTTAGGAACATGAAAAAGTTGTGTTAGATAGAGTTATGTGTGTTGATGGAAATAAACTTTTATTGGAGTTCATTCGTGATGTAAAGGTTTGTGATCATGTCATCTTCTGTTTTTTAACTTTTATAAATGTTTTTAATTTCCTTTTCTAATAATTTACAGTGTCCTTCAAGCGCATTCTCTTAAAACAGGTGAGCTGATACGTACATTCAATATTGACATATGTAGGTACAATTGGAAGTATTTCTGGCGAAACAAAATACTCTGAAATATTCTACAGTTTTACATCATTTCTTACACCTGGGAAAATTTATTAATATGATTTTGCAAAGCCCAATGAAGAACCAACGCTATTCCGTGAAATAACTTTAAATATTGAAGGCTTCAATAGCAATGACTACAAAGTTGAACAAGTATTCTATCCCAGTAAAGATGGGACACAAATTCCAATGTTTATAATTCGGAAAAATAGAAATACAGTCACACCACGCCCGTGCCTTCTCTATGGATATGGAGGATTCAATATTAGTATACATCCTTCATTTGGTATTGTTGGTTTGATGTTCATTGATACATTCGATGGAGTGCTGGCTTATCCCAATATTCGAGGTGGCGGAGAGTATGGAGAGAAATGGCACAATAGTCGTTTGTTAAATAAATAAAATGTATTTGTAAATAAAATGTATTTGACGAAAATAGTTTTTTGAGACAATTTTTTGAAATCTTTGCTCGAATTGGAAATGGTTTTTGAAATAACTTAGAAGACCTTAATTAAGACTAAGAACCGTTTCAATAATCAAAATCCAGCAAGTAGTTTTGAAATGGCAACGTTTTGTATCCAGCACTTGCAAGAATTTCATATAAATTTCTTGCAAGTGTTAGATACAAACAGTTGTCATTTCAAAACTACTAGCTGGATTTTGATGGTTGAAGCAGTTTTTAGCCTTAATTTATGCCTTCTAAGTTATATTAAAAACCAATTCCAATTTAAGCAATAATTTCGAAAAATTTGCCCATAGAAATATAGTATCATCATATTCTTGAAACTCGAAAAAAGACGAAAATACTTTTTTAAGACAATTTTTTGAAATCTTTGCTTGAAATGGAAATGGTTTTTGAAATAACTTAGAAGACCTTAATTAAAACTAAGAACCGTTTCAATAATCAAAATCCAGCAAGTAGTTTTGAAATAGCAACGTTTTGTATCCAGCACTTGCAAGAATTTCATATAAATTTCTTGCAAGTGTTAAATACAAAGCGTTGTCATTTCTAAACTACTTGGTGGATTTTGATGATTGAAGCGGTTTTTAGCCTTAATTAAGGTCTTCTAAGTTATTTCAAAAACCATTTCCAATTCGATCAAAGATTTCAAAAAATTGTCTCAAAAAACTATTTTCGTCTTTTTTCGAATTTCAAGAATATGATGATACTAGTTCTATGGAAAAAATTGGAAATATGTTTTGAAATAACTTAGAAGGCTTAAATTAAGGCTAAAAACCGCTTCAATCATCAAAATCCACCAAGTAGTTTAGAAATGACAACGCTTTGTATTTAACACTTGCAAGAAATTTATATGAAATTCTTGCAAGTGCTGGATACAAAACCTTGCCATTTCAAAACTACTTGCTGGATTTTGATTATTGAAACGGTTCTTAGTTTTAATTAAGGTCTTCTAAGTTATTTCAAAAACCATTTCCAATTCAAGCAAAGATTTCAAAAAATTGTCTTAAAAAAGTATTTTCGTCTTTTTTCGAATTTCAAGAATATGATGATACTATATTTCTATGGGCAAATTTTTCGAAATTATTGCTTAAATTGGAATTGGTTTTTAATATAACTTAGAAGGCATAAATTAAGGCTAAAAACCGCTTCAACCATCAAAATCCAGCTAGTAGTTTTGAAATGACAACTGTTTGTATCTAACACTTGCAAGAAATTTATATGAAATTCTTGCAACGTTGGCCAAATGTGATGAACTTCTTTGATTGTTGTTTTATCTGGCTTCAGAATGATATTTGTTCGTTCGGTGTTTTACGTGCGAGGCTCTGATGATCAAAATAAATTGACTGAAGTTGTGTAGGACGAATTAGTTTTCAATTAATCATCGTAAAGATTGAACAACATCATTTGAGGTTCGGTTGCCTTCAAAATAAGATCACCATCAAACTTCTCTACACACCTGGAAAAGGCAACTATAATTCGAACATTTGATTACAATGTTGGGGAAATACAACAAATGAACTTACAATGGATCCAACATTCCCTTCCTAGTTACAATAATCTGTTTCGGTTGTTCCTCTACCTCTGCCGGCAATGATCGAATCAACGCTGCTTCTTCTTCAGCAATTTTGCACTTGGCCAGCTACTCCAAACGTTTCTGTCCAGCCCACACCTACATATGTGTGAATGATCTTCAAGAAAAGCTGACCAGCCTGCGGATTGAAAATGAAAATCGCTTCATTGATTGGCTTTGTTGTCAAATGGCCCTCTTATGTCTCGATACACATTTGTGTCGTGGGCAAACCAAATGATTTGATTAGAGAACAATTCTCCGTAATTCTGTGACGAGAGATAAGGTTCTGTAGACTCGTAACTGTACAATGGTAATGCCTTCCTTTCCTGATGCGCTCCTTCAACACAAAAAACGCTGGATTTGCCTTCATTATACTAGCTAGCAATTGCCTGTTGAATGAGCGTCTTACATCCAGGGAACCAGGTTCCATAGGCTGAATGCAAATTCTACGCCAAATCAGTGGCAATCACCAGTAGGTGAAAGATAGACAGGATATTTATTTTTATAATATATTATTAATTTTTTAAAGACGCACTAAATAAAAATATCACCAAATGGGTTTTGAAAAAAAATCGAAATGTCAAAACAAAACAAACCCACCGCCTTAAATTGTTGTTGCAATTCACATCTATTCATCGACACGAGTGAAATTACAAAAACAACAATGTAAACAAATGGGTTTTGCGGGGTGAAACGTACGAAAGTTTCCCATCTTTATTTGTTTATCTATCCTCGCGTTCGGCAGGCTAAACGATAGGCTATCCATAATCCAAAAAATTTTCAGATACCGTGAGTTGTTTTTGCATTAGCTGACATCAGCTGTTTTTTTACAAGGGATTACAACAACACAAACAAATCCGGATCGCCTAAGATACGCAGCCGAACGCGCCCTATGATAAAAACTTACGTCTCCTTACATTTTTTTTTGCTTTCAATAGACGTCAAAAGGTGCGCTGGTACACCTAATGTCATCTTCAATTGGAATCAGAAAAACTGTTATACTCTGTAGGGAATACACTATCCAGTGTATTATAGAGATCAGTGCTGCTACGTTACTTAAAAGAATCGATAAACAATCGATTCTCCTACTATGCTCTATTAGGGACCCAACGTTGTGACTTATAATTTGGATAGCCATTACTTCGAATTTGTAATGGGAACTTCATTGAGAAGTTCTAGATAGGCCAGTCTTTTTTCTTCCACCGAGCCAAAACTATTAAAATTATTATTATTAATAAAATTACCGATTTTTGACATGAGATCTGCCGCACTTGTTCCAAATAACTCTTTAGGGAGTTCAAAAAACTCTTGTATTACGTTTTGGCCACCTGTGTCTGGGGTTTTACTTGCTTGAGTATGAGCAACCGAAGAATTGGTTTTGAAGTGATCTGCAAATGAAGTTCTTGTATTAACAAGACTTGAGTTTTTGGCCTTTTGTTGAACAAAACTTCTCGTTTGTTCTTTTTTTTTCATTGCACTTTTGATCAAAGCCCTCCGGCTGCTCATATACTCCTCGTAAAGAGGGCAACCTCTAAAATTTGCAGGATGTTAATACTTCTTGCAATTAAAACAGCAGTTTTCACTAGCTTACATACTCCAGGCTTATGGTCACCTTCACATTTTACACAGTTGTACTTTCGAGCACAGTTTTTTGCAAGGTGACCAAAAGCCTGGCATCTCCTACACTGCATCACGCCCTTATTTCCCCTTGGCCTCTCCCAGGTAATCTTGGAATAACAAATATATTTTATTCCCATTATTTCCTTAGCTTGTTTATTTGGCAAGAATTTCACCAGAAACAGATTATACTCAATTTGTTCTTCTTTCGAACGAATAGTTTCGAATCTAGAAACACTTTCAATCACATTAGGAGCTAAATTTTCTAGCTCGTCTTTTATTTCATCTTCTTTATAATGGAAGTTTAACCCCTTTAATATTCAATTCATTCTCTTCAACTCTTTAGGAGTATATGAGTGAGCCTCAACATCCTTCGTTTCCCTAAGCTTCTCCATAAGTTTGGAATGTGCCCTTACATCGTTTACAAATAGTTTGCTCTTGAAGCGATTAACATTAATTACTTTGACCTGTAGGTCAGGTAAAGATAATTTTAGATCATCAACTAGTTTTTTAATATTTGCTTTATATATAATAATTGGAGGGCAAAAATTATTATTACGTTTACATAGCTTTTCCAAAACCTATACATATTTTCTTAAGCGTGGACAAAAAATCCATACGAAATATCTTTGGCGCACACGAGGCACGAGTTGATAAAATTCCGGTTTCAAAATTCAGCTCTTTAATTTTTTTTTTATTCTGTAATTCAAAACTATAAATAATAAAATCCTGTTTATTCATTTTTTTCGCATGTGTCTTTAAGAAATCTACTTTTTCCATTTCTTTCTGTGAAAATTCAGCTTTCAATTTTTTTTTTATTCTGTAATTCAAAACTATAAATAATAAAATCCTGTTTATTCATTTGTTTTGCAAATAATTCATATTTATAAACGAGAATAAATAATTTTCCAACTCGGTTAACAAATAAAATTATTTCATATTTTAATTTTAAGACGCGAGACACAGGTAATTGGAAAAGGAAGAAACAAGAACACACTTTTTACATTTTCCAAACCTTCTTTTTATTTTTGTCAGAATAATGTAAACAGAATTTGTAAAATCAAGATTTTGAGAAGCGACCCCAACACTTTAAAATCTATAGCATTTATTAGCTGTGTTTTTTTGCATGTCCAAATAAAATTGTGTGAAAAAAACGACAACAAAGCAAAACAATTTACATGTTAAATACAACAACAACTATGTCCATATAGAGTTAGCTAAGTCCAGATAATTAACTGGAGCTAACTTTTGTCCCGATAAAACGGTATTGCCAGACTACCATTGTCGTTGTATTATCGATAATTTGTATAGAAATGTCAAATGTTTGTTGGTAAGGTAAGGCAAATGTTGAAATGTCCCGATGTCGTTTTTTTCGCCAAACTCCATATGGACATACAAAAAAACGCAGCTATTATTAGTTAGCATTTGTGGGACCAGCAGAACTTAATTGCAACAAAAGCCCAAAATAAAAAAAAAAACTCTTTTGATTAATATCAACTGATTTGGGTATTTTTTTGTTGGTATGATGAATTTTTTTTTTGAGACTTTGTGCTTTCTATTATTGCCCGGTTTAGCGTTCTTATTCGAAAGTACATTCAAGCTCGGAGAAATAATGTTTTATTTTGTTACCTACCACAATATACTCGGCCAAATCTAAAAGATTTTTGAGGTAGTTGTTGCATATAACTAAATCTTCACCATTAAAAAACATTAATATATCGTCAAATGCATTCAATAAATCAACTCTGGAGATGGCTTCATCAGACCACCTTCTCTAACGTGGCTCACACACGGAAAGACGTCTTTTTCATTGGTATGTAACTGGTAACTTGTGGCAAATATAACCAGCCAGAATTTCAAGCCCATCATACGCCAAGCTTTTCAGCTCCTCCTGCTCCTGGCATGTTTCTTCCTCATCGGGCTCCCACGCAATGCTCTTTAAAATGATGCCTTAAAAGTAGAAGGATATTGTTTAGCTTTCGGTCAAAAAGAAAATATTTCTTACCAGTTATGGGTGCCACCAAATCCGAAGAGTCATCTCTACATTCTTGATTTGTTCTTAGCAAGTTGATCGTTTTCTAATTTTGTCTGAAAAACAAATTAATAAGGAGCTCAATAAACAACTTCCTTGGACGTACATTCGTGTTAGGTGCTCTTTGTAGATCTTCACAGTTCTGACAAGAACGGATTTGTGTATCGTCTTCGATACTATCATATAAAATGCAAGGAGGAACTTCCTCTGCTTCCTGTAACAAAGCATCTATAGCACTTTTATCTTCTCTTGCCTTGACTCTGTTTTTTCTGTTACTCTGAGTGGAAGGCACTTTCACGTTTTTCGTAATGTAAATAGAGGGAATAGAACCAGGTTTGAGTAAGAGCCGTCACAAAACCTAAAATAAATACAAAACGTTTACAAAAATAAACCCAACTTTTTAGTAGGCTAGCATCTTTTGGAAACGTGAGGAACGAAACATTTTCTTTATCATGTTTGTCATTTTTATTACTGTCCATTTTGGATTCGCAAACGTAGTAAACAACGTATGAACAAAATAAAATAATGAAACTAATAAGTAAATTAAGAAGACTTTCCTATATAAAACGAAATAAAACATGCAATGATCTTCAACCCTCGACTTACAAAACTAAACTAGAAGAAAATAAGGGGAAATTAAATAAAATCACTATAGTCACAAAGAATTTATGTATGGGCATGCAACACTTAATTTTTTAAGGATCCAGGAAGTACCGACAAAGTAGGTTTATTTTCTAAAGCAGTTTGATTTCCCAGCTTGGGGGTGTCTTGTGAAGAGAGAGTTGTTCTCATTTTCGGACTTCGAAAAAGAGCTTTGAGTGGTTGGTGAATAGCACAAGTATTATTTGAGTTAAGAGCCTCATAAACTTAAAAGCCGTTTATGAGTACTTGATGAATACCGCCCTAAATCTGGCTGTTTCAATGTGTTTGAAACTTGGCAAGGAACACAGCTTTTATGTGTGCTTATAAAAATGCAAGTCGTTGTTGCAATTGATAAACAACGAAGCCAGTATAGGGTTTTTTACTGACTATGTAGTGTCTTCAGTAGCGCGGTGTGTAGTGCATCGGCTTCTGAATCGCTTGGTTTATGGTTTGCTCCCAACTGACGGCAAAAATCAAATTTAAACACAGTCGTGGTGAAACAAAAATTCAAATTCGAAATTTGTGGATCACAAGAACAAGTTTGTGATTATAAATTGAAACTGGTGCAATAGACCACTGAAGTCGTGGATTGCGAATAATAAGCGTTTAAAAATTCTCAGAAAACAGTTTGTTGATCGCATAGAAAATATAAAATGCAAAATTCTATAATTTAAACAAATTTATCGCCATTCTTTCTTTTTAAAATTGTAGATAGCATCGTTTATTCACTTTGTCAAAAAATTAAAGCAAAGAATTATTTGATATTTGCGTTTGAAATTGCCTGAACAAATTTATTCACACTCGCAGGTCGTAGGTAATGTTTTTAATATGTGTTTCAATCAATTATATGTTATTTTTAATTTATTTTTTAGAAAATACAAACACAAATTTGAAAATGCATACCTACAGGAAAAAAATTAACAGCCCTATTCTGGCAAACCTCACTGAAAACTCACAAGTCACAACAACCTCACAAAGTGAGGTTGATTAGATTTTGTGAGGTTTTCGTATTCTGGCAGCAACCTCAGAGCTTGTGATCCTCACAAAAACTATCGAAACTGTGATCTCCTTCGGAGGAGGTCACAAATAAAAAGTAATACTGGGATTTCGAATATTACGACATTTACATGTTTGTTTGTGTTTTTTCTTAACTGCTTCCTCCGTAAATAGTGTAATAACTTTCCATATTTGAACTATAACGACTCCGAAATGCAAACAAACGGACACAATAAAGCTTATGCTATGTTCCCACCAAAATGAAATCCGAGATTTCGGTTGAAAACTTTTGATATTTCAGGTTGATGGAACGAGATTTCATAGAAATTTCAACGAAATCTCAATGAAAGCTCTAGATTTTAACGAAATCTTAATGAAATCCCGCTCCACCAAGTCGAGAACTCCAAATTTTTCAGCTGAAATCTTAGATTTCGTTTAGGTGGGAACATAGTATTACGATCGCAGTGCAAACATACCCTTATTAGCTATAATTATAGCAACTCTCAAACGAAGGAAGCGCCATCTGCCAGATTATAGCAGATTTACCAGCTGTCAAATAAAATCTTTTGGAAGGGAAATTATTGGGAAATTTCCCCTATGGAAAGCTCTGGAAGCAGAGACCAGAACGTTCTCCTTATTTCCAGAGTTTGGAAAACAAGTATAAAAGGCACATGTTTGAACGGCAGCGAGAGCGACACAGTTTGTTTTTAATCGTGAATGAAAATGAATAAAGTTGGTTGTAATAAAAGTGAAAAGTAAAGTTTGTGAATTAATTCAGTGGTGAATAATAAATCGTTTTGTTTGTAGTAAGAAAAGTAAAGTGTTTTATTTTGTGAAATAAATAAGTGGACGTTTTAAATAAAGTAAATAAGTTTTATTAACGAACCTGAGAAAATATTACAATAGAAGAAATTAATGAAAAATAAACACTCTTTATTAAATTTATTAAAAACAAAATCAAACAAATCATGTTTCTTTTGACGTAATAAATATGTAGATGCGTTCAACATAAATCCAGAACATTTTGAAAGTTCACTCGTCTATCTTTTTATCATTGACCTATTATATATGGACTGCCAGGAGCCAACTTCACGACGGTTCATTTTCAACCACTAAGAGCCACCAGCGCTGGTTTGAGCAAAACAGAAAAATGGTGTTAGCTTTTGACAATTTGCTTTGACGGTTGTGTTGTCATTTTTTGTTAATATTTTTAGAAAACCCGAATAGAAAAATACATTTTTGCTAAAATTGTTTAAAATAAATAAAAAGTATAGAAAGTTAGTTAATTCCATTTGCTGTTCACGGTGGTAAGGAAAGTCCGTCGTTAGACTTAAGGCATAACTACATCCAATTCACTTTTGTACAAAAGTGAAAAAATGTTTCGTCTTTTTTCAATAAACAATGGATCCTCATTCCTCATTGGAGCTATGTGACAAGACTTCTTGAATCTGTTGAGCACTGCTTTTGAATAGTTGCCGATTGTTGGCAGGAAACTCCAAGGGCACAAAATCATCAAACTACTTTTTCGCTAAGAAAATTGTTGAAACCAGTGTTTGTTTGTTTATTAATTAAATATGTTTTTACTTAATTATAAAATTAATCAAGGATTTAAAACATTGAGCGGATGATTTTTAATATATAAGATATAATTTTCAGTTTTCATGATTTTATTCTTGGGCGCTTGAATTAAAAAAGAAAATATGACACACAAACTTCAGACGTCAAAATATAGATTTAAATGAGCACAGATGGGTCTGTTTTTTTACAAGTAATAATAAAAGATGGCCTTAGTTTCTTTGTCAAAAAAAAGCTTGTTTAGGTCAAGTGGCAAGAGATGGCATTGAGTATAGTACTTTCGTTTGCCACTTTGCTCCAAGAAGCAGTTATTTCGCAAAGAAGATGTGAGCTCCTATTTATACAGCTTTTGTATGGAAATGAAACCCGACTAGCAGTCCATATAAATAGTATGTCAAACGAATCGAAGCAATACAACGTAGATTCCTCCGTTTTGCTCTTAGGGGACTCCCATGGGTTGACAACTACAACTTGCCCCCATATCAAGATCGGTTGCGGCTCATTAACCTACAATCTCTGGAAAAACGTCGTGAAGTGGCTGACATAATTTTTGTGCATCAAATTTTATCTGGTGTTGCGAGGCAATAGGAGGGGTAGGAAAGGTTGGTAGGTAGGTAGGGTAGGAAAAAGGAAAGGTCAGAAAAATAGGTAAGGGAGAGTTTGGAATGGGGAAAAGATTGTCAAGTTCCGAGGACGGGGCCTGCTTGCGGTGCGCGGCATTAGCTCGCCGGAATGGGGGGGATCTTGCCCTCAAAACTTGACCTCACCTGCAAACAAAACATAAATCAGGCCAGAAGGGAAAAACATACAAAAAAGACCACGGACGGACAATCACCACTTCGAGGGCACTGCTGGTGTTGATGCAGTGAAGCCTACCCACCCGACCAAAAAATCCATGGGCGATTCTCGGATTTCCCCAAAAAGGTTGATGACCAGCTTCCGGTCATACCGTCTTCACCAAAAGCGTTCGGCCACCATCGGCACCCCTGAAAGTTCGATATCGAAAACGTCCGATTTCTCCAATGGAAACCAAATCAAACACTCCGATTTCACCGAAAAGTGACGTTTAGTGAAGTTTTATTTAACTACATAATCCTAGGTGTAAGCGCAATATTTAACAACATCAAATATATAATAAATTTAATATTTGTAACTTTAAAACAAAATTATATAAAAAAAAAAAAATAAAAAAAAACAATTATTCGAAAATTGATTTACCAGTCTGAAGACAAAATAACAAAAAAAAACAACGTGATGAGGATTCGTTTCCCAACAGGACGATCATAATCCTACAAAAAAAAATACCCTTTATGGTAAGTAACCCGTGACTTACAGAACCACTAATGAAAATCCTTACCTCGAGAGAGCTCTATAAAGGTAGATAAAAGTGCAAAAAAGCACAATAAACTAACAAATATCAAAAGGAAATGAGAGGCCCTGGAAACAAAACTTATCATATCACTTACAAATGTATTGATTAACGAATTTACTTAAAACTGATGATAGAGATAAATAAAACAAACAACTTGCGAAAACTTCAACGCCATGAACAAATATAAAATCTTAAGTTAAACAGCCAAAAAAAGAACTGACAGGTAAATATATGCAGGAGGTCCTTTCCAAAATTAGGTACCTATATATCCTGTAGTAGGTACTTTTCGATCTAATTTTACGGTGATAAAAATTAATGAAAGCACTTACTATCTTAATATTTTATGTACTAAAAATGGTACTATTTTCTTGTGCTTCCTTAGACTCACTGCGCGGCAACATCGAACGTGTTCACCCATATGTTGGATTTGTTCACAAAAGGAATATCCATTATGAAGGTTTGATTTTTTTTTTCTTAACAGCCGTCAACGCTCCAAGAAACACAAAAAAACTTTTCCCCGGTACTGCGGTTTTCGGGGTCAGAAAGGCATCAAAAAACATTCCTTTTTTTTTGTTTTGGGATTTCAGTGAGACCGTTCACCAACCAGAATCGAATTCAGTGGACAGCTCGGTTCCCGTAGACAGACGTTGTTGATCTCCCAATAAATTTTCGTGGCGGCCCCAGTGCTCCGCTGACCGACTGGGACCGCCTTATGATCAAAATTTCAGTTTAACAACCTACATAAAAATTACCACTTTTAGGCCCTATTTTGTTCAATAACATTTCAAATAAACTCACCCCATATTCTATTTTATAAACGACTTATTTTGTGCAACCACTCTGGGTTTTCCGACACGTGCAATCGTGCATGCAATACAACATCTAAAAAAAATCTTTTTTCATTATTATGAACCGACTTTTAAGCTAACTCGGAAAGCAGTCATTACAATAATTAAAGGACAAAAATCACCATGCACCTTTTTTTTTTTTTTAAAGAATTCACTTATTTTATTTTATATTGCCGGTGTTGGAATTAAAAACATAGTAATCGGCCTCTTGGGCCACAGTCGTTCAAACAACACTCTTTCGAATGCGGGAGATTGGACATTGGAGCAATTGAACACGGTACTTTTGTCTTCTTTATTTCTCCTCCCACACTATTTGCATCACCCGATCCTGTGTCCGCTATCTATTTTTTTTTTCCTTCCGAAATTTGAACGTAATGGTGAATGTAATTCCCCTTCTTTTCGTTCTACAGCTCCGAATTTGCTTTCTCCTGTTCCATCACTGATAGACCAAGAAAAGATGCTCATTAGTAACATCCAATTCGCTATCTTGGTATTTTTGTGACGTCACAATTATCCGACTATCAAAACGATTAGCCTACTATTAAATATCACAGTCATTAATCTATCCATATCTTTAATATGTGGACTTCGATCCAGCAATTGATTCGACCCCCGGTTACATGAGGTAACCTCTAGCTTACATTGGGTTGGACCTGAAAAGTTGAAACATGGTCGAAGTATTCTTATGTTTCCTCTTTCTTCTATCTTTCTCATATTCATAACAAACAACCTTCAATAAAATGAAATTTTTAATATATATTTAAGATTATTTTCCTTCTTATTATATTTCAGCAGTTCAGAGAGATGAAGGCAAAACCCCCGGCCAAATTGCTACGTATAATAATAATTGAAACAGAGTGGTAGGATTTATGTTTAATTTGTTTTTCTCATTTTCCTAGACCTCGCCGGTAAGCAGAAATATCGGACAGGCGTTCACAACACTGGTGCTACTGATTCTTCTGCCCTTCTTGAGGTAATGAGTATTAACGTCAACTTACATTCTCTAAGATCAGTACCCCAATTCCATCAAGCCCCTCACAGAACTGATTATGGTAGAAATGAACCAGTAACTAGAATGTTGAGGGAAGTGAATTCAAATTCTAATATTTTCGACTATAATCATAGCAAGATCACACAAAAAAAACTTCTTTATGGTTCCTCATTTAACTAGTTTGAATAATACAGTAAAGTAATGTTTGCCTTCATTATAACCTTAACTGAGAGAAACTGAAACTACTAACTCTACTAACCTGACAAATGCTTTTAGCATGCTTTTCAATTTTAATTTGCAATTTTAAATTTTAAATTTTAGATTTTACTTTTACGTATAATTTAACTTTTTTGACTTTTCAACTAGCGATCTGCTTTTGCTAGATCCTTTTTTTACTATTATTTTTTTTTTAATTTTTTCTATTTTTTACTTTTAAAATTAACTGCTTGTATTAAGCAGACCCAACCTCTTATCTCTCAGTAATAATATCCTGCACATCGCTTTAAAAGGAAGTTGTTGTGCTATGCTGGCAACAACATAGCATAATAACTATCTTTATTTTAACATAATTTAATTTTTAATACATAAATAAGTGCCGATACGACTTGCAATCGAATTTGCGTCGTACTCGGTGTAAATGGACCCCAGCGCGTGCGGTATCTGGGGGGGATAGAAGCGTGGGATTATTTATTTATTTATTCAATGATGTTCATAGTCAAAGCATAGCTCATGCCCAGTGGAGCCGGCATGTAAAGCAATTGCTAAGTTCGAATTTTCGAACTAACTTAAGCAAGGTAAATTTTTATTAATACTAATATAAAGCAATTGCTAAATGCTTTTACTTTGCTACGGAGTTTACTTCGAGCAATTGCTCTGTTTTATTAAAACGACACATTACCTAAGATCTTGGACTGCAAATAAATTAGTTTTAAATGGATTTCCATTTACACACAAGACCCAACTTAAAGATTTTTTTTTATTTTCGCAGGAGATATACAATTTCAAATTTGTATTTGTATCGTCGCAAAAGAAATTAATAATAACAGATAATTGATAGAAAATACAAACTTAAAACATTAACTAAGATTTTGGACTGCGAATAAATTTGTTTAGGCAATTCAAAACGCAAATATCAACTTATTCTGGCTTAATTTTTTCGACAAAGTAAATAAACGATGCTATCAACAATTTCAAAAATAAAACATGACCCCCATCAGGACGCATTTAACAAAGCAGATAATGACAAAATTCGCTCAAATTTAAACGTTTTATGCCGGATTTACACGAATGGAAAGCTGCCAGTATAATGATAAAAAGAATGAATCTGTCCATTCTTTTGTTGTTGCTTTATTATACTGGCAGTTTTCCAATCGTGTAAATCCGGCGTTAAGCACCATAAACCAGTAAATGGGTTTATTACCTTTTGAAAGAATAAAGTCAGAATTCACGACCATTTGCAATTTTAGTTTGCTATACGGCTCATGTGCAAGGCACTAAAAGGGTGGATTTCAGGAGAAATAACAATAACAATAGTCGCATTTTATTATCCTCATGATCTGATCCGGATCAGATCATGATAAATAAAACATACAGGATCTTATTTATATACCTGTCTCTTTTTGCCATATGTTTGTTTATTTGTCATGCATCTGTTGCCTCTTTTCTTGACACTATTGAGACACATTCACAATAGTCATTTTTGGATCATTGAAATAGATCCAGATAAAAAGCAGGATCTCATGTTGTTTTTGTAATCACGTGTTAGAAATTGATCCGGATCAGATCATGTGGATAATAAAATGCCGCTAATGATGATGAAATTATTTGTGGTTTTAATTTAACCAGTTAATATTTCTTGAGCGCTCAGTAATTTTTTCCCGTTCTTTGACAGAGCCGGAGAGTAAAATCTAAACAGGATTCCTCAAATAGAAGTCAAAACAACTCTCTTTTTCTTTTCTTCTTTTGTAATTAACTGCGACAAAACACGAAATATAATTGAGCAAGCGAATTCAAAAAATTTCAGTCTCAGTTTTTAAGGGGAAAAGTGAGGAATTTTTGTGAGGAATCGTATTTATATTTTTGAGTCCTCTGAGCCCTTTGAGGTCTCAGAAATATAAACTGGCTAATTGTTTTGAATTTGAATTCTTTTTTTCGTAAAACCAAAAAGTATTTGATTGGTAGTAGATTTGTTTTACGAAAAAAAAAAGTAATAGGCAACACGCTGGTCTTAATATGGCATTCTACCTCTGAATGCTAAATGAAAGGGACAGAAATAAAATATAAAGAGGACAGGGACACAAATCTGACTGGAAAGATCGTATCCAAAGAAGAAGAAGTAAAGGAACTGGCATATCGTGGAAACAGTGAAGCATTTTTCAAAATAGTGTGAGTTACACAAACACAAATGCATTGCCCCAGGGTCGCAGTGCAGTTACACGGCTGAAGGCTGGGGCGCCCAAAGGAAGCCAGATTTTAAAAAAAGAAAAAAATAATTATGATGCTTCCGTCATTTTGATGAGCTGTAGAAAAGTGTAGAGATTTTAAATCATAAAAATAGTGAAAAAGCCTATTGAACTGCATAAAAAAGTGAAATGAAAGTTAATATAGTGATTACTTTGAAAAACTTTATTGATAAGAAATATATAAAAAAAACATGTGGTGATGCATTAAATCATATAAAAACGCCTAAAATACGGTGCACAAATTTTTCTTTTCACAGGTCAGTTTTCTCTCATATTCTTCTTAATAAAGTGATGTTTTTTTTTATAGTAGTGTACTTTTAAACCGAAATAAACACTTCGTGACGAGGATACAAATCCAACAAGATAAATAGAATTCTGCTGTTACCCTTTTAAAAATATTTTATTTGAAGCGTTAAAAAATAACTCTGCACTACGAGCGCTAAACGGATTTGAGCGCCTTGCCACCACCAACAAAAATTAGATCGACCCTGTGAGAGAGTTTCTCATTTGACAGATGAGTCTCAACGAAATCACTGGATTAAAGTATATTTTTGTTTTCAACAAATTGGTTATTTTTATAGAAAATTGCGATAAAATCTTAATTTTAAAGTATTCTAAGATAATTTATTTACCTAAATAACATCACTTCACGTTACTTTATAGGAAAATATCAGAAAAACTAACTTGTAAAAAAAAATGTTTGTTTACTCCTTAGTATAGGCGTTTTTAGAGGATTTAACGTTGCCATCACATGCTGTTTTATATTTTTTAAATAAATTATTGATAGTATTCACTATTCTAACTTTTATTTCACTTTTTTATTTAGTCAAAATAAACTTTTTCACTTGTTTAACAAATTGAAATTTCAAAACACTTCCTTTTACTTCTTCTTCATTGATCGTATCATATCGTTTCATATAAACATTTCACCCGATTTTGGGAAAAATCGTACTGGAAAAATCGGGTGGTGTAAAGGCCTGGTCAAACAGAGCGCGGTCCGACGAGCTTTGTAAAAATTTACAAAGAAAATTTGACCGTCGCGTTCTTACTTTCCCAGTAAAGTATTGACCGTTCCGTCAGACCGCGCTCTGTTTGACCAAGCCTTAAATGCCGACTAACCATTTCACCCGATTTTGGGAAAAATCGGGTGCTGTAAATGCCGACTTTCTTGTATTGAACGTACCCACAGTGCACATATTGTCCACAGTACACATATCTAAGGTATTATCTTGCGCATGTGGTCCGAAATGAGAACTGTCAAAGAAATTCAAGATGGCAGCCTTACGTGACCTCTTCCACTGTATTACAACAACAACGAAGAAAACAAACACAAAAAGATAATTTAAATAACACTAAAAAAATGTTAATAAACACTAAAAAGCTTGAAATAATTGTATTTGTATTTAAATAAGTAACAAATGAACACATAACACACAACAAATTTTGATGTTTAACTAGTCGGGGTCACGTAGAGTCGCCATTTTTCACTGATTTTGATGGATGCGCAGAACTGAACAAAAATGAAAACGCTAATGATATTACCTTCAATATGTGTACTGTGCATATTGTCGGCATTTAAAGTACCTCTACACTATCCCACAAAGTATTAACACATGTCAGAATAAAGTGGGAAGAAATTTCATACGACTGCCAAATTTGTGTGATGTAACTGACTTTCATATTTTCCTTCCACACTTTCATCAAAAATCAGTTTCACCATAACCTCAAACGCCTAAGTGGGATAGAAAGTGTGATGGTTTTAGAACCGATCTTCATGTATTAACACATGTCAAATCGTGTCGGATGCGCTGTCAAGTTGTGTGTGATGAAATTTCATATTTTGTTTCCACACTATTATACATGATTTCTTCACACTTTTTGACATGTGTTAATACTCAGTGGGATAGTGTGGAATGGCTATTACACCACCCGATTTTTCCAGTACGATTTTTCCCAAAATCGGGTGAAATGTTTACATGAAACGATCTTTCCAGTCAGATTTGTGTCCCTGTCCTCTTCATACTCTATTGTTGTCCCTTTCTTTTTGCATTCAGAGGTAGATGGCATATTATGACCAGCGTTGCCTATTACTCTTACTGCCAATCAAAAACTTTTTGGTTTTACGAAAAAATTGAAATTCAAAAAAATTAACAAATAATTTCATTGTCATTGTTATTGTTATTTCTACTGAAACCCACCCAGTGAACTGAAAAATGCAAATGGTCGTGAATTCTGACATTATTCTTTCAAATGAGTAATATGCTTGATCGTCGAACGACGTGATTTTCATAAAAATAAACCAGTAAATGGCTGCTAAAAATGGTTTAATTGAGCGAATGTTGTCATTATTTGCTTTGTGAAATGCGTCCTCATGCTGGGAGCTGCCAATAATTAATAAGCGTTTGACGGTTCTAAGAAAATAGCTTATTGGTCGCGTAGAAAATATAAAATGCATAATTTTACAATTTAAGCAAATTTAAGGTCATGTTTTCTTTTTAAAATTGTTGATAGCATCGTTAATTTTACTTTGTCGACAAATTTGAGCCAGAATTCGTTGATATTTGCGTTTGGAATTGCCTAGCAAATTTTTTCTCAGTCGCAGATGTTAGGTAATGTTTTTAGATTGTATTTTCAATCAATTATCGATAATTATTAATTTCTTTTTCGAAAATACAAATACAAATTTGAAAATGCATAAATCTGCTGCGAAAAAAAATAAATCTACTTACTGCATTTTGTTTTTGGATCAACTTCGGAAAATTTTCTGATTAGTGGCAACGCTGGTCAGCACTGAACACACAAGACTTTGGAAAAAGTATAAAAGAGAACGCAAACATACGGGAAAAATCGTGTGAGCTTGCCAGGAACGGACGATTTGGTCCTTACCCCTCACTTTCTACTCCCTTCACCCATGAACAAAAGATCGTGTGAGGAAAAATCGGGTGGTGTAAATGCCGACTTAATAGCCTTTTCACACCGAACCCAAAACGCACTTTTCGTGAAAATATCGGTTTTGGAGAAAAACCTAATCGAAAACACAAGTTTTCTCATACATTTTTTGTAGCTTCAGGTTTTCGTAAAACGCACGTGTTATATAAAACCAGTTGAAAACATGTTGGAATTCAGAGATAAGCAAAACAAACAAACCTTTTAATAAGTTCAGCGTCTATTGAAGTGTTAAAAAAGAAACTGATGGGATCTATGGATGGGATGCTTTCAAAAGAAATTGAAAACAGCTGACGAAATTGTGTCATATCAAATATAAAATTCGAATCTCAAAATAAGTTAATTTATTTAAAATTGATAGATAATTGTTTGTGGCAAGTCAAATTGTTTATATGTATCCTCTTTATATAATAAATCACCATTTTTATTTAAAAAATGGAAGAAAATAAAAAAAATTGTTTATGGTTTGTGTAAAAAAAACTGGAATGTCAAACGAAAACGTGCAATGTACAGTGTGAATGGTTTTCGAGTTTTTGAAAAGTTTTCGCCGAAAACTGGTTTTTGGGTTTGGTGTGAAAAGCCTATAAAGATAATATCTTCCGAGTTTTCATTTTCGTTCAAGTTCGCGCATGTGTCAAAATCGCAGAGACCCCTGTCAGTTCATTTACCTCGTTTACATGGAGAATTGAATCCGAATTGAATCAGGATTTAGGTCTATGTAGACCTGGATCGGACTGAATCCGGATTACTCGATCCGATCAAGCTCAGCGAGCTGGATCGAATCGAAAATGGAGTGTATATACCTAGATCGAAGGATTGAGGAATCGAGATTACAACTAGTGATGGTGTGTGTTCGTTTTATGTATTCCATTTCAGACTATTTAGCTTGTTTTTGTTTTTGTAGCCTATGGTGTGATATTTATGGTTGAAATTTGTTATTTATTTTGCGAAAAAAATTATCCACTTATAAAAGAAAAACTGTCCCTTCGATTCCATTTGAATCCAATCTTTCGATCTGGCATCGTCATATACCTGGATCGAAATTGCGATCCGGATTGCATCCGATCCGCTCATGTAAACGTGGTAATTGTGTGTTACCACGTTTACATGAGCAGATCGAAGGATCGGATTCAATCTGGATCGAAATTTTGATCCAGTGCCTACGTAAGGTGGAACACAAAACCCCAACGTTTCTCGACCTGGAAAAATAAACTGTGTCTGTATCTCAATGTGAGAAACAACTCTCTTGATTTGTCTTTCCATTGGAATATCTACCGGAAACTATAATATTGGCAGTTAAAATTCAAATATTTAAAAATATTTGAAATTTTATCAAATGTCTAATGTAGGTACATAATGTATATGTTAAATACAGACGACAAAGGACAATGACCGCCGTAATACAATAAGTAAATACATATTTATATAAGCTAGTATCGCCAAATAGTCGAAATTTAAAAATATAAAAATTAGATTCTGTTGAGCGATTGGATATACCTTTCAAATAAACAAATATGAAAATAAAATTTCCATTAAATTAATTTAAAAGGGAGATTAGAAAAGTGTTTACGTATTAATATATATAAATTGTTTTTTTTTTTTGAGGGTAGGTAATTAATGCATTTATTGAAAAGATATCAATCTATACACATGGATAATATAGGTATATGCATATATCTGTGTATATATAACCATACAATTATGCAAATATTATCTACATACATATAGGTTTAATGACGTTCCTATAATTTCGGTTTGATACTTTTGGTCTAGTTTCAATTTTTTAAGCTTTCACAAGCATACCTCACTCAAGTGAAACTGAAGTGTACCACACTTAATTGAACCGAAGGCACTGATAACAAAAACAGAAAGTTTATTAATTTCACTTAAGTGAATTTGCTCGCCCATAATTACGGTTTGTTACTTTTAGTCTAGTTGAATTTACTATTGCTTCAGAAGATATGAGGGCTCTCGAGTGCACCTCACTTAAGTGAACTTAAGTGAAAATAAAAAATCTTAGGTAAACCTCACTTGAGTGAAACTGACGATACTGAAGCACAAAATTGACAAAATTTCTAATTTCACTTAAGTGAATTATAGGAATGTTTGCCCCTACTTTTAATCACTTTAATTTACTTCTCACATGCGTTTTACTTGTCGAGTAATTTTAGCAGGTACATCGAGAAATTATCTCGACTTTTTTCTTACAGAAACAGTTTAACTCACATTTTTCCAGGCTCTCACAGTTTTACTCATATTTTTCCAGGCTCTCACAGAAATTTTATTCCGAAATGTTTCAAGTTGAGAAAATCTAGTTACAGAACCAGGCGAATGTGAGAAAACAATTTTAATGCCAATTCACGTCATATTTGTTTTGATTCACGTGTTCCATGCGAGAAGTTTCTTGATGCGAGAGTTACAGAACGTAGCCACAGGTCTACATAGACCTAAATCCTGATTCAATTCGGATTCAATTAGGCCTATTCTGCCACATCTGTTATTCTGCTATGAATTTTCTGTTATGAATCATAAAAGATTTTCAGCATAAAAGATCTTTTATGATTCCTATTCAGGGGTTCAAACTTTTATAAAACTCTGTTATGAAATTTCGAAAACGAAATCATCTAACGAACAGACCTACAATCTTTTGTCATAATCAGCTGTTCTGTTATGAATTAAGTTGAAAAAGAAAATGGGCAAACATATTTTCATTTCTTTTTTCTGTGTTGCAGCTCAAAAGGGACTTTTCTAATACCGTAGAGATCTAGAGATTAGGACAAACCACCAACAGACCAGGAGATAAGGTTGGAGGATGTTGCCATTGGAGTGGATCCAATTTTTTTGATGGAATACAGCTCCCAGAAACGTTCTTAAATGAAAATTCTGGGCAGTATAAAGTGTTTTATTTAACTCTTTTTGTGTTGAACTTATTTAAAGTGTTTTGTTCAGTTTTTGCCCTATTACACGACGACCTTAGAGTCATAACTTTTGTCGAAATTCAATGAGTGCGAATGAGAAAAAACATCTGATCTCACCTTCGCCCTCATTTAATTTCGAAAAAAGTCATGATTCTAAAGTCGTCGTGTAATAGGGCAATTTGTAGTTGTAGCTTAAATAAATAGATAAACCATAAATACATTTTTAATTAAGTTGTTTGAGTGCGGGTTAGGGCTGTCGTGATGACGATCGTCGTTTCTTGGCTCTTCCACTTTGTCATGCTGATCTTCGGCAAATAGTTGCAAGGAATCTTTTCGTAAGGTGATTTGAACGGCGCGCCGTTTTCGTGTAATAGCTTAACACACTAGGGCTGTTAGGGACATTCAACAGACTCCTCTTAGCCGATGGAGCTTGTTGAACTATTGCAGCGAACTTTCCTGTGTCCTGCGCTTTCTTCTGCAAAGATTATTTAATTTTAATTTGCTAATTTGTTGATAAAACTATTTTTAAATATAATTTTCTTACATTTGTCTCCTCTCTTTGTTGACGAAATATCCATTTTTAATTGATATAAATGTGTTCTCATTGAAATCTTTTATGATAAAAGTCACAGAAGTTTGTCTTTTATTCTTTTATGATTTATAGTAGATTTAATAACAGATTTTGGCGTGCTGAATACCAAAAATGCGATTTGTAAAAGATTCTGTTATGAGTTCGAAAGTTTGGCAGTTCATAACAGATTTCTTAGCAGATTTAATAACAGATGAAGAATGCCGAATACCAAAATCATAATTCATAAAAGAATTTTTGACAGCTTAAACTTTTGTATAGAATTTTATAGCAGAATAACAGAATAGCAGAATAAAAGATCACGCCGAATAGGCCCAAATTCTCCATGTAAACGAGGTATGTGTACTGTGACATGTTCAACACTTTCCAAATTTTACAATTAGATTTTCAGCTTTCTCAATTTTCCAAGCCTCTGATTGGCCAGAATTAAGAAATCTGAAGATTCAGTACTGAAATCAGAGAATATCAAATAAAGAAGCCAATAGGGCACTCCACGAATACGTCAGTGTCAAGCAGCTTAGTCACTTTGAGGGAAAACATTGGCGGTGGCGAATCTAATTGAATGCAAAATATTTCTTGCAAATGCTTAATAAACAATTATCGATCAAATTTATAAACTATTATCCACAAAATAGTGCATAAAAGCGAAATAAAAGTGAAATAAGACAATAAATATCACAAATGTTTTCCCTCAAAGTGCCATTACAAATAGAAAGAGATAGCTTGGTAGAAAGCCCTGCCCATTTGTTTACATTGTTGTATTTGTAATTTCATTTCGTGTCGAAGAAATAGATGTGAATTGCAACAACAACTAGACCTGTGCTGAATGACTAGTTGATTCTATGTGTGCGTTTTGCACTGCTTTTCACTAATACTTTGCAAATCTAATACATCAGCTGTTCGCTTCCAGCTTGAAGGCATGGTATAAAAATACAAGGTATGTTGTATATGAGATGAAGAGTCGCCATATTTTGTTTTGTGTGACGTCATAGCGAGTGTTCACCAACCAATAGCTTTAAAAAATAAATTATTTATTGCTTTTCTTGAAATTTATCAAAACATAACTTCAAAACATGAATAATCTATTGTTTTACTTTGAGTTTTAATAGCAAATAGCTTCAAAACATAAACAATTTCTAATTACTCTCTTTGCCATAAATGACAAACAATTGAGATCGTTCACTCGCAATGACGCCACGACTCAATTGCCTGAACTGTCAAGCATACCTTGTTATTCTTATACCATGGCTTGTAGGCAAATCAAATTGACAGCTGAGGATTGACTTCTTTATTTCATATTCTCTGACTGAAATTGAGGCATTAGTCCAGTTTATATTTCTGAGGGCTCAGAGAATTTCCCCAGTTTTGCTGTCAAATACTAAGTAAAAAAAAAATTTTGCTCCGTCAGCTCAGTGAGCGCTCATGAAATATAAACTGAACAATTGAATGTACCCATTGTCAATTTGACAAGGTATCTGAGAATTAATTTATTTGTCCAGTTTATATTTCTGAGGGCTCAGAGAATTTCCCCAGTTTTGCTGTCAAATACTTAGTAAAAAAAATTCTTGCTCCGTCAGCTCAGTGAGGGCTCATGAAATATAATGTTTGTTTGGTTACTTTTGTAGCACGATGTTCAAAAACTGTCAAATTATTGAAAGAAGGGAAAATTCTTTCATAAAGGGGAAAACTTGCTACAAAGTTAACAAACGCGAAAAACCAATTTTGTATCACTTTTGTGTACCAAACTTCAAACGTGACTCACACTATAAAACACAAAGAAGAAGAAGTAAAGGAACTGGCATATCGTGGAAACAGTGAAGCATTTTTCAAAATAGTGTGAGTTACACAAACACAAATGCATTGCCCCAGGGTCGCAGTGCAGTTACACGGCTGAAGGCTGGGGCGCCCAAAGGAAGCCAGATTTAAAAAAAAGAAAAAAACAATTGAGATGCTTCCGTCATTTTGCCGAGCTGTAGAAAAGTGAACAGAGATTTTAAATCATAAAAATAGTGAAAAAGCCTATTGAACTGAATAAAAAAGTTAAATGAAAGTTAATATAGTGATTCCTTTGAAAAACTTTATTGATAAGAAATATATAAAAACATGTGGTGATGCATTAAAAATTAAATAATATAAAAACGCCTATAATACGGTGCACAAATTTTTCTTATCACAGGTAAGTTTTCTCTCATATTCTTCTTAATAAAGTGATGTTTTTTATGGTAGTGTACTTTTAAACTGAAATAAACACTTTGTGACGAGGATACAAATCCAACAAGATAAATAGGATTCTGCTGTTACCCCTTTAAAAATATTTTTTTTAAAGCGTTAAAAAATAACTCTGCACTACGGGCGCTAAACGGATTTGAGCGCCTTGCCACCAACAACAAAAACTAGATTGACCCTGTGCGAGAGTTTCTCATTTGACAGATGAGTCTCAACGAAATCACTGCATTAAAGTATATTTTTGTTTTCAACAAATTTGTTATTTTTATAGCAAATTGCGATAAAATCTTAATTTTAAAGTATTCTAAGATAATTTATTTACCTAAATAACATCACTTCACGTTACTTTATATGAAAAATATCAGAAAAATTAACTTGTAAAAAAAAATGTTTGTATACTCCCTAGTATAGGCGTTTTTAGAGGATTTAACGTAGCCACCACATGCTGTTTTATATTTTTTAAATAAATTATTGATAGTATTCACTATTCTAACTTTTATTTCACTTTTTTATTTAGTTTAAATAAACTTTTTCAGTTGTTTAACAAATTGAAATTACAAAACACTTCCTTTCAGCTCGGCAAAATGACAGATGAATCTCAATTTGTTTTTTTTTTTCAATTCTTGCTGCTTCACTCACGTACACTGTATATGTGATATACACCACTTCCTTTACTTCTTCTTCTTTGATAAAACACTACAGGCAAATCTTAAGACTCACACAAACAAAAATACACACAGACGTGGATTTGACAGTTTTTTACTTCCTGCACACAGAAATTTGTGTAGCAGAAATTTGCAAGATTTTTCATGGAGGGGAAATTTCTTGCTCTCTCGTTGCTACACTTTGGAGTTAACAAACAGGAATTTGTGAAATGTAGTGTGACGTCATACGAATTCGTACGAAATTTCAGTAACCAAACAGACCTATAAACTGAACAATTAATTTGTTTTTTTTGTTCAGTATCTGACAACCGATTTTTGAAAACATGCGCAATATATTACCTTTAATATGTGTACCTTGGAACGTACCCAGTTTCGCGAAAAGCTCACTCTAGCCTCACTGGAAAGCAGCTGGAAAGCTTTACAGCTGATCTTCATAATTTTTTGTTTTGTTTTATTAGTTATTTGTTATGGTTTGACTATTTCACAATTCTCATTTGTTTGGTTAACTTAACTAGAATCTAGAATTGAGAAGTTTCTTTGTTAGATTTGTTTTTATAAAAACTGAAAATATAAATATTCTCTCATACTCAAAAGATTACAATGAAAACGTTTTTTATATTTCTCACGCTGTTTATGCTCGTGAGTTGTGAATTGGATAAAGTATTTCACTATCAGCCAGAACAGGTGCATTTATCATTTGGAGGTAATTGAAATCTAATCGACTTGTAATTTAACATTTATTCATTAATAACACAAGAAATTAATTAAGTTATGTATGCATAAGATTAATTTCTTACTTTCATTCAAAGTCAAAGTACATTTATAATTGACTGCGTGTTCCCTTTGTTTTCAACTGATGCCAAAAAATAGAATAATATGAATAATAATCAACAAAAGTGATTAAATAATGTGACATTATTTGTTATCATTTACGCCTTGTAAGTATTTTTAATTCAACTTGGCAACAATAGAGAAATATCTTTGTTCAGCACAAATTTTGTGGGAAACCCCATATATAGCTAGGTATGCAATAGTGTTATGATAAAAAAACTACTATTGAATTATTCTATGAACAACATTATTCCGTTTCATTATTTTACCAGGAAATTATAAAGGGTGTTCAAATCTTAAGGTATTTTGTTAAATTTAAAATAAAATACGTACATTTTGTGTAATCTTAATTTATTTTTATTGGTAATTAAAGGTCATTGGTTTCGAATAATAATAATGAAAAAGAATGTCGTTCATGCGACTTCCTCTGCTAGCTCGACTGCTATTAATCTAAAAATTTTGAATAACCTTTTCACTTTAATTGCTGTGAACGACTACGAATTGATGTCCTTAGCTCTTCAACAACACTTGGCTAACAGCTCCAATATATTCACATAAACGACCACTATGATGTTAGATTCTGCTTCTCTTGAACTGAACCAGTTTCTTGAAATTTATCAATGATAAGTTTGCACGGTTTGTTGGAGCATTTTCTCTACCATATTTTGAACGAAATTTTCTTCCAACTTCTGAATAAAATTATTAGAATTTTTTTTAAATGAAAACAAGCTGTTCATTCAAATAATAGAATATGAAGAAAATTTGAAAAGAAATTATTGGGCCCTATCGGGAATCTCCCGGTGAATTTCATTTCCCGCGGAAAGTTTCATTCCCAAGAAACATTTCTAGTTACCGTGAACTTCCCTCGGTATAAAAAATGTAAACAATCGATTTAAATGCCTTAGTAGTTTCTCTAAATAAATGTTTATATCTTGGAATTTAGAAAAGGTAATAAAATGATTTTGGTATCAATTGAAAGGTATTTTTACCATCTCTTAAACGGTAACAAAATTATATAGCTACGTTTAATATATATTGATATACCTATTTACATTTAACTTCCTGTGAGAAATTTTTTCTTAGTCTTGCTTTTGTACACTAATATCTTTTAAAACTCTGTGATGACGTCTACTTTTTTTGGTATCAAAAGAAAGCTTAAATTGTTGGCTTTAATTGCAGATATAATTCATTGTCATTTCTCAAATAAATATGGCAAAATACCATTTTTTCTTGTTACTGTTTTTGCACATATAGACACTGCCAGAACTAGGTATTTTAATATTTTTGCAATCTTGCACACCTTAAAATCACGTTTCATAAATAAAAAAACCAATTGAACAAATACAAATACTTAAATTTAGAAAAATTCTCCTCAGCAAAAAGTAAACAGCACATAAAACACAATAGAATTGTTGTTGTAAATGCCTCCAATAAAATGGTGGACGAGCTTCACTTTTGAAGGCGAAGTTGGTTATCTAGGTATATATTAAAATCTATGGTGCAGTGTTATCATAGGACGTTATTAAAAAATAAAAAATAAATTTAAGTTGAAATTCCCTAAAAATATCTGTAGAGTAAAACAAATTTCCCCTATTATCGATTTCTAAACACTTTTATAACATTAACTATTACGACTGTTCTAATATTCGGTCGAAGTGAAAACGGAAAACAAAAAGTTACCCCAATTGAAAACGCCAAAAACTGGTAGATTTTCGACATCTATTCGATAAAACGAATTGATACACAATCCGCCATTTTTTACGTTTTCAATTCCGGTTTCTTTTTGTTTGCCGTTTTCAATCCGTACGATATGTTTTTTTATTCACTCAGAATATTTGGAATTAGTATTTTGCATTTCTTTATTCAGCAGAATATTCCGAATAAATCATTTTGTTGTTCTTTTATTCATTGCGGAAAATTTGAAGTGTATTATTTTGTTTTCCATGAGAAAAACGAAATATTGGGTGCGTTTATTTCAATGGAACAGGTATTAAATTGCATAAAATTTTCCCAAATTTTTGACGAATACCTTGATGGTATTTTTTTAAATTTCGTGCACAACAAAGAAAATAATCGAATTTTTGATGTTTTCAACAAGATTTCTCCGCTCCGTTTGAACGAAGTGTTAAACTTCTGAATATCTTATATTTTATTGTAAAATCCGAAGAAAAAAATCCCTCCATCTGAAAATCACTGTTTTGACAATAACATTTCTTGTTGTTAGGAATATGTATTTTTTGTTTTGGGTGGATCGAATTTTAAATATTCTTATAAGTTTTAAAATGCATAGCATAGGATTTCTATTACTAGCGGTGGAAGAGGAAGAAAAAAAATGAAATCGAGTCAATAAGACGCTAATTAAGGGATAATTCCAGCCCCTTGGAGTTACCACAAGAATTGTTATTAAAATTTAACAATGGGCCAAACTAGGCTTTGAATTTTATTTATCAAAAAAGTTTCAATTGCACTTACATTGCTCCGTCTCGCCTAAATTTCTCCACCAAGGTTAGGTTAGGTTAGGTTGAAGTGGCTGCCAGTCGTGGGGACCGACACACTTAGACCATGAGTTGATCCATTGTGATACCACAAGAATCCAGGAAACCCTTTTCCCTACTCGGTGAACCATTTGGAGCTTCTTATGAAGCGTAATAGACTGCCAATGTCTAAGTTTATCAGATCACTAGGATCATTGAAGTAGAACTCACCAAGGTGAAGTCTTCGTCTATGAGACAGAGCAGGGCACGTGCATAGAAGGTGAGGGATCGATTCTATCTCCTCCTCATCCATACAGCTTCTGCAAAAATCTTTAGCGAATACGCTAAGACGCGTTGCGTGCTTGCCTATGAGGCAGTGTCCGGTTATAACACCAATCATGGAGCTGATGTGCAATCTGCTTAGAGATATCAAACGCTTAGATCGTTTTAAATCCATTACTGGCCAGATTTGTTTTGTTGCCAAACAAGTGGTGATATCATTCCACCTAAGATGTGTTCTCTCTAAGGCATCTTGCTTCAGCAAAAGTTTACATGTAGCGATGGGTATACCTATTTCTGCCTTACTAGGTAGAAGAGGTAAAGTTGTACCATTTTTAGCGAGTTCATCGGCCTTACAATTACCTGGGATGTCCCTATGCCCCGGCACCCAACACAGGTGAATATTAAACTGTTGTGCCATCTCCAACAGAGACGAACGGCAATTTAGGGCTGTTATAGAGTTAGTAGAGACCGATTCCAGGGATTTAATAGCTGCTTGACTATCCGAGAAGATGCGGATATCTGTAGTTGATATCACGTTTTCCTTCAGCCAAGATAAGGCTTCTTTAATCGCCATAAGTTCCGCCTGGAACACGCTACAATGATTAGGAAGACGGAATGAGAGACTTAAATTAAGTCTTTCTGAGTACACACCGCCACCCACCCGTTCATTTTATCCGTCCGTGTAGATATGAACCGATTCATCTTCCAAGAAATCCATATCCTCCCAGAGGGTTCTAGAAGGAATGGTGACTTGAAAGTTTAAACCGAATTGTGGTTTTGGGATGGTGTAGTCAATGTGACTAGGTAGTGACCTGAATGAATTCAGAATTATGGAATGGCCAGTATTATTGTTGTACCATTGTGAGGAAGCTTGTAGGCGTATGGCTGTATTTGCAGCCACCTGTTTGCTAAATATATCGAGGGGAGTCAGATATAGCAGAACGTCTAGAGCAGCAGAGGGTGTCGTGCGAAGCGCACCACTTATGCATAAACAAGCCGAACGTTGTACTTTGCTTAGTCTGTCGCAGTTTACCGCTTTATCTAGAGCAGTCCACCATACTGCAACACCATATGTGAGAATCGGTCTAATCACCGATGTGTATAGCCAATGAGTAATACGAGGTTGAAGGCCCCATTTATTCCCAACGGCTTTTTTGCATGAGAAGAGTGCCACTGTGGCCTTCTTGACTCTTTCTTGTATATTAGGTTTCCAACTTAACTTTTTGTCTAAAATAAGACCCAAATATTTTGCCTGATCAGTAAATGTTAATGGAACACCTTTAATAGAGGGAGGATCTACATGAGGGATTTTATATTTCCTTGAGAATAGAACAAGTTCTGTTTTATGAGGGTTGACGCCCAGACCACACCGGTCTGCCCAATTGGTTAGCCTATTTAAAGCGTTTTGTAAGAGTTCTTTTAAGGCATAGGCAATCACTCTGTAACCCTCCTCTTCCAGGCATATTAGCAGCTCATTTATTACCAAGTTCCAAAGAAGGGGAGAAAGGACACCGCCTTGAGGCGTACCTCTACTAACAGACCTTCTAGCAGAATAGCTACCTAGTTTTGAGTTGATAACCCTGCTCGTCAGCATTTGGTTAATCAATTCTCCAAGCGAACCATCTACCTTCAGAGATGTCAGCGCAGATGCGATTGCAGATGCGTCGACATTGTTAAAAGCGCCTTCTATATCTAAGAAAGCAACCATGGTGAACTCTTTATGATGGAGGGAATATTCAATGGTTCTTACTAAACTATGTAAGGCCGTTTCTACAGATTTCCCTTTGCAGTAAGCATGTTGACTCGTAGACAAAAGTCGCGTGTCAATGCATGATCGTATGTGGATATCAATCAATCGTTCAAATGTTTTTAGAAGGAATGATGATAGACTAATAGGTCTGAGATCCTTTGGGTTTACTTGGGAGCACTTTCCAGCTTTGGGTATGAACACAACCCTAACCTCTCTCCAAGACAAGGGGATGTATACGAGTGCTAAGCAGCTAGTATAGATAGACTCCAGAATTGGCAGAATTAAATCTTTATTCATCTGGAGTTCGGCTGGTATTATGCAATCTGGTCCCGCAGACTTGTAAGGCTGAAAGCTGTTGAGCGCCCATTGCAGTTTTTCCCTTGTAATCAGACCTTGTGGATAGCTTGGATTCATATCAGACCTATTACGGTCGAAGCTATTGATGTTTTGGGAGCTACCAGGGAAGTGAGTATCCAATAGCAAGTTAAGCGATTCTTCGCAGGAATTTGTCCATGAGCCATCAGCATTTTTTAAGCAGCTTGGCATTACTGGATTAGTAGAGAGAATTTTTCTTAGTCTAGATGCCTCTGAAGTTTCTTCTATTTTACCACAGAAATGTCTCCAAGAGGATCTCTTTGACTTTCTCAATGCTTTCTTATACAGTTTGAGGGTTATTTTATAAGATTCCCAATCTGACACTTCACGAGTGCTTTTAGCTCGATTGAAACACTTGCGACAGTCTTTCCTGAGCGGTTCAAGCCCAGAATCCCACCAATGTGGTTTTTTTTTCCCCCTAACTAGAGTAAGTGGGCAGGATGTAGCCATGGATTTGTTGAGGGCTAATGTGAGATCATTGACCTTGCAGTCAAGTTCATTATTATTAGAAGGAGGATTTAAGAGATCTGGTTTTAAAAGCCCCTGGAGTGTAATCCTATATTTGAGCCAGTCGGTTTTCCGAGGGTTTCGAAATTCAACGCGGCAAGGAGGTTCATCGATGAGACTGAATTGAATGTATCTGTGATCGGAGAACGAGTGTTCATCCGACACTTTCCAATTCGAGATCTTATGATGAATGGTATCTGAGACAAGAGTAATATCTAATACTTCCTGTCGGTTTTTAGTGATGAAGGTAGGTTCATTACCCACATTACTTACTATAAGGTTAGTACTTAAGATAAAATCAAAAAGAGACTCACCTCTATCATTGATATCAGTACTTCCCCATACTGTATGATGGGAGTTCGCATCACTCCCAATGATGAGGCAAATCTTCTGCCGTTCTGCATGCGCAATCAGTCTCTCCAGTGTATGACCGGGGAGAGGGCCGAGGTGGTCATGGCCCAGATACGCCGACACTAGCCAGTACGTCTCATTGGCCGTTTCGAGCCTTGCGGCGGTGATATCTCTGTCGCTGAAATCAGGGAGTAAATATACATTAGTGCTACGCTTAACTAGTATACAAGATCTAGGGTCACCTTTATCAGACGCATACAGTACGTAGTATCCAGGAGTCCTGAGTCCACTAACAATGGATTTAACAATCCACGGTTCTTGGATCAGGACAATATCCTCTCCATTCCTGGATAAACGGAGAAAAAGGGAGGCCGAAGCCTTAATGGAGTGTTGGAGATTAATCTGGACTAACTGCAGAATTTTGGCTACAATTAGGCAGATCAACCTCCACCACGGTTTCATTGAGTTCCTCCGAAGATGAGCCCAAAAGCTCATCCTCACCCAAGGGAACAAGGTTGATGAAGTCTTCAGTCTCCATATCGGTTAGACTATCGACATTAGTAGAAGACTGTACCGTGATCGAGGATGACCTGGATTCCTCATCACCAATCGATGCAAAGGTGATGGATGCACCAGGGTCCTCTACCACGGACACAGCTTCAGTGTTTAACAGAGGGACGCGTTCCGCGTCAACCTCGTCTTTTTTATACACCTTCAGAGAGATCGAATCGAACCCATACCGAATCATGCCTTTGGTCTGCGCTAAGGGGGCAAGGGAATCCTTATTGATCACGATAATCGCGCTTCTATAAAGACCCCTTACCTCCTCAAGCTTTGCGACTTTCCAGTCATGAGTCGGTAATGAGGGGTTGCTCAACTTGACTATCTGGAGTATTTCCTCCATGCAAGAGGGCTCGGCTGGTATCCAGATGCGGGCTTTAGGTCTGCACGGGATGTCTTCCCTAGCAACAACTTCGAGCTTCGCACCTGGCCAGACCTCGCCCATCCTACTGACAGCAAGCTTATACAGATCGCACGATCTCTGATCCTCACAGACGATGAGTTTGACATGCCCTTGATGCCAACCGCCATCGCCTGTGAGAGGAGGTGGTCCCGGATTATCCCTCATGAGACTCAAGAAACCTGCCGAGAGCTTCATTCTGACCACCTGCCATTGATCATGAGAAATCGTACCATCAATATCGCTCCTGTCGATAACCGCAACCACGATCTTGTTCTTGTTTTTGAGAGCGTCGCTATAGGATCTGGATCCTCCGGAATGGAGAGTGCTGGCGTTATGCACTTTGGGACGCTTGGGCACCGGAACGGTTTCATCCAGAGACCTATTACGCTTCGACGTGGAGTCGTCGCTGGTCTGCGCATTCGCTAGAATGCTCTGGGCCCATTTGATCCTGGGGTCCTGCTCCGGCATCCTTTCGACCACCGGTTTATTACCGAGGGTCTTGAGGAGCCTAGCAGCTGACCGCCTGACCCTATAGCCGCCCTTCGACGGTCTATTTCGACGGCTCTCGCGCGATGGTCTCGGGAGAGAACCCAACCCAGCGGTAGTAGGACCGTCCACCAAAATAAATGCGGAAAAATTCCAGGGAAATCACAACAAATTTCCCATGGAAATATTGTTCATGATAGCAATAAATTCCGAGGGGAATTTCGAACATCATCCACGATACGAATTTTTCGAAGGTGGGAAATATTTCCAGGGAAATCTTGTTCACGATAGGGCCCATTCTGTTTAAGTGGAGTGACTAAATATTTATAATTCAAGCTAAAAGTTCAAGTGAGCTCAACTCCATAATTGCGTTTCGCCCAGGTACGATAGTTGATGATGATGAGCCCAACTATCGTTCCTTAAGCGAAACGCAATTATGGAGTTGAGCTCACTTGAACGTTTAACTTGAATTATAAGCAATTCATTTTAGCTAGTCCGAGTGTATTTACTTCATTCTTCATTCTCTGGAAAAACATCGGTGTAATTTAGTACCTGTTTGAAAACCCTTTGTAAGAAGCTTATGCTATGAATAAAACACACTAGGTAATTTTATTTTAGCTACAGTGCTCAACAAAAGTCTGCGTACAGCGACGAAACAGTGAAGAAAAGAGCTGTTATCTACAACCAGTAGTTGATACATTTTTTTAAGGGTGTATTCCATAAAACAATGTCTAGGGCTTTCATTTTCAATAAAGTAAATTGAATTTTTATATTTATTTCAAAATAAATGGGTAAAATGCAAAAAAAGTTGTTCAATTCGATCCACAAAAGTTTGTATACAGCTGTTAAAGCAGTCAAAAGAAAGTGAATAAAAATGGACAGATAAATTATTGTATCGCAGTTTTGTCAGTGTCAATATTTAGTCGGATACCCTTTCATCCTTATAACCTCCTTCCAATGGTTTTGCATAGATGCTGCCAGTTTTTCAGTATAAGAACTTCTGATTTTCTTCCATTTTTTTTTATTAATAAAGCTTTCAAATGGTGGTCAGACCCGAAAATGGAAGGTTATATTCTCTGACAAGTTAAATATATAACATTTTTGGGTGCGACGGTCGTTTGAGGGTAGCACGATGATCTTAACCCAAAATTTACTATCAACTCTGTGAAGCACGGTGGTGGAGGTCTTCATCACATGCTTGAACCCCACCCAGGGCCCTGTTTCATAATAAAGTACAAAGCAATACTATTAGTCTAGTAGTTTATTGGTACGATTTCGTTTCATAATGAAGCAGCAGAAAAGTACAAACTACAAGCAATATTGAATAATTTTGAATGAACAACAACAACTTGCATGTGTTACCACCAAGTATATAGGCTGGAGTTATAGCTATTTCACGAGAGCCACCTCGATCATCAGACTCTTTTAGTGGTACTCTTTTTGCCGTCATCTGGGAGCGAACCATGAACCTTGCAATTCAGAGGCCGATGCACTACACACCGCGCCATTGAAGCCACATGTTCTGCTCAATCCCAATGAAGGTTTCGTTGTTTATCAATTGGAACAGCGACTAGCATTTTTATTAACACACACAAGCTTGCTATTGTTCAGTCGGTTTCTTTCTTTTTTCCCTATGCACCGCACCGATTCGTATGCCAACAATTCGTTGGTCACACAAGCAGTATAATCAAAAGTACAAGCACATTTTCATTTGTAGTACAATAATGCTGTTTCATAATAGTCACAAATACTACAAATTATTTTATTATTTGTACAAATTTAAGGTTGCTTGTAATTTCAACATATTAGTGAAAATCGTAAAAACCCCAACTTCATTTTATTGATAATATCCAACTTAATCCGTGTTGAAAAAAACATTTATTTTAAAACGTTAAATGAGGTGAGGTGATAGGCTCAGAATGTCATCGGTAAAACTGAAGATGTAGCTGCTTAAAATTGAACCGCTACTTGCAGACCCTGCTTCTAGAAAAGGAGGTGCACTTTCCACGAAACAAATATATGGACTGCTTTTACCCTGCATTGGAAATTGGCCAGTTTCACAAGCTTGGAGATATACATGGATGGAATAAGTAGAACCTCCTTTTTTTAGGTGTATGAAAATTGTGGTGAACGCTGTCAATACCCCTTTAGTCCGAACAGAAATCTTATGACAAGAGAACTTTTCGGGAGGTATAAATTATTCTTTTTATGAAACAGAATTTACTAGCGGTTGTAGTTTGTAGTTTGTAAACTTGTATTTATGAACTAATAGTATTAGATCTAATATGAAACAGAGCTCAGATATCAATCTTATCGAACAAATGTGGGGATGCATTAGAAAGGATGATCGGCATCAGCGTTGCCGCAAAACAAAAATTTTTCGTGCCACATTTTTTGAAAAAACGTGCCATTTATGAAATTTTCGTGCCATATGAAAAAAAAAACTCAATTTGTTCTTTAAAAATAAATTTTAATTCAATACTATTACTATTACAAAAACAAAAATCACTTCCTCTATTCGTGTAGGCATTGTCCAGAAACAGGAGTTTTTGGCAAGTTCATAACTACCTATTTCACATCACATTATGAGTATTATTATTATTTAAAAATATAAAGACGTTATAAAGCTTTGTATGACAACTGAATATTGAAAGATCTACGCTCTACTACATTGTAATGAAATAAGTGTGTTCATATGAGTTAGAATGGATGCATCCAGTTCTGTTGAGGTGATAAAGTAGACACGTCCAGTTCTTTTGATGAATATTGACACTGTGTTTATACTATGAGTTTAAATTTATGTAAGATAATGAAAATAAAAAAAAACGTGCCATATTGAAACTTTTCGTGCCACCGTGCCACGAGAAAATTTCGGTGTCAAAATGGCACGATCGTGCCACATCGGCAACGCTGATCGGCATACGCAGAAGCTTTATAATTAAAATGGAAGAAAATCAGAAGTTCTTATACTGAAAAACTGGCAGCATCTATGCAAGAAGGAGGTTATAAGGATGAAAGGGTATCCGACTAAATGTTGACACTGAAAAACCTGCGATGCAATAATTTTATTTGACTATATTTACAGCGGTACGCAGATTTTTTGTGGACCGTATTTAACAACTTATTTTGCATTTTACCCATTTATTTTGAAATGAATACTAAAATTCAATTTACTTTATTGAAAATGAAAGCCCTAAACATTGTTTTATGGGAATACACCCTTAAAAAAATGTATCACCTACCGCTTGTAGATAACAGCTCTTTTGAGATGAATATAGTTTAAGCTAACTGTTTCGTCGCTGCACGCAGACTTTTGTGGTGCACTGTTAGTTAAAAGCTCATTTTTACTTCTCATTCATGCCTATTACCGATGTCGTCTCGTTTTTTCGACAACTCTCGTTTTCTCTGTCGTGTCGTTTTTCAAACGGCATTCCATATCTTTTTCGACCCGACAAATCTATAGCAGATTTTAAAACGATGAAAAAGTAATAGATATCTGACAAACTCAAGTGGAATTGAAAAAAATCATTAGACAACGCTCAAAAAACAACAAGGGCGGTTTAGTTTTGTTACATATTTGCAATTAAGTAATAAAAGTGATTAATTTGAAATGTTTTATAATGATAATGTTTTTATGACGAGGATGAAGAAGTAGAAACGCGGAGTTTTGAAAATTTACAATAAATTATGTATAAAAAGAAATCACATAGATAAGGCATAACTCATAGCCTATTGAATAGACCTTTTAAAAAGAAACAATTTCGTGCAAGGGTTTTTATTATTGAATATGTTATGCACAATTTATTAAAAAAATTAGATATCCTTGATTTTTTTATTTTTTTTAGGTTGGTTTTTGTTAACTTTTCCTGCTTAATTTTTTTCATAAAATTTTTTGAACTATCCATTCCAATAGAAAATTTAATTTTGAACAAAAAATATTATATGTAAAATTGTCGAATTCGGTCTGGTTATTAAGTTACACCAAAAATATTGAAAAGTGGCCAGTGTGACCATTCTCTCAGAAACGCATGGATGAATTTAGTAGCATTTTCGGTTTTAATCATGCTTATGGGCCAAACAAACATATTCAATAATAAAAACCCTTGCACGTAATTGTTCCTTTATAACCCTCATTTTCCGGTCTATTCAATAGGCTATCAGAACTATTTGATATAAATGAAACTTTTGTACGCTTTAACAGATTCAAGCAGTAAGATTATCAAAACAATCTATGTAATTCACAATCAATCTAATTCCCTTTTTTATATCAATTTTTTGTATGCCCTTCAGAAATCCCCTTGCAAGCTGCTCGTTCCTTTCCTTCAGCTCCACAAGCGTCTGGCACTGATTTTGGTTTGATAATTTTAATTGCCAATGTAAGCAAATGTTCTATTGTTTTGTTTATAATGCATTTAATATCAATATAAATTTTATAAAATAAATTATTTAACATGAATATTTATCATTTTGCGGCCTTCCATCTCTCTGTCGTGAACAAATTTTTGATCGACAGATTCCGTCGTTTTTTTCGTTGACGTCGCTTCTTTTCGTCTAACAGAATGCAGATTGAGAACTTTCAACGACGTTTGACGTTTACTCACAACAACGAAACGAGTGACAAAAGTTGAAAACGACAAATGGAATGCAGATTGTGTCGTGTCGTATATTTTTCTGTCGTTTACGACATCGGTAATAGGGGTGATTATTTAAATACATTTTCCCCATTTTTGCTATAGCTAAACTAAAAGAATTTCAAAGAGATATTGCAGTTTTCATCTCTACATATTAAAATAAATATAGGTTTAACTTTTCACCATATAATAAATTTTGCCCATTTTTGTTTTGGCTAAAATAAAATCCTTTATCAAAAATAGTGAATATTATAAATTTCTACGTTATAATATTGTTTACTTTTAATGTTAATTAAATTTTTAGTATTTGTAAAAATTAACATTCGCAAGTTATAGTTATTATTGAAAAGATAAGAAAGTAAAGCCAGTGGTTATTTGGATGCTAAAATAAGCTCTTGTCTCCATTAATATTTCTAGTCAAAACAAAAATTAATTTTGGCCCAGTCTTTCACATAAAATGACTTATTATTTCAAGAATACCAATGATTTTTGAAATATTCAGTTATTTCATATGGAAGATTGGGCCGTTGTGAAATATATTTTTGGCTAGATATAATAACTAAGGTAAGAGCTTTCTTTTGGCATACAAATAATAACTAATTTTACTTTCTTAATGTCTCAAAATTAACAATTATCAATCAAAAGTGAGCAAGTGAATCCAATAATTTTTTTCCTTAGTAATTTGACAGCAAAACTTCTGATGAATCCTGCTCACGAGACAGATTGCTGAGGCTCTGAGATCTCATTTTCCTGAACAGGTCTAAGGAAAGTTATAACTGGCACCTAAAGAAAATTTTTCTTTTTGAACTTCAATATTACCAAATTATTCTGATTTGTATTTTAAAATAAAATATGATTGTATTTGTATATACATATGTATGTATCATTTTTTTATTTATGTATGTATATTAGCTTAAGAGCCCACAGCAGATTTTGGGTGTAGTTGATAGCAAAAAATGAAGTATAGTCGTCGAAAGCTTCATTGAAGGCTATTCAAAAAAAGTCTTGACTAAAAAGTGCATCGCAAAAAAAAATTGAGTGCAACTTCGAGGGGAATCGTGTTATACGAAATCGGTTTTCACCCCTCCCTAGATAAGCTCCTCGGATCCCATATCACGGAATCCCAGATCATTTGAGTGTTTAGTTCAGACAGTTTAAAAAAACCGTTTTTCACTTTGAACTTTGAATTTTCTTAAACGGTCTGACAGGGCGAACTATACACTCAAATGGTCTCCGATTCCGTTATATATGATCTGAGGAGCTTATTGCTCAGGGGCCAGTTATAGCGATCAGGGAAACGAAACAGGAAAAATGTTCGAATGGATTATTTACGATGTTGTCATTCGATTTGAAACACAAATGCTACACTAATCAATGGCAATTAACTATTTTTAATTATTTTTTGTTTAAAAAAGTATTCAATTTTATACTGTTTCAACTTTTCCTGATGGATTTTCCTAATCGCTATAACTGGCCCCTTATCTAGGGAGGGGTTAAAACCAATTTTGGCTAACACGTTTAACTTCGAAGTAACATTCATATTTTTTTTCGATGTACTTTTTAATCACTAAAACCCCGGCTGCGGACTGCAAAACTTTGATTTTTTGAACAGCCTTCAATTAAGCTTTTGACACTTATACTTCTTTTTTTGCTATCAATCACATCCAAAATCTGCTGTGGGCTCTCGATCTAAGTACATATATCCTTTTTATTCAATTTTTTATTATTTCATTCAGAAATTCAATTGAAAATTGTAATTTTTTCAAATTTCCAATTTTTAAACTCTCGACAGACGGCTTTTAAGTCATGCTTCAAAATCTTAATAACAATTTTATTAATAATTATTAGTTTTTTCATCAATAAAGATTCATCTTATCTAATCTATAAGAATCTTTTTTGAGTTAGGTATGTCGTCAATATAGAAAATTTGCGTAGTTTTATCTTTCACATGTTTTGCTTTACCATTTATCTCATAAGAAACACAAAATGTGTTTCATTATGGTCTTAGCAGTGTAATCAAAATCTGTATTCATTATTTTAAACTAAAAGAGCTGTTTGACTCAGTTCCAAGCAGGACTCAGAGAAGGTTATTCCACATTAAACATAAACTTCAAGCTAACAAGCATCAGTAATATCTACTTGAATCAGGGCGAAATACGTTACGCGTTTTTATTGACTATCGAGTTACATCCAATAAAATAAATAGAAACTGTCTTTTTTATAAACAATCGCGGGGAGGAGTCTAGTATAAATTTTTAAGTAATCTTAAAAACCTCTGGCAAAAAATTAATCGATGGTTTGGACTGGAAACTAATATTCAAAATCGTTTGAAATAACAGTTGCTGTAAGACAGGGATGTCTACTCAGCTCGTCAGAAAGTATGATGGAGAGGATTTATAAGTCGTTATCATATAATTATTTTCGAGTAACTTTAATCCACGACCTTTCGATGAAAAATCACTTTACAATAAAACTTATCGAAACAAAAAAATCTATAAAAGTGATAAACGCAAAAGATGATACACTACTTATCAAAGTTCTTGAAAAGAAAAATAAAACAACTCATCTTCGACGACTCGGAAAATATGGCCATTAGATTCCACATATGGCTGGATTTGGATGTGGATAATACTCCTAACTGGCCAGATTAAATTCAATTCCTCATCGCAAAGATCTCAATGACTAACCATAACTACATAAAAAAATAATATTTTTTCAAACCCTAATATAATTTTTAACGCTATGAAATTATAGTTTAGTAATCAAAATACAATTCATTGCAGTTCAGTTATGATTCTTTTAACTTTTGCCCAATTACACAAATTTACAAATATCTTTTTTTTTGCACGACTAGCGAAGAATGCTTGTATGCATAGGTACTTTTAGCGCTGGGCTCAAATCTGCCATCTATTTTTCCCCATCAACTGATGCTTTCCATATATTCCCGCTAGAATATGAAAAACTACCGTTTTCGCAATTTTTGAGGTTATGTAGCAATAACAAGTAAAATTTGTTCAATACAATTAGTGACGATTCTTAAAAGCATTAATCTCATCAAAATTTGGTCAAATTAATTATATTATCAGAAAAGTTCAGAAAAATACAGGATTGTGTGTTCCTTGTCCCAAACTTGTCTACATTCTGATATTTTGTGGTCCATGAAGTTTTCCACAACAGTTTAGTTCAATATTTCCTCCACCAACTTTTGAAATTTAGCAAGTAATTTATCTGCTTGGGATAATAATGAGCTAAAATCTATCACAGCAGTACTTTTGTTATATTTTTGGACTAAACGTGAATAAGAAAAAACAAAGGAATATTAAAAATATTAAAAGCGTGATCGCTAATTGCGCACCGACCGAGTATGACGCCCGTGCCACCATTCCTACCTGCCTACCTACCTACCATTAAAAGTGTGTGATATTAATTTTGGATTGATTAATTTAAATTAATGCAAACAAATGAAAACTTAAGAAATTTTAAATTTGAACAAAGCTGCACTTTTCTGTTCTTTCTTGTTCTGACAGTTTTCACACTCTTTTGCTGATCTGCTCTTTTTTTTAAATACTAGGTATTTTTTTCGGAACTTGCCCTATAATGACTTGTTAATACAGCTGTAAAAAGTGGAGAAAATGTTTAGTAAATACCTGACATCGCAGAGGGACATAAAAGTATCAGTTTTCTGAGAAGCACCAAATTTAACAACATTTTTTGGTGTGGTTATCTCTTGGTCGGCAAAAAGCAGTGGGCACAGAGATCTTGTGATTAAACGCACAAACACTGATGTCGATTTATTGATTTTTAACCCTTCTTTACAACACGGTAAAAGTCGGTACAAACGGACATGAGGTCCAAATGGACCCTACAATGTTTTTTATGATTTTTTTTTATATCTGGGTCAATATTTCAAAATATTAATATTAAGAATAAATATTAATATTTCAGTCTCCTTCAATTTTGAACCGAAATATAAAATTATATTTTAATTTTGATAGTTGGATGGCTTAAAACAAACGGGTTCTAACTAAAAAAAAAGCGGGTTCGCTCTAAAAAAAGCTAAAAAAAAATATCATACTTGCTATATCTATTTAAACACCCAAAATGTCATTCCCCTGACGTGTCCCCAGGCCTACTTGCATGCTGCAATGAATTCTAGCAACGAAACTAAGAACGATACAAAAAATCTAATGATGCAGTCTTTTTAACAGTATATGCACCATCACTAAGGAATAGTGATGTTTAGTTTATTTTTAGTAGCTTTACTTTGTTAAATATGACCTATTAAGTAAGTGTCCGCCGTAAGATGATTATTTCTATCCCACCAATGGAAATTAAAAAAAAAATATATACGGGCTCAAAAAAGAAAAGTGATTTTTTTGTTGTTTAACGGGACAGGATTGTTCTTTATGAAAATTGAAGTAAGAGTTTGAAAAAAACTTGGTCGTCGTCTATATTTCAAGTTAAGGCAACGAGTTTGTTTTTCGTCCAGCGAATTTGTCATTCGTCTAACGCATGTTTTTTTTACTAAACCGCGTGGTATAAGTCTTAGCCAGTTTAAAAAAACTATATTGCATCATAAACAACATATACCTGTTTTTCAAGAATCATTCCCTGTGGCTCAATATCATTCGTATACCTATAATTTAGCTAAGTATTTCATTTCGGGTTATCTTATTTTGTAGACACTTCTGATGAAATTGTAGTCACTTGGTCCACACGTGATGATGCTGGCAAATCCCTTGTTGAATATGGTATTCGAGGTTTAGCCCTAACGGCAGAAGGAACATCGCATCTATTTATTGATGGCGGTAATCAGCATAAATCTCAATTTATACATAGGGTAAATTAAAATATTTAGTTTCAATTTGTATTAATTTCAACGCCACTGTTATGATTGATCTTAGGTAAAGTTAAAGAATTTACAACCAAACGCGACATACCTATATCACTGCGGAGGTAATCGCGGCTGGTCATCTCAGTTTTCATTTCGTACCGTCCCATCTGGTGCAGATTACTCGCCTACCGTTGCAATTTACGGCGATATGGGCAACGAGAATGCTCAATCTTTAAGTAGACTTCAAGAGGAAACACAAAGAGGTATATATGATGCCATCGTACACGTTGGTGATTTTGCCTATGACATGAACAGTGAAAATGCTAGAATTGGGGATGAATTTATGAAGCAAATAGAACCAGTTGCAGCATACTTACCGTACATGGTTTGCCCCGGAAATCACGAAGAAAAGTTGTAAGTTTAAGAAATTTAGACAATCCTTGTTTTTCCTTTTGAGTTAATATTTTCTTGTTGTTTTTATTTTAAGTAATTTCTCAAACTACCGGGCACGATTCAGTATGCCCGGAAATACGGACAACATAATGTACAGTTTTAATTTGGGTCCAGTTCATTTTATTGGTTTCTCAACCGAAGTATACTATTTTCTTAATTATGGACTAAAATCTCTTGTTTTTCAATACGAGTGGCTGGAAAAAGACCTACAGGAAGCCAATAAACCTGAAAATCGAGCATTACGACCTTGGATTATAACCTTTGGGCATCGACCAATGTATTGTAGCAATGAGAATGACGACGATTGTACACATTCTGAAACGTTGGTTCGTGTTGGTTGGCCATTCGTCCATTTGTTTGGTCTGGAAGATCTATTCTACAAGTATGGCGTAGATGTTGAGCTTTGGGCCCATGAACATTCATATGAACGCTTGTGGCCAATTTATGATCATAAAGTTTATAATGGATCAAGAACGGAACCATACACAAATCCTGGTGCACCTATTCATATTGTCACAGGCTCTGCAGGTTGTAAAGAAGGGCGTGAAAATTTTACATCTAAAATTCCAGAATGGAGTGCTTTTCATAGTCAGGTAGGAAATTACAATAATATTCATTTTATTCGTTTTATAAGTTTCAATACATTTTAGGACTATGGATACACTCGCTTGAAAGCACACAATGGAACGCATTTATATTTTGAACAAGTATCTGATGATAAAGATGGGCAAGTTATTGATTCATTTTGGGTTATCAAAGATAAACATGAAAGTTATAAGCACAAATAATCAATCTGAAATATTCATTACAAAATTATTTATAAAAGCATTTAAACCAAATCTCACATTCCAGTTGTTCTCTGTAATAATAGTATAAGAGTGTTTTATAAAATAGCACAATGATAGATACAAATAAACTACGAAATAGTTTTTTTTTTTTTTTTTGCACAAGCAAAATACAAACATGTAAATGCGAAAAATGGAATAATAAAATGAAGTTTAAGAATTCAAGTTCTTGTATTTTTGTAATCTTAAATATCCTTCTGGTAAACGACGTAGCAATACTGCAAAGTGTCAGTTTTAACTACTAGTTTTGCAGACAGTAGAAAATTGCTTATTTTATAAATAAATTACACGGAAAACAAAACACACAAGTAAAACGAAATAAAAACACGGAAGCCCCAAAGATAAAAAAAAAACTCTTTATAACCGGAATTTAAAAAAAGTAGAAGGCTTTCCCGAAACTATAACCTGGGTAAAGTTGGTGACAAAAATAAACTCATCGCGTCTACAATTCATTCCACATCAATCTTGAAATAGCGTTTATCTTTTACGATATTTTGGAGACTAAGCCTAAGCGATCTGCTGATCTCTTAGTGAAAGCTTCCAGTCTACATATTACTGCAAAACTCCTAAAAGAAAAATGTATCCATTGTGATGAATTTTATATGGAGGCTGGGGTCGTAGTCCAGGGTTTTCCTTAATGAAGCAAATAAAACTCGGGATAAGAAAGAAAAGAATCGGAACGATCACCACGATTTTAATTTATATTCTTCAGGAAAATGGGTTTAAAAACTCCCACTCTTGTTGGGAACTTATTATAAATAACACGCACACACACCTTAGTAAAACTCACTATGGCAGATACTATCAAAAACTTTAATCCTCAATACATTCAACAAACCAAACCGATAATAATATAGTTAAAGCAAATACAAAATTGTCTCATATATGTATGTATATATGCAATCCTCAACATCAATATTCTATTTTAAGTTCTCAAGTCAGTATTGAAAAACAAATTAAAAAAAAAAAGATCGCTTGTTCATATAGCCAAACATTAAATTCATTCTTTACACAGCAATAAATTTATTTCAAACTTCAAATGTCCCAAAACAACTTCCCGTACTTCCCTTATCAAATACAACGACATTACAACCAATTCTAAAATGGATGACAGTTTGTTGCAACACCCCACAAAACATCTCGCCTATCTCTCCCGTTACACAAAACTTTATAAAAGAACCCAACGAAACCTCAAGAAAGAAAATAATTTAAGTACTTTTAACTCACACAACCAAGGCTCCCCTGATCGGGGATTAAAACAGTTGGTCAGTGACAAAAAATAACAAAAACTTCCAAACTTCAATTCTCCCCAAACTCAAAAATTTTCAAGCACTTTTCTTCTTTGGGTGGATTAAAAAATTGACATTCGAATAGAAAAGAATTAAACTTCTTCATCCGGGAACATCAAACAAACTCAAACCAACTACGATCTATTTCAGTACTAGAAAACCAATACCAACAGCTAAGTATTCCGAAGGATTTATCTTAAATCTCAGGGATGTAGTATCATTTTTACTGATGTCTCAAAATCTGACTCTAATTCCACCCATGCGGTTAATTTCGAAAATCGAGCTTTCTTAAGTAAAAGACTTATATTTCAATGAAACCTTATACACTAATTGAAAAGCCCCACTCTATCCAAAATAATCTCCAAATAATTATTTCAACATCATCTTTACTCGTTTGCAACTGAAACACACAACCATGTTTTTTGAGAAGTCACAACCCAGCCAGTTGAAACCGTAATTTTTAAGAATGGAATGTAGGCTAGGATCATTCACAAAACACTTTGCTAGTAACAAAAATCATGTTGATCAAATTTTATATAATAAAGGCTAACAACTACTGATAGACCGAGAGCTGGTGAACGTTGTGAATGTGTACCTACCTCTGCTTTTTTATATTAACTGAAAGATTTTCAAATAATTTGTATTGCAGACAAAGTAGGAGAAATTGTAGTGACATGGTCAACACGTGATGATACTCAAAGCTCTTTAGTTAAATTGAAAAAATGGGATTCAGAACCAGATGAATTTGTTGAACATGCAGGAGAATCGCAGCATTTCATAGATGGAGGACACAAACAAAGATCTCAATACATTCATAAGGTAAAAAAAATTATATGTGCGAACCATTGCTTTTTTTTAAGAATTAAGTTTTATGCACGAATTGTCACTATTAAAGGCATGTGCTGTTGTAGTATTTATATAAGAAAATAGCTTTAAAGTGATACTGGGCCCGTACTACGAAATCAAAGGCAAAAAAAAACGATACTTAAGGAAACGATAGTCACGACATTGACCGATTATGATTAACGAGAATGGATTCTTGAAAATATTGCCACATAAAATCAAAAAAATTAAACCCAAACAACAAACATTTAAATGTATGCCACTTGCATAAAGTCATTGTGTCAAAACTATAAAAACGACAGCCAAAAGCAGTATCGTTAAAAAAAACTACTATCGTAAAACGTAATAGCAATGTAGCGATGACGATGAATTTTGAACGGTAATTGTAATTTGTAATACGGGCCCTGGTTAAAGTGTTTTAAATTAAGAACGTGTTCCATTGGTTGCCCAGAAGCGTCCACAAGCCTTCTGGTTTCAATTCTGAAATGAATTCCTCTGTAATTATGTTAAGTTCAGAAGACTTCTGGAAGATCAATTGAAAACGCCATTTAGTGAACTAGTTTAAAATTAGCAAATTATAAAGAAATATATGATAATACGTTAAAATAGGGCTATTTAAAATGTTGTACCAGTATGTAAAAGGCATAACTTGCATTTCGCCTAGGTACGACAGTGGGCTCATCAGTTATACCCATGCTGTGATTTTATTTTGGAGTCGGTGAACATCAACCAAAACTTGAACTTTGATGGACACAACAACCTCTTACTGATGAGGCCACTGTCGTACTCGGCGAAACTCATTTTGGAGTTGAGGTCATTTTAACTTATACAATATCATTGTGACTAACTGCCTCTCATAGATATCATAGAAATCACCCTTATTACGATAGCCGTTTTACTAAAACGCCAGTAAAACGACAGGGCGTTTCAGCAAAATAACTTCTGTAAAAGTGGTGAGAATAGTGAAGAGTGGAGAGAACGCTTAGCTTTTATTTTCATTCAAACACCAATTGTCGTTTCTGGAACCTTGTCGTTTTTCTGGCGTTTCAGTAAAACGACTATCGCAATAAGGGTGAATATCTTTTTTGCTGGGTACGCAGCATACTGTAGCAAAGCTGTGCGCTATTTAATATAACAATGTAATTTTTACTAACATTACAAGTATTTATAGGTAAGATTGTCAGGATTAGACACTCAAATAAAATACGCATATACTTGTGGATCGATGCTAGGTTGGAGTGCGATTTTCTGGTTTACTCCGCCATCAAAAAGAGCCGATTGGTCCCCTAGTTTGGCCATTTTCGGTGACTTAGGTAATGAAAATGCTCAATCATTGAGCCGTTTACAAGCTGACACCCAACAAGGGATGTATGATGCAGTAATTCATGTTGGCGACTTTGCATACGACATGGACTCCGAAAATGCCAACGTCGGTGATGAATTCATGCGCCAAATAGAATCTGTAGCTGCATATTTGCCTTACATGGTTTGTCCAGGGAACCACGAAGAGAAATAGTTTGTAAATTGATACTATTTTCTTATTTGTGTGTTAATTTTTTGTTTGTTCTTGCATTTTGCAGCAATTTCTCTAACTACAAATCACGTTTCAATATGCCAGGTGATGCTGATAGCATGTGGTACAGTTTTGATCTTGGACCAGTTCACTTTATTTCATACTCAACTGAAGTTTATTACTTTTTGAATTATGGCATTAAAAGTTTGGTAAAACAATTCGAATGGTTGGAAAACGATCTAAAGGAAGCAACCAAACCAGAGAACCGAGCTCTTAGGCCATGGGTTATAACTTATGGACACCGTCCGATGTACTGCAGCGATAGCAAAGAATATGATTGCAATGAGAATTTAGAGACTTACATTCGAAAGGGTCTTCCTTTGCTCCAATGGTTTGGTTTAGAGGATCTTTTTTACAAATATGGCGTAGACGTCGAAATTATGGCTCATGAGCATTTCTATACGCGTCTCTGGCCAATTTATGATTTCAAAGTATATAATGGTTCATACGATGCACCGTATACAAATCCTAATGCACCAGTTCAAATCATAACTGGTTCAGCTGGTTGTAAGGAAAAGCGTGAACCTTTCTCCAAAGATCTACCAGAATGGAATGCTTTTCACAGTAATGTTAGTATTAAAAAGAGAGTATAATATTCCAGTATTTATATTTTCTTTTTGTTTAGGACTATGGTTACACAAGAATGAAGGCCTACAACGGAACCCATCTATATTTCGAGCAAGTGTCTGATGATAAAAATGGTGAAGTCATTGATTCAATTTGGATAATCAAAGATAAACATAGCAATTACATTTAACACAAAATAGCCTGATTGCACCTGCTTAATGTAAAAGAAATAAAACATAAAACACTTATATTTTCGAATACAAATAACAGTTTTTTAAATTTATTAAAGGTTATTTCTTCGGTTCTAGTGAATGGGTGAATGAAATTCACAAAAACAGTGAATTGAAGTGGTTATAACCCTGACACAAAAATTGGAAAAGTTGCTATTTGTATCCCCCACACTTGCCAAAAGCTAAGAAAAAAAGTTAATTCGATATCGCGAAGCCTGAATTTCGGGTTGCCATTTAAAAAACCCAGTTTTCACTTTGAACTATGAATTTTTCAAACTGTCAGGCAGGATGAAGTACACACTCAAATGGTCTCAGATTCCGTGATCTGTGATCGGAGAGCAATGCCTAGGGAGGGGTAGAAACCAATTTCTCGAAGTTGCATTCATATTTTGTCTTCGATGCACTCTTTAATGATTAAAGCCCCAGTTATGGACTTCAAGAATAAGCTTTACTAAAGCTTTCAACTCATAGTCTTCTTTTTTTGCTGTCCAAAATATGATGAGGGCTCTCGGTCTAATAGCTCTTATTATTTTATTTTTATTATTATTATTTCTTCAAGACAGAATAAATTTATTTAGGGACGTCATTCGTGCTCATCAGTTAGTTGCGAAGTGCAGCATGGAATAGAGCTCATTTAATCAACTACATTTATTTGAAAATCGAAAGAGGTAGCTATGGGATATGGAAACCCGTTTCTAATGTTATTGTTTTTGTTTGCATTTGGGAACTGTTTGCTTAGCATTTTGCGCAAGATGTGCGTTTATAAATTCGATCTTTACGGAAGCTTTCATCCCAACCAAATGATATGTGGCCCGTTCGTACTCAGAAAACAGTTGTTCCTTATTGGGTCCAGCGCCAGTCTCATTTATTATTCTGAAGTTTGTAGCCGCCTTTGATCTAACATTTTTTGTATCTATCCACAGCTATGATTTGATTACATATGAACATAAATAAAATTTGAATCAGCTGTTTGTTCTTAATAACTTTTATTTCAATTTCCTCTCTCAACCCTTTGGCATTTGCCAAAACAATGATAGTTCATTCTTTGCTTCAGAAACACTTGATTTTTGTTTCTTACATCAATAATTGAAATGATACATTTAAGTTGCCTAAGGGAAAATCTAATATTTTATTGATCAACTCTCCACCAAATTTGTCGGGAAAAATCTCCTACCAAATTAATTCACATTTTCCCTTTTTTCACAAAAGGGAAAAGAGAAATATTTCCCCGGGAATTATCATTTAGAATTGGGCTGAAAGTAATACACAGCGAAAACTCTAATAAGATCTGTCGAGGTTAAATGGATACACTTCTGATTTTAAACAAATCTTTGAAATATATAAAATAAAATAAATCTTTAAAAAAACAGTCTCTTATGAATTTATTAAATGTATTTACTTAAAAAATAAAGTAGTTACAAATTAAGAAAGAAGCTTACTAGAAAACAACTTCAAAAATTTCTCTTCACTTATCCTCACTTTCATTTTTTTGCTTCTTCTTTTTCTTCTTTTTAGGTTTAGAAACAGTTGCCTCTTCTTCCGCTTCGTCTATTGGTTCTTCTTTTTTAATCGGAACATCAGGTTCAACTTCTGAATGCTTTCTTTTCTTAACACTCAAAGTACTATCTTCTTCCGTCTTATAAGTAAGCACCTCACTTTAAAAAAAATTAAACATTAGTTTTTCGTTTAAAGTTGATTTTGTCATAAATAAATTACCTTTTAACTTGGTATTTTTCAAACTTGGCTTTAGCTTTACCAGTTCCTGATAATTTGCGCAAGTTTCCTTCTTCTAAAAGCCTTAAACGAGCTTCTAGTTTGACTTTGTGTGCAACACCAGTTTCAAATGTTGCCTCCTCACCAAAAGCATCTACTCTGGTTGCCAGTGAAGCTTTTGCAGCTAAAGACCTCGACATTTTACCTTTGTTTTTAAGACTGGCTTGTCCAACTAACTGAGCATGGAAAATCAAACCGTATTTGGGGGTATCTTTTTTTGTTTTAAGAGCTCTGAAAAGTGCCTTTTCAGCTCCCAATATTTGAAGTGTTGACGAGGGATGCTTGGCTAAGTTAATTAACGAACCAGCATGTGCAATAAGCCGTGCTCCTACAGTCTCACCAACAAGAACAGTCAAATTTGGTGCCATTGCCATCATGCGTGTTTTCAGGTAGTCATACAAATGAGTTCTGTAAGAAGTTATTGAAATGATCTCGTCGCAAAGAGCTTGTATATTAATTATATCTTCCTCTGAAATTTCGGTACCTGTAAGTTAGACAAAAAAGGAAATAAGTTTCGGCTTACAAAACATTTTGTCAAAATTCTACTTGCCCATTGAAATTTCTGCAGCTTCTTTCACACTTTCTTCAATATCCTCTGGAAGAATATCAGATAAATCTGTTTTGGACATGTTCTCCCTTGTTCCTACAAGTTTAATCGTTTTCACAAAAGACAAATTATCGGTGATAATCTTGCCAAGTTCAGGAAAATGCCAACCATACCTGCATAAACAATTTAGAACTATTCATCAAAAATTAGGAAAATACAGTTTCAATACAAGAATTGTAATCTTTCATCAGATAGCCAAGGTTTTTAATCAAAACTCTCAATGGAGTTCATTTTATTGCGAAACCTTTAACGTATCATCATTTGAAAGATTATTATTTTCATCTTTTATTTATGCAAAAAACTTGCGACTCGTAGTAGCATTAAATTAATAAAATATGTAGCTTACCATTCTCTTGCTCTCATAACATAATTATTTAGCTCTTTGTCCAAATCATCCAGCAGGCATTGAGCTTGAACAATCATAGTATCGATTTTATCCGGGGAGAATTTAAGCTTATATCTTGAAAGAGAGTGAGCTAGACCCAAAGCCATAGCGGTCATTTCTTTTTTGGGTAAGCCACTAAGAAGACTATCTGATTGGATTCTGATGCATCGCATGAGCTCCTGAACACCAGTATTATACACACATTGCACAGCAAACTTATCTTTTATAGCACTCCCAAGTTTTGCATCAGCAACCATAAGAGATTGTTGAACATCTTCACCAAACAGTTTCTTAAGTGTCTTCTTCAAGGGCTTGGCAATTTTCCCTTCTACAGCAGCAGTCGCTGCAGCCAAGGCTTCGGTGGTGTCATTAAATTTTTCAAAATGTTTAAGTTTTAACCTTAAAATATAACAATATGGTTTTACTTAAATTTTATTTTTAACAATTTTCAAAAATTGTTGTACATAATTAAACGACAATTTGTTTGATCAGACAGCCAAGGTTTTTAATCAAAACTTTATTAAAGTTCATTTTAATGCGAAACCTTTGGGTATCATCATGTTAAACACCATATGATATGAAGTCACCTTATCAATAAAACGGAGAGCAAAACTTTAGACGCCTCAAAGCAAGTCAATTAAAATGTAACACCTAATTCAATAATATTAAATGGCATACAATTACTGTACTTCTATCTATTCTTCAAATGCGATAAATATTTTGGAATTATCAAGCACAGATTGGCACGTTCTAAAGGATAAAACTTTCTTTAAACTTGATTGTTATGCACAGGGTTTCAAAATGAAGAGGCGGAAAGAGCACTCACATCATTTTCTTTGTGAAATTCCCCCGAGGGTTTCTATAGGCCATTAAGTTTATTGCGAATGTTTCATCAAAAATTGGAACGTGAATTATGTTTGAAAGTTTCCCTCGAAAATAGTTTGGTGCACATTTCCAACACGAATGAAACCTATGCTGTTGGATACGCATCTAAATATGAAAACATTTTACTAAGACACCAAAAGAAATAAACAAAGCGAGTTTAAAATAGCAAGCAAATAATTAAAAAAAATATGTGCTCACTTACGTACCTATGTATATGTGCATTGGAATTTATACTTTTCTAGCTCAATACATTTATCTCTACACACGTTAATATGTCTATAAATTTATATGACCGTCAACTCATTCACGCGTCCTTTAACCTACGAATTCATGCGTTCTTGCTATTTAAGACAAAAATGCGTGAGTTTACCAAGAGATTTTAATATCACAATGTTATTCATTTTCGTCTAAAATTGGTTCGCATGAATTCGTAGGTTAAAGCACGCGTGGATGTATTGACCTGATCCACCGTCATAAAATTCTAAAAAATAACATAAATTATTGTTGATTACAGAATGTAGGAAAATCAAAATCATTTACATAATTCTTAATATGCAAACGAGTGAAGTATTTACTTAAATTATTATACGAAATTCTAAAAATGTAAAAATCATTCTAAAGATCTTTACATAGAACAATTTCGATGAAAGATATAAAATGCAACTTCAATACGCAACAGATACGAGGCAATTAAAATAAACTTGCAAAAAAATACCAAACAGTCATTAATTGTGATTGTTTAAAATATTGATACCTACCTATATTTTAATATTATAAGCGTTTTGTAAATACCTTTCTTAAAAATATTTTTTTAGATACATACATACATTCTACTGAGTAATTCTAATAAATTAAAAGTTACATGCAATTAAAATGAGTAAAATAAAATGATTGGTACCCAGGGGCTCAACTATGTTATTCGATTCTATAGTAAAAATATTCGAATTCGCAAAATCGGAACTATGTAATTCTTTAAGAACGCTTTAATATACGATAATCGAAAAGTTCTAGTAATGTCAACTAAACTTTCGCATCATCAGGGAACTACCTATCTCGAAAGTAAATGTCAAAATAACTCGAAATCGCAAATTATCATTCGACATCAAATGTGTTTGCGAATAGATTCCGTCGAGAAGTTTTTTTTTCAGAATGTAAGTAAATAGAAGTTAAAAATTAATATTTTAATGAATAGGTATTTCTTGAATATATAATTATGTAAATGATTTCTGTGCAGGGAATCATCGAAAAATGCAATTACGAAAGCATCCCAGTTCGAGATAATCGTGCAATAGGCGTGTTTTATTAGAAAATATTATAGCTATATTATTTCCCTCAGCTAACAACAACAAATCCTGGAAAGTATCGATAAATATGTCGGTAAAATTACTCTTTGTTGTTGTTTGCGAAGGGAAATTTTACTGTGCTAGCTACGCATTTCCCAATAAAACACGACCAATATATAAGCAAGCATCCAGATTTGTCCAATGGATATCTAAAAACATCCGAAGCGAGACAAAAATCTAAGCATTTATGGACTAAAATAAGTCAAAGGACTTAAATGCTGAAGGTTCACCGCAATGCGATGATATTCGGCACAGAAGTTTGCAATCATCGAATGTTCAGTTTACTTGAAATCTTATGTATCAAGTAGATTAAGGCTTCTTTTGAGAGCCTGTAGCTTTTTACAATGCTGAAACTGGAATAATTATCTTAACAAATCCTTTAATATTTATTTTCACAACTTTCTTTTTTTCGAAAAATTGAAAAAAAAAAAAACAGTAATGAGCTCAACAAAACACGCCTAGTGTGCACATTTGTATTTGCATTTCCAACAACGGAAGGTTTATAATTTAGAGTCGCATACCCTTAGGATAGGGCTAAGTAGAATTGAAGAGGCTTAAATCATGAATTCTGCGGCTACCCGGGTGGAATGATGGACAAAATGCCGTCCAATTTACCAGCTAAAGTGAAAATATAAATAATGTAACGTCCAAAATTCCACACGCATGGGTTTTATCGTGCGATGTTTTCCCACACGGCATCTTTAAGCTAAATTAATTCTATAGTTTGTTTTTGCCTATCATGCAGATACGTATTAGGTATAAATTTTCCAAAGTATATTTTTTCTGCTAAAAATGTTACGATAGGTAGGTATGAAAAATTACATATATTTCGATGGCATATTATTGTTTAGTAAAAGTTTTATTTTATAAAGATAGATTAAGTACACAAGTCTATGCTTTGGCACTGAGGTGGATCTATATGTGGATATTGTATTCACATACGGCCTGATTAAGGATTTACGTAAAAAATATTTCGAAAACCCGCTGGCTCGTTTTAAAGTGCTTTGCTACATACCACGTGGTTATTACAAAGAATAAAATAATGTACATTATGTTGGAAATATTTAGTTACTGTACTTACAATTTATTTGCTTTTTCGGGTGTTTGGAATTCTAGATATAAATTATCTACTTCAGTTATTTTCTTTTCATCGAGGATCTGTAAATAAAATATTTAATAAAAAAAACGTGGAATGACACGCGACTGCACAAAACTATGTACCTACCTTGAATATGGCATAACCCGCCGGTGTTTCGTATAAAACGAACATTTTAGGCAGGATAATATAACTTTATTTTATATTCTTACAAGTGACTTAAATACTTAAGTTAAAAATATTATATTTTTCAATTTAAAAAATACATCCGAATCGCGTGCGGCTATCGTTGAAAAGAAAAATGTCAGATTCAGAAAGATCGAATGCACGTGTTCCTTCCTTCATTTGATAGCAGACCGCTTGATGCGCCCCTATATTTTAAACTAGGAAGCTAAGACTTAGGGTAGTAACACAGTGTAGCGAGATTCACAATGCGACAGGAAAACGAGACGAGAGCGTGACGTGATTCGCTGTCATCTTTTTCTAGTTATAAAGGCTCTCTCCCAAACCAACGCGAAATCATAGCGAATCATTCGCAAAAACATTTTTTTGTTGTTGCTAAGCATTGTGTATCTTTCATATTTTGTATTATTGTGAATGATTTCGCGTCGTCAGCGAATGTTTTATTGTTTGAAATTCATTTGACAGCAACGACGGGATCTCGTCACGCTCACGTCTCGTTTTCTCGTCGCATTGTGAATAGGGCTTTCTACCAAGCTATCTCTTTCTATTTGTAATGGCACTTTGAGGGAAAACATTTGTGATATTTATTGTTTTATTTCACTTTTATGCACTATTTTGTGGATAATAGTTTATAAAATTGATCAATAATTGTTAATTAAGCATTTGCAAGAAATATTTTGCATTCAATTAGATTTTCCGCCGCCAATGTTTTCCCTCAAAGTGAATTAGCAGCTTGACACTGACGTATTCGTGGAGAGCTCTATCAGGCTGTTCCTTGGCGTACTGAGCCAGATAAACCCTGTTCCTTGGTTTAGTCCCAAACAGTTTCAAACAGTTTCAAACAGTTTCAGACCGCCAGATTTGGTGCGGACCAGTACAATTTTTCAAGCGTGAAACGACTTCGGACTAACTGGCTGAACAGAATGCAAGACGCAACTGGAATAGATGTCAAAAAAAAATGCAGTAGATGTCAAAAATGCTGCAGTAAAAGTTAAAATTTGTTCAACTCTTGCAGCTCCGGCTGCAGCATTTTTGACATCTATTCCAGCTCCGTTTTGCATTCTGTTCAGCCAGTAAATCTGGCGGTTTCAAACTGTTTGAAAGTCGGCAAGGAACACACCTATACTGTGGTTATGCCGGATTTACACGGTTGGAAAACTGCCAGTGTAATGACAAAAGCAACAACAAAAGAATGGACAAATTCATGCCGGATTTACACGATTGGAAAACTGCCAGTATAAAGACGAAAGAAACAACAAAAGAATGGACAGATTCATTCTTTTTGTCATTATACTGGCAGCTTTCCATTTGTGTAAATCCGGCATCATTCTTTTTGTCATTATACTGGCAGCTTTCCATTCGTGTAAATCCGGCATTAGTTGCCATTTCCATTACCCAATTTTTCCCAAAATCGGGCGAATGCTTACATGAAACGATCTTTCCAGTCAGATTTGTGTCCCTGTCCTCTTCATATTTTATCGCTGTCCCTTTCATTTAGCATTCAAAGGTAGATGGCTTATTAAAACCAGCGTTGCCATTATGAATTTTAATCAAACACCTTATTGACCACAATGAATTTTAAAATTAAAATAAAAAGAATTAAAAACGAAATAAAAACAAAACGATTTAAGTTTTAATTTTATTATGATGAATGCATTTCGAACAGAATGTGGTTCATCTTCAGCAATACAGTGATTTGGCAATTAAAGACAGTAGGTGTAGGGTTAAATACAAGAACAGATCAAAACACTAAAAGAGAATTAGAAAAAACTTTCCATTTTACATAACACCCCGACTCCACAGGGCATACAGATGCCCAACATCACAACCACAATCCAATCAACAATCAGCAGATTTTTTCTCGCTGGGCAATTCATGTCATGTCGTTTCATTTCCCTCTCACCACTACTACGATCTTTTGCAATAATACACGCCCTTTAGACTCCAGAAAACAGTAGAAAGACTTTTTTTTAGTATCCAGCTACCTCTAGATACAAGGAAAACCAGAAAAAAACTCACATGCACGTGAAACGTCAAATCTCATGGCAAGCTTTGAACAGCGTACATGTCTTGTTCAAAAATTGGTTTTCTTCGACATGTCGTCGACAAGGCATGGATTTTTCTGGCTCCATTGGATTTTTATTAGACATGTTCATAGTCTTGGCATCGTTCATGGCAGGTGGAGCCAGCATGTAAGAGAAAGAGAGCATATATTTCTTTTTGGGCTTTAGGTCAATAAATGAAACAAGATCTTTTTGTTTGCTCACGACGTTTCGTCCATGTCTATGGACAACATCAGGTGTAAACCAAAAAGGATATCTATATTTGCATTGATAATTAATCAACTAATTAGTAAAACATATTACATGAATACAAATTAAAAAAAAAAATTTAAAACCTACAATGATTACATTTATATAAAGGGTATTCATGTAACAGCATAAACTCGTCGTAAACATCGTAAGGTTGTAAATTTCGTAAATCTGTCAAATTTTCCATACAAATTGTGACAGAATTACGAAGTTTAAGAGATTACAACGTTTACGATGACTTTACGCTGTTGTATGAATACCCTTATAATAAAAAATACGCAACAAACTCTCTAGCTGACTTTAACACTTTGAAGTAAGGCTAACAAGTGACATGCAAGTTTATATACATGTTCCTAACAATCAATATCTTATTTTTTCAAGCAAGAGTTTGTAAGAAAGAGAGACATTTATAAACTAAATTAAACAAATGAGACCTAATATTGCAATGTCACTGTTCATAGTGTTGTTGCTTTAATGGATATAAAGGCTTTCGTATGCATAAAGCCTACTGTGGTCCACATATCTTCCAGTTTAACATTGAAATATTTGTGGATGAGGATGTTCGAAGCCACGGAGGATTTTTCTGGTCTGTTGTATTTGATGTGTGATGAGTGTTCACCAAAATGAACACCAGTACTCCGTTTTGTTTGGCCGATGTAAACAGCGTCGCAATGTAAACAGCGTCGCAATCCGCACATTTAATTTCGTATATGCTGTTTGTCTGTTACTTTTTTTGTCGTAAAACAAGCTGCCAATCAAATACTTCTTGGTTTCACGAAAAAAAATTAAAGCCACAAATAATTTCATCATCATTGTTATTGGGTAATATTAATAAACACGAGCAATTGCTTTTGCCAGCTAGAATTGTCAAATCTGAAGCAATTGCTTAGTTTCATAATTATAAAAATTTAAAGCAATTGCTTTTGCTTTCTCTATCTTCGAAAAACAATGCCACCGCTCATTTGCTTCAATCGGTAATTATAAAACGCAAAAACTATAGCAATTACTAGAAAATTTGAAGTCTGCTATTTAGGTGACTTACCCTGAGGCCACACGAGCGAGTAATCGCTAGCGAGTTACTAATACATCGAAACTTTTCCTACTCGCTAGCCAACTGGCTTGCCTTTTTTGAAGCCAGTTGGGAAGCGAGTAGAGCGGCGAGTGATTTGACAATTAATGTATGTACCCAACTCGCTAGCGAGTACTCGCTCCTGTGGCCTCCGGGTTAGAACATTTGCTACGGATATTAAAGTGAAGCATTTTTTTCAGACTAATAAAATCATTCAATTTAATTAATTTAAAAGAAAATACATTCAATTAAATGTTTGGTATTCTCGATCTTGTGCGTCAAGATGAATGAAAATAGGTTTGCACATCATTCCACCCTTACCGGCAGTAGTTACAACAAATGTTCGTGACAAAATTAAAGACCAAGAACTTTTGGCGACGATAAAAATGCTTAATAAACAATTATTGATCAATTTTATAAACTCTCATCCACAAAATAGTGCATAAAAGTGAAATAAAAGTGAAATAAAACAATAAATATAGCTTTGTAGGATGTTTTTGACAAGTAGAGTACCTCTTGTATTCTATTAAAAAATAATCTATGAAATTGCCGATCTTCTTATGATTTTCATTACATTATATCTACATGAAGTGTTAAGTAACATTATTGTACTCACAAACATATAACACATATAACATTATACATTTATCGACTTTCATTAAACACTTATTAACAAAATTTACACAAACATTTTTTAATTAAACATTGATAAATTACACAAAACACATACAGTTCAAACATTATTACACAATACTAATATAAAGCAATTGCTTAATGCTTTTACTTTGCTACGGAGTTTACTTCAAGCAATTGATCTGTTTTATTAATTCGACCCATTGTTATTTCTCCTGAAACCCACCCTTTTAGTGCCTTGCATTCTTGCATATGAGCCGTGTAGCAAACCGAAAATTGCAAATGGTCGTGAATTCTGACATTATTCTTTCAAGCGAATCGTGTCATTATCTGCTTTGTGAAATGGGTTCTCATGCTGGGGACTGCGAATAATTAGCGTTTGACGGCTCTCAGAAAATAGCTTACTGGTCGTGTAGAAAATATAAAATGCCTAATTTTAAAATTTAAACAAATTTGAGGCCATGTTTTCCTTTTAAGATTGTTGATAGCATCTTTTATTTTTTTTTGTCGAAAACGTAAGCCAGTATTAGTTGATATTTGCAATTAGAATTGCCTAAACAAAATTATTCGCAGTCGCAGATCTTAGGTAATGTTTTAAGCATGTATTTTCAATCAATTATCTGTTATTATTAATTTCTTTTTCCAAAATAAATACAAATTTGAAAGTGCATATCTACTGCGAAAAAAAACATCGGATCGGATCAACATCGGAAAATGTTCCGACTAGTGGCAACGCTGGTCAACACTGAACGCACAAGACTCTGGAAAAAGTATAAAAGAGAACACAAACATTCTAGAAAAATCGTGTGAGCTTACCAAGGACGGACGATTTGGTCCTTACCCCTCACTTTCTACTCCCTACACCAATGAACAAAATATCATCTGTGGAAAAATCGGGTGGTGTAAATGCCGACTTACATTTCACTGGCTAAGTACTTTGGAGCCTGTTTAGATTTGTTTAGTTTATATTTCATGAGCGCTCACTGAGCTGACGGAGCAAAAATTTTTTTTACTTAGTATTTGACAGCAAAACTGGGGAAATTCTCTGAGCCCTCAGAAATATAAACTGGACAATTGAGAAAATTGAGTCCGGATACGTGAGTCTCATAGTGTCTACATTAGAAAGTTTGAGGCACCACAAAAACACAACACATAGAAACAACTTCAATGGTCGCGTTCGGCTGGAAAAGCGATAGGGTATCTGAGATACTTTAGAATCCGATACGTTGCCGGACGACCAAAACCGGATACGTAATATTTGCTGTCAAAAGAGTGAGGGCTACTAACAAAAGGAAAAACAAATTGAAATTTTCAGCAACGATTTTGTGTCCTTACATTAATTATTTTGTACCAAATCTCGTCTGTATCAAAAATTTATTATTAAGTTGCATTGCAAATGATTTTAATATGCATTTAAATATAATTTGCAAATGTTTTTGCTCAAACAAAAAAAAAATCTGATGTGGAATCGCAAATACAAATAAATACTCAGCTGTTCTTCAAATTTCCCATCGGATAGTTGAGTATACCGAAATTTTTTGGATAGCTTGAGATTTCTTTCTCACATCAGCTGCTTCACTCATCAGCTGTTTTTTCCTATGGGATTACAACAACACAAACAAATCCGGATCGCTTAAGATACGCCGCCGAACGCGCCCAATGTTTTGCGCATTGAAATAACAACAAATGACGCTGTTTAGATTGGGAAGGATGAGACCGGTCTCACGGCGGTTTCTGGGCAAGAGAAGTGGGGGGTCAGGGATGTCGTGAGGCACGAAGAAAACATAAACATCCGACTCATGAGTCTCACTAGTTGTTGTTTCAATGCGCAAAACATTGAAGTTGTTGTTGTTTCTATGTGTTTTGAGGCACCTCAAATTTTCTAATGTAGACACGATGAGACTCACGAGTCCGGACTCAATTTTCCCAATCTAAACAGGCTCAATGAGACTCATGAGACTCATGCCTCATGACATCCCTGATCCCCCACTTCTCTTGTCCAGAAACCGACATTGTGAATCAGGCTTCCCAATCTCTAAACAGCGTCAAACATTGACGAAAAAAATCAATTTTAAATTGCATTCCATTGGCAACGACAAAAATCAAATTTTCTATTGAAATCAGAATTTACCAATGGAAAACCCCATAGGTAGCTTAGACAGATATCACCTAATTTGAAGTAAGAATTATGTCTAGAAAAATTAATTGACTTATAAAACTAAAATTGTTTTTTAAATAACTTATTTTATACAAACTAATGGCTTACCAAAAGCATTTAATGAATTGAACTGGACACCAAGTAAAAATAACCTTCCGTGTACGAATTTTTTGTCTCAAATTCATATCTGTCAGTTTTTATCTGTCACTTTTACGTTGGCAGTTCGTCGCCCGAGAACTGTTTTGTTGTATACACCAATCTTACGATTTTGGGAAATCGCATTTTAAGGTTTGCGTTCATATAAAAAAAAATCTGAAAGATAAAGTTCTTTTTTTTTTTTTTCTTTTTAATAATATTACCCAAAATGAGTTTGTCGTATAAAATGAGCATTTGTTTCCATCCCATACACGTACGACAAAGTGAACGCACGTACGACATTCCAATATTCAAGCACCAATACAAATTGGTATGAGAACCAAATAAAAAAAAAAAAGCTTTCAGCATTTTTTTATTTAATAAGCATTAAAATACATAAAAAACAGTCTTTTTGTACTAAGGCAGTCTTGGCATACAAAACATTAATTATAAAAACATAAAAGGTCAAGTCTTCCTGTGACTATAAAGTTTACAAGTTATTAAATATAAGATCAATATAACTTTTTTTTATAAACAATAACACAAACGTCATCCTATGACTCAAAAATAAATTATTTATTTATTTATTTAGCTTAATATTGGTCATTCTATGACCACCAACTTAAATAACTAAAAATAATTATTGGAAAACAATAAGCAAAATATGATTTTGTTCTAATTTTTTGATTTGAATAAGGCTTCTTAATAGGCTTGGTATGCCTAGGTGCCGAATTCAGTTCTTCACAGAGGAAAAATTCTATCTCACTTCCTCTTTATGAGAAAAAATGAAAAACCATTTGCATTTCAAAAGGGGCTGTCGAAGTAAATCTTTTTTAAATCTTTTTGTGCGGTGGAAAAACCAAATAGATTTATTAAATCTGAACTGAGATAATTCCTTGGTGGAAACATAGCATAAGGATGCAAAATCATTTATTATTTTGATGGAGGATCAAAGCTCAAGACTTAATTAATATTTCAGGTCAAAACAAAAAATTCAAATTTGTCCAACTTTCCACAAATATTGACTTTTAATTATTCAATGATCATTGGTAAGGTAGTTCAATCATTGAAACAAGAAAAGTCGTTTTATGTGGAAAGTTAGGCCTATTTGAATTATTGTTTTGGCTAAAAATATTAAATAAGTCTTAAGCTTTATTTGGCCATCAAAATAATAACTGATTTTACTTCTTAAACGTCTCAAAATCAATCGTTAAAATTTTAAATGATGAGTTTCAATAATAGCTAAAACTAGCGCCTTATTAGGCAAACAAATAAAGAGACTCTTAAGATCGCTAATTTTCTCTTTTGATATAGGCTTCGAGTTGCTTGTGACTTGAAGGCATAAGCTAGAACTATAATGCTCGGAGGGGCACTTAAGTGGTCGGAAGAAAACAAGCGAATACACGGAAAGCATTTGACGCGACTATAATTGCGAAGTGGAGCGTTTCGTCAAGTTTCGTTCAACTTTGGTTACGGAACTGAGGTGCGCTCCCGAGCGCACGTCACTTAAGTAAAGCTGACACTTGGTGAAATAGGAATGCCAAAAAGAGAAAGATGATAGTTACATTATGGGTGTGTTCCCCTTTTTTCGGTACGGAAAGCTACTTTTCGTTGGTTTTTGACATTAGCTTCAGTGCCCTTCCGACTTTTATAGTTCTACCTATAGGCTGAACAAATTTTTTGGAGGTTTCAGATTAGATTTGGTTTATTTCTTAAATATTGAGGAACTTCGAAATTCCATTTCTCTACCAGTCGTTTTGTAAAACAATGTGAAGAGATCGGTATTATTATATTTCAGAAATTTAATTTTACTGAATGTAATAGCAGAGAAATTTAACTGGCCTGCTCTGGCAGAAAATGCTTTAAAGTCTATTGGGGATATTTGGATTATTTTTAGTGTTACGTTTCTAAATTGCATACTTTTTAGATGTCGCAAAAGCGAAAGCTGACTAAATACTTCCAGATTTCGAAGGTACCTGTCGATGGAGCTATGGACACAGTCCACTTATCCTGTATCAACGAATGACATGGCTCCGAAAATTTTTGTTCAATTACTTTTTAAGGAAGTTTTTTGTTTTTATCCTTTCTGCACCACTAGTTGAAATCTGTATACACGTACGACAAACCAAACCGGAATATTTTTTTCTATTTCTGTTGTATGTGTATATGATCAGTCTTACATTTTCTGTGAGTTTCACGCACGTACAACAAAACAATTTAAAGATTTTACTATAAATTTTCGGTCGTATGTGTTAAGCCTATGGATATGCAAACAAAACAATACTAAAGAAAAAATTGCGGCAAAACACATGGAATTTTTGTCGTATTTATGCCAACAACTGGCGATTACGACAACCCAAAACTAAGGATAGACAAAATGCATTCTAATTATCTCAGCAACGGTAAATGATAGGTCATTTCTGATTGCAGAAATAGAAAGAGGACCTTTGAAAATATACTACTGCATACCCACTTTAAAAAAGTGCGTATTGACGTTTACAACAAAACAATTCTCAGGCGACGATGTTGTGAAAGAACAGGTGAGAAATGATTCATGCCTGGACCAACAAGAACCTCTTAAGGCTCTCCCAAACGTGAACCATTCGCCGACGATGCGAAATCATTCACAATAGTACAAAATATGAAAGATACACAATGCTACACAACAACAAAAAATCGTCTTTGCGAACGATTCGCTACGAATTTGCGTTGGTTTGGGAGAGCCTTTATTCTCTTACCACTTAAATTGAATTAAATAAATGTCAGATCCTGTTAAGACAAGAATACAATAGACTTTATATGTCGTATTCTAAATTTGTTTATAAATCTTTGAATTATTCCTCTTTTAATATGTTAAATACTTATTTTCGAACAGCAGACGGCCTATACAATTCTTTTGATATTAATTGTAACATTTTATTATAAAAATAAAGACTTAGGGTGGTATTCACCGAGCACTCATAAACGGCTCTTAAGTTTATGATGCTCCTAAATCAAATAATTGGTCTGTTCGCGTACTTCCCAAAACTACGAATTTCTACAAGTTTAATTTTTTTATATGAGCTTTCACAGAACTTTGGGCTAAATTCGTAGAAATTAGTAGTTTTGGGAGGTACGCGAACTAACATAATATTTGTGCTATTCACCGACCACTCATAGCTCTTTTTCGAAGTTCGAAAATGAGAGCAACTCTCTCTTCCCCAGGTACCAAGCTGTTTTCAAAAATGACCGCACTTTGTCGGTACTTCTTGGATCCTTAAAAAACTGAGTGTTGCATGCACAAAAATAAATGCTTCCAGTGGTATTTATAAATCCATTCCAAGCAGTGTCTAACTTTAGACACCTGCACTGAACCAAAAAGGTACGTAGAATCAAGCAAAATATTTATTGTCACAATAAACCGTTTCTTAAAATTCAACCAATAATCTCGTTTGTTGATACAATAAAATGTCGTTTATAGAATTGATAAACGATTGTTAATTTAACAAACCGTTTGTTATTTTCATTCAATTCGATTCAACCATTGCACATTAAACAATGAGTTTATAAAAACAATAAACCAGTCATTTATTGATATAATAAACTCGTTTATAGAAACAAATATTCATTTATTATTATCATTTAAGAAAGTAATAAACCTATTTATTAAACTGATAAATGCGTTTATAATGACAGTGAATAGAAATGCTTGGATTTAATAAACCGTTTATTAAAACAAACAACCGTTTATTATTTTGTTTTATAAATGCAATAAACCCGATTATTGAATTGATTAATGCGTTTGTAACGACAATAAACGGAATTTATTGATTTAATAAACGTGTTTATTAATACAAACAACCGTTTATTATTTAATTCTAAAATGCAATAAACCCGTTTGTTAAATTGATAAATGCGTTTATAACGACAGTGAACGGGAATTTATCGATTTAATAAACGTGTTTATTAATTCAAACAACCGTTTATCAAATTGACTAATGCGTTTGTAATGACGATAAACGGGAGTTCATTGATTTAATAAACGTGTTTATTAATTCAAACAACCGTTTATTAAATTGATGAATGCGTTTGTATCGATAATAAATGGGAATTTATTGATTTAATAAACGTGTTTATCAAAACAAGCAACCGTTTATTGAATGGATTAATGCGTTTGTTACGACAGTAAATGGGAATTTATTGATTTAATAAACATGTTTATTAAAACAAACAACCATTTATTAAATTGATAAATGCGTTTGTTACGACAGTAAACGGGAGTTCATTGATTTAATAAACGTGTTTATTAATACAAGCAACCATTTATTAAATTGATGAATGCGTTTGTTACGGCAATAAACGGGAATTTATTGATTTAATAAACGTGTTTATCAAAACAAGCAACCGTTTATTAAATTGATTAATGCGTTTGTTATGACAATAAACGGTAATTTATTGATTTAATAAACGTGTTTATTAAAACAAGCAACCATTTATTAAATTGATAAATGCGTTTGTTACGACAATAAACGGGAGTTCATTGATTTAATAAACGTGTTTATTAATACAAACAACCGTTTATTGACAACAAGAAACGGGAGTTTATTGATTTAATAAACGCGTTTATTAATACAAACAACCGTTTATTATTTTCGTTTATAAATTCAATAAACCCGTTTATTAAATTGATAAATGAATTTATTGATTTAACAAACCAGTTTATCAAATAAATGGATGCATTTAATAATTTGGTTTGTTAAATTAATAAACCCTTTATCAAAATGACAAACGGGCTTATTGAAATAAGCCTGCCTCCTTTTTGCTGATTTACACTACTGACAAAATGTCATTATTTCTGCAGAAATAATGGCGTTTTGTCAGTCCCATAAATCAAACATAATGTTGTACTAACACAATTGACAGAAATCCATTATATCTGCGATATATTAGCCATTCATTGTCATAAACTTGATTTATGACAAAAATATGGAATTATAATGGCAGACATTACGGCGATTTGTCCATCGTGTACGTTCAGCATTAGATTCACCGGAAGCCTACAAAAGAAATCGCATTATTAGTATTGTTAAAATTAAAGGGGATTCAAAACTTCCAGTTACAAACCTGTTTACAGTACCAAAGAGTCATCTTATCTTGCTTCTCAAACTGAAACCATATCTCTGCTCAAAATATAAACTTTATGCTGAAAATCGAGAAGTCAGAACTGAAAAAGAGATTAACTTGTTTGTTTTGCTTTTAACATTTTATTTTGTATCAAATTTGCGTAAGATTGTTTTTATCTCGTTTGATTTTATAATAGAATTGTTTTTATGTCGTTAAGGAACATAGTAAGTTTTTATACGTAATACTTTTTTTAGTATTTCGTTTCTTTAAAACCCCAAAATGAGGAACAGGCTAATGTGTATTGAAGATTGAAGAGATACAAAATTTTAAAATAAATTATTATATATGCATTGATTTTATCTCGCTCAGCAAGATATGAGTTTTTGTACAAATTTCTTTTTTATTTTTTTTAAAATATCTTGTTTCTATAAAACCCCAAAATGAGGAACAAGCTAAGGGATATTGAAGATTGAATAGATAAAAGATCTTAAAACAAATGTCTACTGCTCTTAAAAAGCTTTTAAATACAAACTTTACCCCATCAAAATACAGGAAAACATCATTAAAGTCCAGTATTGAACTGCCATGCACAACGATGAAGGGTTGAACATTTTCAGACTTTTCGTTTAAGTATCCGATATGGTCCTCAATCTCCTGGATTGTTGAACCGACCCAAACAAATGCATTTTGTGAGTCTTTGATACTAAATCGTGTCATGCTTTTCCTTCCTTCATTGCTCTTCCTTGCAACTTTTTGATATGGAACGAAATATCCGTGTAGCGCCCACAATATAGCTGCATCGTCGCAATCTGGTAATATAAAAACTTTATTGAAGTTTCAAATTAAATTGATTTTTCATATAATCAAGAAAATTTAAAATGTAATAAAAATAAACAGAAATTTGGTGTTCAGTGTGACCTTGGGCCAAATTTCTGTGTTTCGATTAAACCCCAAAATAAAGAATAACCAGGTGGCTAGTGATAGATAGAACAGAAAAAAACTTCAAGCAAATCTTAAAAAACTTTTAAATAAAAACTTTACTGCGTCAAAATATTGGGATATAATATTTGAAAATCATGATGAAAACCAAATTGCTAACAATATATTTTTACATTGACATGCAAATATAAAAACATATTTAGTTACCGACAACTTACTATTGGCGGTTCTGCTTGTATCTGTTTGATTTGATGACAATTGTGTCAAAACTTCGAGAGTACTTTTATCCTTCACATGGTTATCAGTCAGAAGAAACTTTAAAATCTGCTGTTTAAGTTGCTCCCAATTATCCAAAAATGAATCGGCATTTTTATATAAGTAGCTAAAGTCCATGTCAATCTAATGAATTAATGTATTTTTTTTATAACTATTTTAACGGCATCCAACAAATTTCAAACTTACGAAACGATAGCCAGTAGGACATTTATAGTTTGGCCACTTGAATAGTATTTGAGAAGTAGAGGAAGAGTTCTTAATATCTAAAAGCCTTGTATTTGTACACGCTTTCCAGCATCGGTCTAATGCTTCCCCCGATAATTTGTCATATTTCAAGGATCTAATAGTTTGCTCCGAATCTTCTTCGGGAACTAAAAATTAGAATTCGTTATCAATGCAATTATCTATGAAAAGTGTGTTCATCATAATGAAAGCTGTTCAATTTGGAGTAAGAGAATGACAAAAAAAAACGTTTTTAGTTGTAAAAATGTTCATGCAGGGAATCCCGAAAGAAATGGTCATCTTATAAAAGAGTTACTTGTACATACCAAACCTAAATAGTAAGTAATCGAGACTGGGAAATATATTTTTGGTTCCTTAGAAAAGCTATTATGGTTTTGTACCCATCTGATAATCCAAGATCAAGCCTTAGAAAAAACAGTTTGTTTTAAAAACACTGATTGTTCTTAAAACAATGATTGTTTTTAAAACAATATTATAGCTGTTTATTATCTGTGAACTAAATAAGTTTTGACCATTACTTTTGTGACACCTATCATATCAAAACAAATCTAACGAAGAATTGAAATGCACACCCCTGTTCTGACTTCCAGTCAGATTCAAATCCGTACGAATCTAAACGAAGGTCAGAATTGGGGTGGCTGTCTTACTCAAAATTGAACAAACCTAGATCCAAACTGTAATCTGTTGTTTCGGTCTTGCTTGTTGAAGGCTTTAAAGTTTTCTCCATCGTCGTCTTATTTGAGAATTTCAAGTTGCAGAATTTATTATAAATTTTTCCTCTTTTACCAGTGCGATAATATACCTTATAATATTTAATTGACATTAAAAATAAGAGAAAGTAACAGAATAGAAATAAACAGTTTACCAATTGCTCAGAAGGAAATCTTTCCATTATTTCTTTTTCAATGGCGTAACTTGAATGTAAATCTAAATGAATTTTGTTGTGATCAAAATAACTAGCAATTGCTGTAATCAATTGTGTTCTTTGCTGATTGTTGAATTTTTTATTTTGTTCATAAATTTCAACCAGTGAACTACTTTTTAAGTTACTGTTCAAAATTGTTGCTAGGGAAATTGAAGAGGCAGATTCGAAAGCACTTGTTGGCGAACTTGGACAGCTGCGTGTATTCGATCTTGTTGAAAGGTGATAAGGTGAGGATGCTTCTGATAAACAAGTAGTGATATTACGAAATGGACCACATTCCGAGTTGGAATACATGAAAAGGGGCATTCCAATCAACTCTCGCCATTCTCTTAGCTTTGATTCGAACATAATTAAGGTTCGGTATTTGAAGGGCTTTAGAATTTGAGCAAGGTGGTGACACTCCAAATTTTTCAAAACTTCAATATCTATTTCTTGAGCTAAAATTGAATTTTAAATAATTTGTATTGTCAACAAGTTTTCAATAAATTTTTTTCCTTGTTTTTTTTTTTAATTCTAAAATAGTAAAGGTTCTCTTACCACTTCATAAATTTTATAAAGTTTTAAATTAAATTATTACTTATGGATGTATTGTTCTTATCTCGAAGCTTAGACTTGAATGACTTAGAAATTTGTTCTTGAAAAAGACTTAGAAAAATTTTCGAGAAAAAGACTTAGTAAAAAAGACTTAGAAAAATGTTCGAGAAAATGACTTAGAAATTTTTTCTTAAAAAAGACAGAAAAATTTTCGAGAAAAAGGCTTAGTAAAAAAGACTTAGAAAAATTTTCGAGAAAATGACAGAAATTTTTTATTAAAAAAGACTTAGAAAAATTTTCGAGAAAAAGACTTAGTAAAAAAGACTTAGAAAAATTTTCGAGAAAATGACAGAAATTTTTTATTAAAAAAGACTTAGAAAAATTTTCGAGAAAAAGACTTAGTAAAAAAGACTTAGAAAAATTTTCGAGAAAAAGGCTTAGTAAAAAAGACTTAGAAAAATTTTCGAGAAAATGACAGAATTTTTTTATTAAAAAAGACTTAGAAAAATTTTCGAGAAAATGACTCAGTAAAAAAGACTTAGAAAAATGTTCGAGAAAATGACGTAGTAAAAAAGACTTAGAAAAATTTTCGAGAAAATGACTTACAAATTTTTTCTCATAAAAGAACAATTTTCGAGAAAATGAGATATTTTTCTTAAAAAAGACTTAGAAAAATTTTCGATAAAATGACAGTTTTTCTTAAAAAAGACTCAGAAAAATTTTCGAGAAAATGACAAACATTTTTTCTTAAAAAGACTTAGAAAATTTTTCGAGAAAATGAGACATTTTTTCTTAAACAAGACTTAGAAAAATTTTCGAGAAAAAGATTAAGTGAAAAAGACTTAAAAAAATGTTCGAGAAAATGACGTAGTAAAAAAGACAGAAAAATTTTCGAGAAAATGACAAAGTTTTTTCCCATAAAAGAACAATTTTCGAGAAAATCACAGAAATTTTTTCTTTAAAAAGACTTAGAAAAATTTTCGAAAAAATGACAAAGTTTTTCTTAAAAAAGACGGTAAACTTTTCGAGAAAAAGTCTTAGTAAAAAAGACTTCGAAAAATTTTCAAGAAAAACACTTAGGAAATTCTATTTTAAAAACAACTTAGGAAAATTTTCGAGAATGACTTGGAAATTTTTGCTAAAAAAAGACTAAACAATTTTGGAGAAAAAGAAAAATGTTTGCCCGCAAAAAACTTTTTAGTATTTTTTCGAAAAAAAGGAAGAAAAATGATTGATATCAAGGCAAAAAATGTTTCCAAAAAAGACTTAGAAAATTTGTTTGCAAAACATTGATGAAAATAAATTAATTATTAAAAAATTAATTTAAACTTACTTTTGAAATGCTCAAGTAATTCTAATAGGCCCCATTTTGCCAGTAAATCCTTTATTTCCTTGCATGGATCTATGTTAACATTCGTTGGTATCGTTTTGTCGCCCAAAAATGTTTGAAATTCTGCTTCTGAAAATGTCGGAATGCTTTCCCTTTCATCAGTTGATTCAACCTGCACTTCACTGAGCTGTAGTTCATCAACCTCCACGTCATCTACCTCTAATTCATCGACCTCTAGTTCATCGACCTCTACTTCATTGACTTCTAGTGCATCGACCTCTGCTTCATCGACCTCTACTTCATCGACTAATACTTCCTCCAACCCATTTTCACACACAGATATATCAAGCGTTGCCATTTTTAGTTTTAAATTCTGTTTTCGTATAGACAACTATTATTAATTTATTAAAAACATTAAAAAATTACAAGACATTCAAAATATTAAAATAATTTACAAAAAATATTACATATATCTTCTAGACAACTAAAACTAAAGCCCAGATCTCAAATCCGCAAAATGATTTTAGTTAGATAATTATTCTATTAAATATCAAAATATGAGTGGTTTTTGAATTGGTCAAGCATAATTAAATGTTAATATTTTGAAAACGAAAATATATTTAACAATTGTATGTGTACACAGAGTAAAATCAGACTTGCGGAATTGGGACCTAGATACCTATATACATTCTCTAATAATACTTTATCTTATGTTAGTAAAAAATTTGAGATGATTTTTTTGCCTATTGTGAAAAATAATACTCTTTAACTCTTAGTAAAGTTTTTCCGGTAGCCGTTTTTATCAAATTAGTTGGTGGGCCGACAATTTCATTGCCAAAAATTATAGAAAAAGCACCCAACTGTTTTTCGTCAACTTCAAATGATAATATACTTGGGTTGTACTGGATCCTATTTAGTTTTTGGCAAAACAAAAAAACTTGACTTTTTTTCAAAAGACCTATGTCAACTATAACGTATAACTCGATATCAGCTCTAGATCGCGCTATATAAAAACTTTGTTGGTATTTATAACCTTCGATTTTTGCTTTAGAGAAAAATTCTATATCTGTTTTAGAGACTCTTAGTATTTCTGATACTAAATTCGTAAAATCACTTTCGATTTTATGTTTGTCATATATTTCAAAGTAACAAATGCAATTATTATCAATATTTGATAAAAACTTGAATGCAGTCTTAAGTTGGTATTTTTTCGCTAAGGTCAAACAAATGTTCTTACGAGATGTGATAGCATGGGAATAAAGCTTAAATTGTTTGTGTTTAGCTTCAAATTTAAAACACCAAAAACTACGAACAGGCCCTGACTGTTTAATGACACTGGGATAATGAGTTAAATTATGATGCTTTGGTTTCAAGTTGTCATTAAAAAGACGAACATAATCTTTGTTGTGGTTTTCAATTTTTAATTTTAACATTGGGATGATTTCATCGCAAATTTCAAATGCAAGCAATAAATCAATTATTTCAATTAAATTAAGAAGGAATTGCCACACTTCATCATCATGTGGCACTAAATCTTCAATCATTAAGTGAAAAAAAGAAACAAATGTCATCATTTCTCGTGCAGTCATTTTTAGATGTTTACATTTTAATTGGCCGATTTTTATTTCACCTGAAATATTGTCAATCTCAATTGCACCATACTGAAATGTTCGTTTCCTTAAATTAAGAGTTTCCAGGTTAAAATATTTAGCTTTGTTAATGAAATATTCAATTATATGGCAAATGTCGTAATGACAAACTCCTTCAAAAACATCATGCATAAGATCCACGCAATAATTTTCTACGACATGAAACGATGGAATTTCATTAAGTTGTGAATAGTTTTGTATACCCGTTTCAGAAGGGTTGTTAAGAAGAAGATCTTCTTCGTAGTTTGAACGATTTCTCAACAAATCATTTCGTTCAATTGCCAACGACTGCGTTTCTATTTTTTTTACTTTACAAAACCTGCAAAAAGAGTTGCTTGAAAATGATTTATTAAAATCCAAAACAGTATTTAAGCCCAAATTATCCCCTAACACAAGACCTAAGATAAAATATACTTTTATTTTTATCTCGTTGCCTAAGCTTATCTCTACACCATCAACTTCAAGACTCTTTAGATCATTTATTAATGATTGAAAACATTTTTCGTTGCCAAATGTTTTGAGATCCTTTGTTTTAATAACTCCTGCTAAAAAAACACTATCCAACTTTGATTCTTTCCAAGGAAGACAAGGAAATGAATAGTAAATATTACATATCGAGTGAACACCTGCATGAGAGCTTAAAGGGTTATTAATTTCAAAGTCATCGGTATATAAAAAGTATGGAATTAGAACTTTTCCCGGATACTTTTCAATTTTTTTCTTCCAAAGCTCACCTTGAACAAAATTTGAAATTTTTTTTTCTTTACTTAATGTTTCCATATGAAGTTTCGTTTTATTTAAGATGTTTTCGACCTCAAAAAATTTTTTAAATTGAAATTTTAGAGGCATCAATATTCCTTTAGTGTTTTTCTCATCATACGCAAGACATCCGTTCTTAAAAACTGTACTGATTTCATTGTTTACCGAAAATTCATATAAACTGCCCAAAAAATTTTCTTTTTTAAGCCATTCAAATAGTTTATACTCGGTGTTGCAATAGTTAAAAGGGTTACGACACTTTGATAATAGACTGACAAATTCATTATGAACTTTCATGTTCGTTTTTGCCAATTTTTCGTTTGAAAATGATCTAAATAATTCAAGCATTGGATTTAAGATACATTTTTGTATATCCTCTTGAATTTCTAAAATATTTTTTCTTGAAAAACTATTATTATCATGCATTTTCAATACAAAACGCGTAGCAGAGGTGAACATATTATTAAGACTGTCTTCTATAGGTAATTCTTTGGTTTCAACGCTTTCTGCTTCATGAATATAACTTTCGCGTGATTCTGAGCTTTCCTCTAAACTATTAGATATTTGGTTTTTTTCGCAGAAATGATTTTGAGGTGCATCATTTTGTTTATCAAAATTATCTGTACTATTCACGTTGGGTATTGAACCTCCGTCATGTTTTCTGATTATATGTCTCTTAAAACTACTTATATTTTGAAACTCTTGTGAGCAACTACTTTCCCTACATTTAAAATTACTATAAGTACTCAGATCATGTGTTTTTTTTAGGTGTTGTATAAACAAGTTTACCGATGAAATTCTAACCTTACAGATAAAGCAAATCATTTTGTTAAATTTGACTACTCTTGTCTATAGTTTTTGTCTGAACTAAAAATAATTAAGTAATATATAAGTATTTTTTAATATAATATTATAACATTATTAAATAACTATCGATGCTGTAGAATATAGATAGGTTTTAATGTCAAACCTTATATCTTCTTGAATGGCTTCGGTTACATGAGAATCATAAGCTAAAAATAAAGAAACAAATGAAAAAAAATTGAATTGAAGCGTTTTTCCTAGTTCTCTTTACAATATTATTTGCAAAAATCATTCAAACATCTTAACTACTGAATATCTTGCTCTTCTATTAACATCTGCATTTTAGACAAAACTGCAAAAGTACACTGACACTTTTTTTCAAACAACACACATTGAAGCGTTAAGAAGATGAAGGTGCTAAGTGACATTTTTTGACATATCGTTTTTTCGTACAGATGAAGGCCCTATATTAAAACTTAAATTTCCATCTCATCTGCACTTCTCGATTCAAATTTAGCAAAGGATGAAAGTGTTATATATGCAACTCAACAAACTAACTGGAAAAATGTTTTGAGCGTGCTTAAGACCTTCATTTATATGCAAAAACAATTTTACTTAAACGTTTTATTTTACTTTATTATGTGCACGAAGGTGATATGTGAGCAATGGATACAATTACCCATTCATATTATATGAAATCTATAAGTTTCTCAGTTTCTAAAATCTAAATGAGCAAATTAATTTCATTCCAGTGGAGGTAGATCATATTTCTATTCCAATGCTAATTTAACAGGTGCTGATGAAAATTAAAGAGAAAAAACAGGTCAAAATAAATAAATCATAAGAGTTATATGGAGGGCTCATAGCTGAACCGAACCAAGTCAGAAAAATAAAATTCTAAAATAATAAGAGGATTAGTAAATAAACTGCCATTGATTCATGAATATTTTACTCATAAAAGGATAATCTAAGGTTTGTTCTTTAAATTAAATTTTAATTATTATTCTCTTATTTAAAAATGAAAAACTTGAATTGGAAAATATTCACAAAAATTTGCAAAATAAAAATTATGGCTTGGTTCGGTACAGCTGTGAGCCCTCCATATGTACATAGATGCCACATAAGACCTCTATGAGAAAAATAATTAAAAAATCACAGTAAAGTTCGTCGATAAAGATATTAACTACACAAAACCGTAAATAACTCGCAAGTCCTTTGTTTTCAACAAAGAAGAATATAAGTATTAAAAACACTTGAGTTATGTTACTTTTAAATTGGCCGTATATTATTTTTAAGGTTTTTACCAAAAATGTTATATATCAAAAGCTGATTACTCAAAACTTTGAAAATGTCACTTAGCGCCTTCATCTTCTAAACGCTTCATTTGTTTTTTTGACCCATTTCCGGTGGCTACCAGTTCTAGTTAACTTAGAAACTTGAAATGTTACATACAGTCTGCTCTTTGTGCAATTATAGGAAATCTTAAACAAATTTGGAAAAGCTTTTGGTGTTCCAGAAAATTCACATTGTGTTTTCGCAACGCTATCCTTCGTACTTCGAAGGTTTTAACAGCACATGAACATTTTTTTTACAAAAAAGTCCAAAAACAGGTCAATTAGATAGTTCAATTAACTCACAAATTCAATATTTAGATTATTTGAATTTATCATCAGTTAAGTTCCAAACGTCGTTAAATGTGACGTTGCGTCAACACTAACCGGAAATCGGTATAGTTAGCAATGAAAAATTTTATTTATTCAATAGTCTAAAACGCTTTTAAAATGACAAAATTAGAGAATTTTCAAAAAAAGACTACGACACTTTTGAACTTATAATTATTATTACTATTACTATTATTATTATTATCATTATTATTATTATTATTATTATTATTATTATTATTATTATTATTATTATTATTATTATTATTATTATCATTATTATAATTATTACTATTATTAATACAAAACTTAAATACTCGTAATATATATAAATTATAATGACTTACCTACGTTTTAAATGTTGATTTGACAGCTGCTGCAACACCTCGCTTGGACACCTCACTTTTCCATTTATAAAAATCTGTAAATTGTATAAAAGTACTTTAAGTTACTTGTATACAGATATTTGAACTTTAAGAGAGACCATGAGGAGCATAGCAAACTACTGGAATTTGTTCACTTTTCTAAAAACGACAAAAACTATACTATATCTAAAAAAAATATTTTCTTTAGATATAGTAGATAGCTATATGATACTTCAATTAATAGAATTATCTATTTCAAAAACAAAAAGTTCAATTTAATCAGCTAGGTCATCTTGTTCTCATGGTTTCATATCAATTAATAGTTCTATAATCTTTGTTTAAATTTGATTATTTATAACATTCTATGCTTTTGTTTAAATAAGTCCTACTTTTCAAAGGATAAGAATAGGATGATACTAAAGCAAATTCGGATGCAAGGCAGACTAAGTCTGATGAATGCATGTATATTAAAGTTTGTGAAAATTTTGTTTTAAAACGCAAGTAAAAGGAAAGTAAGCTTGGTAGGTATAACAGCAAACCACGCAAAAGAATGTTGAAAACTTTTACAGCTTGCTGCTATACGATTTCAAGAGAAAAAGACTTTTTTTCTTAAAAAAGACTCTAAAAATTTTTCGAGAGAAAGAAAAATTTAGTCAAAAAAAGGCTTAAAATTTTTTTCGAGAAAATCTGACCATCACGAATTGAAAGCCAGCAAAAATATTTTATATGTTAATGTAATATATAAAAAATATGATGACTTACGGACTAAAAAACGGCCTTTAGCAATAGACTTAGCTTGGATTCGATCTTGTTACTAGGTAGTTATATGTTTTCAGTGAAAAAAATGCCAGATTTCAGTGATTCAGCCAAAATCTTCACATCTTTGCATTAACTTTTGAGATTTCTCAGGAGCAATGATTTTGACAGCTGCTGCAACACCCCGCTGAGACACTACGCCTTTTCGTTAAAAAAATCTGTAAAAAGTTTTAAAAGTACTTTTAGTTACTTGTATATATTTTATCCTATCATATCGTTTAATAGTTTTCTATTCAGGTCTATTCTGCAAACATTTTTAATGTTAGTCATATCATTTTGCTTCAAAGGTGGCAAATGGTGACCAATATTAATTTGTGGAATTTTCATGACCGTAATATTTGTTTAAATTTGATTTTAATACCAATAATAACAATTTATACGCTTTTATTTAATTAAGACCTACATAGTTTCTTTTCAATGGATAAGAATAAGTAAGATACGAAGATAAATCCGGTATCAAAGCAGAAATTCTCTTACTTATTTCTTACGTAATTGGGTGGCAAAATTAATTTTTTTGGGTGGAGGTCTCCACTAGGATTAAATGAATCCTGTTAATTTTGTATTTAACTTTTTTATTTCACTTGTTCGGCTTTTTAATATTTTATTTCACTTGTTCTGGCTAGCTGGAGGATATGTTAGTGTCTGCTTGTTTTTTTTTTTGGATAAGAATATTGCCGTGTTAAGAAGGAAAAACGTAACTGACATTTTGGCTGTTTTTAGTTAGGGCCAGTTTTGACATCTTTGATATGTTTGCTATTTTATTCTTTAAAAATAAAAGCCCTAACTCGCTTTTGTAATGGTCTAAAACGCTGCAAAAAATGATGTTCGCTCAAAGAACCCTGCAATTTTTAAGAAAATTTGCCGTCTTAGCACTTATTTTAAGAAAAAAAGTGACTCCCATACAAGCATTTGTACATCTTAGAAATAATCTAAGCAAAAAAAAATTGATTTATTTGTAAATACGACAGAAAAACATTCATCAACAAAACAGAAAAGATAGAGATAAAAACAGAAAAACGCGATTATCTCGAAATGTCAAAAATGCAGATGCGTTTTTTCTTCTTAACACAGAAGAATAGTATACGAAATTAAATCCAGTATCAAAGCAAAATAAGTCTCATTTTATGTTAAGGTTTGTTGAAATTTTGTTTTAAAAATTAAGTAAAAGGAAAGTATCGGTTGAGTAGGTATAACAGCAAACCACGCAAAATAATGTTGAAAACATTTACAGCTTTGCTGCTATACCCTACCCCTTGATATTGTAAAAGATATAAAAATAATATTTGTAATAATCATACCAATCTATTGAAAAATGATTTTTTCAGCAAAGTACTCTTTCAATGGCCTACCTTCCTGTAATGATTTTGACTCATCAGTTAATTATTTTGAAAAAAAAAATTATTTTTGCATTCTAAAGCTCAATTGGTTAAACTTTTCTTAGCATAGAATAATGCTGATCCTTGTGAAACTTAACATGGTTGATCAATTTTATAAGCAAAAAAGTTTTAAATCACAAAATTTTAACCATTAATTTATGTACCTACCAAAACAGGTACATTTGATGATGAATATAAGAAAAACTCGTTTAAAACACAGACATTCTAAAACACCCTGCACATTCCCATAAAGTTGAATCTTATAACTTGTACCAGAAACTTATTCTGGTACAAAATTAGTCTCAATGCATATAAAATTAAACGGCTATAATGAATAATCCCGTGTTAAAGCGATTTTGGAAGAAATTAATTTAGTTTAATGTTTGCTTTTAGAATGAAATGTTATGAGCGATATTTTTTTATAAACTAAGGCAAATACAGGATACATTAATTTCAATCAATGCTTTGGAAACTTAATTTAAATGATTTAGTTATATTTGAAGGAAATTTACTTTCTTACTATGCATTTGACTAATAAAAGAAAATTTCTTTGTTATATACAATATTTCATAAAACACAGATATAAGAAAGGAATTCTTTGGATTTTTTGACTTTCTTATATCCGTCATCAACTGTATTTTTAAAAGGAAAATTTCAAATCTTTTTTACTTATTTATGTATAGGGTTCAACTTTCTTTTTATTGTCTTATTTATTCCAAACGAAGTTGATTAAATATTGTATTTTGTTCAAAATCTGTCTTTCCAAAAAAATGACTCAGAAATTTTTTCTTAAAAAAGACCTAGAAAAATTTTCGAGAAAAAGAGAGAGCAAATTTTTCATAAAAAAAGACTCTTTGCGAGATAAACACTAAGAAATATTAAGCCAAAAAAGACCAAGAATTTGTCAAAGAAACAAATTTAAAAATTTTGTCTTAAAAAAGAGGAAAGGAAGATTTTGTCACGAAAAATTTATAATGTGTTCGTAATATATACAAATTATAATAACTTACGCTTTAAATAACTTTGATGACTGCTGTGCAACACCTCGCTGGGATACCGTACTTTTCCGTTAAAAAATCTGTAAAAATGTTTAAAAATACTTTTAGTTACATGTAGGAACATATATGTTCTTTCAAATTTAAATGAGGCCATGAGAAGCAGAGCGATCTTATGATTTATTTGCATTGTTTTTTAAAAACGTGAAAAACTATTGTTGAATTTTTTGCAACTAGTAGCTACATATGGAGGACTCACAGCTGAACCGAACCAAGTCAAAAAAAAGAAAATTCGACGGTAATAAGAGGATTAGTAAATAAACTGCCATTAATTAATGAATATTTTACTCGTAAAAAGGACAAGTTTATTCTCTAAACTAAATTATTATTATAACTCTTTTATTTAAAAACGAAAAACTTGAGTTGAAAAATATTCACAAAAATTTGCAAAAAAAAAAAATTATGACTTGGTTCGGTACAGCTTCGAGCCCTCTACCTATATATATGATACTTCAATCAGTTAGATAGAATAATTATTCCAAAAACGCAATATTTTAATTTAATCAGCGAGATCATCTTGGTTCTCTTGGCTTCATATGGATTAGTAGTATTACTTTAAGGCCTATTCTGCAAACATTTTTAATTCACGTGAAGTCATTTTATTTCAAAGGAAAATTAAAATTTTGTCAACCCTGTTTCCGGTCGGAATAAATCCGTATGTATTCAAAAAATAATTTTTTATAAGCTCAGAACATTTATTTTTGTTTTTGAATTGGTAGGGATTTGACTCAAAACGAAAATCTGAAGGTTCTATTATAGTTATAAGTCAAATCCGTACGAACGAAAGTCAGAACAGAACAAAGGTGAATGTATTTTGTTCCAAGTCTGACCTTCATGCCCGTGCTTTACGATCCGAATTATAAAGAAGATTGATTTTCATATATTTTATGAAGTTTCTTTCCCACGAAAATAATACTGACCGTGGTGGATTGAAATAAAAGTCATAATAATGAATAAAAAACTTAGTGCGGTCACCAATAAAAACATTTTATCTTCGCGAGTCTTGGAAATGAACTTTTAGGTATATTTTTTCAATTTATTAACCTGATTAAAACTTTATAGTTTGATTTCACAATATCTCGGACCGAAAATATTTATAAAAATAGGTCGGCCGCCAGTAATACGCAACATGGAAGCGAAAGTGAATTTTTGTATAGGTATAACATAGAATATATAAATATATTAGTTTCATATAATGACTTAAAATGACTTACGTGATTGGGTACAAATTTAAATTTTGGAGGCAGGCCTCCAAGAGGATTAAATTAATCCTTTTAATTTTGTATTTAACTTTTTCATTTAACTTGTTCTCCATGGCTGGCGGCAGCGGTTGCTTCTTTTTGGTAACTAAATCGTTGTTCGTTGCAAATATTTTTAATTTACGTGAAGTTATTTTGTTTCAAAGGAAATTTTAACTTTTATCACCCCTGTTCCGATTTTCGGTTGGAATGAAATCCGTATGTATTCGAAAAAAATTGTTCGTAAGCTCAGATTTGTTTTTATTTCTTAGTGATTCAACTCAAGACGATTTGATTCCTATCAAAAGTCAGAACAGGGGTGAATGTATTTTGTTCCAAGTCTGGGGTGCCAGCAAGTAACTTGTTACAATCGAGTTTAATCGATACAATCGAGCATTCGCAGCATCTATTTTGGTTCAATCGAATGTCCTCAATTGCATCGTCAGATCCGACAGCACACAAACTTGAGATTGACGCTTGAAACAAAAGTTTTCACTCGAAGAAAATAGTTATCGTTGGCAGTGATTTTTTTAAGAAAAGCATGGACTGATATTTTGACCACTTTTATGAGTTTTCACGAATACTTAAAGCTGCCCAAGGGAGCAAAAACAGCAATTTGCCTTGGAAAAACTTGCGATTTGGAAAAAGGTAGGTTGTTTTTAATTAACAAAATTATCGAGTGCACAGGTTCGTAAGCAGCGGTTGATGGTGATCCAACAGCAAAATCTTTTGGAGTCGGACGCATTAATTTTGTTACCAATAAAAACAACAACGGCGACGATAAAAGCTAAATTAAATGTGATTTAAAGTTATATGAATTAATTTTATTTTGAAGAATACCAATTTGACATTTCACTTTATAGTTCACAATGACATTTTTAAGTGGAAGTCACAATGAAACTCGTTTCAAATTACATGCTACCAAAAATATTTTTTTTAATCGAATTATTAAGATTGATTTTCATATATTTTATGAAGTTTTTTTCCCACGGAAATTGTGGCGACCGTCGGCGTCGTGGATAGAAAAAAAAGTCATAATTATGATTAAAAACGCAATGCGCTCACGAATAAAAACATTTTATCTTCGCTAGACATGGCGGCCATTTTGATGGAGTCGTCTTTTCAGCACCGAGTTTCAAGTTTTGGAAATTAAGTTTGGAAAACTTTTTTTCAATTTTCAAGTTTTTTTCCCATGAAAATAATGCCAACCGTCGTGGGTAGTAAAAAAAGTCATAATTATGATTAAAAAACACAATGCGCTCACCAATAAAAACATTTTATCTTCGCCAGACATGGCGGCCATTTTGATGGAGTCGTCTTTTCAGCACAGAGTTTCAAGTTTTGGAAATTAACTTTGGAATAACTTTTTTTTTCAATTTAAAAACCTAATTAAATCTTCAAATGTGATTTCACAATATCTCTGACCGAAAATATTTGTAAAAATAGATAGGTACTTACATTAATTTTGTCGCCGGCCGCCATAGTATTACGCAGCACATGGCAGCGATATTGAATTTTTGCTTATATAGGTATAATTTAGAATAAATAAATATATTAAAATGACTTACGTGACTGGGTGGACAAATAAAAATTTTCGGTGGAGGCCTCCAACAGGATTAAATTAATCCTGTTAATTTTTCATTTAACTTTTTTCTTCACTTGTTCGGCTTTTTAATTTTTTTTGTTCACTCACTTGGTCTGGCTTGCTGGAAGATGTGGCGGCGGCTGCTTCTTTTTACTAACTGAATCGTTGTTCGTTGCTATGGCCAATTGCAAGTCGGCGTCATTTAACTTGGTTCGTTAAGTTCGTCAAAAAATGTTCCCTCTATACGAACATTGCTGAGCTCTGTTCACACCATGAATGAAAGAATACAAAAATACGGAATAGGGACGGGAAGTTTTTAAGTTAATTAAATTTGGTTTTATGTTGATTTTTTTCTTGTCTATCTATCAATTCAGTATTGTGTACTTTATGTTCTATTAATTAAAACAATAGCAAAAATAATAATACTTTCTACCACACTCTTGATTTTTTTTTGGATTATTGACGATTTAGATTATTTAAAACCATTTAATATCAATTTGAAAATATTTCCCAGTGAAAAATATCTTCTTTTAGGGCCAGTTTGTTCTCAGCTTATCATCTTTAATCAATGATTATTGTGACCGATAAAGCCGCAAAAGTGTTTTTAATCAACAACATTTGAGTCAATGAACCCATAGTTTGAGTTGTTAGTTATCGAAATCGTTAATCAGCCAATATTGGTTGATTATCTCCATTTAACCAGAGCCTTTGAAAAACTTATTACAATTTAACCCGATGTAAACAATCTGTTGTTGAGAAAATAATATCTTGTATTATTTCATTAATTTTTAACTAGCCACGAACTTGGCAATTTATAAAAGGTTTATTAAAATTAATTAACAAGATAATTACATAAATAAAAGGGTTTATTAAAATAATAAACAGTTTACTATAACAATAAACGATTAATGAATTTTAATAAACAAGATTATTATTACAAGTCAACAGTAAATTTGTAAGGCACGCTTCGTTACATTTTTGTAATAAATAATAAATACGTTTATTATGACAATAAACGATTAATTAATTTTAATAAACAAGATTATTATTACAAATCAACAGTAAATTTATAAAGCACGCTTCGTTAAATTTTTGCAATGAAGAAGAAATACGTTTATTATGACAATAAACGATTAATTAATTTTAACAAACAAGATTATTATTACAAATCTACAGCAAATTTTAGAAAACACGCTTCGTTAAATTTTTGAACAAACCGTGTTGGGAAGATTAAACAATTTATTGATACAATAAACAGTTTATTGTGGCAGTAAATGGGATTATAAAATCGATAAACATAAACAACAATTAACAATTATGCTGCGTTTTCATTTGGGCAAGTGAAAAAATTTAGTTGTTTCTTTGAAAATGAGCATGTTTTTTTTTCTAAACTATCGTTTTTGCAATACCAAGTATGATTTCCATTCGTTTTTTTGGTAATCACTAGAAACATTTACATAGTAAAAATATTTTCGGAGTTGGGAAAATTTTGTTAATTTTTGTGTTTCTCTGTTATTCATCTAATAAAAGCTATTATAATTATAATTTATTGCCTTACTTACTTACTTACCTTTTTTAAGCGACCGCCATGGGACGCACACTGCACAGCACAATTTATTTATTGTTTTTTGATTAACATTCTTTGTTATTTTCTTGTTCTTCAGAAAGTAAAACATTTTTAATCATCAAATTATTCACTCACAAAAAACACCTTCTGTTAAATTTTATGCTATGATGGTTTTTATTTAGGTGATGGCCAACTAAAATGATAAAAGTGTACTCGATATTTCTGTCACTCGGAATCGATAATAGGTGCATTGTTTCCAAAGGTCCATTCATGAATGAAAGAATACTAGATTACGCTGTAATATTTTTTCCACAACATTCCTGATAATTTTTCGATTACCTACTGACGATTTAGATAATTTAAACCCATTTAATATCGATTTTAAAATATTTCCTTGGAGAAAAAATGTATTTTAATAATAAACACACATTTTTCACAGCTAATCATCTTTAATCAAAGATTGTTATGACTGGTTAATCCGCGAATCTGCTTGTTAACCACAGTTTTATTTAATGAATCCATAGTTTGAGTTATTAATTATCGAAACCACTAATCAGCCAATATTGGTTGATTAGATCCATTTAACCAGAGCATGTGAAAAACTTATTACAGATTTAACCCAATGTGAACAACTTAGAATTAATGTTGTGGTAATGAAAGGGCAGTATGAGCAGTAGGATGTACTCCAAAATATAGGAAGGCAGGGATGATTGTAATTCAAGAAATTATGTTGAACAACAAAACTTTCGTTGTCGCTCCAAATTTTTTAATAAATTTTATCATTCAACATTATATTATGTATGTTATTGTTTTAAAAAGCAGACCTTCGTAATAATTTAATATTCTGTAACTACTCGTACATTTGAGTATGCAGAAAATGAATTTGTTATTAATTTATGTAAAGTAAGTGTATTTATTATAATTTTTCTAAGGAGAGAAAAAGTGTGAGTTCTGCCTTAATGAAACTTAGAAATCCAAACAAGGTTTTTTAAGAAACGATTTATCATATTTAATAAATTTGTTTTTGAATTCAGTAAATTGTTTATTAAAATCAATAAATTGTTTTTTAATTTAATAATTTGTTTATTAAAATCAGGAAATTGGTTTTTAATTCAATAACTTGTTTATTCAATCAGTCAGAAATCAGTCAGTAAATATATTTGAACCACGGATCAAAATTTGAACCACGTTTGTACAACAGTGATAATTTATGGGCTTTACAAAAATACACACAAAGTGGACCATACTTTGAGTTTGGTTAAATATGATCGGAGCTTAAAGTCAAATGATAAAGAATTCTCGTATTCTTTCATTCGATACATATAGAGACGTCAATACGTGGTGGCGGACAGGGAGTTAGAAATATAAGTGTTTTTTATTCACTGATACATATTTTTTCAAATATAATACAAACCTAAGCTATTTTTCAAAGCTAGTAGGTATGACAGCCGAAGTTTGGGATCGCTTTACATAGTTTGTTTGTATCTTGATGTATTATAATGTATATAATGCATAGATTTAGCTTCTTGTTTCTCTTTTGGTTTTTTTTGTTGCCTTCCAAAGAGTGTGCGGGCCAACGAAAGGTTGGTCAATTCTTTACTTTACTATTGGAAAGTAAGAACACGACAGTCAAATTAAGTTTGCAAACTTTTTCAAAGATCACTAGTCCGCACTCTGTTGGACCAAGCGGATAATATTTTGTATATATGTATCTCTACTTATTATTTTTTATTATTGGAGAATGACAAGTTAATTAATCCATGGACTATGAATGTTCTGGACTGAACTGGAACACTAAACACTTTGATTGTGGAAAATTCTTAATCCATGGATTAGTCAGTTTGAAAATAAGACTTAAAATTAAATTGTGGTAATGAAAGGGCAGTAGGAGCAGTAGTATGTAATCCAACAAATAGGAAGGCAAGGGTGACTGCAATACAAGAAACTATGTTGAACCGCTTATAGCGTTACAGCAAAACTTTCGTTTTCTCTCCAAATTCTTTGATAAATTTAATCATTCAACATTATATGATGTATGATATTATTTTAAAAAGCAGAACTACGTTAAAATTTAATATTATGTAGATACTAGCACATATGGGTACGCAGAAAATGAATTTGTTACTAATTTATGTAATGAAAGTATATTTAGTATAATTTTTCTACGGAGAGTAAAAGTGTGAGTTCTGCCTTAATGAAACTTAAAAAACCCAAACCAGGTTTTTAAAAACGATTTATCATATTTAATAAATTTGTTTTTGAATTCGATAAATTGTTTATTAAAATCAATTAATTGTTTTTTAGTTCTATAATCTGTTTATTTAAAACAGTAAATTGGTTTTTAATTCAATAACTTGTTTATTAAACACAATAACTAGTTTTTTTTAATTCAATAACTTGTTTTTTAAAAACAATAAATTGCTTTATAATCCAATAACCTGTTTATTAAAAACAATAAATTGTTTTTTAATTCAATAACTCGTTTAATAAAAACAATACATTTCTAAAAAAAAATCAATTTTGTATTAATTCAATTTGTAAAGGTTTCATTGATAATTGATTACATTGATTGTTGACATTATTTCTTTTGTAAGATGTTCATAATCGCATCATACAATTAAATAATAATAAATTTTAATAATTGAAATTCATTGTTTCAGTTAAAAAACTATAATATCCATATCAATTTTAGAATTAAGCTCATAATAATGTCGTTCGTTATCAAAACAATCAATTTCTAAAATTTTAATAACGAAAGTTAACTGGTTCAGTAAAGAAAAATTAAAAACAATAAAAGCAATACCATTTTAAGATTTAATAGCTAAAATTATTTATTGCATTTAAAAAATAAAAAAATAATAAATCGTTTGCAAATTTTAAAATTCGGCTTTTAATAATTGTCGTTCATTATCACAACAAACGGTTTATTAAATTTTAATAACTCAAATTTACTGTTTCAATAAAAAAAATAATTAAAACTATTAACCGCTTATCAATTTCGAAATTCAGCTCTTAATAAATATCGTTTATTGTCACAACAAACGATTTATTAAATTTAAATAGCTATAATGTATTGTTTCAATTTAAAAAAAATTAAAAACAATAACCCGTTTATCAATTTTAAAATTCAGCTCTTAATAAATTTCGTTTACTGTCACAACAAACGATTTATTAAATTTTTATAATTAAAATTTACTGTTTCATTAAAAAAAAATATAAAAACAATAAACCGTTTATCAATTTTAGAATTAAACTCTTAATAAATGTCGTTAATTATCACAACAAACGATTTATTAAATTTCAATAACTCAAATTTATTGTTTCAATCAAAAAAATAATTAAAACTATTATCAATTTCGAAATTCAGCTCTTAATAAATATCGTTTATTGTCACAACAAACGATTTATTAAATCTGAATAGCTAAACTTTATTGTTTCAATTTAAAAAAAAAAATTAAAAACAATAACTCGTTTATCAATTTTAAAATTCAGCTCTTAATAAATTTCGTTTACTGTCGCAACAAACGATTTATTAAATTTTAAAAACTAAAATTTATTGTTTCATCTAAAAAAATTATAAAAACAATAAGCCGTTTATCAATTTTAGAATTAAACTCCTAATAAATATCGTTTATTATCACAACAAACGATTTATTAAATTTTAATAACTAACATTTATTGTTTCAATAAAAAAAATAATTAAAACTATTAACCGTTTATCAATTTCGAAATTCAGCCCTTAATAAATGTCGTTTACTGTCACAACAAACGATTTATTAAATTTGAATAGCAAAAATTTATTGTTTCAATTTAAAAAAAAAAACTAAAAATAATAAACCGTTTATCAATTTTAAAATTCAGCTCTTAATAATAACGTTTATTATCACAACAAACGATTTATTAAATTTTTATAATTAAAATCTACTGTTTCATTTAAAAAAATTATAAAAACAATTAACCGTTTATCAATTTTAGAATTAAACTCTTAATAAATGTCATTTATTATCACAATAAACGATTTATTAAATTCTAATGACTCAAATTTATTGTTTCAATAAAAAAAAATAATTAAAACTATTAACCGTTTATCAATTTCGAAATTTAGCTCTTAATAAATGTCGTTTATTGTCACAACAAACGATTTATTAAATTTGAATAGCTAAAATTTATTGTTTCAAAAAAAAAAAAACATTAAAAACAATAACCTGTTTATCAATTTTAAAATTCAGCTCTTAATAAATTTCGTTTACTGTCGCAACAAACGATTTATTAAATTTTAAAAACTAAAATTTATTGCTTCATCTAAAAAAATTATAAAAACAATAAGCCGTTTATCAATTTTAGAATTAAACTCCTAATAAATATCGTTTATTATCACAACAAACGATTTATTAAATTTTAATAACTAACATTTATTGTTTCAATAAAAAAAATAATTAAAGCTATTAACCGTTTATCAATTTCGAAATTCAGCCCTTAATAAATGTCGTTTACTGTCACAACAAACGATTTATTAAATTTGAATAGCAAAAATTTATTGTTTCAATTTTAAAAAAAAAACTAAAAATAATAAACCGTTTATCAATTTTAAAATTCAGCTCTTAATAATAACGTTTACTATCACAACAAACGATTTATTAAATTTTTATAATTAAAATCTACTGTTTCATTTAAAAAAATTATAAAAACAATTAACCGTTTATCAATTTTAGAATTAAACTCTTAATAAATGTCATTTACTATCACAATAAACGATTTATTAAATTTTAATGACTCAAATTTATTGTTTCAATAAAAAAAAATAATTAAAACTATTAACCGTTTATCAATTTCGAAATTTAGCTCTTAATAAATGTCGTTTATTGTCACAACAAACGATTTATTAAATTTGAATAGCTAAAATTTATTGTTTCAAAAAAAAAAAACATTAAAAACAATAACCCGTTTATCAATTTTAAAATTCAGCTCTTAATAAATTTCGTTTATTGTCGCAACAAACGATTTATTAAATTTTAATAACTAAAATTTATTGTTTCATTTAAAAAAATTATAAAAACAATAAACCGGTTATCAATTTTAGAATTAAACTCTTAATAAATGTCGTTTATTATCACAACAAACGATTTATTAAATTTTAATAACTAAAATTTATTTTTTCAATAAAAAAAAAGAAATAAAACTATTAACCGTTTATCAATTTCAAAATTCAGCTCTTAATAAATGTCGTTTATTGTCACAACGAACGATTTATTAAATTTTAATAACTAAAATTTATTGTTTCAATTAAGAAAATTGAAAAAAACAATAAACCGTTTATCAATTTTAAAATTTAGCTCTCAATAAATTTCATTTATTATCACAATAAACGATTTATTAAATTCATTAAAAAAAGTTTATTGTGACAAGTAACAAGTTTATTGAAACAATAACTCATTGCTTATTTTGAAGAATTTTCAATCGCAAAACGGCTGTTTATTGTAACAATAAACGATTTGTTAATTTTAATAACCAAAATACCCCTATAAACGGTCAATAAACGGAATTGATAAACGGTGATTAAATTTTCAAGATTTTTTTAATAAACCGTTTATTGTTACAATAAAAAGTTTATTGTGACAATAAATATCCACTTAATAAACGCCGTTTGTTAAAATTCTGAAAATTTTTTGGTTCAGTGTGTCCAACTCCTAAATGTTATTTATAAACATTTAGCACCGATTGGCTTACTTAGCCACTGAAATTGGTTGTCCAAATCTTAGTCCCCTTTCACACGAAGTAACAAGTTGCTGGAGATTTGTTTGACATTTTCTTTTAATCTCCTTAAAAATCTCTTGTACCTTTCACACGAGGAAACAAATCTCCAGGCAATTTTTTAAATTTCCTTTGAGAGTATATTGGTTGAACACACATTAACCTAGATGTGAAAGGAAATGTCAAGAAATCTCCTCAAATCCTCGACCGGGGAGATTCTGTTCGCCCCTCTTTCCTCCTGCCCTTCTTACCATGGAACTAAAAGTTGCTGGCAACTCAGTTTCCCCGTGTGAAAGGGCACTTATTTCAAAGAAGACACGTTTAATGAATAAGGTAGGCAAATATTTCTGGTTTTCTAATTTTTTAGGTATGAAATGAATTAAAAGCTAGTTGAACGTGTCCCAAAGCGTACTAAAATTCATTAATTAATTCAAAAATGTGTTCTCAAACTGTAGGTGCCTAGTAAATTTATTTACCGGTTAGTTTATCCGAGACTTTGACGATGAAACAGAAAATAAATAACAGCTACTTTTATCTGCTGGATACTGTTATGTGTCGGATAGCTATCAGAAACTTTAACCGGAACATTTGAAACTGGCCCTAAATGAAATAAAAGAAAAGTTCAATTAATTTATAAATGAGAAGTAAATAGGTGTAGTTGAATAAAACTACGTCTACGCTTTTACAGGTTAGAAAAAGACAAACAATGGAAAACAAATTAGTTAAACCGTTAAAAACAAATTAAGTGGGGCTTTGTGTGTAAATGGAAATCCGCTACAGTATACAAGCTGCGAAGTATACATCAATTCATATTGTATCATTTTTGAATGAACAACAACAGCTTGTGAGTATTACCACCAAGTTAATAAGCTGGAGGTATAGCTATTTCACGAGTACCACCTTGATCTTTAGACTCCTTTACTGGTGCTTAGTCTGCTTTCAGCCAAAGGTAAATTTATGTAGCTTTAGCTCGTTTTTCCAGCTTAAACTCCAGTTTGTGGGACTAAAAATAGTTTATGCTTGAATATTATAGTAAAAGCTACAAAAGTATCAAGATTTCTGGACAAGAAGGCTTTGATAAGTTCTTTTTACATGAAAAGCATACAGAGCAACGAAACAGTTTTGGTAAATCAACATTTTTGTATTCAAATAAAACAAAGCAAAAGCTGGAGCTGCCCAGTCTTAGCTACTAGCAAAAGCTATGACTAGAAAGCTCTAGCATCATCCAAAAATTGCCTTAATTTCTTTTATATTCACAAGGTCCATTACCATTATTTTAAAGGACGGACTAAGAGCCAATTAATAGCCACATTTTGCCTATACATCCGATCATCCACGCACTTTTTAAACATTTTCTAAACTTTCTTTTTATTATTTGCAAAAATTTATAAAGCAATTTTCTCATACTCATGAATTATAGGGAAAATTTCTTTTTTTTTCTTTTGTCTAAGTCTAAAACAATTATTTATGCTATAAGTGCAAAAGTTTTGTAGCTCATTTTTTTTGAAGAAAAATCGATTCTCCAAAATCTATTCAAATACTATTTTAAATTCTAAAGTATCTAAGTTTTCCAAAAACATGACATGATTGAATTTTAAATTCAATAACATTATGCTATGTTCCCACCAAATTGAATCTGACTTTTGATATTTGTAATTGATGGAACAAGATTTCATGAAAATTTCATCGAAAACTCTGGATTCCAACGAAATCTTCATGAAATCCTGCTCCACCAGTTTAAAATCACAAAATGTTTTAGCTGAAATCTCAGTTTTCGGTTTGGTGTGAACATAGTATATTATATGGAAGGCTCAAAGGCCACAGCTGTACCGAACCAGCATTTACACCTACACACCCATGAACCTCGTGTTGTGGAAAATATGTGCAGCAGTCAAACAACAAAAATAAATTACTATCAAAAATAAATTCTCTTCCAGCTTGAAAAATAGTGCTCCAATCGTTGTCTAATAATTAAGTAGAAATAAACAAATTTTTGTTAATAATAATATGAGTAAGTTGAGCAAAAAACAGAATAGGCAGAATTTTATTGTTTAATATTTTAAATGGCAGCAGAGTTTAAACAGACAGAACTGAAAAAAAAAATAATTTTCGTGAAAAACTGTATTTTGAAAAGCAGAATTTCGCAGGCAGAATCTCTACCAGCTTCCAAAAATTAGCTTTGAACAGAAAACCTCGTGACAACACTGTCTGTATACGTTTCTAAAGATCATCATGGCCAGTACTCAATTTTATTTGCAAAAAAAGGAACGTAATTTTCTCATTGCTGGTTATTCAGACATCGTTCGACAGCAAAAGTGTCAATGCATATTACTGCTTTGAAAGTCACTTTAGGATGAACAAAATATAAAACCACATTTCTACTATCCAAAAAAGAAGTATTGAGTGTCACATGAAAAATGCTGATAACATTCATTTAATGGAATTTTAGTTATAAAATGTTCAAAATTAGCTGTTTGTGTTCAAGACAAAAATACGAACGATTTTTCTATCCTTTTAATATCCCCCGAAATAATTAAATAATAATTGTTAATAAAATTTTACAAAAATCTGTGGTAACATTTATCAATCTAAAATAGTTCACAGACAAATTTTTTAAGGGCCCCCATATCCGTAAGGGTCCAGGGCCTCCAATAGTCTAAAGACGCCCCTGGATCCAAGAAGTACCGACAAAATGAGTCAGTGAATTTAATGAAGGGTTACTTCGAAGGTTTTCGAATTAGTTCACTTACTTGCTCCACCACAAAAGCTGGTGCAGAAAATATTGTTCTTAACTGTTCTGAAAAACATCATCGAACACATAGTGATAGAATGAAGAACAATTTGGGGCAAGGTTTTTACTCATGTAACACACAATCCTGTACTTTTCTATAATTTTCTATTCGGAACAGATTCATTATACCTTTTATTATCCTATTTTTTCAAGTTTTCACAGCAAAACGGACAAAAATAAGCAATAAATAAAATCCCTGAAGACAAAATAAATTACAATATGTGTTCGTGCGCCTCATTTTTGTAAGGATCCAAGAAGTACCGACAAAATGAGTCAGTGAATTTGCTTGAAGGGTTACTTCGAAGGTTTTTGAATTAGTTTTCGGAGAGAGCGCTCATAACTTTATGAGTGGTCGGGACCACTCATAACTTTTATGAGCGTGAATAGGTTTATGAAGCTCTTAAGTTATGAGCGTTCGATGAATACCGCCCTAAATCTAAATCCTAAAAAATCCTAATTATTCCTTAGATCTGGTGGTGTGAATTTTTTCACCCTGGGTTAGAGTTGTGACAGTGGTGTATATGATTTTGACAGCCAACCCTTGTCCTGTTAGGCCGTGTGCCCAATAGGCAACTTTAAGTTGCTCGCCCCATAGTACAGGTAAGAAAGTACGAAAAGTCCTTCGAATAAAAAAATTAGTACCATCATGAAACTTGGTGAAAACGTTGCATTACGGTCTCTGATCACACATGAAGAAATTCAACCATTTTCTACGATTTGTGATGGTGAGTAGGGTAACTTGCAGAAGAGGGACGGGGATGAAATATTTTAAAATATTTGAAAATATTCGGTGTAGAAAATTGATGTTCTCTTTTATGTTGCTTCTCCTATCCAATCCAACCAATCAAATCGTGTCTTTCATTATGAAAATACGAAAAACACAAAGAGGAGAACAAAATCTGCAGAATAATTTTTTTCACATCTGATCACTTTTGTTCTTCACGTGTAATCAAGCACATGAGAATGAAAAATCAAAAGAGTACAAAAATGGGATACCGACATAGTCTCCAAATGCAAAATCCACAAATCCAAAATACCCACACTTTTAAAAATCCACAAATTTGAAGTCCCCAGTCACAAAATCCTCGAACCAAAATCCCCGATCCAAAATCCACATATAAGAATTCACAAACCCAAAATCCACAACTCCAGAATCCACAAACCCAAAATCTACAAGAAGTCCAGAATCCCCAAAACCAAATCCCCAATAGAGCTCTTCAACATATGTAGCATTATATGACTCTCTCGTTCATTGGCTGCGGAATTGTTTTTTTTTGCTTCGCACTTTGGAACTTGACACTTCAGCCACAAAGAAACCTGTCACTGTTGAAATTGACATATTCGTAAGATTCCTTATGCCTTCTTTTGGCATATATGTTGGAATACGATCTAGAATTTCGGTTGGTTGCTGACAGTCTTTAAGGCAACTCTCCCCGTACACAAATTCTACTGAGCTAAGGCCCCACCGCACTGCCGCTACATCAAGGCCATCGCTAAAACAAATCCTCCAGGCTTTATCCTTTAATTGAAGACCTATCCAAAGAAATGATTGATGTTACTACTAGCATAGAAAAAATAGCCAGAGTAAATGTACTTAAAACTAATGTACTTAAACTCTAAATTAAATAAAAAAGACAATTGGCGTTTTTCTTTTTTAACTCTGAGCAGATCACGGAACTGTCAAACAAAAATTCTATGTTTCTTTTTTAGCTCAGACATATCAGAGCATAAAAAGTGTGTTTCTTTTTTCCATCAGAGCTAGCTCAGCGCTTGCTCAATTAGCTCAGGATAAAATGACCGAGCGAATCGAGCGAAACGCTGAGCGAAGCCAACTTCACTTATTTTTTTAGTGATACATAATTTAAAATGGATTTCCTGGAAAGTCTTCGGACAGTCGCCCATCAATTGTTAAAAAATTGCAAGAAATTTCATGAAATTTACCGAAAACACATGAAATGACAGTTCAGTGCTCAAGTGTGTTTCATAATTAAATCTGAGGAATCTGATCATAATCTGCTCGGAGCTCTGCTCTGATCGCTTAGCCTCTGCTCAGAGCTTTGCTCAGAGCCAAAAAAGAAAAACGCCAAATATCAAACTGATAAGAAATCGGGAAAATTGAGTTCCTAAAATTCATCGCTAAGAATATTTTCACTATGTAAACACTACATAAACTACAAAAAAAATTATTTAACATTATTCATTTTTTCATTTTTCATTTGGCGCACGCCAAACATACTTCAGCTTTGGGGAAACTGTGTTTGAGGATTTTGGCTTTGTGGATTTTGGTTTTGTGAATTTTGGTTCGTGGATTTTGATTTGTGGATTTTGGTTTGTGGATTTAGGTTTTGAGGATTTTGTTTATGTGGATTTTAATTTGTGGATTTTGGTTTATGGGTTTTGGTTTGGGGCTTTTGGATTTGGGGCTAGGGTACCCTACCCACTTCAGGTATGGGGAAACTGTGTTTGAGGATTTTGGCTTTGTGGATTTTGGTTTTATGAATTTTGGTTCGTGGATTTTGATTTGTGGATTTTGGTTTGTGGATTTTGGTTTTGAGGATTTTGTTTTTGTGGATTTTTGTTTGTGGATTGTGGTTTGTGGGTTTTGGTTTGGGGCTTTTGGATTTGGGGCTAGGGTACTCTACCCACTTCAGCTATGGGGAAACTGTGTTTGAGGATTTTGGCTTTGTGGATTTTGATTTTGTGAATTTTGGTTCTTGGATTTTGATTTGTGGATTTTGATTTGTGGATTTTGGTTTGTGCATTTTGGTTTTGAGGATTTTGTTTTTGTGGATTTTAGTTTGTGGATTTTGGTTTGTGGGTTTTGGATCGGGGCTTTTGGATTTGGGGCTACTTTTGGCATCAATGGTTCATTTGTCATGAAAAGCAATAATAAGAAGGGTCTATAAAAGTATCTGTGGTTGAAGGGTGTTTTTTGAGGGTTGGAGTGAGGGTCAGGGTTATGGTGGGATTATTACCATAAAACCTGTGAAAAAAATGATACTCTCATGAAACTTTATAAAAATGTGCTACGAGCTTCCAGAATGAAGAATCAAAAGAGTATAAAAATATCTATATGGTAGAAGGATGTTTTGATGGGTGAAGAAAAGTATAATACTTTTTCCAAAAACAAAAATTGTTTTCAGAAACAAAAGAACAGCCTTTTCCCAAGCTTACAAAAACATCCTTTCCTTGATATTTTTTAGACTTCTTTGATTCTTCATTCTAGTAGTAAATGAAACACTTTTTCCAAGTTTCTTAAGGGTACCATCCCTTAACATTTTTTTGAAAAATAACCACACACTTCCACCTATCTTCAAAAAACACACCCTTCCATGCGAAATATTTCTATAGAATCTTTTTATTCTTCATTCTCGTAGTCCATAGCTCATTTTAACAAAATCTCAGGGGGGTACCATTTTTCTCACAGGTTTTATGGTAATAATCCCACCACTACCCCAACTCCTCAAAAAAACACCCTTTAACCACAGATATTTTTATAGACTCTTTTTATTATTGATTTCCATGGCAAATGATACACCACAATTTCCCCCCCTCTCCCCTTAAAAAAAAACACCCTTCCATGTGAAATATTTTTATAGACTCTTTTAATTTTTCATTCTCATAATAAATGAAATGTTTTCACCAAGTTTCATGATGGTACTAATTTTTTTGTTTTGTTTATCTCATTTTACAACTTTTTGTTTCTCCCGATACAATTACATTTGGATTTTATATGGGAGAGTGCCCACTGGACAACGAAGTTGCCGGTAACTTTAAAGCTGTTCCTTTACTTTGAGTTTCTGTGATTTTCTGTGCATTTCTGCGCATTTAGTCAAAGTTCATATACAAAAAAATGTTGACACAAGCTTGGACTAAAAATCACAGAAACTCAAAGTAAAGTATAAGACCTTTTAAGTTGCTCGTGGAACTTTTTGCCGGCAACTAAAAGCTAGTCGCCCACATGCAAATGCTACCGCAAAAAAATAGTTTAGTCACAAGTTGACCGATGAGCTCGCACATGGACAACTCCACAAGCAATCGCAAAGAACCTAATCAACACACCGACAATGTTTATTTAGTTTTTCTATCTCATACATACAAAGAAAAATATTAACGCCTTTGTACTATTCTTTTGCTCAGCAAATAAAAGAAAAGATACATTTTGTTCTCTTTCGCACAGAGAACATGAGTCACTTTGGAAAGAAAAAAATTCAACAATAAGGGTAAATATCCGCAACATAGACATCATAGACATACTATATATGGACTGCTAGTCGAGTTTCATTTCCATACAAAAGTTGTATTAAAAGGAGCTCATATCTTCTTAGCGATTTAACTGCTTATTGGAGCAAAGTGGTAAAATATAGTAATAGTTACCAATGCCATCTCTTGCCACTTGGCCTAAACAACCTTTTTTTGCCATAGAAACTAAGGCCATCTATTACTATTATTTATAAAAAACATCAGTCAGCTGTCCAATTCAAATCTATATTTTGACAACTTCTGACGTTTCTGAACTAAATAGTTTAATAATAATTTATTTGCAATAAATATAAATTTATTTGTATTTTGTATTGCATTTGATTATTTTCACTTTAAGATGCAGTGGTAGCGGTTGGCGCAGAAAGTATAGAGTGTACGCGTGCTATGGCAACAAAAAGCAATAAGAACACGACGGAAAGTATCCGCGATTGATTTGAAAGAAAGTGCGCAAAAAGTGATCGAAGCTAAAGGACAGACTGCCCAATTAACCATTTGCCTTTCAAGAACAACTTCTGATCCAAGGAACTAAAAAATCATCATCAAGACTCGAGCTTGGGACACATATTCGTCAATACCACACACTTGACACTTCGTAAGGAATACCCACCAGAAGGAAAGCGAGATCTCTTCGTTCGATGTTCTCACATCTCGGCCATCAGATAGCTTCTCAATCCGGTGACAAAAACCCATGCTCATAAAGGGCCAGAATAAGGCAAATCCTCATTTCATTAATGCTAAGACGTTCGAGAGCGTGAAAACTATTCCTGTTACCACGTCCAATATCATCAAGGCTCTGTAGCATCCGAAGTACAATCAGATAATCTTAGGCTGTGGAAATGGGATAGTAAAATGTTTTTACTTTGAAAGAACAAGATGAAAGAAGAAGGAGCTAAACTCTGCGTAGTGGAAATTTATTGCAAAATGAAGCACACAGTGATGATTAGTGTGATGCAGATGTTCTGACAGAAAAAGTCTTAGTCAAGCCGAAAGAAGGTTGAAAGAGATTGTTTCGGCCCATTAGAATCTAAGAAGAAGTTTACCAACCACATCCAGCCATTTGTGGTCGATTTGCCTTTTTCGGGGCAGGCTAAGTTCTTATGTATATGCCATTCGAAATTTTAGTCTGAGTAAAAGAATTAATGATGAACAAGATCCTCGTGAAGCTATATTGAAATATCAAATATGCCAAGGATGCAGCAGAGAGTCCCTAATTTCGTTGCACCTACGTACTCTTCAGTGATTCAGATGGTCAATTTAATGACCTGCAAACTCCAAAAAAGGAAGTTTCATTTAAATTATTTGCCATTGGTCACATTTAAATTCAATTGCATCACAGAAGAAAAGTTACTTACTTCAACACTTACTTTTATTGCATATTTAATGGTTGGGCAAATTGTTGTTGTAATAGAGGAATTTTTTAAGACATCGGAATTCGTATTCAGCCAGAGGAAAATCTAGGCAAGTTTTCTTTAACAAAAATTGTTTCGAAACTGCAATACATCTATTTATTTATCGTGTTTTCTAGATTTCATTTATCCAACAGTGCCAACTCTTATGTCTAAAAACTAAGGCCCTCATTATGAATAGCGAATCGAACGTTCGCTTAAAAGCGAATGATTTCGCGAATTCCCTTATCACGGTATTATCGATAGCGAGCTTCCACATTTGCTTCAAAATTCAATGCTGCCAACTAGAGCATTGATTTTTGATGTGAATGTGGAAGCTTGCTTTCGATGATACCGTGATAAGGGAATTCGCTAAATCATTCGCTTTTAAGCGAACGTTCGATTCGCTATTCATAATGAGGGCCTAAAACTCTTCGATTTGTATCCAGGATATATGTATAAAGTTCAGTTCGATTAGTTTTTAGTTAAAAGAAAAATATATAAAGGTAATGTCGGATGTTTTATTTTTTTAATCAAAACATTAACAAAACTTTTTCTTTCATATTATCAACTGGACTTAGTTTAGATACAAATGATATTCGCAGTGCTCTCAACCCCATGCCTGAGTGTGATTTCACAACAGATAAATCCTTTTCTACAGTTTTAAATCAAAGGATCTCTGAGATGGGAAAGAGACTATTTTTCAGTGACTGTTAACGTTTATTGCGTAACGTATGGTATTCTTAAATATTCTGATTTTTACTTTCGTCTTACTATTATTATTTCGTATTATATAAATTTATTGGTTTTCGATTTTTATTTTATTCGAATTTATTATTTTATTAAGATGATTTTTGAATAAAATTAAAGCAAAATAGAAACAATACTTTAAGTATATCTTAATGATATTCTTCACATTATCAATGGTTTCTTAAACTGAATCAGAGTCTTACAACATTTATTGTGTATTTTAATTACTAGAGCATAAATTATGTTTGTAATATTATTCACTTATGTACAGTATAGCATCGAGTACAAATTTTTTATTTATCTTTTAAGTATGTATAATAGTATTTTATTTTATTTAAAATTAATATTATTTGTACTTATTCGTTTTTATCTTATTAAATTTATCTTATTAAAAAACTAAATCGTATTATTAATTATAATATATTATTATAAAATCACTGCTTACAGCGTAAAAGCAAAGTTGACATTATGGCATTTAAATATCGTCCTCTTCTAAACCTGCCGTCTCCAGACATTTGGGATTGCGAGCTATCACTTTCTACCTGTTCGAAATAACAGTGTTTGTAGTTTAGATAATCTAAAAGTCTTCTTGGTAATGGCAATGTCTGTATTATGCTATGTTTCCACCTAAGGTTTATCTCAGTATAGATTAAATAAATCTTTTTGGTGTTTCCACAGCACAAAAAGATTTAAAAAAGATTAAATCTGACAAAACTTTCAAAAATGCAAATGGCGCTTCAATTTTTTTTTATAAAGTGCGAAAGGGCCAGAATGTTTTATTCGTGTCAAACAATGAAGAACTGAATCGAGTCTTGAATGAATCGTTCAGCACCATGTTAAAATAGGTTAGTTCGATTTGTAAAACTATTTGTCCTAGGAAGATTTAATAAGATTAATTTCTAATCTCCAAGATTAACGAAATATATTTGTATGGTAAATCTTCAAGATTTAAAGAAGATTTGAGGTAAATCTTATTAAATCTCAGATTAGCGTTAGGTGGAAATGTAGCATTAGATCCTTACGGACTACAGCTTTCAAAATAACAAATCTGCACATGTGCTGTAGACTTTGAATATGTTTAAATCTAGATAAAGGATTTAGTTTTAATGTATACTCGCATATGGGCCCATGCTCTGGTCTTCTGTGCAAGAAGAACAAATATCTTCCACTCCTAGTGTTCCACTGCTTTTTCGATGAATTCAGTCATTGTTTTTTAGCATACGAACTGGATGAGAATGTTTCTTGGTGTTGCTCTATTCCCACATGACACACACAGTTGTTAAGCTTGAAGCTTAAAGAAAAAATGTAATGATCATCGGAACTATCTCGAACAATAAAACTGCCATCGGGATCATTTGAGAGGATTTTTTTGGGAAGCCTCGCTGGAAAGTGATACCCAATACCATCCGTAGTCCTTTAATTTTTCTATAACCGATGTAAAATGAAATGAACGTAGTTCAGTTTTCTTTCCATCTATATCATCGATATCAGATAAGTTTTCTTGGGTTTCAACTCCAGCTGTAAATTCAGCTTTTTTCGGCAAAGGTGGCAGGGTTCGCGACTGAAACTTCCTTCGCTTATCATCAGCTGATTCTGGTTGTTGATTCGTTGTAGTCGACTGTTCTTTATTTGAAGATATAATTATATTCAGCTGAATCGGAGGAATTGGCTCTGCATCGATTATGGCTCTTACGAAAACAAAATATACTACAAAACTTTTGTTTCAAATTCAACGTAAACTATGATTTCTTTTCCGTTTGAATGGTGTTTATTTTACTTGTGTGATTATTATTATTTATGTTGTTTATATTATTGTTATTCGATACATCACTGGTTTTATCGCCACCGCTTCCTACAACTAATTTAGTATTTTTAATACTGGCCGAATTGGAAATGCCCTTTGAGCGATTAATTGACACTTGTTTTGAAGTTGAATGCTTATTAGGTCTAGGTGTTATTATTGTACCGCCACCTTTTCCTCCGATGACACCACCACCACAAGTACTATTCGATGATCGATTCAATGTTAAACTGTAGGTGGGTGTTTTGCTGGTAGCCGTCGATTAGTTGGCCAAACTACTTGTTGTATTGTTTCTCATCGGTATGTCCTTGGCATCCAAATACAAAGTGTGATAGTACTACTTCACTTCGTCAAGGGTCATATGAAGCGGTTCAATCGGATTCTCGGGCACACTGTGCCACTTATCTTCGCCGGATTTGTTGGCTTTAGTCTTGTTCTTGTCAATTTCAAGCTTATCGATTCCAGATATGTTATCATCGGTGCTTGTATTGTTATTATTCAAGTTGTTGCAACATCTTCCAATGTACAAATATAATGCAGATCATTAAAATGGGTTTTGTTTTGAGTAAAATCATGGACATTAGCAGCGGGATGGTTAAAAATGTTTATTTTTTTTAAGTGCAAATTTGGAATTTGCTCATAATAGACCGCAACGCCACTATTCCTCGCGGAATGGCTTCCTTGGACTTTTGAAAACACTCAGATAGTTTCGGGTGTTCTCGAATTCTGAGAAAGCCAATAGTTTGGCTTCCTCCGGCGAAAAAGATCTCGGGCGGTTAGAAGATTTTTGTTGCTTGGACTGCATTTACTGAAAGCTATTCGAAGTGCTGTTCTTTAATATCGTTTACCCTTTCTTATCATCTTCCTCATTAAGCTGAAATAAACACACACAAGTGAATAAATACATACTCATCGGTATATAAAGTGGTTTTACCTTTTCACTCTCGTTTCTGGCCTTTTCGATGAGCACCTCAGCTGAATCCTGATGGTCAACTGCCGCCGGCTGTATGGAATGTATGTATGTTGTTATGTGCTGCCACAATATCTAGGAGCGTTTCTCTCCGAATATAGGGAGATACCTATATATCTCATAACTTCATTCGAAGCGAAGCCAAATCGTTAGGATGCTTCATATTCCATATCGAGTTGTTTTTTATTATTTTCCGGTGGCTGCTTGAGGTTTTGATACTTTAGATTATTTAATATACGTGTGAATTGTTTCTTCATCTTCCTTGAGGAGACTTTGCCGTTGCTTCTCGGCTTGGTTGTGCACTATGATTACATCCAGAAGGCATAAAGTTCACGGGCTAGAGTCTTCGGCATGAAAACATTAGTTTTGTACTTCTAAAGATCTTTGAGTGCAGAAATTTCAGAGACGAAAATCTCCGACAGCTGACCAATGAAAACTTTTTGATGGTATATTAAATATTAATTTCTGCAAACTTCCCGAGCATCTGTTTTAAATACAGAGGAACATAGTATTGGATTGGAACTTTGAAAGGAAAATGGAATAACGAAAAGGTAAATAAAAATGGAAAATGAAAACGCACAAAATTAAAAGTGGTTAATAGAAAAAGAAATTAATATAGCTTTTAAAAGTTAACTTTTACATTTTCTCTAAAAAATAAATAAATAACAAATCAACCGTCAACCAAATTGTCAAAAGTTACACCATTATTCTGTTTACAGCAACAAAACCTTATATGAAGGCTCAGGTATCATCCCATTATTAAACTATTTGATTCTACTTTCGAAAAAAAGAATCGCTGCAATGGAACTTCATGAGAACCCTATCCTCCAGAACGTCTTCTCTGAAAACATAAACTATTCAATTAATGATCGATATTATATATCTCCAATAAGTATCCTCAATGAGGGTTCTGGTCCTGGGTTTCAGCTCCAAGACGGTGACAACACATTTCTCGCCCCCTTTTACAAAAAAACCTCATCGAACAACTATAGAGGCTAAGTAGTTCTTATCTTATTACCTTGTTATTCTATTAAGATGTCACTTAATGTAAATACCTATACGAAAAAATATATAAAATAAAGAAATAACATTAGTAGAGACAAAACGAATCAAATGAAAAAATTTAAAAAAATAGTGTAAGAACAATCAAATCGACTACAAATATTAGTTTTAAGACATTTATTATCAATAGTCCTAAGCAACTCTAAATATTCAAGCTTTTATTTACCTATTAGTTTTAATAAGTTGATGCCTTTGAATCCGGCTGTGAATATAACAAACTACTGTGATCTAGTTTGCTCCTATTTTAGTAATAAAATAATAATAAATCAAAATAAATGTTCTCTAAGTAAACCTAGTCTGATAAGAAAACAACCTGTGTTAAACGCATATTTGTTAAGTTTTGTATCTATAAATACACACATATACAACCTACCTAAAAAGCTGTGAAATACTTCCCAAAAGAAAAACAATTACATACGAATGTACAACTAATGGAAAAATAAAAAAAATAAACAAAAACAGGAATATGAAATATCAACTATGTTACTTACACACATAAAAGTGTTTAGAGTAGTGTTGACTGTGTCATATCTATCTCTCCCGTTTTCATTTATATTGTTACCTCTTTCTTTTTCTTCGCTATCTTCTTTCTTAGGTTAAGTTCATAAATTCATTGGAAAAAAAGTATGGTTCTTGTTGAGTGAACTCATATAAATCTGTATTCAGAATTAGCTCTATAAATTAATACTAAGAATCTGTTAAAAGAAAAACAATAAAAAAATATTAAGTGTGTAGCTGGGCCAATTCCAAGTCGGCAATTTATAATATTAGTGATTAATGTAGTCTTAAGAAACTAAATGTAAAATCAAAAGAAAAAACTCAATAAAAATTTACTACTACTACTACTATTCTGTTTTGCTCCAACTAGCGCTGGTGTCGCTTAGTTGCTGAACATGAACCATCGTGAAGTTGGCTCCTGGCAGTCCATATATAATAGGTCAATGATCCGCAACTATTTGGTTGAAAATACGCGCAGTTATATATTATTCTATAGGGCACAAACTGAGAAACTGATTTCAGGCAATCGTCTATTTTGTGGCAAAACACAAACTGAAAAGTTGCTCGAATTGACGACTGAATAGTTTCTGCATGTTCGTGCAGTCCCATATGAGTCCATAGGACTCATTTTTGCAACCAAACAGTCGCGAAACTAAAAGTTGCATGTGCACGACTGGCCTAAAGTTTGCTTGCCCCCGCCCAACATGCCAGCAACTGACTAACATGCCACCAACTTTATCTGTCAAAAATGGCATCTTTCATGTTTATATTCAGATTTCTGAATTTTCTAATCCTGTGATTGGCCAGCTGTTAGATGTCATAAATTGAACGGACCTCCTCGTAAATTTTTTTCGTTTATTTTATAAATTAATTATAGTTTTGTGTTTTTTTTTTTTTTTTTAGTATGCACATAGTTTTTTATTAATACTGCTGATATCTTCTCTACTACCCAATTTGTTATTCCTTCTTTTGTATTTGCTGATACACCCAATGCAGCCGTCTTGCAGCCAATTCAAACAGTTTTAGGTAAAATTATTGTCAATTTTCATTGATACGTGTGGAGGCAATTTTGCATCAATGTTTTTTGACAGAAAATGTCTTCAATAATTATTGTCAATGAATATTGATCGTGTGTAGGGCCCAGATCCAAAAACGCAGTTGCAGGCACAGTACACATATAAAAGGTAATATCATTAGCGTTTTCATTTTTGTTCAGTTCTGCGCATCCATCAAAATCAGTGGAAAGTGGCGAATCCAGTGACCCCACCCGTTAAACGGCAAAATTTGTTGTGTTTTATGTGTTCATTTGTAACTTATTTGTTAACAAATACAATTCTTTCAAGCTTTTTAGTGTTTATTAACATTAAGGTGGTTGGATGTTGTAAGAACTGGGGGCCTCGAGCTATATCTTTTCCTACACATCAAGTGCTTACAATACCTCCAAGTTGGTAGTCGCCGGATACTGGTCTTGGCCTTTATGCCAGGACTTGCTAAACTTGTAAGTGCGAATGTTGATCAAGGAAAGAATTGCAACATTAAACCTATGGCCCTACAGATTGGAGGTTAGTGCGTTGGGCTAACGACCCGACCAAAGTAAAAAAAACAATTGTTATGAGAGAGACGCGGCAAGCCTCGGATAACGACCCCCCTCAAATGGGCAACCAGACCCGGACAGAAAATGGACTATGATCTACGAGTATGCACCTGGAATGTAAGGACACTCTACACACCAGGTGCTACTCAAAAACTTGAATCTGTCCTCTCGCGGTACAAGGCAGACATTACCGCAATCCAGGAGATACGATGGATAATCAGGTATAACGAAAAGAAAAGATTGCGACATTTATTACAGCTGTCACCAAAGACTGCACATACTAGGATGCGGATTTGTCGTGGGAAATCGACTCAGATCGAAAGTCATCGATTTTAAACCAATAAGCGATCGCCTGGCTGTGATCCGCATCAAAGCTACCTTCCAAAACATCAGCCTAATATGTGCACACGCCCCTACCGATGAAGTTGAGGAGTCTAACAAGGAGGAGTTTTAAAGCTCTCCCAAACCAATGCGAATTCGTAGCGAATCATTTGCAAAGACATTTTTTTGTTGTTGTTTGGCATTGTGTATCTTTCATATTTTATGTTATTGTGATATTTAAGGCTCCCCCAAACCAACGCGAAACATTCGCCAACGACGCGAAATCATTAACAATAATACAAAATATGAAAGATACTTAATGCTACACAACAACAAAAAATCGTCTTTGCGAATGATTCGCTACGAATTCGCGTTGGTTTGGGAGAGCCTTTACGACCTCCTGGACGGAGTCTATGGAGCCTCTCCGGAGTACGATGTCAAAGTCGTGCTCGGAGACTTCAATGCTAAAGTCGGAAAGGAAAACATCTTTGGCGGATTAGTTGGAAAGCACAGCCTCCAAAAAACGACAACAGATAACGGCTTCCGACTAATGGACTTTGCTGCAGCTCGTAATACGGTGATAAGTAGCACTAGGTTCCCCAGGCGAAGGATACACACAGCAACCTGGCGATCTCCAGATGGCCGAAACGCCAACCAAATCAACCACGTGCTAATTGGCGCAAGGTACGCATCGAACATCTTGGACGTGCGAACTTTCCTAGGTGCAAACGTGGACTCTGACCACTTTCTTGCTGTGACAAAGTTCAGAGCCCAACTGTCCAACGAAAAGAAAACGAAGACCGCCCAAAGAAAGAAGTTCAACATCGCATGTCTTAGAAAGCCAGAGACTACAATGAGCAATTGACCGGGAAACTCTCTGCCGTACACCCAGCCACAAGCGTCAACAACCAGTGGAACCAGTATCGCGACATTATTAAGGAGACAGCCGAGACCACCATAGGCTATCAGCCACCCAGAAAAAAGAACCCGTGGTATGATGATGAATGCGCGGTATTGAAAGCAGGAGACGGAAAATGCACGAATGCAAATGCTGCAACGGAAAACAAGACCAGCAAGAGAGGAGTACCGTGAAAAGAGAAGGAAAGAGAAAAAAAACCTGCGTAGAAAGAAAAGAGCATCCGCCGCAGCCTCTCAGCTCAAGTATCTCGAAGAGTCCAGCACTGCCACCAACACCCGTTCTACAAAACAGCCAAGCAACTGACATCTGGTTATAGGACTGGCACGCAAGCTCTTCGAAACAGCGAAGGGAACAGAGTCATCGAAGCACAGGGAATTGTAGACGTGTCTAAGCAGTATTTCCAGCAGCTGCTTAATGGGCATTATGTAGAGGAGGCAACAGTGATGGAACAGAGAAGCATTAGACCAGTCAATGAAGATCCAGTCCCAGCACCCAGTACTGAAGAGGTTAAGAAAGCCATCCACAAGCTTAAGAACAACAAATCCCGGCTCGGATGGCCTACCAGCGGAACTCTTCAAGTATGGAGGAGATGTTCTGGTAGGGTGCATGCACCAGCTCATCAACCAAGTTTGGGAGGAGGAAAGTATGCCCGATGACTGGTCAAATAGCTCCATATGCCCAATATACAAAAAAGGCGATCCTATGTCCTGCAAGAACTACAGAGGCATATCCCTGCTTAATGTTGCTTACAAGATCCTATCCAACGTACTATGTGAGCGTCTAAAACCTTTCTGCAACACTATGATTGGCACGTACCAGTGTGGCTTCAGGCCAGGCAGATCAACGATAGACCAAATCTTCACATTGAGACAAATCCTGGAAAAGACCAACGAATTTCAAGTCGAGACCAACCATCTATTCATCGACTTCAAAGCCGCATATGATAGCATAAGTCGCCAATAACTTCTATTGGCGATGTCAGAACTAGGGATCCCGAAAAAACTGATCCAGCTATGCCGCATGACGTTACAAAATACGCGGTGCAACGTGCAAATGGGTAACAGCTCATCCGAGTTATTCCAGACGTGTACAGGGTTCACACAAGGAGATGCGCTATCATGTGATTTCTTCAACCCAGTCCTGGAGCAGATAGTGCGCAAGAGTGGTGTTAACATGAAAGGCACTATCTTTAACAGGCCTTCTCAACTGCTTGGCTATGCGGACGATATCGACATCATCGGCCGTTCCAAGAGAGCTGTACTTGAAGCTTCACAGCTATTGATGAACAGGCGAAACGCGTTGGTCTTGAAGTGAATGAGGACAAACAAAGTATATGCTATCAACAAACAAAGCCTCATCTGTCCATCGCCTAGGACAAAACGTCACTGTTGGTAGCAGTAATTTCGAGGTAGTCAAGGAGTTCACCTACCTCGGACCAAACATCAATTCCACGAACGACACCTTAGTGGAAATCCGACGAAGAATTACCCTAGCGAACCACTGCTACTTCGGTTTGGCCAAACAAATGGATTCAAAACTCCTTTCTCGAAAGACAAAGTGCACGCTATACAAAACACTAATGTTACCAGTTCTACTCTACGGGCGCCGAGTGCTGGACGATAAGTAAAAAAGGGGAATTGATACTGGGCACTTTCGAGAGAAAAATTCTTCGGCGGATATTTGGTCCTATATGCGAAGAGGGCGATTGTAGGAGAAGATTCAATCGTGAACTGTACCAGCTGTACCAATATGAGGACGTAGTCCAAAGAGCCAAAACACGTCGACTACACTGGCTCGGCCACATCGAGCGAATGGACAACAACGCTCCAGCCAAGAAAATCTTCCCAGATTCGAGACGACCAGGAAGACCGAACCTCCGCTATAGGGACCAGGTGGTCACAGACGCCAGAGCGCTTGGTCTAGACGACTGGAGGGAGCGTGCGAGGGACCGCAACCGATGGAAGTCTGCAATATCTCAGGCAGAGACCCTTTCATGGATCGGGAGCCAGATAAGTAAGTAAGTAAGTAAGTATTAACATTATTTTATCATGCAAACAACATTCCTTCCTGGTTTTAAGTGTTATTTAAATTATGCTTTTGTGTTTGTTTTCTTCGTTGTGCTTGTAATACAGCGGACGGGGTCACGTCAGGCTGCCATCTTGAATTTCTTCTGACAGTTCTCATTTCGGTCAACATGTGCAAGATAATACCTTAAGCGTGGTACACATTATCAAACCTGGAGTGTCACCCGTATTGGATATCAAACCTGCGTGAAAAGTTTCGCGTACACACTTATTAGTTCTGTTGGGCGTCAGGCAAACAAATTCCACTATTCTCATAAAATTGTTTCATTTTATTTTGAGGCTATTTCCGCCACGAATCGTGTTAGTTCCTTTTTTACATGACACACACGAGCTTTTTCTTATTTTGTTTGAACTTTTTCCACTGATTCGCTATAAAAATTCGTGTTTTGTTCCATGAATGAGGGCTAATGAATGAAATTGTGTACACATCATCGATCAACCACCTAACAATTCGAGGGTTTGTCACGCAGTATCGAAAAATTTTGTGAGCAGCAGTTTTGAGTGACAGCCTTTGATTATATATAATATATATATGTATATTATATATACTCAAAGGTGACTGCCCATCATTCAGCATGTACACATTATCAGTTCTGTTTGATATCCAACGCGGGTGACATTCAGGTTTGATAATCAGGGTTATTATGAGTTTCACGTGAACAACGTTCCACCCGGAAAAATTGACATTTCACTTTTCGCCTATTGTGATTTTCACTCGAAAAATAAAAATTCCCCTTTTTTGTGAGTACTAATTTCGCGAAAAATGTAGCGTAATCAAGATTTTAAATTATCACTTATCTTTTGGAGGTGAACAAAAGATAAACAGGTGGTACTGGTGCGCTTTGCGCAAGTTTTTTGTTTATTTTAAGCCAAGAGAAGTTCAGGCGAAACTCATAATAGCTTTAAAAATTCCGGGGGAGCAAACATTTTTCGGGTGAAATATTTTCCGGGTGAAACTCATAATAAGGCTGAATGTGTACCACACTTTAGGTGATTGTAGGTACGTGGCTTGCGGACCCAAAACGGACTCGTGAAAAAGGTTGTGCAATCTGTCAATTCAACTCATTTTCAACTCAACTGTGCAGATACCTGCGGTAAAATTTCATATTTCAACTGAAGTCTTCAATTTCAACCTAGCACTACTAACTACTAGGAACTAGGAAGTAGCAAGCGGAGCTAGGGTGGAAATGAAAACAAACTGAAATAAATTAAATAATTTTGGATTTTTTGTCATATCTTTTTATGAAAGTACATTTTTTCTAATTCCATTTTTATAAAGAATGTCACTACCACCAGCTTTACTCAAACGTTTGGCCTCTCGAGGTCTCGTAAAAGGCTCAATCGCTGATGACTCTGGTATGTTAATATACTTAAGTAGGTTCAATTTTATAAAAACAAAACATTGTCCATTTTAAATATATACAGGCCAAATTGAGAGCAAAGCAGATGAAGTTCTCGAAAATGAAGAAATCATTGCGGAAGACTACGATGAAATAGACATTGAGTACCCTTCACAATTTGATTCATATGAACCCGAAAGGAGGATTGAAGAAAATTTCTGGATCGAACGGATGAAACTGCGCATAGGGGAAGCAAATTTATCCGGTTACAAGGGATGTCCAAATAAGTATAATATTTATCATAAATGTAATTTGTACTGCGTTACACGCTGGGGAAATGGAGTATTAGAACCTGAGAAAGGTTATCTTAAGAGAAAAGCCCGACTTAGTAGAAAATACCCAGTTCCCAAAGGATGGAAAGAGATCTACGACCCTGGATGCGGGTGTTTTTATTACTGGAACACAGGAAACAACAACGTTTCCTGGCTCCCACCATCTCATCCAAAGGCGTGCATAACCAAGAGTGCTGCCGTATTTAGACGACAACTGGAAGAACTGGTGCCGCTTGAAAACGATGACGGTGCAGAAGATAAAAGCGATAGCGAGGCTGGGTCTAGGTCGGCGGATCAAAATGAAACAAATGTTATGCCAATGCAAACTTCTTTGCAGCCGTCGTTTTCATCCAAAATTCAGTCTGCTGAACGATCGAAAAGTGATTTGAGAAGTCACCATTTATTGGGCCCAAAAAAACACCGAAATCGCGATCTGGACAAAATGATTAGGCAAAAGGAAATAAAACGCTACCGCGATAAGATGTTAAGAAAAGAAAGCAACCGTGACTCACAACAGAAGGTAGAATTGCCTAAACAAATGAGGGAATACGTCGATAAAGGAAACACTAGCCAATAAAATGAAACAAAAAAAAAAATGACTACAGCAGTAATCGTGAGCCAATGTTTGCATTATGCATATGATATCGAAGATTGTGATCCAAGAAATTTCGGCGTCGAGATACAACAGAGTCAAAAGGCTTTTATGTTGTTGAACTGCATAGATTAATTGCTTGGCTGACTCACACAAAATCAAACGATTATGGCTGCCCAAGTCGATGCAATCCCAAAAAAATAGAAAAAAAATCAATTCTCAATTTCAGAACAAGTTTAATAAAATATATTATGAAGGTATGTGATAATTTTAATTGTTTTTATCTAACTTAAAATTGTTTCTCCTGTAATATTCATTGTGTTAAGAAAGACTCCCATTGGGGTTGCCGGTCCGAAGGTCTCCATTGTGTTAGCTACTTTGTTGCGTAGGTTCCTCAAGCGTAAAGATGCGTGCACAAATGACACTAGATTTAAATTATTAAAATAAATAATATACATACATAATGCGCATTAAGGACTACAAAATTAAATACATACGTGAAAATGGCAATAACAATGTGAATAATGACCAGAGAACAGCATCCAAACAGTAAAGCAGAATATATCCACATACAAGCGTTCCTACTAAGTAATACCACCTTTCCAGACTTTCTGGAGCTTGACGCTTCTTTTTATTTGGGATTTCTCCAAAGTAATAAACAGCAATGGCGATTAACATTGCTTGAATAACAAGTCCACAAATAATTTTAACTGGATTTAATATTGCCATTAGAGTGTATATTGCAATGAACATTAAGAAGTAGTTGGTCTGGTAATAGAGGAGATTTTTGTAAACACGATTTCCCCATTTGTCCATGTCTTGCAGATTGGGGAGTTGGAACCGAGCAGATCCCAAAATAAAGTCATCAAGAGACCGTAGAGGTGGTATTTGCAAATTTTCTGCACTAATTTGTGGACCCGAACTTCTACCAGTCATCTCGCTGTTTATTTTATATTATAATTTTATTTATATTTTTTTAAGTTAATGTGCTATCTATTGCAAAGCCACGAATTAAATGTCTAGGTCTGGCACGACGTAGTCTTCTCAAGAAAATGACGTAATAAAATACGTGCATTCCATTTTGATGATTTTGGGTATTCTGTATACTCTTTTTGTTTTTTTTATATACATGAAACACGAAACACCAACATGATTTGGAATTAATCCATCCATTCTGCGCGCACAACGTCACATGTTGTGTCAGTCATGTGTGGTGAAATTACACTCGTTATTTTAGGGGTTTCTTTTGATAGGATACCACTTCTTTTTTTTTTTGAATCTGTCAAAGGTGACTTTTTTCGATTTAAAATCAGTTTTCGAAATATTATTTTTTGAACAATTTCTGTTTCGGAACGAAATACAGAGGGATTACGCATATTAGCTCCCAAATTCCAAGTTAGGGGCCAGTTATAGCGATCAGGAAAAAATTTTCCAATGTATTATTTACTTTGTTTTCAACGGATTTGAAACATCAATGACAAAACTCTCAAAGAATTTTTTGAGCAAATAAAATTTTCAATTGAACTATCATTTTTTCTAAAATATGTATTTTAACTATTTTCCTGATGCAAATTAATTTTTCGTATCAGGAAAATAGTTAGAATAAATTTTTTAGACAAAATAATTGTTCAATTGAAAATTCTATTTGCTCAAAAAAATTCTTTGAGTGTTTTGTCATTGATTCATGTAGAATTTGTGTTTCTAATCCATTGAAAACATAGTAAATATTCCATTAGAAAAATTTTTCCTGATCGCTATAACTGGCCCCTTATGAACGAACTACAGTACACATTTAATGGTAATCATCATTAGGCGCGTCTCACCAAATAAAATCTCTGAGCGCTCAGAGATTTTTTAAGCGAGACAAAAAATCTCACCTGTGGTGCGTTCCTTTTGTAACCAAAGTTAACTATAGTAAACCCATACAGTTGTATTTATTAGATTTTCTTAGAACACGCTTGGGCAGAGGGCAGCTGTCCAACTAGTCAATGCCCAAATAGTTTAGGCAACTTGTTATTTATAAACGCATTCCAACGATTGCCCAAATGTGACCTCATTTATTCAGTGACATGCTTGTATTTATTCATTTTTGAATGAAGTAATGAATTTTAGTACGCTTTGGGACTCGTTCAACTAGCTTTTCATTCATTTCAAAACTAGAAAATTAAAAAACCAGAAATATTTGCCTTCCTTATTCATTAAACGTGCCTTCTTTGAAATAAGATTTGGACAACCAATTTCAGTGACTAAGGCCGTGTGCCAATTGCGTTAAAATTCTGGTTAAATTTGATCCCAGTTAAATGTTATCCCTTTTTATAGGGGTGAGTAAAATTTAAGGTTTTTGCTGTGTCAATTGGATTAAATGGGATTTTTTTTTTACATTCACTTCCCATTAGTTTTGTTGTTGCATTTTTCTTAGTGATGATAGTTCGCAAACATATCAGTTTGCAAAATGAATGAATCATCTGAAAAAGTATTTTCAATAAATTTTATCGATTCTTTTGCATTATCAAGGATTTATCAAAAGTTATTCAAACTTCTTCTTGAGTGCATACTTAAATTTATTATAAGGTCTTTGTCTATATTTCTTAATCCTTTCATTTAATTTTAGTTTTTTTTTTTCATTTTTCATCTTTCCCGATAGGATTCATGACTTCTTGATAGCAAAATAAAATATTAATCTACATTCATCTCCCTCAGCAGTTTTTTTATAAGGGTTTACAACAACACAAACAAATCCGGATCGCTTAAGATACGCAGCCGAACGCGCCCATAGACATGTCAAAAATTAACCACCGACTAAAATTTTAACGAGCTCCTGAGCAGGTTAAATTTTGAAGTTTATATTCACCTCGGTAATGTCAAAATTTAGCCATGGGATCAAATTTAACCAGGATTTTAACGCAATTGGCACACGGCCTAAGTTAGCCAGTCGGTGCTAAATGTTTATAAATAACATTTTGGAGTTGGACAGGTGTCTAAAGTTAGACATTGCTTAGAATGGGTTTATAAATACCACTGATAGATTTTAATAGCTGTATTTTATTTTCTCCCAGATCTGATCTGTGCTGAGATTCAGCTAATTCAAAGCCGCAGGGAGTGAGTGAGATAAGTCACTTTTCGTCGAAAATCGATTCAGTTAGCAAAAGGGAGTGAGTGAGCGAGTGAAATAAAATGTCAGATTACTCGCCAGATATTTCCGCAGTGACTTGGTGTATGTGTTGGTAAATTTCCAGTTTTGGATAAGTATGTGTGCTTTTCTCAAGAATTCCTATTCATGGATAGGAAATGAAATAAATAAACAACAATGTAGATAAAAATAACTACCCTTTTATTGATTGAAAAATCTTATTTATTATCATATGCACATTTGTATAATAGAATTATATTTCTCAAGGGTGAAAACTCACATTCAACTTTAATTACGACAACAAAAATAATTGATACTCCATTATTAATATTTGAATGTTTACATTGTTCTATTTGTTATTTCATTTCGCGTCCATTAGTGGTTAGTGGTGATGTGAAACAGAATATCAAACGTACAAGTGTGACAAGGAGGCTGAATTTGGCTCTATTATATTTATTCTTTGCCTCATGTTCGAAACTAAATTCGAACTTATTCATTTCACTTAAATAGCTGAATCAGTTTTGCGAGTGAAGTGAGATGCGTCGGCGAGTAAGGAGAGTCATCTCATCTCACTCGCTGAAATAGCTGAATCTCGGCATTGGATTGGATTTGCATACGAAAATACATGTATTACAAAAACAACACAAAATCCAACTTTGATTTTGAAATCCAATCTGACCACACACCCTTAGCATTTCCTAGCAAAAATTAGTTTTTTCTCTGACATGTAGATGGCTTTTTTGTGTTGAAAATAGGGAGAAAATAGAGAATAGATGAGAGAAAAATTTAGAGACAAAAGGATAAACAGAGAAAGGTATATAACTACGGTGACCATATTTTAGAAAGATGAATAATGAACAAAAGAAAAAAGAAACAAAATTCAACTCAATTTTCAATCATTTATTCCATTTAATAATAAATATATTATATTCTCTGAGGAAAAATGGATCAACTTAAAATAGAATAAACTCTAATCAATTCAGTCTTTGCTTTAAGCTTAGTACGCTGCTGATACGAAACGAAAAATCCCATTCAAAAATGACAACGAAATCATAAACTATAAATTTGGTTCTACTTTTCGTTCTCCAGTACGCTGTTCGATGAGCGATATTGATAGTTGTAGCAGATTATTTGGAGAAGTCTACACTCTTTTTTCGCACGCAATTAATTACCCAGACCATAATTGTGTGCGAAAAAATGAAATGTGTGTTTTTTCGTGTTTATTTTTGTTGTTTCTTTCATTAAAGCATGGCTGCTTGTAATTTTTTTGCATTTGCATTTGTTTTAATTTTTTGAATTTGTGCAACTGTCAATGAATATTTTTCCGCTTCGTTTTCGTTAGCATTTCGTTGTCTTGTTGGAGAACAACTAAAAATTTCGTTTCGCATCAGCATCGTATTAGGCCTTACATACAAACTTAGAATTAAAAAAACTTAGGTCAAGAACTTGTACTGGTTTTTCAATTCTTTATTAAATACACACTTCCTCCTGAGTGGCATCAGGGTAAGCTAAAATAATTTTCAATATTGAATTGCTTTTTTATAAATCATTTCAAATAGAACTTACAAATCTCAATTCTTCAGCGCAGACGCAGACAACACATAGTTCACAGACAGCTAATAGCCGCGTTTTATTATCGCTCATAACCCATATGGTTCACCTCGTGAAAATAAAACGATGTGGGTTAGTGCAAAAGCAGTGCTGTATATCAGTCCCTTTTTTTCTTATGTTTATTTGTTTTTCATGTAAGCACTTGTCTCTTTTCCTCTCTATTCCTTATACTGCTGACAAATCGCTGACATCCATTCACAATGGTAAATAGCCCTCTGCCGGCCAGAGTGAAAACCTCTATCTGGGTTATTGAAATTAACCTCGATAGAAACCTAGATCCCATGTTGTTTTTGTAATACATGTTAAAAGATAACCTCGACCCAGACCCAGAGATAATAGCCGCGTTTTATTATCGCTCATAACCCATATGGTTCACCTCGTGAAAATAAAACGATGTGGGTTAGTGCAAAAGCAGTGCTGTATATCAGTCTCCTTTTTTCTTATGTTTATTTGTTTTTCATGTAAGCACTTGTCTCTTTTCCTCTCTATTCCTTATACTGCTGACAAATCGCTGACATCCATTCACAATGGTAAATAGCCCTCTGCCGGCCAGAGTGAAAACCTCTATCTGGGTTATTGAAATTAACCTCGATAGAAACCTAGATCCCATGTTGTTTTTGTAATACATGTTAAAAGATAACCTCGACCCAGACCCAGAGATAATAAAACGCAGCTAATAAAACGCAGCTAATGTGTTCATGAAATTAATAGTTTTTGACTTGCACATGACAGATGAGGCCAAAAGCGATAGAGGGCGGCAAGGAAAAATAAATTCGTACTAGATTTATTATTTCTTCGTTCACTAACTAAGGGCACGTTAGCATCATCAGTTTTTTTCATTAAATTTGTACGTTCCCAATTTGTGCGTTATTTTTTATTAACAAAATTAAAGAAATACAGAACAAATAATGAACAACTAATAAAATACAGAACATTTATATGTTTTCGTATACAAAATAATTAATAATGAACAACATCTTCAAATACAGAACAGTTCATTATTATAATGAACGGATGGTCACCGTATATATAACACTCTCGTCGCACTGGGATCCTGTTTGTTTTATTATGATGATCTAATCCGGATCTGATTTGGGGGATAGCAAAATGCAGCTAATAGTTATATACCTAGATGGCCAACATAGGATCTTTTGTACAGAGAAAAAGTGAAGCTTTGCGACCATTTTGTTGGAGGCAAAAAATGTAAACAATCGAATTAAATGCCTTAGTGGTTTCTCTAAATAAATGTTTATATCTTGGAATTTAGAACAGGTAATAAAATGATTTTGGTATCTCTTAAACGGTAACAAAATTATATAGCTACGTTTAATATCTTTTGAGATATTTACATTTAACTTCTTGCGAGAAATTTTTTCCTAGTCTTTCTTTTGTACACTGATATCTTTTAAAACTCTGTGATAAGGTGTACATTTGTTGGTATCAAAAGAAAGCTTAAATTGTTGGCTTTAATTGCAGATATAATTTATTATCATTTCTCAAATAAATATGACAAAAATACCATTTTTTCTTGTTACTGTTTTTACACGCACAGACACTACCAGAACTAGGTACATATTTTAATATTTTTGCAATCTTGCACACCCTAAAATCACGTTTTATAAATAAAAAAACCAATTAAACAAATACAAATACTTTATTTTAGAAAAAATCTTCTGTGCAAAAAGTAAACAACAAACAAAACAAAATAGAATTGTTGTTGTAAATGCCTCCAATAAAATGGTGGCCGAGCTTCACTTTTGAAGGCGAAGTTGGTTATCTAGTGTGGTTTTCCATTCAACCATTTCAGATTTGGTGGTCAGATCATAATTTTTTATTGGTAAATAGAACACAAAATGAGATTTGATTTGCTTTTGCAATAGAGATCTCTACCAAATTGTCAAAGTCAAAGTGACAGCTACCAACTCGGCACCTTTGACAGACGCAATTACCAATAAAAAAAATCCAAACATTTACACTCCACTTCAAATGAATAAGGACACACATTTTCAAAGGTACTTTTTCCATTTTTTCTTAACATTGTGCATTAATGAATCATTTGATTATCCTTATTGTTTGTTTAAGATGTTGGGAAAAGAAAACAGAAAGATTAATTCAGAAAGTACTGCTATTTTTCCTCCGACTCTCATCAAAGTCTTTCCATAAGGAAAATGCAGTCTTTTTGTGTCAACTGAATAAGCTCAAATATTGAAACTGGTAATAAAAGTTAATGGATGGAAGTAAAAAAAAATTTTTGAAATAGTTTTTATTGTTTATTATTCTCGGACAATGCACAATGTTTGAAAAAAAAAATTAATAAACCAACTACGAAAATCCATGTGCTCATTCTGTTGAATTGGAGTGTATTGGCCTCCGAAATAAAAAATAAAATGGGTGGTACCTAAATGTCATTTGTGCCGAGGTCCTGAGTTTGACATTTAGAAATTTTTGCTAAAAAGCTCTATTGTGTTAGTGACTATTTTGCTATTGATGAATTTGTCCAACAAACACCACCTTCTTATCGAAAGTAAACAACACTGCGAAATGCCGAATGCAAACTAATACGTTCAGATTTATGTCAGTTTATTTTGGTATGTGTGCAAATGCGTGTAAATCTAGCTAAAAATTGAGATTTGAAGAATCGACCTGAGATCGGAAAAAAAATCGATTTTTTTGGTTGAATGGAAAGCAAAAGTTGATCTCAGGTCGAAAAAATCAGAAAAAAGTCGACTTTTTTGGTCGAAAGGAAAACCACATAGGTATATATTAAAATCTATGAGTAAACCATAGTTAACTATAGTTATAGCCGTTCCACACTATCCCATTGAGTATTAATACCTGTCAAAAAAGTGTTAAGAAAGTCATGTATAATAGTGTGGAAGCAAAATATGAAATTTCATCACACACAACTTGACATCGCATCCTACACGATTTGACATGTGTTTATACCTGAAAATATTTAAAGTGCCTCTACACTATCCCACAAAGTATTAACACATGTCAGAATAAAGTGGGAAAGAATTTCATACGACTGCCAAATTTGTGTGATGAAAATGATTTTCATATTTTGCTTCCACACTTGCATCAAAACAAATCAGTTTCACCATAACCTCAAACGCCCAAGTGGGATAGAATATGTGATGGTTTTAGAACCGATCTTCAGGTATAAACACCATGTCAAATCGTGTAGGATGCGATGCCAAGTTGTGTGTGATGAAATTTCATATTTTGCTTCCACACTATTATACATGACTTTCTTCACACTTTTTTGACATGTATTAATACTCAATGGGATAGTGTGGAACGGCTATTAAGATCGGTTCTAAAACCATCACACATTCTATCCCACTTGGGCGTTTGAGGTTATGGTGAAAGTGCTTGCTTACACATGAAGAACGAAAGTGTTCAGATGTGAAGAAAATTATTCTGCAGATTTTGTTCTCCTCTTTGTGTTTTTCGTATTTTCATAATGAAAGACACGATTTGATTGGTTGGATTGGATAGGAAAAGCAACACAAAAGAAAACGTCAATTTTCTACACCGAATATTTTCAAATATTTTAAAATATTTCATCCCCCTCCCTCTTCTGCAAGTTACCTCGCTCACCCTCACAAATCGTAGAAAATGCTTCAATTTCTTCACGTGTGATCAGGGACAAACTGATTTGTTTTGATGCAAGTGTGGAAGCAAAATATGAAAATCATTTTCATCACACAAATTTGGCAGTCGTATGAAATTCTTTCCCACTTTATTCTGACATGTGTTAATACTTTGTGGGATAGTGTAGAGGCACTTTTAACTTTCATCGTTCCTTTAATTCAAAAAAATACTTTATTTAACTTTAGCCGTTTTCCTTTGGAGGTGGCGAAGTACTTACGAGTAGCTGAAAACCCCAATCTAGTACTACCAACTGCACATGCTCTCATGCGCGAGTAGATACATTTTACATGTGAAAGCAGTTTGATGTGTTCCATTGAACAAAGCTGGCAAAGTACTTGCAAGTACTTCGCCACCTCCAAAGGAAAACGCCTTTTATGACGTCATAGAGCACAGTACACATTAAAGGTAATATATTGCGCATGTTTTCAAAAATCGGTTGTGTCTGCTATTACACGGTCTGCTATTAAACGATGAAACTAGACGCGTGCAACTTTTCGAACACCATAAGTGTAAAAGAGAAAAAAGAATCGAAAAGATGAGACGGAAAAAAACTGCCCTGTGTCGCGTGGGTAAAACTTTCGGTGCAACTATTTGACGTTTCTCTTTTCTCTTGTCCGTTTCTTTAGTATTCTGCTACATATGATTTCGTTGTGCGAGGAATAAACATCGACGCAACAAACAGTCAGGGTTACCACTTCTCTGAAAATTTTTCACATTAAATTTGCAAAAAAAACTTTTTTCACAGTAGACTTATATTTAGTCTTTTTTTCAATAGTAAAATAAATATAATTGTAAAAATGAAAAATATAAATAAAAATAATAAAAATTAGCTCAAATGTTTTTAATAATATGCCTGTTCGCGTACTTCCCAAAACTAGGAATTTCTACGAATTTAGCCCGTAAGTTCTGTCAAAGCTCATATAAAATATTAAATTGTAATAAAATTTGTAGTTTTGGGAAAAATCTATATACCTACCTATCAGATTTTCACTTTATGTACCTGCTAATTATTGTTCGAAAATCAAGCGCAGCAGATTTTACTAAGGCAGTAGATTTATTCAGAGAAAAAAATGCAGTAGATCTACTGCAATTGCAGTAAAGTTGCAATCTTGACACAGTCCAACTCGGAAATGAAAAATAAAGAGAACTGTCAAATTGGTTTCATGAATCTGGTTTCAACGTGTAATAGTGGTGTTAACATGGAAGGCACTATCTTCAACAGGTTCTAACGAAGCGTTACAACTCCTTCAGTACCTTTATTATTACATCATACACTCCTATCATTTTGTGCATACATCGTATGACACCCACCTTTAGTTAATTCATTCATATCATGAAGAAAATTAAAAATCATGAAAACACGTATAAATTTGAATTTCATTTCTTTCAATTCACATTAGCTTGCTCCTGCAAATGTTATATGGTGAAGTAAGAAAAATGATAAAATCGTCTTTTCTTCTCGTCCAGTGGTGGATACCAATTTAGTGTATAGAGGATTGAAGATCGGGCCGTAACACAGACCTTTTATAAGGCGTTTCGGTGACAGATAGGCATTGCTAACGCAGAGCCCAATCTAACTTTTTTATAAAATATTTTTGCTAGTTTAGAAAAACCATTTACATAGGTAGGGCAAACAGTATAGGCATATACATATCCATATATAGGTATATAGTTTAAGTTATAAGGGATTTCCATAAGAAGTTCCGACCGTTTTATTCCTCTGAGCTCCTCTTCAAGAAGCTCATTGGACAAGGTTCTCCTTCGAGAGTTCCGCCCGTTTCTTTCCCTGGGTTTCGTGCCAGGGACAACCGTTTTGTTCCTTTGGACTCCTCTTCAAGCAGTTCACTGGACAAGGTTCTCCTTCGAGGGTTCCGACCGTTTCTTTCCCTGGGTTGTGTGCCAGGGACAATCGTTTTGTTCCTTTGGGCTACTCCTCTAGAAGCTCATTGGACAAGGTTCTCCTAAGAGGGTTCCGACCGCTTTGTTCCTTATTTGTTGAGGACATAGGGTTTCTGATAAGGATTTCCGACCCCGTTTTATTCCTCTGAGCTCCTCTTCAAGAAGCTCATTGGACAAGGTTCTCCTTCGAGAGTTCCGCCCGTTTCTTTCCCTGGGTTTTGTGCCAGGGACAACCGTTTTGTTCCTTTGGACTCCTCTTCAAGCAGTTCACTGGACAAGGTTCTCCTTCGAGGGTTCCGACCGTTTCTTTCCCTGGATTGTGTGCCAGGGACAACCGTTTTGTTCCTTTGGGCTACTCCTCTAGAAGCTCATTGGACAAGGTTCTCCTAAGAGGGTTCCGACCGCTTTGTTCCTTATTTGTTGAGGACATAGGGTTTCTGATAAGGACTCCCGACCCCGTTTTGTTCCTCTGAGTTCCTCTTCAAGAAGCTCATTGGACAAGGTTTTCCTTTGAGAGTTCCGCCCGTTTCTTTCCCTGGGTTTTGTGTCAGGGACAACCGTTTTGTTCCTTTGGACTCCTCTTCAAGAAGTTCACTGGACAAGGTTCTCCTTTGAGGGTTCCGACCGTTTCTTTCCCTGGGTTGTGTGCCAGGGACAATCGTTTTGTTCCTTTGGGCTACTCCTCTAGAAGCTCATTGGACAAGGTTCTCCTACGAGGGTTCCGACCGCTTTGTTCCTTATTTGCTGAGGACATAGGGTTTCCGATAAGGATTCCTGACCGTTTTGTTCCTTCGAGTTCCTCTTCAAGGGTCTAGCTGGACAAGGTTCTCCTTTGAGGGTTCCGACCGTTTTGTTCCCTAGGTTTCGTGCTAGGGACATATTATATGAAATACCGTGCTAGTTATTTTTAAGATCAGAAAAACATTGTAAAATATATGAAGTACCATGTTATTTATTTAAGAACTTAAAATTATAATTTATATGAAATAACTTGTTAGTTCCTAATTTTGAAAATCTTTAAATAAAAGAACCTTTCCGTAAATAACTATATAAAGGAATTAAAGCCGTTTTATTCGGAGATTAGATCCTCCTAACCCCAAGTTTCGTTGCTTCTTGGGGAAGAATCCTGGACACCGCCGAGCTTACCTCAGCTACAAAGTAAAAGCATCACAAATTGGCGCCCGAGCAGGGACCTTTTGAAGGATCAACCGATTTCCGACCGCCGACCTGACCTGGAATCTATCAAGGCAATACCGACCGCCGTTTCCTGTTTTATTCGATAAGCCCTTGAAAGATTCACCTGTATCCAGAAATCCGACTTACCTGTGACCCTTCGAAAAATTCCACCGACATTTTTTTTTAATCACTCGAACCGCCGCCGTCCAGAACCAGATCCAGCTTCACCATGTCATTATCCGACTCCGAGGAAGCACCGATGAGCGATTATAATCCTTATAAAAATCTCGGATTTATATATTTCCTGAAGAAACCAGAGCTCATCGAGGTTTTAATGGCTAGAAACCTGGACACCAGTGGGAATATGCAGACCCTCCGGAAAAGGCTCAGCCAGCATTTCAAAGAGCTCCGGACGCATAAATCAACCCAAAACCTGTGCGAGGAATGGGAAAGCATTATAGAAGATAGATATAATGCAGAACCTACTGATGAGGATCCGCCCGCCAGCAAGGAACCGTTCAAAAGCCATATTAATATACCTGTTCCACCACCGCCGCCCAGTACACCGTTATTTTTGACCGTTCCCGATTTTAGAAAGCCGATTTCTATACCAGCTCCAGTATACCAGTCAACATTTGCCCCGACAAAACACCCAGCCAGTTCCCTCCACCAAGCCGCTTCCCAGTTAAGTACAGAACCGATACCACCGCCTAGGACCGAGCCTCGCCCACAGCCAGCAACCCGTTTTACTTTAAGTTACGAAGCCGAAATAATGAATATGGTTCGTAAATGGGGCTTAAGATTCGATGGCTCTGGAAATCCTCTGGAGTTTCTAGAGAAAATAGAAGAGCTAACCAGCTGCTACGATATAGCACCGAATAACATGCTTAGACCGCTATCCGAAATATTCCGAGGAACCGCGCTGGAATGGTTACGAATAAAAAGGGATAACTTTTCATCGTGGGAAGAATTCCGCAAATTGTTCCTCCAGCACTTTCTGCCAGTACGATACTTATTTCGTCTTGAAGATGAAATTCTCCGGAAACGCCAAGGTCCCCGAGAGCGTGCAAAGGATTTTATAATGGCCGTTCAATACTTAATCCGCCAGCACCCCCGCATGGTTGCAGCTGACTTGGTGGACAGAATTTATGAGAATCTCTGACCCGAATACCGTTACTATGTGCGCCGCAGAGATTTTACGACGCTAGACGAGCTAATGATTTTAGCAGAAGAATTTGAGGCCATAGGAAACGACGAGCGACATAATCGTTTCACGTCCACAGAAAACTATCGTCGACCAAATCCAGGTCCAACCAACCGACCTCCCGTTCCGATGAACAGAGCTCTTCCAGCTGTCAAGCTCACATATGACCGAGCAACGCACTGCTGGAAATGCAAGCAACGTGGACATCAGGAAGGAAATTGCAACCGACCGTTCCGTTTATTTTGTTCATACTGCGGCCAAGATGGAATTCTCACAAAGGACTGTCAATGCCATCGAACTCCAGTCGCCACCGCAAACACTTCACCAGTAGCCGATCCTCGAATTTTTGTTCCAGTTAAAATTAAAGAACAGATGTTCCAAGCTCTAGTCGATACCGGTTCAACGAGAACATTCATAGGAGACGCTTTACGGCATAAATTCAAGCTACTAGAGTTGCTTGTACGAAATTACGAAAGGTCTATACATATGGCAAATGGCAATCCAGTCGTCACTTCAGAGCACTACACAGTGACTTTCCATTTAGGTAACACACCCATCACTGGGGAAATGTCCTATCTACCGGGTCTAAAGGAAGACGCCATATTAGGAATGGACGTACTAGGAGAAGTAAACGTACAGATATTCGTGGAAGGAAAACCAATCACTGGGAAAAAGAATGTAAAGCCTGATAAGATCGACCTTGTGGGCTTAGCCAAAAAGCACCAACCTGTCGATCAACTTAATTGTTTGAACACAATTCAAGCCACCGAAACACCTTCATTTGATGTAATCAAAAAAATTGAAAAAGAACGTTTTTCAACCGTCACAATAGAGAAAGATGTTACGTCATCCTCCAGACCAGTAAACAAAACTAACCGCAAAGAAGCCCTTAATGCACCAGTCACCGTACCGGATCCTGCAATAACCTCCGCCGTCACCCACCTTCCGATACATTTAAAAATAGAAGACAAGCCTCCCAACATCTCGAAGGCCAACATTTCCAATCCACCGCCGCCATCCACTTTCCCTCAACTGATAGAGGAATATCACTCTAAAAGACCTCCGATGAAAATACATGACCCTTTCCAAGGCATATCTTTAAAGGGGAAAAATCACTACAGGGCGTTCTCCATAAAACGTCCTTGGGGAGTCATCACCGTAAGATTCAACAAAAATGGCAAACAAGCCACGTTGAAATGGCACGATCAAAAGAAGGTCATACATTGTAGCGGTCGCCTTAATTCACGAGACACCGCTGTACAGAATTCCACACGTTCTTTGAGAAAAATTAATCGGGCAGCACTTTTTTTGGTTCTTTCGTTCACCGAACGAAGGCACTGAAACTTTCGTTCAACGAACAAGATCTTCTAGACCATTCTCAAGCGGCCATTTCCGTTTTTGATTTGCTCGAAGATAGTTCATGAGCAAAACCAATGTGGACACCGTCTATTGGATGCAGCAGAAAAATCCAATCAAAGAAAAAGGGCAACTTCAACGGCGTAATCATCCCGGTCAGAAAGGTATGGATTAACCAATACAATTTTGTGTGTGAAAAGTGACTACTTAATTCAATAATTGATCTGTCTAACAGGGAGCAGAGGCATACACTATTGGCACCACGTTGCATCACGTCGGCTGCAACCACGTCAGGTTCCAGAAAGCCCCATTTGGCATTCAAGCTCGTGGCACACCATTTAGTGTACCGAAGCACCGCCCCAATCAGCCCTCACTTTTTTGCAACAAAAAAAGAAAAGCCATTAACGATTTGAGAAACACCGTTTGGCTCACCAAAGCTAAGACCCAAGTGGCGCTCAACTTTTACGCCCCTGAAAACCCACAAAGGAACGTCCGTACTTCGGACTCTTCACCCCCTGTTTGTGGTACCAAAACCCCGCCCATTTGGCGCTCATCTTTAGCCCCCACGTGGGATAAAATTATAGCCATAGGGTCTCGCAGGATTGGCCTTGTTCAGTGCCCGCGTGGTGTCCGATACGAAGGGAAAACCCGAGCAGTAATATCGGAGGCAGCTTAATGTTTTTTATCATTAATTAAACTAGATTATTCAAAGAAAACGATAGTGTACAAGTTAAATCCGGTGTGTTTCGATTTTGAGGTCCAATTTTTGTTGATCGAGTCGGGGTGCCGTACGGTTTTGCTTTTTTCCTCCGGGAGGTTACTTATATAGAAGAAAATAGAATAGTGAAAAAGAAAAATTTTAATTAAGAAAGAAAAAAAAAAGAGAAAAATACCTAAAAGTAAGAAAAGAAAATACCTACCTAAAAGTAAGAAAAGAAAATACCTAAAAATAAGAAAAGAAAATACCTAAAAGTAAGAAAAGAAAATACCTACCTTAAAGTAAGAAAAGAAAATACCTAAAAATAAGAAAAAAAAAATACCTGAAAGTAAGAAAAGAAAATACCTAAAAGAAAAAAAAAGAAAATACCTAAAAGTGAAAAGAAAAAGAAAATTATCTATTTGTAAAGTAAAATAAAAACGTACCTTTCATATCCTTCAAATAAATTACAAAAAAGGAAGTGAAAAATATTAATGAAAATTATATCGGTGATTTATTGTTTCATAAATTTAGAAGGTTACAATTGAGCCACTGGAGCAGCTATACGTGCGCACGGATCGCTACAGCAGCCAAAGGAAACCGTAAGTTATATATTACATTCATCTCTAACTGGTATAAATTTCATATTTTACACTTCAAACCATAATAATTTTACAAACATATAATATATATATATCTATAAATCCATTATTATAATAGGCACCCCTACCGTATTCATGATAAGTTAAATAAAATTTGCCAGATTATAGACATCGGATTTACACTTCTTAGATTTAGATTTAGATTTTCATGTAGTTTAAGATTTTGAAAACGGATATTACTTTAATCATATTTAAAATAATTCGACTTACTATAGACTTACCTTAGATTTTCCTTAGATATTCGTGAGATTTTAATTTTGAAAACCGGATGTTACTTAAAATTTAATTATAATAATTTGACATTCCATAGACTTACCTTTGATTTTCTTTTAATTTGTTTCTACCGGATACTACCTTAATGGTATTAGAAATAACTTGACTTTCCCTAAACTTACCTTTGATTTTCCTTAAAATTGTTTATATCGGATATGTATTATAATAATACAACATTTGACTTTCCTTCGATTTACATTAATTTTTTTTGAAGTTTGCACTATAAAAACTTGATGTTACTTTGTCTTTGAAATGATAATAACAAGACTTGCGTTATTCATTCTTCGCATTTTTTCTAAGAATACTGAATTTAGAAATTAAAGTAAAATGCTACCAGACACGATTATTGTTCTTTTTTAATTTTGAAAACAATAAGATCATGAGATAATCCAATCTATACAAGGCGATGTAGATAAGCAGGTAAAGGAGAGAGGAGTGATAAGGCGTATAAGAACCTTTTTTGGGGCCGTCAACTTAATTTCGGGCCTTTGACGGCCATGGAGCCCTGTCCTGTGAGTCAGTGGCGTAGGGTGGGTATAGATAGCCCTGGGTCATTAACATCTGACCCAGACTTTTTTTTGTATATGTGATTCCCCTTTCCTTTCCCTTTACATAAACAGCCCATCTGTTTATCTTCCCTAGGTACGCTTCCGGCCGCACATTGGCCATTAGCCGTTTTATTTTTTTTGAAAATACAGAGTAAATAGTTTTAAAGTATCCCCTTCCCTCTTTCCCTTCCTCGAAGATTCGGCATGATTTATTTATTATTTTGTGGACAAATAGACAGCGGAAATGAACTCCCCCCATCGACTGAGCCCTAGCTGCACCAAACGCCAGCATGCCGAACTATCCGCTTGGTTCAACATTTCGGCTTCCGCCTAAATGTTTCATGGACATGAGCCTAAGTCTGCCGCAAAATATTGGCGCCCAACTTAAGGGGCCTGACGTTGGAAACACCGACAGCTCCCTACTCGCAACTTATCCTCAGTATCATTTTCATAACTTTATTTTTTTTAGGAGTCGATCCAAAGCTGTAGAGCTAAGGAAGGGTACACTAAGAAAACTTTTTTGAAATGGTATTGAGTCTGACTAACTTCATAGCCACCACTAAACACCTCTTTTAGAATAAGTTGCAACTGCAAGCGGACTGGCAGTCGTTTGCAAGGCTACATAATACTTATGTCTTTTCAAAAAAAAAATCAAGTTCTCCCCCGCCAAATTTATCAGTACCGGTAATCCGATACAACCTTCTAGGAGTCCGTTCCACTGTACTGTGAGAAGCTGTTGCACTAGAGGTTGCCGATTAACAGTGAGTCGATAAATTATAGGCGAAAACAAAACTTTTTTGGAAGCTACCTAATTGTTCGTCCTCAAAAATTTTCTCCTTAAATGTTCTCTGTCAACGCCTTATGTAGATCCTTCTTATTTTACTCCGCCTTTTCGAAATCGCCTCATCCTATATGAAAATACAACCTACAAAACAAAAACCGACAATATACCCTTTTTTCCAATCTCGTTTCGTAATAATATTTACTTAATACCTAGTAAATCCTTGTATACTTTAACCTGATAAATAATAATAAAACAAATTATGAGTAAAAAATCCACTAATGGGACTTTTCCCAAAACAAGTAGGCATTCGGCCTTTGACGCCAATCGAAATGGTGTACAAACCCGTAACCGTGGACCATGCGATAATTTGTCCCTTTCAAGAACTCAAGCTGGTTCTAATCCCATCAGACATTCACCCCCTCCAAATGTTAACCAAGCAGGAAGGAACGTAATTCATTCCCCGAACTTTGACTTGGTTCACAATGGGAGTATTTACCAAATTCGAAATCAACAAATCACAGAAAACTTAACTACTTACCACAACATATCCAACAACGGAATATTTACTACAGTAACGTCCCAGGCCACAGTCACTACTACCACCACCACATCCTCGAGTCCGATTATGTCACTCTTCCCAACCGATCTTTTGAATAGTGCGTCGGGTTTGAATCGAAGCGCCTTAGTAAATTGTCCACCTCCAAATCAGTTTGTTCCACCACCCAACAATTCTGTTGGAGAAACATTTTCGGATAATGATGACATCAACTTGAATAATATTGGGTTTACTGCTCAACCCAATCGAGCACAAGTGTCATCTGAATCCCAAATACTTTATCCGTCTTCGAATCGCCTCCACAAATATATTAAAAGTGTAGTAGATGCAAGTTTGAAGGACCTACAAAAATCTCTTTTTAAAGACCTGCCTGGGCTGATACAAAAAAATGTCGAACAAAGTATGAAAACTTTGTTGCCCCCCTCAAACCCACTCAGCGGTGTCCAAAACGAACAAGTCCCTACACAAGCTAACCGACCAAGCTAATGCCAATCTTTCGATGCATTCTAGTAATTTGTCGACTAGCTCTCGTTTTCGCGATTGCCCTGACGGCTTAAACAGACCACCTATCAACCACACTAAACATTTTCAAGATTTTTCCGAGCGAAATCGGCGGGAATCTTTTAAACCCCAACCAAATTATCGGAACCGTAACCAATACGACTACAAACGGGATGATCCATATCTTCGAGGCGATCCCCGTATTCAATTTCTTCAATCCAATCCGATTCCAATGAATCGTCCTCAAATGGACTATAATCCAACAGAACCGAATAGACTTGATCGTCCAAGAGTGGATTTTGCTCCGTTTGGTCACGATCCCATAGATTTCAATAACTCATATTATGATATGAGATATCCTCCAATTAGTCACCGACAAGATTTCGGATTTCCGTATGACAGACCGTATTCGCGTCGCTTCGAAACGTTGTGGAGTGTCAGATTCGACGACACGTCCAAAGGCATGCCAATACGAGAATTCGTCTCACGTGTTGAAATCTTGCAGGAAAAATATAATTGTCCATGGGAAGAAGTACTCCGCAACTTTCACCATCTTTTGGTTGGTACGGCTTCCGATTGGTATTTCGAATACCTACGAGACCATCGCCGAGTCGATTGGCTGACTCTTAAAAATGCTTTGCTTAAGCAATTTCAGAGATACGAAAGTGATCTTGAAATTCTGAAAGCGATTATGGATCGGAAACAATCACCCCAAGAACCGTTTGATGAATTTTATACATCAATAATTCATCTTAAGAGACAATTACGAGAACCTATGAGAGACGCAGACCTAGTCCCTATCTTACGAAATAACATAAACGCTCGCCTCATGGCATTCGTTTATCCCATGAGTATATACTCCCTTGAACGTTTTAGAGACGAATGTCGACGAACGGAGAAAATGTTGCAAGCGCGTTATGCCTCTCAAAGTCGTACGAACTATGTGAGAAATGTTCATGAAGTGCACTGGCCAACTGGAACTTATACCGACGAAACGTGTTACGAACCAGATGCCGAAAACCTTGCCGCATTTTCTTACAATCGTCCTAACGTTCAAGACAAAAACTCTTTAAGCACTATGAAATGTTATACGTGTACAGAAAGTGGACACCTCTCGACTAATTGCCCCTCTAAGATGAGTAAACTCATCTACTGCTACCGTTGCGGTTCAGAAAATTTCACGGTTCGTGATTGTCCGAACTGTAATGCCACCAAGGGAAACTTCAAAACGAGCGTGATGCCGCCTGGGGAGTCACGTTCGACCCAAACAAACCCAGTTTAAACAAAAAAGATGCTTCGACAAATACTTCAACTTCATTAGATACTTGTCGAGGTACCCAATCAGTCTCAAAGTCCAACGAGTCTGAAGCCAATCCCGAAAATGACCCAAAATTTACGAAATCTACTGATACTGACTCTTCAGTTATGTTAGATAAAATCGATTTTCAATTTGAACCCAAAACCATTTTGATTTGTGAGCCCAAGGATGTCACAGAAGAGACTTCACCGCTCCCTAAAAATAATCCTGACAAAAAACCTATACCTCTATATAAAAAGTCCTTCGAAGAACGACTTCTTAATTACGAAAAGATACGAAATCGAATCTTCAACTTAGGAGAAATAAAACCCTCGGATATACCATCCAAATTGTTAAAAACTCGTCAGAGAAGTGCGAAAAGAGCCGCTTTTCGAACCTTTTTAGAAGAAACCACTCTTGAAAGTACTCCGCTAGACATCAGACCATATGCCAAGATTTCCATTAAAGGGCGAGGAATGGCTGGATTACTTGATAGTGGCGCCTCAATATCCTGTCTAGGCAAAGGCTGCATGGAGTTGGTAAAGTCTCTTAACATTCCCATTACCACCCTGAAATCAGAAGTCAAAACTGCGGACGGTAAAGGTCAGAGAATCGTAGGACGCATTTCCGTACCGATAGAATATGATAAAGTGATAAAACCTCTCGATCTTTATTTAGTACCAGATTTACTTCAACCCCTCTATCTTGGAGTGGACTTTTGGTCCAAATTCCAAATCGCTCCGCATATCATCAGCGAAGTTTTCGGCTTTTCAGCCGACCATGAAAAACGCGATATTGAAAAACTCGACCAAAAACCCACCGAGCTTCAGGGCGCTTCAACCTTTATCAGCGAATTATTCTGTCCTCCTGGAAGTAAAGATTCTGTCGAAGAAAAATTAGATAAACCTAAACCTCCTATGCACGAGCTAACCTCGGAGCAAAAAAGTCGGCTAGAGTCAGTGATCTCCCTATTTCCTTCATTTGCAAAGCTTGGGTTGGGTAAAACCTCCCTTGAAGAGCACGTGATCGATACAGGAGACGCTAAACCGGTGAAGCAGCGACATTACCCCATGTCCCCTGCGAATCTGGAGATAATCAATAGGGAGCTGGATCGTATGCTCTCTTTGGGAGTTATTGAAGAGAGCCACAGTGCTTGGAGTTCACCCATAGTTCTTATCAGAAAACCTGGTAAGGATCGAGTATGCTTGGACTATCGCGTGGTGAACTCTCTTACAAAGGGAGATGCGTACCCGCAACCTCTTCTGGAGAGTCTGCTCAGCCAACTTGGAGATACACATTACATGAGTAGTGTGGATCTCAAAGATGCGTTCTGGCAGATCCCTCTGGAGGAGAAGTCAAGAGAGAAAACCGCATTCACTGTGCCAGGTCGACCATTGCATCAATTCACCGTCATGCCTTTTGGGTTGTGTAATGCACCCCAAAGGCTATGTCGGTTAATGGATAAAGTGATCCCCTCGGCGCTTAGGGAATTCGTGTTTGTCTATCTTGACGATCTTCTGATTATCTCCCCGGACTTCGAATCCCATCTGAAAATTTTGACGTTGGTGGCGGAACACTTAAAATCAGCCAACCTGACTATCAACGTCGAAAAGTCCTTCTTTTGTTTCAAAGAGTTAAGGTATCTTGGATACATTATCGGACAAGGCCACGTAAAAGCTGACCCTGATAAGGTATCAGCCATTAAAGAGTTTCCGCTACCAACGACCCAAAAACAGGTGAGATTTCTTGGGATATGTGGGTGGTATCGTCGCTTCATCCGGAACTTTTCAGCTCTAGCCACTCCTTTATCTGACTGTCTTAAAAAGGGGAGTAAATTTCCAATTTCGTCTGAAGCGATTGAGTCTTTCGAGGCTTTGAAAGAAGCTTTAACATCTGCTCCACTTTTAAACACCCCAGATTTTAAAAAACCATTTACTATACAGTGCGATGCCTCGTCAAAAGGTATTGGCGCTGTACTTTTTCAGCACGACGATGAACAGAATGAAAAGCCGATAGCATATTTTTCGGAAAAACTAAATGCGTGCCAACAAAAATATAGTGTCGGAGAACAGGAATGCCTCGCTGCGTTACGAGCCATTCATAAGTTCAGGCCATATGTGGAAGGTAGTACCTTCACGGTAATTACCGACCATGCCAGCCTCAAATGGCTGATGAACTTAACCGATCTCAGTGGCCGGCTGGCACGTTGGTCGTTGAAGCTGCAGGCATATTCATTTCACATTAAACATGTCAAAGGAACGCAAAATCTGGTGCCGGATGCGTTATCCAGAATGCATATGGATCAGCTAACGTTATCCCCAATAACCGAGTCATCTGAATTTAAATCGAAAGAATATCTTGACCTAATTGATACTATCAATAAAAACGGCAAAAGTCTGCCAGATTTGACAATACAAAACGGCATTGTATATAAAAAAGTAACCCCGAACCCAAACAGCAACGTTTTTGCAGACAGCCTCTGGAAACTTTGGTTACCTTCTGGCTTAACACACCAAATAATCACTCAAAACCACGAACCTCCCAATTGTGCCCATGGAGGCATACAAAAAACCTTGGAAAGAATCAAAGTAACGTATTTTTGGCCAAGAATGGCTCAGCAAGTAAGAGATTTTGTCAATAAATGCAGCAAATGTAAAGAAAACAAATCCCCAAATTTTATTATGAGACCCCCTATGGGATTTCAACAAAATATAGAACTTCCGTTTCAAAAAATCTATATAGATTTTATGGGCCCCTACGTGAGAAGCAAAAGGGGAAATTTGTTCCTATTCATTGCACTCGATTACATGACAAAATCCGTATTTTTAAAACCTATGCATAAAGCCACGTCAAAACTAGTGATTGACTATCTCGAAAAAGAAATTTTTTTGAAGTTCGGAGTGCCAGAGTTCGTACACAGCGATAATGGCAAACAATTTGTTTCGCAGGAATTCAAAAACTTTTTAGATAGATACGGAACGAAACATATCAAGAATGCCCTCTATTCTCCACAGGCGAACGCTTCGGAGAGGGTAAATCGTTCCATCTTGTCAGCCATTCGTACGTATCTTAAAAACGACCAGAAAGATTGGGACCTGCACTTGCCACAAATCCAGCAAGCCCTGTGTACTTCTGTACATCAGTCTATAGGCATGTCCCTATTCTTCGCCTTGTTTGGTCATCATATGATTACCCATGGCAGTGCATACCAAATTCTGAAACAGTTGAAGTCCCTAAGCGATGGTGAAATCGAAGTATTACCCTCTCCGAACGCCCTGCAACTGATGCGAGGAAAAATTAAAGACAAATTATATGAGGCGTATAAACGAAACGAAAAAGCATACAATGCGAGATCAGCCGTACGTATATTTAAACCTGGCGAAGAAATTTTCCGCCGAAATTTTATTTTGAGTAATGCCTCAAAAAATTTCAATGCCAAACTTTCAAACAAATTTGTTAAGTGCAGAGTAAGAACCCGAAATAATAATCTATACGAAATAGAAAACCTACAAGGCAAGAGAATCGGCATCTACCATGCCAAAGACTTGCGTCGTTAAGTCCAAAATTCGGTGACTTGATCTTTTTTTTGGTTGTGTATCTCAAAAGGAAAAACTACCACATACACCAATTTTGGTAAAGCCCTTAAGTCCCCTATTACACGATGATTCTTTGCGTCTGACTCTTGTCAAAATTCAACGAGTGCGAAGGTGAAATCCGATGCTTTTTCTCCTTCGCACTCATGAAAATTCGAAAAGAGTCAGACGCAAAGAATCATCGTGTAATAGAGGTCTAACCACGATCACCAAAGTTAGGTTCGACTTATATACATAACTACCCTAATACCTAATTTCAAAACTTCATAACCTATTCCGCTCAAGTTTTTTTCCTTAACCAAAAAGCGAAGTAAACCAACCAAATATATTAATATACAATACAACACGTATCCACCAGATTTTCATTTTAAAGTTCTTTATTTATCAGAACAAATTTTATACCAAAAAGTTCTATAAACAAGTTTATAAAAGAGAAAACTAGCTGAACCAATAACTTAAATTAGCTACAGATACATACATACGTATTTTGATTGAAACATCATAGGAGTTGGATGCGAACTCATAAGTAAGAACAGATATATATGTAGATAAAAACCCACTCCGCAGGATTTCGTCCCATCGGTCATCGAACATAATTCATATGCTTAGTATGCGTATGCTTAGACTGCTAAGGGTTGCAAAGCATCGGCAACGAGTATGGCCTTGCTACGGTCCACTAACTACCGATACCGAGTAGCCGCCAACATGACATCTCTCATCTCGAGAATGGTTCCTGGAAAATGTTGGCTTTGTCCGATGATGATAATTCTCGCTGTTGTTGGATGACAATCTTCTCGACGATGCAAAATGAAATCTAAGATTCGTATGCGTATTGAGTGTGTATTAAATATATTGAAAAAATATACTTACTTTTTGGTTTTTTCCAGCTGAATCCGGTGAAATGTATGTAGGTAATATCCGTCCAGTTCGGGATTCCGTGTTCTCAATAATTTCACGATTCTGGTATCATTAAATCGTCATTGCTGGCAGAGTGGACGGCATAATCTTGGTATTCTTTTTCGTAAATGCTTTTTTTTCCTTTTGCCTAGAGTTAAATTGCAAAAAAAGAGACGATGGATTGCCTTGACGCCGAAATAAATCTTGTTGAGGTTGTTCCTCTGCCTCAGTCAATTTGGCTGACGATCAAATTCTGGAATATCGGATACGTGAACTGGCGGATGTTGATGTTATCTTCTGATTGTTTTGCTGCGCAGCGTGTTGGTTAATGTTGAGGATAAAAGAATTTAACAATTCAGTTTGATTTTTGTGTCAAAAAAAAAAATTATTCTGCCGGCCTGCTGCGATAAATAAACAATTGTTTCTTTTTGTTTTGACAGCTCGTTAGGAAAGAAAATTAGCGCAGGGATGTTAGAAATTTGATTGCGGCAGGGATGTTACTGAGTAAATTTTGTTAGTTGGTGAAAAAAATAGTGAGCAAAAAGATTATTAGCCTAAGGCAGACTCGACACTGGCTACCAAAAAATTTTCATGGTACGAACTAATTGGAAAATATTTCAATTGATTTGGTTTGAAAATATATCTCAGGTCGTGGGTCGAAATAAACCTTTTAGTACCAATATACATTTTATTTAGGATTTTTACCGAAGATGACTAGTCTTGCATGGCGAACTTTTTTTTTCATGTCTTCCGACAATACGGGTATTGTCCCAATCCATGATTTTTGTAGTGGTCGCCTTAATTCACGAGACACCGCTGTACAGAATTCCACACGTTCTTTGAGAAAAATTAATCGGGCAGCACTTTTTTTGGTTCTTTCGTTCACCGAACGAAGGCACTGAAACTTTCGTTCAACGAACAAGATCTTCTAGACCATTCTCAAGCGGCCATTTCCGTTTTTGATTTGCTCGAAGATAGTTCATGAGCAAAACCAATGTGGACACCGTCTATTGGATGCAGCAGAAAAATCCAATCAAAGAAAAAGGGCAACTTCAACGGCGTAATCATCCCGGTCAGAAAGGTATGGATTAACCAATACAATTTTGTGTGTGAAAAGTGACTTCTTAATTCAATAATTGATCTGTCTAACAGGGAGCAGAGGCATACACTATTGGCACCACGTTGCATCACGTCGGCTGCAACCACGTCAGGTTCCAGAAAGCCCCATTTGGCATTCAAGCTCGTGGCACACCATTTAGTGTACCGAAGCACCGCCCCAATCAGCCCTCACTTTTTTGCAACAAAAAAAGAAAAGCCATTAACGATTTGAGAAACACCGTTTGGCTCACCAAAGCTAAGACCCAAGTGGCGCTCAACTTTTACGCCCCTGAAAACCCACAAAGGAACGTCCGTACTTCGGACTCTTCACCCCCTGTTTGTGGTACCAAAACCCCGCCCATTTGGCGCTCATCTTTAGCCCCCACGTGGGATAAAATTATAGCCATAGGGTCTCGCAGGATTGGCCTTGTTCAGTGCCCGCGTGGTGTCCGATACGAAGGGAAAACCCGAGCAGTAATATCGGAGGCAGCTTAATGTTTTTTATCATTAATTAAACTAGATTATTCAAAGAAAACGATAGTGTACAAGTTAAATCCGGTGTGTTTCGATTTTGAGGTCCAATTTTTGTTGATCGAGTCGGGGCGCCGTACGGTTTTGCTTTTTTCCTCCGGGAGGTTACTTATATAGAAGAAAATAGAATAGTGAAAAAGAAAAATTTTAATTAAGAAAGAAAAAAAAAAGAGAAAAATACCTAAAAGTAAGAAAAGAAAATACCTACCTAAAAGTAAGAAAAGAAAATACCTAAAAATAAGAAAAGAAAATACCTAAAAGTAAGAAAAGAAAATACCTACCTTAAAGTAAGAAAAGAAAATACCTAAAAATAAGAAAAAAAAAATACCTGAAAGTAAGAAAAGAAAATACCTAAAAGAAAAAAAAAAGAAAATACCTAAAAGTGAAAAGAAAAAGAAAATTATCTATTTGTAAAGTAAAATAAAAACGTACCTTTCATATCCTTCAAATAAATTACAAAAAAGGAAGTGAAAAATATTAATGAAAATTATATCGGTGATTTATTGTTTCATAAATTTAGAAGGTTACAATTGAGCCACTGGAGCAGCTATACGTGCGCACGGATCGCTACAGCAGCCAAAGGAAACCGTAAGTTATATATTACATTCATCTCTAACTGGTATAAATTTCATATTTTACACTTCAAACCATAATAATTTTACAAACATATAATATATATATATCTATAAATCCATTATTATAATAACCTACCTTTAGGCACCCCTACCGTATTCATGATAAGTTAAATAAAATTTGCCAGATTATAGACATCGGATTTACACTTCTTAGATTTAGATTTAGATTTTCATGTAGTTTAAGATTTTGAAAACGGATATTACTTTAATCATATTTAAAATAATTCGACTTACTATAGACTTACCTTAGATTTTCCTTAAATATTCGTGAGATTTTAATTTTGAAAACCGGATGTTACTTAAAATTTAATTATAATAATTTGACATTCCATAGACTTACCTTTGATTTTCTTTTAATTTGTTTCTACCGGATACTACCTTAATGGTATTAGAAATAACTTGACTTTCCCTAAACTTACCTTTGATTTTCCTTAAAATTGTTTATATCGGATATGTATTATAATAATACAACATTTGACTTTCCTTCGATTTACATTAATTTTTTTTGAAGTTTGCACTATAAAAACTTGATGTTACTTTGTCTTTGAAATGATAATAACAAGACTTGCGTTATTCATTCTTCGCATTTTTTCTAAGAATACTGAATTTAGAAATTAAAGTAAAATGCTACCAGACACGATTATTGTTCTTTTTTAATTTTGAAAACAATAAGATCATGAGATAATCCAATCTATACAAGGCGATGTAGATAAGCAGGTAAAGGAGAGAGGAGTGATAAGGCGTATAAGAACCTTTTTTGGGGCCGTCAACTTAATTTCGGGCCTTTGACGGCCATGGAGCCCTGTCCTGTGAGTCAGTGGCGTAGGGTGGGTATAGATAGCCCTGGGTCATTAACATCTGACCCAGACTTTTTTTTGTATATGTGATTCCCCTTTCCTTTCCCTTTACATAAACAGCCCATCTGTTTATCTTCCCTAGGTACGCTTCCGGCCGCACATTGGCCATTAGCCGTTTTATTTTTTTTGAAAATACAGAGTAAATAGTTTTAAAGTATCCCCTTCCCTCTTTCCCTTCCTCGAAGATTCGGCATGATTTATTTATTATTTTGTGGACAAATAGACAGCGGAAATGAACTCCCCCCATCGACTGAGCCCTAGCTGCACCAAACGCCAGCATGCCGAACTATCCGCTTGGTTCAACATTTCGGCTTCCGCCTAAATGTTTCATGGACATGAGCCTAAGTCTGCCGCAACATGTGAAGCAGTAAAAGCACTTCGCTACCACATTATCCATAAACCGATTTCATTATTATTTTTTTTAATTTTTTGTCTTATTAATTTAATTTTAATTATTATTTTCACTTTTGTAATATCTATAATTTATTTAAATATAAAAACATTGAAAAAAAAAAAAAAAACACAAAAACAAAAAAAGACAAAAAAAAAATTTAAAAAAAAAAAAAAAATCATAATTTAATGAGGATTGAAATGCCCCTTTGGCAATTAACTGATTTAAGACGAGAAGGTTCTCGTCTACTAGAGTAAGGGGGGACTGTAACGAAGCGTTACAACTCCTTCAGTACCTTTATTATTACATCATACACTCCTATCATTTTGTGCATACATCGTATGACACCCACCTTTAGTTAATTCATTCATATCATGAAGAAAATTAAAAATCATGAAAACACGTATAAATTTGAATTTAATTTCTTTCAATTCACATTAGCTTGCTCCTGCAAATGTTATATGGTGAAGTAAGAAAAATGATAAAATCGTCTTTTCTTCTCGTCCAGTGGTGGATACCAATTTAGTGTATAGAGGATTAAAGATCGGGCCGTAACACAGACCTTTTATAAGGCGTTTCGGTGACAGATAGGCATTGCTAACGCAGAGCCCAATCTAACTTTTTTATAAAATATTTTTGCTAGTTTAGAAAAACCATTTAGGGAGGGCAAACAGTATAGGCATATACATATCCATATATAGGTATATAGTTTAAGTTATAAGGGATTTCCATAAGAAGTTCCGACCGTTTTATTCCTCTGAGCTCCTCTTCAAGAAGCTCATTGGACAAGGTTCTCCTTCGAGAGTTCCGCCCGTTTCTTTCCCTGGGT